>NW_004624737.1:23912619-23971110 GCF_000247695.1 Heterocephalus glaber
TTGATCTGATTGATCATCAATTAACACCTTACTGCAGGCCACATTTTTAAAAATTTTCTCTGAAGAGGATCAAAGGGACAGATTTGTCCAATGGCTTAAGCCAAAAAGAAAAAAATATATGTTTGGGCTCCACAGGATGTGAATATACAGTAGCATGTTGAAAAACCCCATGTCCCCTTCTCAAGTGGAATACATAAGAATGTGGTGAGAATTTTAAGATAAATTATCTCTGATCACATTTCTGTATTGTACACTGGGTAAACATTTACAGTAAATCGTTTGTAAATTTCACCCTTGGAAAAACTACCATGCAATCATGTTCGTTATTTCCCAGCTTCTAATACAGTCTTTGGTGGCAGACATATTTCTCATTTTACCTTGTTCCAAATGTGAGCTGGGGCAGCTAGCTCTTTTTTCTTTCCTTACATTTTCATGATTTATATAAATACTTTTGCTGCTGTATTGTATTTTATTTTTATCCTTTGCATTTTATTGGCACCAAACTACTCGTGCATTTGCAGGGCTCCCATGCGAATATTCCTATTTATTCCATGATTATTTATTGAAAGCTATCTCATGCTCGGTTACTTTGCCACTTTCTTTGGCTTTAAACATTAAACAGATGCAGTATGTTTTCAAATAATTTAAACAATACTTGATGAGTGAATTTTCCCTTTTGCCCTGGCAGGATTTTGTTCCTTCTGGTCAAAACTGGAACACAGCTGTCTTTGCCATCAGACTGGCTACAGATTGAGAAACGCTCCTTTCTCCCAGTGGGCTGGTTTAGATGAAACAGACTCTGCCTCTGACTCAAAGGAAGGTTTTGCACAAGGAGAAATAGGTAGAGTTCAGAGAAGGGATCAGCAGTGTCCAAGAGAACTCGCTGAGCTGACAGAAAGGCTGCCTTAGCCAATGCAGTCCAGCCATAAGTAACTTGATTTAACCGTAATTAAAAGTGGCCACGTGTGACTAGTGCCCACAATATTGACAGCACTGGATGAGATAGCCATGTTGATTTGTTTAGTGAGCTCTGGGAGTGACTTGGCAAATTGAAATGCTGATTTACACCCGAAGGGCTGAAGGCTGGGGTGAGAGGCTGGGATCATCTACAGCCCCACTCCTGGCTGCTCAGTGACCGCAAGTAAGTTATGGGACCTCCCAGAGCACTGATTTCCCCATCACCGAAATAGTCATAATAATTACAAACTTATAAAATCACCATGAAGACAAAAATGTGATTAATACCTGTAATGTTCTTCAGAACAGAGATAGCAAAATATCTTGAACACTTAGCATTTGCGGGGTAATTTTTGTGGATGATTCCATTCAGTCTTACGATGACCTTATGACATGATTACTCTTGCAGTTATTGTTATTCCCATTTTAGAGACAAGGACACTGAGGCTCAAAGAGGCCAGCGAGGCTCCCAATTTCCTCCAGCTAGAAGGTGGCACCAGTACCGTCCCAAGGACCAGGGTCCTTTGCCATTGTGCCAAATGACTTCAGCAGCAAAACCCTTTAAATGTCAGCAATGACTGACTACAAAATCATTTCCAGTTGCCAATGAGCTTTTGTCTTGAGAAAAGCAGGAACTAGATAGATCTTTCAGTAGGGCCTGCAGTGGAGCAAGGAGGTCTGGCTGTGGCACCCACTGGCCCGGCGACACAGCCACACAGGAAGCCCATCAGCAGAACCCCACCGCAGCCTGCTCTGTCTGTCCCAGCTCTTCTCCTTCAGTTGGAAGACGCCACTTATTGTTTTCAGTTTCTCGATTTCTTTCAGTGGGCTCTGTTCACACTGCGACAATGGCATTTCTGCAAAGTGACTGGCTCCCCAAAGTACCAACTGGACCATGGTCTGCATTCCTTCATTGTCTTTATAGGTCCCTGGGTCCATTTAATGGCTTCTAGAGGGGTCTCAGTAAGTCATGTTGTATCCCAATGGAGAGTTATCGTTATTCACGCCAATAACAAACAAGCCACAGGCATTGTAGGAGGCAGGTAATGGGACATGGGTAGAATCTGCCAGTAGTGGCCAGATGACCACAGCTCTGAATGACTCCAGGGAGTGGAGTGGAGCACCCACTGAGGGCAAAGATGATCATAACCTTTTCTGCACGCCCCACCAAAGACAATGATCTTGTCCACATGTACACATACACTTAAACCTCAATGACTCTGCCATGTCTGAGACCACAAGCAAGTCTTCCTGGGCTGAGAATGGCACATGGAGACTAGCACAGTATCCACTTGGGCACTCTAATCATACGCAGCTTGGATATCACGATCCTGCTTTCTTGCTCCAACAGGGGTCAGGTTCCAGTTTAAGGAAGGAGAGGACATTCACAGAATTAAGTTTAAAATGTTCCAACAAAATCTCTATTTATACTCCCAAATTATTTTTTTAAAATACCTCTAATCAATCATTTTATTCAAGAAATATGTAGTGAAGGGTTATTATATGATTATTCAATAAAAGATTTCACCAAAAACATTACAGGTTAATTTCAACGAGTCACCCATCATATGATCTAATTTTACTTTTAAGTCAGAGGCTTGATGGTGTAGCTGGTGGCCCAGAGACCCAGACATTGGGCTTTCTGAAATACCCATCTTACAGGTCTCCAGTCACTAGAAAGGAGAGTGAAAATAGAAATACTGGGACAGTTGACCATGGGTCTCTGAGAGCACGGTGGGCCCTGAAATGTAAGAGAAGTGTTAGGTTTGTTCGGCAATGGGCAGACAGAACACCCTCGGTGGAGGGTTCCAGTTTGTCTGGCAGGCAACTGGCCTGGGCATCTGGGCCTCTGGCTCCTCCAGTACATTCTCCAAGAGAGGCTAAATCTCTGAGTAGTGTATCTGGCCTTTCATAGTTTGTAAAGCATGCTTCCATCCATCATCTCATTTGATCCTCCTAGCTCTGCCAAGCCTTATGTTCCTCTGATCCGCATTTTACAGATAAGAAAACTAAAGCTCGGGGGAAATAACTCACACCAAATTCCAACCGCAGGATATATAGCAGATCTGAGGCTCAGATGTAGGTTTTCTGACTGAAGCCATTGTCACTGTAGGGGAATTCTTCTGCTCCCTCTCAGGAGAGAGTGAATAGAGGGGATGGATTGAGGCCTAATGAAGGTGACTGTAAAGATTTAATCCACAGGTGCTGATTTTGTTGCTTTTCTGAAAGGTTTGTATCTTCTCAATGCAGTTCTGGTTGTGCTGAATTTAATTATTTGTAAGAAAGCATTTTCACAGCCCCTAGTAAAAGTACGTGTAATTATGGTGTGTAATGATGTAAGAATCCTCCAAGCTCCTCCTGCAGCCCCTCCTCCTGGGGAACGTGCAACTTCCTGAATGACCCCCGCAGCCCCTGCATCTTTGCTGGAACACTCCCATAATTAGGTCCCATTAAGGACGCAATGTCTGTAAAATTGGTTTGTTTAGAAATACTGAAACATTAAGCAGCAAAATTTTTTTTAAAAGGAAGTTTAACAATTAAATATTTTCAGAGGGTGACGAGAGGAAGACTTCTTTCCAGTTCAAACTGATTAAAATGTCACCAAGGAAACTGGATGCAGAGAAGAAATGAAGGGGTCCCCTTAAGATGGGTGCAGCCCATGATGAGTCCCAGCTCCAAAAGAGTAAGGGAAGCGTGGTAAGCTTTGGACTCAATCTCCAGCCCTCAGATGGCTGGGCATCACTAGTGACGACAGGGCTGTGAGATGAATATGGCCCCCGTTCTTTGAAAGAAGCCTGAGGCCTTGCTTTGTGGCCTTTAATTAGAATGCTGTGACTAATCAGTGAAATTCACACGAGATCCCCTGTTCATCTCTCCCACTGCCACCCTCTGGTGCCTGTCTGACCCCAGATACAGCCACCATCATAACCTGGGTATCCTTTAGAGGGTGGCTGAGGGTCTCCTGCCATGGGCTTTGGGCCAGGATCAGAGCTCTCTCTGATGGTAGGGACCTTCCTCACTCCTCAGTCCCCTCAGAGGCTTCATGAAGGTTTTGGAATCTTCTCTAGAGAGTCCCGGACACCCATGCAGTGATGCCAACTCGGGAGGACAGGCACATTTGTGTGCTCGGAGAGAGGCCCCAGTTTCCCACTGAGGTTTTACTATACTGATTCTGAGCACCCCTCTGTAGTCTGTGGAAAATCTTTCTGGCTCTTGGGCCCACTCTCATTCATTCACTCGTTCAGTATTTTCTGAGTGAGATCTCTATGACAGAGACAGCAGTGAAGACTCAGCCTCCTCTGTCCATCACATACAACAAATAAGGACAAAGTGAGTGATTTCAGGCTGTGAAAAGTGCAGTGCAAAAAGTGAGGATGGCAGTGATAGAGGATGACTCAGAAAGTTAGTGGGATTAAGGTGGAGGGGGGTGACAGTGACCCAGGAGAGGACCTCAAGGGAGGGCACTGCTGGGCCATACAGGTGAGCAGCTCCTAGAACTGCTCCCTGACCGGAGGTAAGCAGCTCCTGAGCAGCCTGCTCCCTGGAGCAAGGCCCTGCCTGGAGGCCCTCTGGACCCAAGCCCTGCCCCCAAACCCCAGGAGGGCTAGCACACCAGGAGTGCATGACCTCTCTCCCCCACTTCTGGTTTCCTGTTGAGCACTGTCAGTTGTGAGGCAGGCAGCAGAGCCCTCCAGGATCTCCGCATTCAAGAAAGCCAGGCCTTTGGGAGGGAAATTATTTTTTTTGTTTTGTTTTTGTTTTTGTTTTTTGGTACCGGGGATTGAACTCTGGACCTTGAGCTTTCGAGGCAGGCGGTGACACCACTGAGCTAAATCCCCAGTAAGAAGGAAATTATTTATGGTGCCTGAGCTACATCTCTCAGTTGGCAGGACCTTTTCAGCCCAGTGTCCCTGCAGCCTCTGCATTTATCATCCAATTGGGCACAATAAGTGAGAATATGTAGTGAACATGGCAGTGGGGGCTCCTCGGGCTCTCAGATAACAAGGTCGACTCAAGGTTGTGATGTTCTGCTGCCTGTGGGGCAGCTGCTGGAGCTCCCAAGCCTGATCCTGTGGGTGCCCTTGACCCCGATGCATATCAGCATATACCAGGCCTTCTCTGAGCTTTGGAAAAAAGAGCTGCAGAGTGCACAGGATGAGGTTGGCTATTGTTCCCATTGCACAAGTGCACAGGGCAGGAAACTAAGGAAGAGAGAGAGAGAGAGAGAGAGAGAGAGAGAGAGAGAGAGAGAGATTGCTCTAGTTTGGATCTGAAATGTCCTCCAAAGGCACACATGTGAAAGGCATGATCTCCAGCTTGGAGCTGTTGGGAATCTTCTGGCCATTGGAGGCAAGTCTCTGAAGGGGAGAGCGGGACCCCAGTGCCTCCTCTTCCTCTTCATTCCTGGCCATAAGGTAAAGTGCTGTCTTGCTACAGGCCCCAAAGGAGCAGGACCAACCAACCATGGACAGAAACCTCTATGATTCAAAGTTAAACCTTTCTCTCTCCTTAAATTGATTATCTCAGATATTTCCTTAGAGTAACAAAAAGCTAATACTGTATAGGGCTAGACCTAGCAGGTGTTGGGGCCTAATGGAGGGTCCTGACCTACCTCTATATGAATTTCCAGTGGCTTCTGTAGCAGATTACCAGGAACTTGATATCTTAAAACAAGAATTTATTCTTTCATAGTTCCAGAGGTCAAAGATTTGAAGTCAGTCGAGGGCTGAATCAGGATGTGAGGAAGGCCTTGTTTTCTCAGAGACGCTAAGGAAATATACTTTCCTTGCCTTTTCTGGCTTCTGCTGGCTTTCCTTAGCTTGTGGTTGTATCATTCTTGTCTTCAGGACCAGCATCTGCTGCTCCATCTTGACTCCGTCTTCACATCAGCATCTCTATGTGTGTCAAATTCTCTCTGCCCTCTGCTTATAAGGATGCATGTAACTGCATTCAAGCCCACTAGGATAATCCAAGTGACCCCTCCATCTCAAGATCACATCAGTAAAGACCCTTTTCCATATAAGGAGATTTTACAGGTTCCAGGGATCAGGACCTTACATGCTTAAGAGCCATTAATCAGCCTATCACACACTCCCACAGCACAGAGGCTTTACTGTTTCTAAAACATCTTCTAGTTGGGCTTTGGCTTTGAGCTTAGTTCAGTTTCCCCCAGTAGTCATCCACTGAGAGAGACCTGGGAGGGTCTTAGGTGTGAAAGGCCAGGAAGCAAGACTGTTGGAGGAGACATGCAACCCTAGTCATTAGAGTATCTGTTGACATTACTCCATCAAGTAAATAGAGTATAAATGGTTCTGACTGGGGAGACCCAGGAAAGGAGAATGGCATTCTGAGCTGGGATCTGCTTGTGAGTTTGCACCGAAGCAAAGCAAAGAGTGCGTGTCCAGCTTCCTCCGGGAAGGTGGAAGCAGAAAGGGGAAAGCTTGCCACGGGGTGCCCATGAAAGCATCCATCTGGAAGGGGCCAAGGGGGCTGAGGATTTAGCTCAGTGGTTTCACTGCCTGCCTCGCAAGCGCAATGACCCGAGTTCGATCCCAGGTACAAAAAAAAAAAAAGAAAGAAAAGAAAAATTTGTAAATGGAAGGGGCCAAGAACTCTGGGGTCCAGATGCCTCTGGCAAGCAGATTCTGTCTCCTTCAGGCTTCTCCAACTCCTCAGAGCAACACAGTTCTCTGAGTACTCAGTCACAGTCACTTCCAGAACTTGGTTGGAGCTCTTTGCGTCCCTGGTATATTTTTTTCACTATCACTAACAAAGAGCCATAGGCTGGGCACCCTCAAACAGCAGGTATTTGTTTTCTCACCATTCTAGATGCTGGAAGTTTGAGATCAAGTTCTCAAGGCTGATTTCATCTGAGGCCTCTCTCTTTGGCTTCTCCCTGTACAAAGGTGATTCAGATCTCTGTGCCCAGATCTCCTCATCTCAGAAGAACATCAGTCAGAGTGAATGAAGGCCCACCTCAGTGACTTCATTTTAATTAATTACCTCTTTACACTGTCTCCAAATAGTCTCATTCTAAGATACTATTTGCAGGTTAGTATTTCAGCGTTTGAATTTCAAGGGGACACAGTTCAGCCCATAGCACCCAGCATGTCCTTTCCTTTCCCATATGACATTTCTCCACTTGTTCTTCAAGCCTCGATTTCACTGAGATACCTCCTCTGTGAAGCCTTCCTGGAATTCCTTTCCCCTGTGGAGGTCTTTATGGTGGAGTGGTGGTCTACACTACTGACATAGCCATCACTGTACATCTCACGATTGGTCCCATGCCAGCTTGTTGTTACTGTATCTCTTCCCTCCCCCTACCCTGTGCCCTTGGCCCAGGACCTGGCTTAGAAGACATACTCTCGAGACATTCACTAAACTGAATAGAATGGCAGAACCGAATCCTTAGACCAGAGGCTCCAAGTCTTCCTTCCTTCTTGCCTGTGACTCTGAGTGGGAATTCCATACTGTTCATACTCTGTGTCCAACCCTGAGGCTCTCTAGCTTGAATTTGAATCTTGCAAGATGTGGGAACTAACAGAAGGTAGAACATTTAAGAGAACTCACTAGCCTGACCATTGGGCCATTCTGATTTGTTGATGCTTCTGCACAATTGAGAATTGATTACCATAGGGACTTCCATTTCACTGTCTTTTCTGAAAAAAAGGAGACACCGTGACATTTATTCCCTTATTTGGAATAAAACACCAACCTAACCCAAATTCTAACAACATGATTCAGAAGGATCTTTAAGGGCTGGTCAGCCCTGCAGAGCTACCATGATGCCCCCGGACATCCTTGAAGCAATTTCACTTTTCTGCTCACAGACGTTCCTGGCAGGTAGGGTACCAGTTGAGACCATTTTCCTGCAGCACTTGCCTCCTTCAGCTTTCCCCTCCCTACATTCAGTGGACAGTGACAGGTTCTGCTCCTCCATGCTGAGTGATCTCAGGGCAGCCTAACCTGTCTGTGCCCTAAACATCTTCCAAATGGAAACCATCAAACTGTTCCCGAGTCTGTCCTGGGCTCCTTCTGAATGCCACTCAAGCAGACACGGGCAAAACAGGTTTGAAAACAAATTGCTTAAATACACAATTAAAAATCATCCCACCCATTGCAAGGCCACTGTAGGAAGAGCCATATGGTTGAGAAAGTGGAATGGGACGATACGTGCCCACACCTTGCATGGGGCAATTCCATCCTGTGAGCTAGGAGACCAAGCTGCAGAAAGACACACTTCTGGCCTGGGACCTCCACGGTCATTTTGCTAGGGGAGTCCATCGCAAGACAGCAAGGGTAGACTGGGTAAGCTGCACACCACTGCCACCTGCCCGCAGGCCTGAGTCAGCTAAGGCCATCTGCATTAAAAAGCTTGAGGACAGATGAGACATTTAAATTTTACCAGCTCTCAGTTATGGGCTTGACATAGAGAAATGGCTGCAATTCTTTTTATCAGCGGAGAGAATGGGCATTAAATGACAAAATATTAGGCAGGGCCTGGAATCACGAAACCTGCAAGTTTGAAAGCGGTTTCATGAAATCTAAAGTTGAGATGAGGTTAGAGACAAAGTGGGCTGGACCTTTCATTCCCAGACTTCCTCTTGGAGTTCCTTGTCCACTTTTATATTTATTGTTCTTCCCAAACACTTTATTCATCTGCCTGTTCATCTGTGTCAACCCATTTTTTAAAAATTTTTAATTCTTATTTATAGACTGACCTTAATAAACTCTCCACAAGTACTGCAGGTTTGTCATTGTCACGGATGAAAACATTATTAATGGCCAGCTGGCTGACTGGGGACGGCTACCCTTTAAACTCCTCTGCAGCTGGCTGGATTGCAGACCCCGGCTGGGGAGAGGAGCGGTGGTTGATGAGGTCGGGGTCAGGGGCAGGAGCTCATCATTAATGCCCTTTGCCATCATTGCAGGCCTCCATGGCTGCAGGTAGAGCTTTCTGCTCCCATGTTCAGAGATGTCCCCATCTTGCAAATGCACTGGAAAGACCACAGCAGCACCCTGGCCTATCTACGTAAAATAAAGAGAAATAAATGAAAGAAGGAGAAGGCTGGGGAAGCAGAATGTGTCCAACCTTGCCCAGGGGTGACAAGCAATAGTGAGGCTGGGGAGCAACTGGACCAGGCTGGGGAAGCAAGATACCATTCACCTAAGCCTTTCCATGAGCTGGCAGGGTCAGATTATATTGGCCTTGAAACAAAGAGACTCCTGGCTGGGGTGTAGCTTAGCCATACAGCACTTGTCTTGCACTCAGTAGGCCTTGGATTTGACCTCCAGCTCTACGAAACAAAACAAAACACTGGCGAATGGCTGGAAGCTTAGATCAAGTATAGCAGGCCCAGTGCCCAGGGCTCACAAAAATGTTTAGTTTCTAGTTCTTTAAAATCAGAAAACAATGAATATATAGAAATGACTACATAAACATGAATCTAGCATGAATTATATTTGTCTTGGTACCAATGAAGTTATAAAACATACTTTTAATTGTGCACATGTGAGTAGGAAGGGCCCAGAAAAGCTAAAGCACCCAGGACTGAATTTTTGTACCCACGTGGGTTTATTTATTTTTTCTCTTTTATTATTAGTGCCTGTTAATTTTATAAATTATTGAGTTTCAATGCACATATTTTGATCATATCCACCCTTAGTAGTACCATTCATTACACCCTCTCCTCCTTATTCCCTTCCTCTTGTCTATTAGTTTCCCTTCTTTTTTAGATTCCACATTTTAGGGAGAAGATATGATATTTGTCTAAGTTTGGCTTATTTTGTTCAACACGATGGTCTCCAGTTCCATCCATTTTCCTGCAAGTAACAAAATTTCATTCTTCTTTACGACTGAATAAAACTCCATTATGTATATGTACTACATTTTCTTTATCCATTCATCTGTTGATGGGCACTTAGGCTGGCTCTGTATCTTGGCTATTTTGAATTATGTTGCAGTGAACATTGTTATTAGTATGCTGTCTTTAATTCCTTCAAGTATATACCAAGGACTAATACAGCTGGATCAAATAGTAACTCTAGTTATAGTTTTTTGAGGAATCGTCATACTGATTTCCATAGTGGCTGTACCAATTCATATTCCCACTAGCAATGGGAAAATGCCCCCCTCCACCCCGCAACATCTTCCCCAGTATTTATTGTTTTTTATATTCTTGACGATAGATATTCTGACTGGGTGAGATCTCAGTTCAGTTTTGACTTGCATTTCCCTAATTGCTAGTGTTGAACATCTTTTCATATACTTATCGGCCATTTGTTCTCCTTCTTTCCTAGGAGGTTTTAAACTACGTATGACATGCTTCTCAAGTAGATAATCCCTAATGTCATTAAAGGTACACCTCGGCTTTGCGGCTTTCTCTTGCTACCTGAGCTCATAAACATTCCAAAGACGACTCTGGTTTGGCAGAGTAGAAAAATACTGTGTCAAATTGTAAATCTAGGCTGCTCCCTGCACCCTTAAAATCAGACATTCCTAGGTCAAGTCTTGGGCATATTCTTAAGAGACAACAGTTTCCAGCTTAACTGGAAAACAGATTATAAATCCTGTTGTTGGTGGAGAACTAACCTACTTGAAACAGACTTTTTTTTCCCATGCAGACTTAAAACAAGTTTAGCAATTATTTGGGAGGGTATCCAAACACCACCCACTCTCATCTCCCATGCTCAGGGACACGGTTTGGGTATTAAAGGCAGAGCCAACGGGTGGAGACATTCACAGCTTCCCCTAGCACATGGCTACTTGGATACAGGAGTCTGCCCTCCCCTCCCATCCCAGGGCCAGCGAGGTAAATCATGCTACGTCCCCATTAACGTCTCATGTTGTTGCAGGGTGGTAATTTTGACAGCAAATAAGCCACTCAACTGCATATGCTATTGGGTGACATGTAATTTTAACTTCATTCAGGAGCAAGACTTTTGAGACATTGTTACCTGCCAGAGCAAGCAATAAAACAAGGATGTACAGGAATGTGTCAAATAGAGGGCCTTCCTAAATTATGCTGGGAGGCCCAGATTAATACATTTAATATATTCTGGTCATGAGTGAGGTGCTCACAGCAGAACAACTGCTCCTTCAGCGATATCATTCACGGGAATGAACTACAGTCACACTGACAGCCTGGAAAAATGCCCCCACTTTTCAAACTGTACAAATGGTGGTTGGACACAGTAACTCAAAACTGGACACTTCATTTCAAGTTTAAAGCTCGTGGCCCAGCCACAAACTATTACTCCATCTTCTTTATTTGTGGTCCATGGTTTTGTACTCTTTAAGAATCAAATAAATACTGGTGTAATGGTTAGCAACTGCCAGTTCAACGAAAAATACTGCTAAATTCACCAATAAGTCTTTTTTCCACACACACAAATTTATGCCCCAAGAACAGAGCCCATTCCTGCCACAGGGTCTGGATAGTTTTTTAATGTAGAGGGAGACTCGCTTTAGTGATAAGAGTTTAAACCCGAACTCCTTTTTCCTTTCTCCTTGCTCATAGATCTAGCGCTGGGATCAGAGGGAGGTAAACGGTCAATATATGTAAGTGTAGGAGCATTAACTCCAGCCATTCGATGCGTGGCAGGAACCAGGCAGGGCTCTTTCCTGCTTCCACACCCACTGTGCTAGCTGGACTCAGCTTCTGGAATTCCCCCAGATGCTGGGAATCTTCCAGGTTGTTCATGGCTGAGGGCTTCCTGGGCACCCACACACACTGAGACCCAGCCAGTGTCAACATGTTGTTGATAATATTGTCACAGACAAAATAACCTCCCATTTTCTGAATGCTTTATCTTTTCATTTTTGAAAAACAGGGGTTTTTTTCCCCTCCTCTCTTTCAACACTGAGGATTGAATCCAGAGCCTCACATATGTTAGGCAAGTGCTTTACCACTGACCTACATCTATAATCCTATTTATTTATTTATTTATTTAATTACTTTAAAGACAGGATCTCACTAAATTGTCTAGGCTACCCTTAAACTTGTAATCCTCTTGCTTCAGCCTCCCAAGTAGTTGGCATATTGATAACATGCCACACAAATCCTTCATTTAAAATGCTCGGTTCAGGCCTAGGAGTGTAACTCAGTAGTAAAACACCTGCCGAGCATGTGTAAGGCCCTGTGTTGGATCCTTAGCACCATAAATAAATAAATATGTACAATTCAATAGATTTCTTTTTGGTACTAGGGATCGAACTCAGGACCTTGTGCTTGCGAGGCAGGTGGCAGCACCACTGAGCTAAATCCCTGGTCCATCAATAAATTTTAATGTATTTGTAGGTCCATACAACAAACCATCACCATAGTCAAATTTAGGACATTTTTAGGGCTGGGGATAGAGCTCAGTAGTATGGCACTAGCTTAGCCTGCATTAGGCCCCGGGTTCAATCCCCAGTGCTGGAAAGAAAGAAAGAAGGAAGGAAGGAAGGAAGGAAGGAAGGAAGGAAGGAAGGAAGGAAGGAAAGAAAGAAAGAAAGAAAGAAAGAAAGAAAGAAAGAAAGAAAGAAAGAGAGAGAAAACAAAAAAACTTCCAGACATTTTTTATCACCAGAAAAGAATCCACATATCCATTAGCAATCCCCTATTTTCACTCATCCTCCCACTTGGCCCTAGGCAGGTGCTTGTCTGCTTTCTGTCTCTGTAGATTTGCCCATTCTGATGGTTCATGTAAACAGAAGAAAACAGCACAGGTGCAGTATATGGTTCTTTGGAATCAGCACTTCAGCTCAGCATAAAGTTTTCATGCTTCATCTGTCTTGCAGCATGAGTCAGTACTATATTCCTTTTGATGATAGAATCACATGCCACTGCATGGGTGTGCCATGATCCACTCATCGGTCAGTGGGCCGTAAGGCCTGCTCCCTGCCAGCCCCACCAGCCCTCAAATCTTCACAGCAAGGCTGCTATGTGCCAAATATGCAGAGGGCAGATAAGTGTGTGTTTATCCATAGCTCCAAAGTCTTGTATACACTGAATGCTATGCCAGGTGCCATTGGTTCCTGGTTGGTTGAGAGCTGGAACGTGGAGCAGAAAGAAACCAAGGGGGCCCAATTCATCTTACTGGGACAAGAGATCCAAATGTGGCTTTCTGTTCAGGGATCTTTCACACTGTGGGCCAAGCCCAGCGAGCTGGGAAATTCCGAACACCTTTGTGAGGGAGGGAGCCAGGCTCATGTTCTCCTTTAGAGACTCGGCCACAGGGCTCCGGGGAACTTAAGCATCCGGGCAAAGCTCACAAAGGTGAAGTAGCTGTGGCCTGCACCGATTTGGGGTTAGACCACTCTGCTCTCAAAACCCACCCTTGGGGGAGCAGCTGGTTGTGCCTTCGTCTCCGTACTGTGGCTCCTGGTTAAGGCCAAGGGGCTGGCTTCTGCAAAAGCAGCAAGACTTCTGTTGTGCCCTTCTTCCTCCTTGACAGAATTCTGATTGCCTCCAGGCATCAATACGCCCTGCTAAAAGGCTACATTTCTTTAGCCTCTCTTTTTGCCAGGGTGGCCCATGAGAAGAAAGCAAATGCTGTTCAGCAAAGATCATGGATAATCTGTCTCATTAAAAAAAAACAAAACCTGAAACTTTAATTAAAAATATTGTCAAGCATAAGGAAATGTGAAGAGATTAGTGTAATGCTCACCCAAGTATACCACCCTGATTTAACTGTTGTTAACATTCTGCCATAGTTGCTTCTCTCCCGCTCCCCGTAATTCAAAATAAATTACAGATGTCATGACATTTTACCTCAAAATATTTTAGGATGCATCTCCAAAAAAAGAAGGACATTTTCTTATATATTCACCCTAGCTATCACACCTAACAAAATAAAGACTCCTTTTGATCATCAAAGAATCAGCCTGTATTTGATGGAGAAAATCGCTTTAAAAGAGGATGACTCAGATGAGAGACAGCTGTTCTTTTGTTCTTTCTCCCTGTCTCCTTCTGCTCTCCTAAATCAAAAACATAAAGGCCGGAGCTCCAGCAGCTACCTTGTAACTCTGAGGTCATCTTGGTGACAAAAACAAGAGAAAAATATGGCAAAATAAAAAGAGGAAACAGTAGGTTGACAGATGAGCAGAAAATAAGCAAAAATATCCAAATGAATAAGATTTTCAGAACCCTCCCAAAATAAGTAAACAAAAATGTGTTTGATTTTAATTTCAGATAAATAATGAGCAACTGTTTAATTATAAGTATGCCCTAGGCAACATTTCAGACATATTTATTAAATGATTATCTAAGGGCCGGGGATTTACCTCAGTGGTTCTGCCACCTGTCTTGCAACCAAAAGGACCCGAGTTCAATCCCTGGTACCAAAAAAAAAAAAAAAGATTATCTATTAATTATCTAAAATTCAGGTTTAACTGAGCATCTTGGTTTGGGCAACCCTGTGTGGGGCCTGGGTCTCTGATGCCTGGTGCCACTCAGGCCCTGCCCTGCCCACTTCCTCAGAACCCGAATTCTCTAATCCATTTAAGGATGATTAATCATGCATTTACTATGTGGTACTTCTCAGGTAAAGCTCTACAGACATTGTCAGATGGGCTTATAAGACTCACAGTCTAGTATACAGACACTAAGTCAAATACTCAAGTATCTGTGAGGTGAATGATAAAAAGGGGATTGGATGCTCCCCTCCCCTCGCCTGGCTGCTCTGGTTACTTCCTGATCGACGAGCTGTTTTCCTCCACTGACTTTTCCCTACAGGACCTCTCCCGCTGGGATGTCATCCCATATCTCTGCTCATCTCACTTCTTCCCCTCATTCATTCATTCATTCACCAAACTTGATTTCAGACTCACTGCCCTTTCATGAAGTCTTCCAGATTCTACAACAGAAGTGAAGCCTGTGTGATGACAGTGCAGGTAGAGAGAAGAGGACTTCATTCTTCCTGAGGGAAAGCAGGGTGACAACAGCATAGGGTTTTGAAGAGTAAATAGGAGCTCACTAAGCACTGGAGGTGTGAATGTAGCCATGAGTAGGTGAACAAGTAGATGAAGTCAACTGAGCAGATGAGGTGCCAGCTGGCCATCTCAGCTGCAGCCTCTCCTTTCTTTTCCATGGGGTGGTCAGATCCCGAAAGTCTTTGGTGGCCATGGGAGACAGATGGCAGTTCTTTACCTCTGGTTCAGCTAAGGTCATGCTTCTCTTGTGACTGTCCAAGCTGCTGGGCCTTTAAATCAAATCATCCAGTTTTCCTGGCCCCAAACCTGCCACTGCAAAATGAGGCTGGAAAACACATTTCCCAATCCCTGCTGCGTGTCTGGAGTCTTCTGGAAGGCCAGAGCCGGAAAGTTTCTTACCACTGTCTGGTCCAAGCAGTCAGCTAACTAATGAATGAAGCGAGCCCCGGATTGGTGAAAGAACTCGCCCATGGTTGTATCCTGCAGCGTGGCTCAGCCCAGCTCTGTTGTAGCCCTCTCCTTCCTGGCTCACCACAACAGGATTTATACCAGGCAGGAGTTGTAAACTGAACTTTGCAACCAGTGGCCTCACCTCACCACGGTGGTCAAAATCCCTTGGTGCAAATCACAGTCCTGTCCAGGATGAGAGCCCCAGGGAGCTGAGCACAAGCCCTCCCCAAACTCTAGTCACCTTGCAGGACAGAGGCCCAGGCTGCTGAAGCCAGCTAGCCATAGGAGGTGTTCCCTGGTGGGCAGTGGGAACATCCTGGGAACCCTGTCTCTTAACCTTCTTTCCTTCCCAGGAAGGAAGCCGGGGCAATTGTTCCAGCCAAGTGAAGGGGAGATGCTGCTGAGACAGAGCCTAGGAGAGGCAAGGAGAGGCAGTCAGAGCAGTCAGAGCAGGGAAGAGAGCCTGGAGGAGCAGAGAGGGTACGTGGGGAGGGTGAGTGGCTCGTTCTCCTGGGCAAGGAGAGAAGTTGAGGGCTGTGCTGGCAAAGGGTTCTGGGGAGGCAGCCCTGGGACAGGGCTTAGAGAACCTCTCAAGCCTGGATGAGTCAATTAAGAAACCTGATTTACTAATGAGGCCAGAGGAGACCACTGCCCAGCCGGCTTTTCCATAAATAAGGCAGAGCTGGTGGAGAGGCTGGGTCTCCTGACTGCCCTTGCTACCCCACCCCCTGACACCCAGGGTCCACAATCCCCCACCCCCAGCCCTTAACTGTCAGCTGCCTCAGCGGCAGAGGGAGCCTAGCTGAGACCTCGGAGGGTGTCCAGATGCCATGCTGTGGCCATCCCAGGGAGTGCATTTCCCCAGAGCATTTGGGGCATTACCCTTCATGGACTCAAAGGTTAGGTGCTGATTCCACCTTGCCGCTGGCAATGAAGAACAGGAAGACAGATGGAGCAGCTCCCACACACAGTATGCTAATCCCCTACCCAGTGGACCAGGAAATGGCCGGCCATTTGCGCCGCCGTCAAGGCTCAGAGATGCTGCCTCAAAGCTCACGTCTTTAATGCTGTGCCCTAGTTGAGGATCCTTAGGATGATTACTCTAGATAATTTCTAGAGTTGGCAGAATGAAGGATGGGACAGGTGACAGATGTGTGGGGCTTTCTGTGGGCGTCTTGAAGGAGCCATCCACCTGCACACATAGTCCCTTAGGTCCCCGCGCTCCCCAGGCCTCCTGGGCCAGTCCTAGCACCTCCACCTTGCCTCTGAGAAGCAGACTTTGCTGTGCTCCCCGGGCCTCTTCCAGGGTGCCTTCCTCCAGCAGGCAAGCTGCTTGCAGGGATGAAAGGCTCCTAGACAAGAACAGAATTGTGGGTGTAAACCACCATTTCTGGACTCTGCTGAGTCTCAGCCCCTGGTAGCTCCAGTCTCAAGGGGTAGTAAGGAGGGGCCAAAAATGCTGCCTGGTATTTGTAAAGTTTATTCTCCAGATTCGGTTATGTTGCAGAGGTCAGCCGGGGCGGCTTCCTTGCCTGCTTCTTGGTTCCTCTTATGTCCAAGTCTCCAGCACTAGCAATTTGGACTTGAGTTCAGTGCCCTTGGCCTTTTCCATCAGATCACTAGCCCTAGAAATTCACATGTCTTTTGCTACAGGGAGGTTGCCCAAACTGGGGACAGCCCTCCCCACCAGGATAACACAGACCCGCCAGCCCAGCCCACCTGGAACCTGCAGAACTGGTTCTTCTGTGTGTGTGTGTGTGTGTGTGTGTGTGTGTTTCCTGATCACACTGGCCAAAGATGTGTCAATGATGAAACCAGGAGCACTGGGTGTCCTAAGGTGTCACCTGGGGGTCCTTGTCATCCTAAAACTTTGGTGCTGGCAAAATCCCACTTTAAATAAATTTATTTAAAACAAAGACCACCTTTTTTCTAGTAAATATGAAAACAAAAGAGGCTTGATGTAGAATTTGTCTTAAAACTTATGAATATAAATGTATGTCATTTTTAAGTTAAGGCTACAATTGCATCTGTAATCTTAGACTGAGCAAAGCATGAATCAAATTCAACTTAGGGGCGGGGGTGTCTAGGGTTTCAGCACCAAATTGGATGATGGCTTTCTCTATAGGTCATTCTTTGCACTTGATTTTCACAGCATGGTCTTTGAGAGTGTCATTCGGTAAAATTATCCAGGCATCTCATGCATTATCACAAGGACGTATCTTAATCCATGGCACTCAAATCACTCTCTTTTGAGCATCTTCTGGGTCATCCTCCTTATTATTTTTTTTTTCTTAAACTCAGAAATGGCCAGATCCTCCTTTGTCAAGGGCTTTGCAAAGAATTCAAAGCCTTCCCCAGCACTGTTTTCACAACTCTGTGAAATCCCACAAGAATGGCTCAAATTGCAGTTTCATTTTGCAATCAATTTATATAGTTTTTCTAGTGTATGATTGGAACATCCTGACAATTAGTGAGACGGGCAGTAAAGATATGATATGATATGATATATGATATGGGTTGAGCAAAGACAGACACTAGAGCTTAGCAGAAGGGAAGTTTCAGTGGATGATACTTCCAGTAGGTGTTTTTGTTGGTTTACAGTTTTTCCACCTATTTTAGTCCTCTTGAGTATTGGAAAACATTACTCCAAGATTATACAATCTCTTTTCTTTTATCAATTAACTTAGAAAAATTAGCACATGTTAGTAATACAGAAGGTAGTTGGTTCATCAGGGGGCACAGTATTATGATGATATTCACCGCCCCAAGGAATTAACCTGGAGGACACAGGTAATAAGTCTTAGGATAATGAGAAACCACAAATGTGGCGGTTCTGTGTATACAGATCCTATTTCTGATAAGGGGCAATGAGGGAAGCCAGGTGTGGCACACTTGTAATCCAACACTCTGGGAAGCTGAGGCAGGAGCACTGCAAGTTCGAGCCTAGCCAGGGCACTTTAGTAACTTAGCAAGACCCTGTTTACCCCACCAAAAAAAAAAAAATTAAAAAGGCTGGGGATATAGTAGAGTGCAAAGGCTCTGGGCTCAATCTTCAGTACCACACATACACACAAGCAGTGAGGGAAGCATGCTTCTTCCTGTGTTATTTCTGGGCCAGGCTTGAGAAGCTCATCCTGATGGAGAACATAAGTCTTTGAAAAGAATCAACACTCAAAGAACCAACAATCAACTCCAACACTTGCAAAAAAAAGAGCTCCAAGCTGGGTGTGGTGGCACATGCCTGTAATCCCAGCACTGGGGAGGCTGAGGCAGTATTGTCTTGAATTCAAAGCCAGCTTGGGCTACATAGTGAGTTCAACGCCAGCACAAAGTTCATAGTGAGACCCTGACTAGAACAAACAAAAAAAGGCTTCAGACCTAACCGCAACCTCCTTAACTACTTATCAGTTTACTTGGAGCATCACTCAGGCAGCACTTTTCTTTATGTACTGTCCCAAGCAGGGCTCAGTCAGGTGTCATTTCAACCAGTGAATTCTTGCATTGAATAAATTTGATAAAGTTTTTATATTTCCTGTTGTATTATCTTATAAGGATTAACACAAAATGCAATTTTGGTCATCCCGTATTTAAATAATTAGACTGGTAGGGATGGGGATTTAGCTCAATGGCACCATGGCTGCCTTGAAAGTGCAAGGTCATGAGTTCTATCCCCGATACTGGGAAAAAAGGATTAGACTGGTAAGTGGTTAAATTGGATTCTGGCAAAGCTTCCTGGACAGGCACAGGGTTCCATCTTGGGTGACACTTCCCAGGGCTGTTTTCCCAGGACTCGAGGTAATGGACAGACAGCACATTGGAAAACTTGTCTCATTAAACACCAGTGGTCTTCCAGGTCCTAAGTATTAATAGTAAGAAGTACTTACCCTGTGGCAGGTATTGTTTTAAACATTTCACAAGTCTTATTTAATTCTCAATGCCCTTTTAGTGTTACTCTAATTTTAGGGTTGAAGAAATAAAGACATAGGAAGATGATTTTTTTCCAGGTCACACAAATGGCTAGTTTTGAGTTAAGATTTAAACCCAGACTGTCAGACTCTGGACCTTATATTCATGACTAGTATTGTACTGGACACTAACTTGGCTTTTTTCTAGTGGATTTGAATAATGCATGAGACAGTACAGGAGTCACCTATTTAGGATCATCTTGCCCCCTCTCACATTTGGTAAGTGTAGAAAATAGGAGACTCAGGAAGATCTTGTCTGATTTGCTTAATAACTTGCCCAATGCAGCCCCCTAAATCAATAGCAAAATGCAATTAAAATTTAAAGTCCCCTAAACCCTTAACAAGAGTACTTTTGGTTTAATTACGAATCCATTTAAAAAATTTTGTATGTAAGTCTTCTATGAAAGGCCACCCCAGAAAAGCTATTGTCACTCAGTCTCAACAGACACGGAAGTATTTTTTTGCAAGGATGCCTCATTTCTCGAAACTAATAAAATAATTGGGTTGAACATACTCAATGCAGACCTTCTCCTACCAGTGAGCTCTTTTATAGCCACTGAAAAGTCACTTTTGGGGAGGGGCTCATTATCCCTCAAGATCTTGTGTGTCTCATTTGCATATGAAAGAGGAAGTTCATAAAAGCCTTTTCTTATTTTCTAACATGGGTTCAAATCAGGGGCCATTATCATCCTATAGAAAGACCCAAATGGCATATGGATCATTCTGGAGAAGGGTGTGAGCGCCTTTTAAGAGAATTGTTTTAGTTTTTGCAGGAAATTAATCAGAGGGATGGGCTTTGTGGAGCGGGGAGCAAATCTAATCTGTCCTTTGTTCAAATTTGCCTTGCTCCAATTCCTAGCAATTGTAGACAACATGCTCTTTTGTTGAGGAGACACTTGTTACATGCATAATTAGAGACTGCAGTAGCTGTGTTTAAAGAAAAACTGTTTTCCAATGTAATGTGTGATCTTGATAATAGTATTTTCATCAAAGGTAGCAATTACATTCATTAAGCTGGGACTGGCGTGGAGGCAAGGAAATTAAGTGGAAAGTGAATAAAAAGCTCCCCTCCTCCCTTTTTATCTCCTTCTCTTTATAAGTTGAAATGCACCATGGTGAGCTGTAACTGGGAAATACATAGGGAATATAAAAAAATAAAGTCCTCCTTAACCTTTCTGAATAATGACCCTGCAGACATCCTAGGGACAGCAAATATGGATGCACTTTTCAAATCAAAGGGCTTTATTCTGCCTTAATTTCCTATGCACGTTTTAAACGAGCTCAACATATGATTCGGGTCTTTAAAGGCTGCTAGGATCTTTAGGATTAACTCACTGTTCTTTTCACACATAAATTAATAGTTTTGTGTTCTCAAAAAAACCACAACAAGGCATAAATCCATCAGTTTAGGACAGAAACAAGGCCAGTTGGCTATTTTAATTATCCTTTTAACTATTCGTTATCCTTCCTTATACTTTAATTTTGAGGGTGTTGTAATGAAGTCCACACATCTGAGATAGAGAAATAGTGCAGGAAAAGAGCCCAAAAGATCCTTCAATCTCACTGTGTTGGTGTGAAAAATTTATTCTGAGAAGGCAAATAAATGTATATGTGTATGTGTAGGGGTGTGTGTGTGTGTGTGTGTGTGTGTGTGTGTGTGTGTGTATGTCCTCCAGGCAGATGCTGTGTCCCTACTAACCCCATCCCACCTCAGATTTAAAAACCTGCTTTACAAATGTCCTTTCAATGCCTTAAAGGGCTTGATGATTCCAATTTTATTCAACAGAGCACAATGATTTAGACATTCCTGGGCAAGAGAAGATAGTAATATGCCAACTCGTATCAGCACCCTTGATTCTGCCAGTGTTTGACCTGAAAAGCTTTCTGAGAAAATGAAAGCAATCCACAAAAATCAATGGGGGAACCCTCTTTTTGTGACTGGGTGTACACAGCTCTGCAGTGAGAATCATTATCTCTAGATTGATTGACCCAAATGTCATGCAGATCATCTTGAAGTGGAAACCAAAGTGCTTGAACAGCCTCTGCATTTTCTGCTGGCTGCACAACTAGACATGGCAGTGGCCTTGATGATTAACCTCAAACCAAGTGGGTCAGGGTCTTTCACGCCCTAAAGGAGTGCTGTAATTTGAGAAAAAGTGGGGTTTTAGAAGTTTTTCAAATTTACTAACTTGCTCATTAGCAGTTGATTTGACTTTGTGAGACAAGAACACTGTTAGGCACCAGGATACCCAGCTTGTGGTATGTATTTTCTGAATGGCTTGTTATGTGCCTGATACTCTGCCCAGGGATTGCAAGTACCATATAACTTACTCCTTACAACAACCAACAACCTTTCAAAGTGGGCATCATCATTAGCATCATGCTCATTTTACATTTCAGAAAACCAGGACTTAGATAGGTCCAGTAGCCCACTGCTGTGGTCTGAATGTTTGTGTCCCTCCAAATTCATATTCTGAATCCTAGCTCCCAATGTGGTATTAAGAGATAGTCTTTTGGAGGTCACTAAGTCATTAGAGCTTGTTGTGGTTTGGATCTAAGATGTCTTCCCAAAAGCTCATATAATCAAAAGCGGGGCTTTTGGAGGGATTGAACTTCATCAGATTGATTTATCAATAAGACCATAATTTGATGACATTGTTAGAAGGTAATAAAATTTAGGAGATGGGGCCTAGTTGAAGGGAGTAGAGTATGTGGGTATGAACTTGGGGACTATACCTGGATCCTGGCCTCTTCTTCTGTCTCTCTTTCCCTCCATCTGCTTTCTGGCTGCCATAAGAATAGCAGCTTTCCTCCACCACACTTTCTGCCATGATGTTTCTGCCTCACCTCAGATCTCCTGAGCAAACCAGCTGATCATGGACTGAAGCCTCTAAAATCATGAGCCAAAATAAATCTTTCTACCTTCAAATTGTTATTCTTAGGTCTTTTGTCACAAGGACAGAAAGCTAACTAATAATACAGGGCCTTATCCTCATGAATGGGATTAGTGACCTTAGAAAAGAGGCCTGAGGGAGCTTGTTTTCCCTTTCTGCCACGTGAAGACACCGTGAGAAGGTGCCATCTACAAGGTAAAAAGCCCTCACTAGACACTTTTAGCACCTTGATAGTGGACTTCTCAGCCTCCAGAACTGTGAGAAACATATTTCTATGGTTTATAAATTACACAGCCTGAGGTATTTTTGTCTTAGCAATTTGAATAGACACCACTCACCCAAGGTGATACAGTTAAGAAGTAGTACAGCAAATGTCCAAATTCCAGTTATCTGATAGCAAAGCCTAGGGTCTTAAGTCATCTGCTATGGGAGTTGGGGGCAAGGGCTTTCACCTCCATGGGCACAGATTTCCTCTACGTAAAATAAGGACATAATGAAAAGTCTCTGGGACAAAAGGCTGAGAATGTCCAAAAGAACAGAGACTAATAGTTACCCAATCTTTAAGCAGCTCTGGTTCTGCAAATGGATAAAAACTGTACCCTATATCCTCTTATATCATCAATCAGCATGATAAGATAACCAACTTTTTGTGGGGCTCCTTTGCCCAGTGATTCTGTCTGGGTTCTGGGGTCTTACTCAGCACCACCATGCAAAAGTCTCTAGGTGAGAAAGACCTATCCTCCTGGCACTTCCTTTGAGCTAGTCTTTTTACCTGGCCCATGCTTGTGGTCCAGCATGCTTTGCAAGGCTAGGGCTCTGCTAAGCATGCAGTTTCCTGGTGTCTCACTTGCTCCCCTCCCCTGCTCAGGAACATGTTCTCAGGGTGCTTGTCTAGACAACCACTTATGAGAGCTGAAGATCTCTTTCTCTTTCCCTAGCTTGGAGAAATTTCTTAAATTTGGAGCCAAGTGTGGTGGAGCATGCCTGTAATCCCAGTACTATGGGAAGCTGAGGCAGGGGGATAGTAAGTTTGAGCTCCAGCCTGGACAACTTAGTGAATTAGCAAGACCGAGGCTCAAAATTAAAAAATCAAAATGGCTGGGGACGTAGCCCATTGTAAAAGCCCTGGGTTCAGTCCTCAGTACTGAAAAAAATGGGAGAAAGTTCATCTTGCCTAGAGCCTTCTTCTGAATATTGGACTTGGTCTCTCTCTCTCTTTCTGGTTTTGTGTGTATGTGTATGTGTTAACAAGAATGGAGCCCATGACATCATGCCTACTAGACTAATGCTTTACCATTGAGCTACATCCTCAGTGCTTTTGAGAGAAGGTCTTGCTAAGTTGCCAAGGCTGGTCTCAAACATGCAATCCTTGGGCCGGGATTTAGCTCAGTGGTTTTACCACCTGCTGCGCAAGCGCAAGGACCTGAGTTCAATCCCCAGTACCAAAAAAACAACAACATGCAATCCTCCTACCTTAGCCTCCTGAGTAGCTGAGATTAGAAGTATGTGCAACCATGCCCAGCTTTCCCCTTTCCTTTCAGACATTGTTTTCCTCAACAGGTTTAGGCTTTAAGACAAAAGTCAGCAAGTGCTAACACAGACTTTAGCAGAGGTGAGGAGCAGAAAGTCTGCCTGAATAGAGAGGAGAACGGGGTGGGGGTAATAACTCTACTAACTAATCTTGCAATAATACTGCTTCAAAGCCAAAATTCCTGGAGACTAGTGAAGCTTGCTTGGGTCATCAGATCTTTTTTTTGCAGTACCGGGGATCAAACTCAGAACCTTGCGCTTGTGAAGCAGGTGGAGTGCCACTGAGCTAAATCCCCAGCCTGTTTGCTTGGTCATCAGTTCTATGCACTACTTGCTCTTTTGAGGGAGGAGATACTGTACCTTTAAGAGCAGCACAGATCAACAGAACTTTCTGGGATAATGGTAACACTTTGTCTTCACCACCCAATATGGTGGCTTCTCATCACAAGTGGCTAATGAGCACTTGAAACATGGCTAATGCAACTGAAGAACTGAATTGTTAATTTTGTTTGATTTTAGTCTATTCAGATTTAACCAGACATGCGTGGTAGTGCCTATCATATTGGATAGTCCAGCTCTACAGAAATTACAGAAGATAAGTGATATAACCCAACTTACATTTAAAAGAATGTTTCAGGTGGCTAGGTGGAGAATGGATTGAATAGTAGGAAGCCATTGGAAACTAAGAGCCAATTAAGAGGCTGCTGTGCTGTTCCCAGGAAGAGATCATGCCATAGGTTAGATTATGGTGTTAGTAGTAGAGACCTGATAGGCTGAAGAATTGTTCTGGAGGTAGAACCAGTGAAAAAAAAACCCACTAGTGATCGAGCTGCCATGCTCCACTCTAAAAATGACATTCGCAGTTAAACAGATTATTATTTTTCATGTCTGTTACTATATCAAAATATCAGAGATTGGGTAATTTAGAAAGGAATGAGGATGAAGGCAGTTACTCAGAAAGAAGAAATACTAAGTGCTACTCCCAGGGTGGCCCCCCGTTCTACAGAGGTTTTCTCAGTACCTGTTCTCAGCTGTTTTGGAAGCCAGGCTGGGAAGCCACAGAGAAAGGGAAGATTCTTCCTCTTTTACCCAAATAGGTGATTCCTCCAAAGCTTTCAGAGTTGTGGCTTCCTTTCCTTCTCCTGACTACTCTTGAGTTTTTCTCATCCAGAAAGAAATATAATCTCCTGGTGTCAGAAGTCCTCACAACCCACCTGACTTTCAATTCTCCAAACTCATTTGATATATTATTTCTCCTCTTTTATCCTCCTGAATAACTTGGGCTAAAATGTACTCAGCACCATATGAGAACAAGCTCATCTGTGGCAAAGCTTCCTTGCTTCACTGCCTGGAGTGTCTTGCAGATCCTGCTCCCAGACTTGGCTTGGTTTCTTGAGGGCCAGGGCCTCTGGTGGTCTTCTTTTTGAATGCTCTTCTTGCTTCTGAGCCACCCACAAAGGCAGCATCACTGTTGTGCACAGACTAGCTTGCTTCCTGAGTTGCCCTCTTCTTAGTCTTAAAATTTTCATTCTCCTTCACCCCAGACTTTTTTTTCCCCCAGTATTGAACCCAGGGACATTCTACCACTGAGCTATATCCATAGGTCTTTTTTACTATTTTGAAATGGGGTCTTGCTGAGTTGCTCAGACTGGCCTTGAACTTGAAATCCTCCCTCAGCCTTCCAAGTAGCTGGGATTACAGGTGTGTACCACTTCACCCAGCTCACCCTATGCTTGAAAGCCAGAACCTAACAATCCCTGGCTCCAGCCCTCATCTCATCTTTCTGTTGTCAAATATAAAAATGCTGAATTACTTTCCTAGGCTTCTCCTTACTCCCTTCCCAAAGGATATCATTCAGGTAAAACTGAATGAGAAAAGGAATAGAGCTGCTACCTCTTCTAGTCTAGAACCTAACTATTCAATGAAGGCTGAGAAGCAGGAGCATTCCTCTCCACCACAGACCTCATGTACCTGTTCATACAACAGACCTCACCAAGGTAGGTGGGGAATCAAATCTTAGATCAGGAAATAACAATGTATATGAAGTTACGGCAACAAAAGCATTTTTAAGAAAGACTATCTTTTTAGAGTAGTGTTACCTTTACAGCAAAATTGAGAGGTAAGAAGAGATATCTCTTATAATTCCTGCAATCACATGTGCACAGCCTCCCCCTTTACTAAGGTCCCCACCAGAGTGGTGCATTTGTCACCACGGATGAGTCTATGTTTACATCATAATCATCCAATGTCCAATAGTATACATTAGAGTTCACATTTGGCACTGTACATCCTATGGGTTTGGAAAATACACATGTACTCATCATTATAGCTTTGAACAAAGTAGTTCCACTGCCCTAAAGATCCTCTGTTCCATCTATTCATCCCTCCTTCCCTTAAGCCCTCAGGCAGCCAGTGTTTTTCCTTTGCCAGAAAGTCTTATATTTGGACTCAAATAGTACGTTGTCTTTTTAGATTGGCTTCTTGTACTAATTTGTTCCATGTCTTTTCATGGATTTTTAGTGCTGAATAATAATCCATTGACTGGATGTATCACAGCTTATTATCCATCAACCTACTGAGGATTTCTTGGTTGTTTTCTCCAAGTTTTGTCAATTGTGAAGAAAACTACTACAACAGCTATACCCACAGTTTCCAGTTCCTTTGGGTAAACACCAAGAAGTGTGATTGATGGATTACGTACTAAGAGTTATGTTACTTTTTAAAAGAAACTCCCTAAATTCTATGTGCCTAAACTGTTCTCCATTCCCACCAGAGTTCCTATTGCTTCACATCCTCAGTAGCTTTTGGTGTTGTCAGTGTTCTGATTCTCGCCATTCTAATAGGTATATAGTAGTATCTTGTTTTACTTTAATTAATTTCCCTGATGACATATATTGTGGTGGATATTTTCAATATACTTATTTTCTATCTGTATGTCTTCTTCAGTGAGGTGCTGTTAAGGTTCTGGCCCATTGTTTTACTGGGGTTTTTTTTATTGTTGACTTTTGTATATTTTGGATAACAATCCTTTATCAGATATGTTTCTTGCAAATATTTTTTCCTAGTCTATGGCTTTTCTGTTCACTCTCTTGACAATGTCCTTCACAGAGCAAAAATTGTTTTTGTTTTTTTTGGTACCAGGGATCGAACGCTGGTCCTTGCGCTTGTGCAGCAGGAGGCAAAACCACTGAGCTAAATCCCCGCCCAAAAATTGTTAACGTTGTTTAGCTTACTAATTCTTCAGTGGATCATTTGTTAGTTGGCTTTTTGTTACTATAACAAATACCTAATATAATCATCATATAAAGAGAGGTTTATTTTGGCTCTCAGTTTTGGAGGTTCGATCCACAATCAATTGGCCAACTTGTTTTTGGGCCTATGGTAAGGCAGTATATCATGGTGGTGAACATGTGTCTTGGTTACTTTTCTCCCTGCTAAGACAAAATACCCAACACCCACAAGTTAGGGGAGGAAAATTTTATTTAGCACACAGTTTGCAGAGGTTTCAGTCCATTATCGGCGGCTCCAAGGCAGGGTGGCGTGGGAGACAGGCATGGCAGAGGAGAAACAGTTCATGGCAGGTAGAAAGTAGCAAAGCAAACAAGCAAGGGACCTGAGCAGCTTCTTTCTGCCCCTTTTATACTCCATCTAGGCTACCGGGATTAGGGCAGTGCCAAACAAATCAGTGGACTGTTTTACTAATCACCTACCCTTAATCCCAGCATCACACACTTTAGATTCAGCCACCTGTGAAAAAGCCCTATCTATGACTGCATGAGGCTGGGGTGGCGGGGGGGGGGGGCATCTAGACACAAAAGATAACAGCATGTGACAGAGCAAAGCTGGTCATCTCCTTGAGAGCCAAGCACAGAGGAGAGAAAGTAAATGCTGTTTTGGTCTCTAATTCAAGGACATACTCCACTCCCAAGGTCCTAAAGACATCCCAGCCGGTCACTCTTTTTAAAGGTTCCACCACTTTTCAATAGCCCCATTTTGGGAAACAAACCTTTACAACACAGGTCTTTGGGGGATACTTAAGATCCAAACTATGGCAGGTCATGTCTTCAGGTCGTATCTAAAAAGTCATCAGCAAACCCAAAGTCATCTAGATTTGCTCCTATTATCTCATAGAAATTTTATAGTTTTGTGTTTTTATTTAGTCTAAAATCCATTTTAATTCTGGGAAGGGCATAAGATGTTTCTAGATTCTTGGTTCGTTTTTTTTTTCCTGCATGTAGATGTTCAGTTATTCTAGTACCACTTGTTGAAAAGATTACTTTTTTCTCCACTGTACTGCCTTTGCTCCTTTGTTGTAGATCAGTTGGCTATACTTATTTGGAACTATTTCTGGGCTCTCTATCCTGTTTTACTTATCTGTCTGTACTTTCATCAACACTGCATTGTCTTGAGTACTGTAGTTTTATATTTAAGTCTTGAGGTTGTGGTAGTGCCAGTCATCCAACTTTGTTCTTTAATTAATTATCTTGACTATTTTAAGTCTTCTGCCTTTTACATAAACTTTAGAATCAATTTGTCAATATCCACAAAAAAAAATTTGCTGGAGATTTTGACAGAGATTGCACTGAATCTAAGATTAATTTAGGAAGAACTAATAGCTTGGCCCTATTTATAAATGCATAATATTCATTTTCTTGTCTTATTGGATAAGCCAGGACTTCCCACATGATGCTGAACAGAAGCATTTTAAAAACTAGATTTTAAAAAGATTTTAACTTATTTTTTATCAGCTTCAAAAATCTGGCAAGGTATCTTGAACCATTTCAGAATGAGCCTAGATTTTTTCAAGTAGCTTACCCAGTTTTATCAATGTTAGTACTGCCCTTAGACCTGGCCCAGGTCTAAGATTGCCTCAGGTCCTCAGGCCCTGGATTTTGGTACTAACACCATGACCTCAGTGCTAAACATCCAGTTCAAGACTGACATTTGTTTTCCTGGCATGGGAGACTGAACTTAGGGTCTTTGCACTGAGCTACATCCCCAGGCTTTTCTTTTTTTGCAGGCTCTTGCTAAATTACCCAGGCTAGGCTTAAATTTCCAATCCTCTTGCTTTAAACTCTCAAAGTGCTGGGATTACAGGCTTGTGCCACAATGACTAAAACATTTTAAGCCACTGGAGACTTCTCCACCTTTGTCTAAAAAGGGTAATACAAAAAGAGGCTGCATCCAAATGCAGAAAATATCAGAAAAGATGGTTTTAGAGAAAAATGCTACTTTTTAGGTAAAGAGAATCTGCTTAGATATAATACAAATTTACAAATACAAATTTGTCCAATCTTTTCTGTCAGATAAAAAGAATGCAACAGATTCTTGTGTAACCATGATTATTTCCCATAGCACTGAACTACCCTCTCCTGGCTTCTCTGTGTTAATGAGCAGTTCCAGAGGTTCTTATGAATTGGTATGGCTTTCCATGTGTAGGTTGAGTAATATTATGCATAATAATTCTTTTTTTTTTTTTTTTTTTTGGTACCGGGGATCAAACTCAGATCCTTGCACTTAAGAAGCAGGCAGCGGAACCACTAAGCTAAATCCCTGGCCCTGAATAATTCTTACTACTATCAAATTTGATTATCTATATAGGTCTAGTTGTAACATGTATAATATGTGATACTAATTCTTTACATTGGTGAATGGACAATGAATGCTAAAATTTTAAGTGGCTCTATGTTTAAGAAAACATATTTAGGGGCCGGGGATTTAGCTCAGAGGTTTCGCCACCTGCTGCGCAAGCGCAAGGACCCAAGTTTGATTCCCTGTACCAAAAAAACAAAAAAAACATATTTAATAAGATTAAATTAAAATTTTTAAAAATGAAATTTTAAAATTCAGTTTTACAAATAAAAATTTTAATTAGAATTTAATTTGCCTTTTAGTAATTTTAAATACTTTAAAAGAAAAATGTTTTTGAAAACAAAAATAATGTAAAAATTTATATTTTTAATGAAAACATATTCTAATTCTCTATACTTTGAATACTATTTGTTTGGTTGTTTTTTTTTTTAGGTAGCGGGCATCGAACTCAGGACCTTGCGCTTGTGAGGCAGGCGCTGGAACCACTGAGCTAAATTTCCAGCCCTATACTTTGAATACTATTACATTTAAAAATAATACTGTGGATCATAGTGAGCACATGGCAAGATCGTAACAGAAATAAAAAACACAAAAGGAGAGCGGAGAAAACAAAAAAAAAAGTCTAGAAAGAATAAGCCCATGGATCAGCCTAGGGCAGGAAAACCAGGGGAGCCCTGCTGAACCTCCAGGGAGCACTTGCGGGAGCTCATCTGGTGATCTCTGTCACACGGAGTGTCCTGAAATGACTTCAGAGCCTTAGAGGGGAAACCAACTGAGGTCATTAAAGTGGTATGAAATTAGGGGGCAAAAACTTTAGAATTCAAGAGCATAGTACAACATTTGAGGAATACAAGGCAGGTGAGTCTTGAGAGAAATTACATAAAAACCTTAAACTAACCAGCCAATCACAAACTATGGCAGCACTTCCTTTTCCTGCTGGACATGAAGGAGGAAGTATGACTACTATCTTTCAAGAGCTTGTCCTTCAGATGCCAGTGGGATATTCTGGCTTTGTGTAAGAATGTACAATACTTTGCTCTAAAGGACAAGCAGTGCTGCTGCGGTATTTGATTTGGACTCACGTTCTTCACTGTCTATCAGAGATGATAAGATAAACTCATTATGAAATATTTATTCTCCTGGAGATTGCCCTGGATTGCTGGGGCCCAGTAGAGATTTTAAACCAAAAAATCAGCCAGAATGAGGCAAGTATTTACATAAATGTAGGGTCAATTTAGGAAAGAAGTTTGTTAACACAAAGACAGCATTGATGTCCACACCATGTCTTGTGAGAACATCATAGTTGTTAACAGTCTAATTTCTTTTACATAATGCAAAAAACAAGACCTATATCTTTCTATATCTGGTGACTGTTTTATACTGATACATTTCAAATCAAGTAATTCACAACATTTCTTGCCCACTGGATAAGTGAAGGTTTATTTCAGGCTAAAAATGCTCTTTATTACAAAATACATTTAAAATGAGCTTAGGCTCAATCAATAAGCATATTGTTAGCCTTTGTCTACTTGCAAAAATCAATTGGGCCAGAAAGATGGAGTATTAATGTGTACAGGAACCGTACATACATTATATAGTGATAGATTTCTGTTCCATGACAGAGTGTAAAATACAGCAAGACTCGAAGGGACTGTTCACTCAAGCAGGTGAACTCCCCTTAGACTCCCTAACCCTCCAGGGCACAAAACCCTACAAACAGATAGTACTTTGTTATTAGTCTGCACCTACAAAAGGAAAAAAATCTAATTCTAAGAGAAATGATTAGATTTTAAAACATAGAAAGTAAGGTGATTTATCTTAGCAGGAGCTTCTCTCTTGATAATAAAGGTAAAATTTTATGAAGCAAACACCATCAACCCTCTTATTTTGGGGCGGAAGAGCTATGAGCACATTGCCCTAAACTGCTTTGGTTCCACAGAACTGGTAAAGTTGCTGATGCTTGGCTTTCCAGGAGTATGCAAGAAGGGTGAATGGCAGGGTGAAGGACATCTAAGGGACTGCAATCAGGTAGAGGTAAGGGTGGTGCTGGGCTTGTTCTCCCTTTTGCTTCCTTTTCTTCTCAGTGGGTGAGGCTTTAGGGAACTCTGAGGCTTACTGAGTTGGACTTGCTGGACTGAGGACTGGGGGAGAAGTTGAAAGGACATAGACTTTGGGGCTGGAGTCATTTTGAGCACCCGTCTCAAGCTTTAGTGTATCCCTGGGGGACTTGTAAACAGATAGATTTCCAGGCCAGGCCGAAGGCCCAACCATGGCAAGCACATATTTAGGACTTGCTGTTCAGAAATGAGACTTGTTTTTTTGGTACCGAGGATCGAACTCCAAACCTTGTGCTTTCGAGGCAGGCAGCGGAACCACTGAGCTAAATCCCCAGCCCTAGAAATGAGACTTTTTATGAGCACCCTAAGTCACTTGGGGAGGCCCAGTAGAAGATAGCTATTCCATTTTTTCTGAGGCCTTTATGCCATCAGTAACCCTGTGGGACTCCTCAACCTATCCCAATTCTTCTCCTACACTTTAGATAATATATTTTCAAAGTGTGCTAGGCATCCTGTCAGGACAGATCTATTCCCAATGATTAGGAAACTCTGGAAATGTTATTTCAGTTTAGACTTCCAAGATTCACAAAGCCATTCTAGGTCATAGTGAGGACTGAGAACCACTGTATGGATAACAGAAGACCCACAAAGGGAGAGTCATGATAAATATTGCCATTTGTGGGAAAAGAAACCAGGAAGTCAGTCAGAAAGAGGAGGTCCTTTGTCATGGAAGCAAGGAGGCTTAGGAAGAAGAAAAGTGTATGTATTTAAATATCATTTAACAAAGACAGATAGTGGGTTGGATCTGACCCCCTTCCCCCAAATTTCAGACATCCAATTTAAGGTACGGGCCTGGCTCTTTTGACTAGAGTAGAACTTTTGAAGTTTATTTTTTCCTTGAGACAAATGCTTCAGGTTCAAGGAAATGTTTACATTTAAATACCTCAGGCCAAATCACATAAAAATCAAAGCCAAGACTCTTAAGTCCAGGCCCAATGCAGATGCTGTCTGCGGAAAGCAAGAAACCATCCCTGGGAAACCCTGCTCTGCAAAGCAAGACATACTGCTTTTCCAAGGACAGAGAGCTAAACCTGGACGGAGCCATTTACCTACATGGGTCAAGCCTTGTAGAAATTAGACTTCAGATCCCTTTTCCATTCTCCTGTACCAGAGTCAAGTCTCTTAAAGGTGAATGGAGCTGCCTACTTGGCTGTGAAACAGAAAGAACAGTTAAGAGGGAAAATGACATACAAAAGCGAAAGATTTCAGTAACAGTGTGGGTAGCTTTGTGTTCATTTCCAATTATGTAAGACTATATTTTCTTTATAAAGTGGAAAGGGAGGGGGAGAGAAAGGGAATAAAAAGAGAATTGAGATGTGTTACGTACATGCACCAACTCCCCACAAAGAATGTAATCATTTTGTAATGTAACTGTGTATGAATAAAAGAAAACTCAAAAAAATGTAGTATAAATGATGCCAATGACCCCCAGTTTTAGGTAGGGACTCCAAAATTGTGCAGTTATCAGTGTTATGACTCTATTTTCCTTTTCTTTTTCTGTTTTTCAGTTCTTTTATTGGTAATTTTAGGTATACAATTCGTTTACATTTATCATTGGGTGCTTGTACCTGTACATGATGTATCTTGGTTCTTATTTTTTTCCCCATTATCTGTGCGCCCTTCACCCCCTCCACCCTTCCCTATTTACATAGATTTCATTTCCATTTTTTTTTTCTTTTCTCATAGTTTTTCCTTCCTGTGACTATTTTCTAAACTCTAAGGTTTTATATGTAGTACCTGTGTGTATACAGAAATAAAAATAGCTTTGTATGGTTCTGCACAAATAGTATATGGTTCCTTATTTTCTTAAGCAATATGAATTGCTCGTGATTTTTTTATCTCCATACATGGATCAATCTTATTTTTTCTTAAACTGATGAAAGAATTGCATAGGATGTTTCCATGCTTTATTTATTTTACTTAGTCATTTCTCATTTTTCACTATAAGTGTTGAATGGCACTAATCTGAAAATCCAAAATGCTTAAAAATTTGAAACTTTTTGAGCACCAATATGATGCCACAAGTAGAAAATTTCATATTTGAAATTTACTTTTCACATATACTTTCACAAAGGTTGAATTACCTTTCACATGTAAGTGAAATAATTGAATTTTACGTTTAGACTTGGTTCCATCCCCAAGATATCATCACATGTGTGAGAATATTCAAAAATCCAAAAATATCTTAAATCTTAAGTACTTCTGGGCCCAAGCATTTTGGATAAGTAGTGCCCAATGTACACTACAGTACCTATGGCCCCAGATGGCCCTGACATGCATTCTTGGTACATCCTCCTAGCAGCACTGAATGGGACAGCTGGCCTGGTCATAACCTGACTGATAATTTGTTAATTTCTACTTTGATTTTCTAATTAATCCAAGTTAAAGTCATGATTAGCTTTTGAAAATTCTATTTTTTTGTTTATTTACTTATTGTACAAGGTGAATGCCATCCATAAAATTTTGTCATCTTGGAATTTGTAGATTTCCTTTGAGACAAATTTCTAATGACTATTCATTTACAATAAAAAAGAAACAAGAATTCCCTTTCCATATAGCAACCCTGTTAATTAAACTATCCAAATCCTTTATATCTGTTCTTACCTTTTCCTATTTCATGAGTTCTAAGTCAGTACCTATGATTATGACTTTGTCAATTTTTTAAAATTGTACTTCTATTTGTTTTGCTCTATATAGTTCTCAGTTATATTGTTAGGAACATAAAGTTCATGACTACTGGACTTGGTGAATTCTTCCCTTTTTATGATATCTTTTAAAATTATTTTTGCCTTTAATTCAGTTGTGTTAGATATTAACATAACTATTCCTACTTTTGTTTTTGCAGCATTCATAAAGATGGCCTTTTTCCATCTCTTTATTTGAACTTTCCTGAATTGTCTTGCTTTAGGTGTTTCTATTCTAAATGTAATAACTAGCATTTAAGTGTTTCTTTTGCTTCATTTGAACATTTTTAAGTAGGTAGGTTTAACTCATCTGTACTTTCAAATACTACGTGTGACTATTTACCCCATTTTTGTCTACTTGGCATGACTTCTTTTAAAAAATTGCAAAGTTAGTTTTTTCTTCATATTGTGAGCTTTCTGTACAAATAACTGCAATTCAGACTCTGTAGCCACCATTCAGACTTTTTTTTCCACTCAGATTTTTGTTATAATTTCTTGTCATTCTTCACACCCCAGGGTAGCTTTCAGTTATTATTTTATTAAACTTTGTTTTTCCAGGGCTGGGGATTTAGCTCAGTGGTTCCGCTGCCTGCCTTGCAAGTGCAAAGTCCCGAGTTCGATCTGCCGGTACAAAAAAAAAAAAACCTTTTTTTTCCAAATCAAAAGTCAAATATTGCATATGGTATACAGTGGTAAAATGGTGACAGGGAAAAGTTTTAGATAACTTAGTACATTGAATATTAAGGTAGCTGTAGAAGCAAAGTAAGTAATGTGTTCCTTTAAGATTTGCTTTTCCCATAACTCTTGTTGTTTAAGGTGATGGGTTATCTGACCCTTTAACCAGTAACTTCATTAACCTAACAAAGTTGCAATGGCTGGGTGAATTTACAATGTATATGTGCCTATCTTGTGCCTGGGACTTGTAAATAGGAACTGGAATTGTATTTACACATCAAAGACCACTAGGGATGAGATAATGGGTAAAAAGGATATAAAAAGGGAAATGCTGAACAAAGGGACGCTCCAATATTAACCAGACCGGTTTCTGGTGGTCCCGCCAGCTTGCAAGTAGAAATTTTATTATTTTACCCAAATTCTGTATCTCCGTGTATTTCTTTCTGAGATTTTTGGAACAATGGTACCTTGAGATTTCTTAGTTCCCTTTTCAGTACTTTTCTCATCCCTCTAACTCCATCTTCCTATCACCTCTCTGTTTTTGTGGTACTGGGGATGGAACCCAAGGCCTTGTGCAGGTCAAACAAGCACTTACTACCTCAGCTACATCCCAGCTTTACCCCCATTCTCCCAAAATGCATATGCTCGCACCACACCTATTTTTCTTCTAGACCCTGTTCTCAGCTAATGTCTCTGCTTGAAAAGATCTGAAATTCATCCATGAAGAGTAACTAGCTTATAAATGCCTAGTTGGTAGTGGCATTTTCCTGGAAGACTCTTTAAGATGGACAAGCCTTACAGACTCAAAGGAATGAAAGTGGAAAGGCCTTCATCAGCCAAGCTGGATTCCATTTCTGCCCTGTACCAAGAAGCATCTTACTTCACTTTTCTATGCCCTGGTATTCTTGCTTGTAAAATGGGACACAAGAGCACAACCTCAACGGTTGTAAGAAAAATGGCTGGCAGGTGGTAAAGCTCCAGAGATGTTAGCATTTGCCATTATTCTAATAGATCCAAAGAAATTCTCTGCGTAAGGTTGAACTTGGTAGTTTTCAACTCATTTTTTTTGTGAAGATACACTGATGAAAACAGAAGGAAAAAAACCACCGCACTTGGTAACATTTAAATAAGAAGCTATTGTTATTCATCTTTGCAAAGGTAGGTCAGACTCCACAGTACCTTGGCCATAGCAACTACTCGAACATGTTGCTGAATGACAAAATTTTTTTAAAAAGGATTGGTATCTAGAGAAATAATGTGGAATAGATAATCTGTTATCACTGAGTTAAAAAGTACAATAATTTTAAATTTCCAAAAGTAATACTATAAAGTATAGACACAAAGTTCAGCTAGATAATATCTGTGCTATGAGGATATGCTCAGAAGAGGTGACCTCCCTACTCAAGAGCTGCTTATTTTGCCATGGGGAGGGGTGAAGAGTACTCTGTCAAAATTTTCTTTAGTGTGGCAAATTTAAACTTGGTCTGCATTATAAAACCTCTTCTCTGAAAATGAAAAAAATTGGCTTACACAAGAGGCAAGCTATTGGTGTGGTAAACAAAGGTGTGTCTGTTATGCAGGAAGATTACATTATTTCTGACTTCATCCGTATGTGTAACAAACAATTTTGCTTTATTAGAGTAACAATCTCCAGTTAATTTAGTGCTTTATATTTTCATTTTCTATAGCTATAAATACTGATTTCATAAAAATGAATACAATGTGATATATGCTATTAAAACAAAACTTTCACTTTATGAAACATCAACAAAAATAGACCAGCAGGAATGTAACTAATTATATAGCACAACAATGAAGCCAAACAATCACATATAATAATCTTTGCATTTGACATCTCAGAAACAGCCTAAGAGAGCTTGACAAATGCCAATGCAGTGCCTTTGGCAAGTGATTAATATATGTGATGACACTCATCAATCATAACACTTCTGAAATGTTCATTCTTTATCAGTTAAAACTCAAATAAATGAACAATGACCAAGCAAGGAAGAACTCCAAATCTGTTGAACAGAGTATATCTGAACTCTTGTATTTGACCCTGGAGAGAGGACCACATGGGAAAATAACCTACACCATGAATCCTTTACTTACTTTCAAATGAGGGAAATGGCTGGATAGTTCTAGAAGGTCTCTCTAGATTTAACTTTCCATGATTTTAAAGTCACTGATGCCAATTTGTTTCCATGTTATAAAATGAAAACTCTAACAACATTAACTTGGCAGTTGGGATGAAATCAATTCCACCCATATAAATTTGATAAAAACAATTCTCTACCTTCTGAGCCCCAAGACAGCCAAATCCTCAAATTAACAAACTGTAACAATAGGCTTCAGGAGAAGAATCGCTGGTTCTCCACAATACATAAACTCAAGGTAGAAAGTTTTAAAAACCCCAAAGTCATAGTTGTAAGAAGAGCTACAATGCAGAATTGCAGGGAAACCTTTCCTTGGTAAAATAATATGAAGATTCACTAACAGAAGAAACCAGGTGAATATATAAACTATAATATATAATTTAAATTTTTTTCAGCACTGGGGATTGAACCCAGGGCCTCTGTCTGAGTTACATCCCCAGTCTTTTTTATTTTTTGAGACAGGGTCTTGCTAATTCACTAAATTGCCCAGGCTGAGCTTGAACTTGTGCCTCTTGCCTCAAGCCCTCAAAATGCTGGGATTACAGGAATATACTTATTAATTTTGACTGTTCTTTGTGAACATACACAGTTAGAAATCTGTCTAAACTACATATATATTCAAGGAAGGTCCACATGTATATGGGAGGCTCTCTATTGCAAATATGAACAAGAGGTTTATCATGGAAGAAGCTGGGATTCTGCTTACTAAGGCAGACTCCTACTTCATAATCCATAAAGTCCACCTCTTTTACATAATCACAGAAACCAAAGATGTCTGAGCCCCCTTTTAAGGTACTTTATCTATTTGTTTTTTTTTTTTTTTTGGTACCGGGGATCAAACTCAGATCCTTCCGCTTGCAAGGCAGGTGGCGGAACCACTGAGCTAAATCCCCGGCCCTATTTCTTACTTTTTAAAGTCAGATTACTCTGTCTTTTAGTTTTGAAAAATTGAAAAAGGGGTTCTCATCTATCTGAAAATCAAGTGGATTTTATCTCTTTGAATCCAAGGTCTAAATTTGTCCTTATTTCTTCTTAATATTTTAACATAATTCCTAACTCAACTAAATTTATACAACTTTGAATATTTAACTATGATTTGCATTGTAGAAATTAATCTAATTCAATAAACACGAATGTGCAAATCAAAATTACTCTGAAATGTAAGGTTTTCGTAATAAACATTCTTTCATTAAAGTACTAAAATGCTTCCTATTTAATAGTAATTATGATTTTTAGCAAGTGCATGCTCCTTGTAACATTTTCATGTCTAACCCACCCTTTATGCAGAAAACTCTCATCTGTTGTCCACCTCTCTCCTTTGAGGATGCAGGTTCTGTACCAGTTTTTTTTTTCTCCTCACTGAGAAATCCTAATACTGAAGAAATGGCATCACTACTGTGTATTTGTTGGGCTATGCTTATTTACCATTTGTATTACAAAACAAGAGATTTATATTTGTCTTCCCAAATATAAAATTATTTTAATATTGAATAAACTTTTTCAAACTCTACACTGCCCTTGTATCCCTCATTCCTCATGAGACTTTGATATACTTCTTTATGGAGGCAAGATATCACTCTCTTGAGAATCGCTGAACTAGAACTCAGTTTCTGAATTAATTACTACTCAGGATAAAGCGCAAGAATGAAGTCTGAGGGAAGAGTATTCAACTAAAATACCGAAAGAAATTTTACTAGTGAAAAATAGTATGGAATAATATTACAATATTGAACACTTTCTGATTATTAAACCAAACTATTCCAACTTTATAGTTTAAAACTAATGCAGGGACATGTTTTTAAAAATGACCTGATGAAACCTTCATGAAATTAAATCTTTTACAGGTCAATTATACCAACAAATTATATTGTTTTACTTGGTTAAAATAATGTCTTTTTTTCAATTATATGAACTACAAAGTTACACTCTTATTCCCCATCCATTCTGATATTCACAACTAGAAGTTTTAGATTTTTCAAATAAATTTTTATCAGTTTCTACTTCATTTAGCAACTTATAGTTGAATCTATAAAGTATTTAATAAAAACTGACTACTGTAACAAATGTCGCTCTGACTAGTACCACAATATAAAGATTTAGAATGAGTATAAAATAACTATTTCTGCAATACTTCAAATGTCTTCATTTTTCCAAATGTTGATGGAATGAAATTTCTATATATTCTGAACCTGGATGATAATATAAATATGTACAGAAGTTTAAAAACAGTTTTAGGGAAAATAGAGGTGCACGTCTCCCAAATTTTAGAAATGATTTTTTGTGCCTAACATAAGCAAACTGGAAAGAGGAAAGAGAAAGGGCAAAGCCAGAGGATCATAACTAGGGGCCTCAATAGAACCTTGCAGTGCTATGGAGCCTTACTCCTCCAACAAGGCACAACAGTTTTAAAATGTTATACCAGTGATACGAGGGTGGGGCCCAATTTTATGGATGTCAGTATTCTGCATCAATGTGCTTTGCAATGGTGTTCAGCTGGATATTGCTAGCTCCTTCATATATTGTACCTAAAATGAAAAGGAGCAAAATAAATAGTTAGGAGTGGACCCACAGTTAAGAGTCATATGAGAAATAAACACTATAAATATTACCTCTGCATTTGCTATAAAACTGTTAGTAGTAACATCATTTAATGACGCTGGGATATGGAACTATGGGACAAAGTAATTTTGACTAAGAGATGACAGTTTTCCATTAGTTGTGTGGATGTTCAGAGTCAGCTGTGAACAACTGAAGATTCTGGTTCCTAAACTATCAATGGATACACTCAGGTTGTTATTAAAGAACGGGCAGCTTTTGGAGGTGTTGTGTTTATTTTCCTTTCTGGTGGTGGAGCACTGAGCTAGCTGCTCAGGCTTGATTAGGCACTTAGCTTCTGAAATTAGAACAATACTTCAAAGAATGGCATTGAACTACACTGATCACAAATATTAGCTATTTTAGTAAAAGAAAAATTAAGATAGTAAATTTTATTGCAGTTTTATTAAAAGGTCTGTTGAGGTATTTTAAAAAGCAATTTGATGTTTTAAAAATATAAATCCATTTTTTTGGGTAGGAAGGGGTAGGGGAAAAAATTCAGCCACGAGAGAGCCAATAAACATAAACCGAAGAAATTAAGATCACCTTTGCCTTGGTACCAGTAATACAGAATCGACAAATACAATAGCCCAAACACCTTCAATGGCAAACCAAACCAAATAAAATGTAAAAGAAATCTACTTACCAATCTTTGCATCTCGGAAGTATTTTTCTACAGGGTAATCTTTGATATAGCCTACTCCTCCCATCCAGTCAATACATTTACTAGTTGTGAGCCCTGCCATCTACCAAAAAAAAAAAAAAAAGCAGCAAATTGCACACTGAAATCACTTAACTTATATATTATAATACTTTTGTGTGATACTTTTAGTAATATGATTTCACTGTGACTGGTGATTAGAAGGACTAAAGTTATTTTAGAAACCAGCATTGTCTGTTTAGTCCTATTCTCTAGCCATTTCTGTAAAATGTCCTATGAATTTACGAAATTATTTCCTTAAAATCATTTTCTTTGTAAAGGTTTAACTTGGAGCCTTGTACATGCTAACCAAGTGCTCTGCTATTGAGCTACATACACAGCCCAGAAAAGCAGCATATTGTTGATACTCACATACTTGCCAGCAAGTATCATTTATTGGTAAATATTAATTGACATTGCTCTCATGCCAAATACTCTGCAATCCTGTGGGTATACAATGACGGGGGTGGACAGTCACTGCCTCTTTGGTATTGGTGGTCATTAGAGAAAGACATTAAATCTAGAAGCATAGAAATGCATATCCTGGACAGGGTAAAAAAAAACCTAATATGTTTTAAATGGTGAGATACTTGAGGAACAACTTGGTTTGAGACCTAAAGGATGAGTTAGAGGCACTTCAAGCTGAGAAATGGCACATGCAAAGGCTCAAAGGGATAAAGGGAGTCATCAGTGTTAGGGACCGAGAGGGCCAGTGGGCTAGGATCATGGTGAGTTTCAAAACGAGAAGAGGGGCAGGTCAGCCTTAGAGAATGGCCAGCAGTCTGACTATTGGTAAAGGACCCTTAGTGATGTCCACAGCCTAATTAAGGATGTCCACAGAAACTGAATACAGTATCTCACATGGCCAAAGAGACTTTGTAGCTGTGATTACATTAAGGACCTTGAGATAAGGACTTTATCCTGGATAATCTGGGAGGATCCAATGTAATCACAAGGGTGCTTAAAAGAGACAGAAGGAGTAAAAAGTCACAGAAGGTAACGACCATAGTAGCAGGAAGTAGAGCCACAGAGAGATCTGAGCCTGCTATGTGATTGGCTGTGAAAATGGAGGAGGAGGCTGCAACTCAACAAATGTGAGAAGCCTGTAGAAGCTGGAATGGGGTTCTCCCTTAGAGCCTTCAGAAAGATGGCCCTTCCGACACTTTAATTTGATCCTATCCTAGTGAGGCTCATTTCACACTTTTGACCTCTAGAAGTGGGGTATCATAAAACTGCATGGTTTTAGGCTACTAGATTTTTGGTAATTTGTAATAGTGGTGATAGGAAACTAATACAAAAATATTTGTTGTGAGAAGCCACTTAAAGCTAGAGTGACACGACCTCGTGCACATTTTGAAAAGACAGACTGGGTTGGAGTGAGCAAAAGGAACCACAAGAGTAGTTAGGTGACTGCAAATAGTTTGGTGAAGAAATGACACACCCTGGATGGATGAGATGGGGTGAGAGAAAAACGTTTATCAATTCAAGAAATCTTTTGCAGGTAGAATTCATAGGAACTGATGATGGCTGGTGTGGGGGAATGAAAGGAAGGTGTCAAGATGACTCAGGTTTCTGACTGGTGCCCTGGGAGAACAGGTCAAATGAAGGGTGGATAATTCAGTAGGAACTCACAATGGCGCTTGAGGCAGAGATCAAATTTGGGGACTGGAGAGGTTCAGTGAGTATTTAAAGCCTTGAAATGAATCAGACATAATGTTACAGTTAGGAAACAGTTGCCCACGACTTGGCTAAATTCTCCAGCCAAAGTCTAACATGTTAAATAGTACGCATATGTATAAGCAGAAAGCAGTAAAAATACAGACAATCTTTTCTTGGTGTTTTAGTCTCACTTGCTTCTATTACAAGCACATCATCTTCTATGGCATTCTCTCTGCCCCATTTTGAAATGTTGAACCTGATGCCATCACTCAGAGAACTTCTCCATGGACTTGTGAGGGGTGGCTGCCAAACTGGGCTACTCATGGGAACACTAAGACCCCATAAAATTAAAACTTTCTCTTATTGTAGCTTTATTTTTTTCATTTTTCTACTATAAGAACTGAAAAGTCTTTGTTATCTTGCTTGGAAGAAAAACCTAGGTTAAATCAATACTCTGAAGTGAGAAAATCATTAACACATTTGAAAGTAAATGAAAACTTTTTTTTTTTACCTCTGACGCGTAATATTTGGCCATGGCTGCTTCTTTTATGAATGGCCTCCCAGCTTCTACAAGCCTGGCAGCATTGTATGTCAGTAATCTTGTAGCTTCCAGCTGGGTGGCCACATAAGCCATTTGGTGTTGGAGCCCCTGTAACATGCAGGCACAAGTTGCAGAATTATGATTTCTAAAACACAGCTTATCTTTGAGTTCTGTCAAGACACAGAACACTAACAGACATGTTCATTTCCTTTAAAAACTTTAAAATCTGCAACCTAAAATGAAATAAAACACAAGTATCATGAAGTCCTTTTTTCTTAGAAAAATTTCCAAGTTCACTTAATTCCTTGTAATTGTTACAAAGTCAGGTTTTAAAACTTGACTGTTTTAACATTTATTTTCAACTCTCTTTATGATCAAAATTAAGCATGAACCAAAGCCTACAATATTAAAACTTTGAATATATTCTTTCTTGAGTTGAGAAAATTTTGAATTTTCCTATGGGCTCAAGGCATTAAAAGTTGTTAGCTGCAAAGGAATGAAGGAATATTTGAAGCACCAACTTTTTTGCTTCAACTAACTTTATTAGAGAGACTCTACTGCAATATCCAATAATAGGTACCAGTTCCTTTGTGCTTACAGAAAACAGAAGAATAATTTTTAAACCACCCTAAAAAAACCCTGCTACATCCTGAAAGTTTACAAAGTGTTGGATGCCGTTAAATATCAAGAAAAACAAGTGACTTGGTCAGTCAAAATATAGATTACAGTTAGAAACAATTTCTTGGAAATATAGGTAAAGATGATTATTATGGGTCGTTACATTTTCTCATGTCTAGCCTATCCATTCACCCAGATGTTTACTGAGCACCTTCTCTACACCAGGCACTGTGCTGAGCAATGGAGGTATTATACTGAGTATTATAGTCGAATTCTCTGTTTTCATGATTTACAAAGTCTAGCAGGAAGAACAGACAATTAAATAAACATAACTATGTGATGAATGTTAACACAGAGAAGTCTGATTAAGACAATTACTCAATAATCCTAGAATGATCTTTCTTTTTTTTGGTACCAGGGATCGAACTTGGGTCCTTGCGCTTGTGCAGCAGGCGGCAAAACCACTGAGCTAAATCCCTGGCCCTAGAATGATCTTTCTTAACCAAAATGGAGGGATAAGCTGAAGAAAAAAATAGTTTATCCTTTCTGTTTGCAAATATCCTAATATTCTTTTCCTTTTTGTGATATTTGATATTTATAAAATAAGACTTACATATATGTAGGGTATAAAAATAAACTGAATGTCCACAATGCTACTATGTTGAGTAGATATTTTCTTCTTTACGATTTATATTTTTACTTTATGGCATCTTTTGAGAAAAAGAAATTTGATAGTCAAATTCACCAATTTTGATTAGTTTTCATAATTAGTTTTTTTTGTGTCTGGTTTATGAAATCTTTTCCAAACATGAAGTCATAAAGATATTCTCATAAAATCTTTAAAGTTTACTTTTTAATGTATCTGAAATCAATTTTCTATATGTGGTGTGAGGTAGGGATATGGTTTCATTTTTTTTCCACATGGAAAGAATATTCCTATTTAGATTTATAATGCTAGCCTTTATCAATTTGCATACATGTGTGAGTCGATTTCTGACCTGTTTTGTTCTATCAGTCAATCTGCCTATTTCTATGCTAATATCACCATTCTAGAAATTTCAGATAGTTTTTTAATGTGGAATTCAGAGATCCTGATTATTTTTGAAAAATACATTTAGTTTCATTAAACCTCCAGACACCATCATTGTTGTCTATTCCAACAACCAAGTAAGGGACCATGAAAGGCAGAAAAGCAGCTGTGGCACGTCTCCTGCCCTGCAGGAACTCACTACTGCTCAATACTGGTTCCCTAACTACATTGTGAATACAAGGCCTGACATGGAGAACATGTTCAACAAATATATGCTGAATAAACTGTAAGAAATAAGAATGAACAGACTTGGTCCCTATTCTTAAAGACCTTACTGTTTAGAGGTGAGAAAGAAAAGAATATATGAGGCAGGGGGTGGAACCACTGAGCTAAATCCCCAGCCCAGAAAATAATATATGTAAAGCCAAAAATATATCACTCTGCTGAGATGAAGTACGCAGAGAAACTCAGTACTAACTTCAGTTAAAGCTTTATATAGTTAATGATGCTGCTTTTTGGTACCGGGGATCAAACTCGGGACCTCAAGCTTGTGAGGCAGGCGGCAGACACACTGAGCTAAAGCCCCAGCCTCATGTTGCTTTTTAACATCAAATTTCTGCCTTTTAAAAAAATTACCCCCGCCCCCAAATTACCCAGAGTTGTTGAGCATGGCGGCACACAACTGTAATCCCAACACTCTGGAGGCTGAGGCAGGAAGATTGCCGTGACTTTGAGGACAGCCTGGACTACATAGCAAGTTCACAGCCAACTTGAACTACACAGCAAAATCTTGTCTCAAAAACTCAAAACAAACAGACTAGGCATCTCCAGAAATGTTGTGACTATACCTATTAGCATTCCTAATATATATGTAGTTTCTTGAGTACAAAGAAAACCAAAAGCCTCCTCAGACCCGACTCACCTCTGTCCCTCTCACTACAATCTATGTGGAAGGCGGCTCTGAGATAATACACAAGTAAAATGAAATAAAAATTAGACCAGAAACCAACACAAAACCCTGTAATGTTGGCACATACTCTACCAGCTACATGGCCTTGGAAACCCACCATCCATGTGGCTTTATCCTGTGTACAAGATGGGAATCACGGCACGACCTCTGCCAGGCAGTGGCCAATACGGGCATCCTCAGTCCTTCTAGATCTCAGACTGACTGTGCATGTCCACAGCCTCATATCTCTATATAAGTGTAATCTGAGTATTCTCATATGATGTCTGGTCATTATAAACCTGAAGACAGTATAGTACCACAGAACTGCTAGTATAAGAAACTGTACTTTGAATCTGGAGATATTTAAAGGGTGGTTTTGCAACCATGAAAAGTAATTATTCTGGAATTTCAGGTAACATGTTTCATGTTGCCTAGAAGTCTTGGTAAGCTACTACTCCAGGCTGCCCCCACCCTGGAAAAATCTCAAGTAGACAAGAATACCCTTGCTACCAAGAAATCTTTGATTGTCTAGGGAGCTCTAAAAAGCCACTCAGTGGATAAGACCAGTATTTCCCAAAATGCTTTGCTGAGAGCATCTCAACTGTATCTGCTGCAGCAAAGTGTACATGTGTCAAAATGTCCTCTGAAGATTACCACTTGGATCTTCTCTGAACAGGAGATTCATAACAAGTGTTACCACTTACTGAGCACTTGCTATTCCCATCCAGTGTACTAACACTTTACACACACCTAATTTAAAACTGGGAAACATATCACCTATACTATAATTTCACAGATGAGGCATTTAAGGCATAAAGAAGTGTTCAAGGACTAAAGGCAGTACAGGTTGAGCATTCCTTATCCAAAATGCTCCAAAGTCTAAAATTTTCTGAATGTCAATTTGATGGCACAAGTGGAAAATTCCACACAATGAAACTTTGCTTCATGCAGAAAATTATTTAAAATATTGTACAAAATTACCTTTAGGATAGCTAGATATGGTATATATGGAACATCAATGAATTTCGTATTTAGATTTTGATCCCATTACCAGACACCTCATTATGTCTATGCAAATACTCCAAAATCCAAAAAACTCTGAAATCAGAAACACTCTGGTCCCAAGCATTTCAGAGAAAGTACTATTTAACTTATAACTGGAGGGGCTGGGGATTTAGCTCAGTGGCGCCGCGCCTGCCTCACAAGTGCAAGGTCCTGAGTTCCATCCTCAGTGCCACACAAACACAAAAAACTTACACTGGAAGAACTAGGCTTCGAACCCAAGAAGTGTGACTTTAGATCTCATGGACTACAGTCATGAAACAGTGAGAACATGGCTCTACAGTGTCCACCAAGACACCCTGAATCATGGCACAGCCTGGCCTTAAGAGCTGTAGTTCTGCCTTTGAAAAAGATTAAGGCATTCATAATTATACTTCCCAAGACTCTCTCCCATTAAAATCCCTCAAGGGATTCTCTCCATAGCTTTTCAACACACCTCTTCAGTCCAGTCCAGTGGAAAGAGCCTAGTTACATACCTGAAAATCAAATATTCTTTTGCCAAATTGTTCCCTTTCTTTAATATATGGAATGGTGTAGTCAAAACATCCTTGGGCCAGTCCCAGCATCTGTTAAAAAATAGATTAGAATCTGTCATTTTGTTAAAAGTTCATGCTTTTACTTATTCAAGTTGTAAATTCCTTTTTTAGGGAAACTGAATAATTAAGGCAGGGGAAGAACTGAAGCTACTGAGGTGGTGAGGTGTGTGTTAATTTCACATCTTTATTGACTGCATTTGGAAAACAGAATCTGCAGTAGTTGGGAGAAAATCTGGAGTGATTTCATATGAACATGAGTATATTTCATTCTAGCACAGATCTAAACCTCTTGGCATGGCTGTATTCACACAACCAGCCTACTGTTCAGGAATCTTTTCTTTAATGCTCTGATTCTCTAGACACAAAATAAGCCACAGAAGCTTTGCTCAAAACTGGTCTCAAAGACTGTAGAGTGCTCCCTCTAGTCCTAGAAGTCAAATTGGAAGGTCACTTCTTCACTTTTTATGTTCTTGTCCACTTTGTTTCTGACTAACAAGAGTTTCAATGGAATGGGCATTAGAATGTAAGACTGCAGGGTTTCTTACCTTAGATGCAAATAAGATTCATGTGGGAAATTTGATAAAAAAAAAAAATACCACTGCCCAGGTGATATGGCTTGTGTCTAGATGTCCCCTCAAAGCTTTGTGTGGTCATAGGTGGGGCTTTTGGAGGAGGCTGGATCTAAAGGATGTGATACTGGGATTAAGAAGGTGATGCTGGGATTGATTCCTGTTGCAGTGCTACGATTAAAGGTGCCCCACCCTGGGTATGAGTGCTACTTGCCCTAAGAGTGGGTAGCCTGGGTAGAATACAAGGGACAGAAAGAGGGCTGCTGTTGTCACTTGGTGCTTCACTAGTTTGCTACTTGCTGCCTTGTTGGCTTCTGCATGAACTGTTTTTCCTCTTCCAGCCACTGTGCCTTGGAGCCAGGCAACTATGAAACGAAACCTCTACAAACTGTGAGCTACAAAAACTTTTCCTTCTTTAACTTTGGGTGTCATGTATTTTGTCTCAGCAACGAGAAAAGTAAATAAGACACCAGGGATAATGTCTGTGTATAACAACTGAATCCAAATCTTGGAAGTGGGGTGGGGGGGTGTTGAATGTGACCTAAGCATCAGCATTTTAAAAACTCTTCTGGTGATTAAATATACAGCTGGGGTTCAGAACAACTGATAAAAAGCATCTGGCAAAATCATTAATTTACATGACTGAAGAACAAATCAGTATGTGGTAGCAATTTTAGCTGAACTATCTCATTACTAACCAATTTTCATATCTATTGAACAATTTGAGCTTAGAAATGGTTTCTAAATTTCAACATTAGGTAGCCATTAAATCACTATCTAATTATGTCAAACTATGTAGGTTTTGGAAAAAGAAAAAAAATCAATAAAGCTTTTTGGGGAAATGCCCACAAACATATCAATATTTCATTACTGTTCAATCGCATTTTCTTTTAAGCTTTTATTTTGAATTCCCTGGAGAACAGACAATTATGTTAAAAGTCCCCACAAACCCCAAATTAAACCCACTGCTCTTCTGGCTGAAAGCGAAGATTTCGTGCTGGGTGTGATGACACATGCCTGCAATCCCAGGTACTCAGGAATCTGATGGAGGACTGCAAGTTTGAGGCCAGTCTGAGAAATTTAGTGAGACTGTTCAAAATAAAAAAGGGCAGGGGAGGGCTGGGGATTTAGCTCAGTGGCACTGTGCCTGCCTCGAAAGCACAAGGTCCTGAGTTTGATCCCTGGTACCAAAAACAAAAAAAAAAAGGGCAGGGGATGTAGCTCTGTGGCAAAGCACTTGCCTAGCATATGAGAGGTCCTAGGTTCAGTCCTCAGTACCAGAAAAAAAAAAGTAAGATGATGTCATTATACTCCTATAACTAACATTTAAAGGACATTAAAAATAATAGCCTATATTGACATGAAAACTGATACTATCAGCTGTCAATCAAAATAGGTGTTTCCAGCTCTGTGAAATGTTTCCATTATGCATACTGAAGAACCAAATTCTGTCCACCCACAGCATTTTGAGGATGGATGACTTTAGTTCACTCTGTTATATGTGCCTCTTCCTCTAAAAGGCATCCATTGAGACATAATAACTACCTGACCTTAACTTTTAATTAGATATAAGATAACCTGGAGTAATTAGACTAAAGCCCATGCCATGTATTTTACTGCCAGAACATCTATATTATTTATACGTCTGGGAACAATGAGGTCCAGTACTGTAGTTTTTAATGCCATATATGATGAAGTTAAATCACAGAAAAACTTTAAAAAGTACATATATGCCAATACTCTTCAGTAACTTACTATCTAGCTTTGCAGAAAACCTAGCTTAAGTTCTGATTTGAGAATAAGTTTGGTAGGCTGAGGTTGTAGCTCAGAGGTAGAGCACATGCTGAGCATGCTTGAGGCCGCAGGTTCAATGTTTAGCACCAAAAAAGAATAATTTGTTAACAAAGTAATAGCAGAAAAAAATTGTAGTGATAATTCAACATTTAACTGCTCTACTAGCTAATTTATAACAATTTATATCAAAATCTAAAAGCTAAAAGTTCTTGAATTTTAGATACTTCAGATTAAAAATATTCTACACAAGTGAAAGAAATGATAATAAAACCTAAAACTTTACTCATTTTATTAATCTATAAAATGAGACATCATTTAATAGAAAAATCCAATCTGTGTTATAAAGGGCAAATTTGGGAAAAAATTGAAGTTTCATCTTACAAACCTATTTAATTGGAACTATTTTATTCCTGAGCCATAAAAAATTATTCAATTTTCACTCTAAGCAATGAATCTTTAATTATCTAGAGACCCTTATACAGTAGAATAATTATTTATTCCTAATTTTAGAAGTTTTTTCCAGAATGAATTTCATGTTTTGAAAGGCTGATTTTTAAAAATTTAGATATTTAATTTATAATACATCTTAGAAGTTATTGGTGAAGGTGTTGGATAATACTTTAATATTCTCAAAGCAGAAAAACTGTTATCACTAAGCCATTGTTTGGTTCTCCAGATACTTATATGATTGACCAAAGTGGAATCTGAAAGAAATAATCAGAAGCCACTCTTTCACCTTAGTAAGAAAAGGGTGCCATCTTGTGTTCAGAAGCTTCAACATACTTGTTGGTCTTACTGCATTTCTTTTCTTTTTACATTTTCATTGGCTCATACTGTAGAAGAGGTAAAATTTGACTTACCTGTGCAGCAATTCCTATTCTACCTTCATTAAGAATTCCTATGGCATATTTATAGCCATGTCCAACTTGTCCCAAGATATTTGCTTCTGGAACCTGAAAATACAAATGTGAATTTATTTCTCAATTTAATTTGGCATGACTCATTTTGATTACATTAGTTAAATGCATATGTACTCTCAATTTTTGTGATATGACTTGCTTATAACACTTATTAAATACCAATGCAATCATCTGTGGACATCTTCTTCTATACTGTTTCACCAAAGCCATGTTCCCTATTGCATCCTCCAGAGCCTAGCACAATCTGCTCAACGAGTGACTGAATCTAGCAAAAGGGAACTCAACAATATAAATGCATAAAAATTTCCCCCAATTCTCATCTGTATGCTAACAGTATAAGATAACATACTAAGAACTACAGAAAACATGAAGTACTTGCAAAAGCAAGAGTAGTAAACCTCTCTTCTGGTGAAATGATTTATCCTCATAAAGTCAATTGGGGTGTGTATAATGTGAATACATGGGTATGTGTATGTGCATACAAGAGAGGAGGAAAGAGGAAGAGGAAGCAGATTGAAATGTTTCTTCATAATTAAAAAAATCGAGACTAAGAATGATAAAAAAAGATACCGAGCTTTATAATATGAGCAGGAAGGAGAGGGAGCAGGACAGGATAGAAAAAGAAAAGGAAAAATAGAAAAGAGGTCAGTTGGGAGGAAGTAACGAGACCCCAAATGCCATCTGTAAAGCCATCACACGCACACATGTGCAGGAAGACCAAGCTCCACTACGAGCAGTGGAAAACCTATGACACGTGTGCTGCCCTTGTGAAGCTCCCAAGCCTGTTTCCGTCTCAGCCTTCTGACAGTCTTGTTTTGTGACAGCCTGCCTGGTTGCTCTCCACTCTCACTGAGCAACATCCCCATCTTGTGGCCTTTGGTGTACTAACACCAGACTTTCTTCTCTGAAGCTGTGCTTGGGTCACAAATACATTTAAAAAGTATAAATAGTTCCCCAGTATGTAAGTTACAAACATAACTAAGATATGCTGGGAACAGTGGTGCATGCCTATAATCCCAGCACTTGGGAGGCTGCGGATTATAGAATCACCATGAGTTCAAGGCCAGCCTGAACTACACAGTGAGACTCTGTCTCAAAAAAAAAAAAAAAACTGAGACAAAGTCTCATCATTTGCTCCTGAGGATAGCAGCTGGACAGAAGGTTTCCACTCTGGCCTAAACAGTTATGGAAAGTACACGTGGTCATGGCTGAACCTAAGAGCACTGTTTAGGGGCTCCACAAAATACTCTGCTGTATATGCTTATCATCACTTACAAAGTTTTGATAGCTCTCTAGTTCCATATGAAATTCACTTCACATCAGTCTTACTGATTATTCTGAAATACCCACCTTGACATTTTCAAATGTTAATGGGCAGGTGGAAGAAGCTCTGATCCCCAATTTGTTTTCTGATTTCCCTACATGAAGGCCTTCTGTATCACGATCTACTAAGAAGCAGGTGATTCCCTTATAACCCTAAAAAGAAAATTTACAATACCATTACCACTTGGTTTTATAAAATCTCTTATTTATACAGTTTTCAAAGTAAAAAGAAAATTAAAAATGGGCTTTAACAATAAATACTAAAGGACTCTGAATTGCAATATGTGCCTTACAAAAGAATGACTGGAGGGCATTAGATACAAATTAAAGAACCTCATCATTTTTTTCAGTTTTTGAAACCACAATTATTAAAATTATTGCTACAATAAGGTATTGTAGAGCATGAAAATTTTGTTTTAAAATGAATTTTGTTAAATATCTTAGTTTTAGCAATTTAGTTCAATTAAGTATTATGTAAGTAAGAAGACAAAAAATCAAACATATTTATCATGTTGCTATATTTCTATTGTCCAAATGAATAAAATATGCTTAAAAATAAATGTACTAGGCCTGGGGATTTAGCTCAGCGGTGCTGCTGCCTGGCCTGCAAGAGCAAGAACCTGAGTTCGAGCCCCAGTACCAAAAATAAATAAGTAAATAAATAAATGTACTAGGGCCAGGGATTTAGCTCAGTGGTTCCACCGCCTGCCTCGCAAGGCACAAGGTCCCAAGTTCGATCCCTGGTACTAAAATAAATAAATAAATGTATGTATTATATACAAACTAAATTCATTATTAAAAAGAAAAATTGAAATTATACAAAATTAAAGATTAGCTTGCTATGTACATAACATATTAAAAGGTAAGTAATAAATGTTCCCCCATGTATTATGTCAGCAATAAGGCAATTAATAAGGTGAAAAGATGGCAGTTCAAGTCTTACATTTCCAGTATTTGGAAGAATAAAGACATTAAGGTTAAGTCCTAAAAGAGAAATGGAAGGAGGAAAAGAAAAAGAGAAAAGATGATGGGGAAAGGAGTGAAATTTGTTTTTAAACTTACAGCAGGAAGGTCAACGTTTGCAAAAACCACGAAGAGATCTGCATACTCTGCACCAGAAATCCACATCTTTGACCCATTGATGACATAATAATTTCCCTTTTTATCAGCTCTGGTCTTCAAAGAAAAAGAGTCGCTACCTGCTCCAGCCTCTGAAAGGCAAAAGCATCCCAGCTGCACATGTAAGGAAAAAGAAAATTAAAATTAACCACTGTATTTATGCTCTGCATAACAAATACTTACACCAAAATGGAAATCTGTAAATCAAACCTTTAGTTACTGTTTTAAAAAGTCTCTATCAAAATAGTTTTCTGTCAGTATTATTTCCAAACCATCCTACTATTTGTCCAAGGCAAATTTAAGGACTTAAGAATATATGTTTAACTTTAATTCTAATAATTATAGTAGTAGGCAATCTCAATGTAAATGAAACAAAGGTACTAGGAAAATAAAATTTGAACAAAAAAAAAGAAATAATTTTAGCATCTGATGATTATTCTCTAAGTTTCCAAGTGGCAAATGAGAAGCAGAGTAAGTTTTTCTTTTTCTTTTTTCTGGTACCAGGGATCAAACTTGGGGCCTTGCACTTGCAAGGCAGGCGCAGTGCCACTGAGCTAAATTCCCAGCCTAGAGTATATTTTTCTTACTGAGAGTTAATAGATTAATTGGTGGTGCTGCATTATGGTCTTCAATAATAAAAGTCAACATTGCAGCTACTTCTTTTCCTGAAAATACCGTAAATGTAGAAAAGACCAGATCCATTTCAACAACTAGTTTTGACTTACATCTTCTGTAATCAGCTTAGGCAAATAGGTGGCCCTTTGTTCTTCTGTTCCATGTTTTGTAATCAGCTTGTTAACAATTGTGTTCTGAAGGTCACTGAGTAGAGCCACAGATGCATCGACTTTGGCTAATTCCTCTATCACTATGATGGAGGAAAGAAATGAAGCCCCTGTTCCTCCATACTTGGCATCAACTTCAATACCCATCAACTAAAGGAAACACAAAGAACAAATTAAGGAAGCTGTTTTTATACTGGGAAATTTCTTACAAGAACAAGCTCAAAAATTGTAACCACGTATGTTCTTAACTAAAATATTGTACATATATTTTATTTAACTTGGTGTGGCTGTTTTGCTATAAGTATAATGGAAACTATTTGAAAAGGACAAAGCTACATGTCAGAACTGGGTGAGGTGGTGCATGCCTGTAATCCCAGCACTTAGGAGGCTGAGGCAGGAGGATTGCCACAAGTCTTAGGCCAGCCTGGGCTGCATAGTGAATTCAAGGCCAGGCTAGAATTAGCAAGACCCTGTCTCAAAAGAAAAAAAAAAAAAGAAAAATTACATACCAGAACTATTGTTTGTCTCCTTTTTGGACCTCAAAAAATAAAGTAAAAGAGGTACTCTTTTAAAGAGTAGCTAAATGAAATGTGACCATATCTTATATAAAGATACTCTAACGGCTTTGTTAAAAACCACAGGAGTTGTTTTGGTCTTTCACCAAAGCCCCTGTTAGACTGATTCAAATGTCATAGTAAGAAATTAACTAGCCCTCGGGGGAAATGGCTATAGTTTCACTTGGCATAATCTCTTATAGTTAGGCTCCTCCACCTTGATTTTTTTCAACTGGGACAATGACTACAGGATCATTACATTTGGGGCACTTCAGTAAGTCTTGGATGGTTAGCAGACAACATTTGGTAGTGTTTGCTAGAACCACATTTGACAAGGTACAAATGCCTGCTAAAAAAGTGACAAATGTTGGCCAAGGCTTTCTAACAACCTTGAGCAAGTCTGACTGTTCAGTCTCTACTCTGAGATGACACTTCTTTAGTACTATTCCTTTCTTTTGGTACCGGGATCAAACCTGGGACCTGTGCTTCCGAGGCAGGCAGCGGAACCACTGAGCTAAATCCCTGGCCCAGTACTATTCCATTTTTAAGTATCCTCATTTCAAAAACGGACGATGTGTACATGTGGTTCAAGACCCACAGCTGGTAACAGATAAAACATAACATTCCTATATTCTCTAGACCAGTGGTGGCGAAGCTATGGCAAGTGGGTGCAGCAGGCTGTTTGTATCATTGAAAGATTCTCAAAGGTTCACCTTCAATGATAGAATCTCCTGAAATCACACTATGCTGCAGTTGGGGTTGTGACTGTTACATTTCAGGCTGAAGGATGACTCACTCAGCTGCTATGAAGGTAGAACTACAAAGGACTGAAAGCTAAGAGAACCATAAATGCTGCTCTGAAAAAAACTGGAACGTAGGTGTGCCTGAAGACTGGAGGGCATGTCAGCTATCTGATTATAGTATCTTTGGCAGTCATCTGAGATTCCGTTTCTCTACAGAACTCACTAATGTCACTACTGACTTAGAAATATGTTGCGGGTCACCAAAGTGGGACAACAGAAATTAGAAGGCAGATGAGGCCTTGCTAACAAGAACAGTTTATGGAGATGGGTAGTAGATGCATGCTGTCCTGACCAAGAAGACTACCACCAAATGAGTAATTTCCAAGCTGTGACACTAGGATTCTCTGGGGCCTGGAGGGTCTGCCAGTGGCTGTAGCAGAACTTGGCTAAGAAAGCCACTCACAGAGTCTTACATACTGGACTTCTGTTTGACCCAATGTGGCTCCACATAAGAGTCTGTTTTCTCAAGAGTTTCACTGCCAATAGAAGGCTGGAAAAGTTGCCAAAAATTGGTCACTTTAAAACAGGAAAAAACTTTTTGGCTAAGTTGTGAAGGTTATATTTCAAAGAGAATAACAGGGGCAATTTAGGATAATCAATGGCTCTGAACAGCAGTGGCTAGTTCTGGAACATCTTTAGTACTGAAAGTGAAAAATGAAATAAATTTTTTCTATCTATGAAAAAGAGAGAACTTAGGCGCGAATGTGGTAATTTTTAAAGTGTTCTCCTTGGAGCCCCCAATGTGATAACCTCTCCCTGCCCACAGCCAAAGCAGGTCTACTGTACTTTTATATGTTGTGGGTCCACTAAGGGGCCATGTGAAAATTTGGAGATCTGTTGTCCTGTTGAATTTAGAACTCAGGTATCACCTCTACTTCTAAGTACAGCACATACACAGGGATTCCAGGGGACAGTATACTACACTATGATGTTGTACTGAGTTGGACAATTATTTGTTGTGGCAGCTGTCCAATGTGTGGTAGGAGGCTTAATAGCATCCCTGGCCACTGTCCCACTAGACACTAGTAGCATGCACCCTGGAGAGTAAAACTGCCCCTGGCTGAGAATCACTGGTCTACAGAAATTACTCTCCCACTTCCAACCTTTTCCTTAAAAAACATATTTCCAATGTAAAATGTTCATTCAACTAGTATTAAAAATCTTTAAGTAAGTATATAAATACTAATATAAATATTACAGGACCTCAATGAAAAGAGAGCACAGATATTTTTTACTAGAAAATACAGAGTTCATTATGTTTATTACAGTCCACAAACTTAAAAGTACACATACATTTTAACTCTGGAATAAAATAAAAAAATAAATAAAAAATAAAAGTCTGAAGTTGAAAGAAATATGAAATATTTACCCCTTGTTGAAATAATCCTTGTATTACCGATTTCTCCATTTTTGAATTTTCATCCATGTTTGAAACCAAAGGAGCAATTTGTTCCTGTGCAAATTTTTTAACTGCAGGAAAAGGAATTACCAATACATCTGTGTTTCAGCACCAGTCATTTTAATAAAGATTATAATAGTTCATTAATAGTTTTCTGACAAATTTACTTTTTAACTAGTAAGATACCTACAGGTGCACTTATTCTTTTAAAACAGAATTTATGAAGTTTTCTTTTAATACAGAAAAGTATAAATCCCTATCTCCTTTTCATAATCCTTGATATTAAACATAATTTTTGCACAAAAATATAAATACAGAAACCACATTCTTGTTTTCTAGTCCCTCTCTCCAAAGGTAACTAATTTATTATATATTCTTTTTGAACACTTTTCTGTCAACCATCTCTGTGTATACAGGCACATACATTATCTACCTATCTAACAATTTTCTACCTTAGTCACAAGATACACATTCAACTTATACATATATTGATGATCTCTTTTTGAGACAGGTTCTTGCAGGCCTTGAATTTGCAATCCTCCTGCTTCATCCTCCCAAGCGCTGGTGTGTGCCACCATGCCCAGCTTCTTGATCTTTCTATGCCAGCAGATACCATCTAACATAGGCCTATTAACAGCTACATTATCACACAGATCAAGGTTTCTCTATCTTGACAGCATGCCCACCTTGACATCTGGGGCAGGTAAGTCTGCTGTGGAGTCACCCTGGATATTAAAGGATGTTCAGCAGCTTCCCTAGCCTTTATACAACTGGCTGACAGAAGCATACACCCTACTCCAAGGGTATGAAAAAAAACAGTCACAAGGCAGTTTTTGGCAAGAACTGGGGACCAAGGGACAGAAGCAAGAGAGATTTGGCCAGATGTGGTGGTGCGTGCCTGTAATCCTAGCACTTGGGAGGCTGAGGCAGGAGGACTGCTTCGAGTTTGAGGCCAGCTGGGCTACATAGTGAGTTCAAGGCCAGCCTGAACCACACAGTGAGACTCTGTTTCAAAAAAAAAAAAAGAAAGAAAGAAAGAGAGAGAGAGAAAGAAGTGAGAGATTTAACTTTCAGCTAGCTTTTTATTTTGCTGTTTTTGTATTCTGAATTTAGACATGTGTTAGTTTTCTCAAAGAAATTTTATGTCAAAAAGACTTCATTCACAAAGTCAGAAGGACATATCTTCTAATCTGTCACATATGTAATTTCACACTGTAGAGCCAAGTCATGAGCAGAAGAGTAAAAGGCAAGAGGTGAGAAACTCACTCACCTGTGCTCTTGATCATCATTTCTTCATCTGTAAATGTCTGCAGCGGAGCAGAGGGCAGTGCATTACTCCTTCCTTTGAGGTGAACCTCTGACTGGGAAGACCTTAGGACACGAGGAGGAACTTTCCAGGAACTCAGGCAAGTTGGGAAGTGTCTTCTTAGCTTTAGGAACAGCCCCAATTGAAGATGGAACACACAACATACCAAAGAAAGGTATTTGAACATCAGTTCTTTGGGTATAACTTCATAACCCATTCTTATATTTCACATCACCAACATAAGGGAGCTTAGTTTAGTACATGTTTAAATCCATTGTCTTTTGAACACAAACGTGAATAAGTATGATATCGCCTTTATCCAACAATGAACTGTTCTAAAAAACCAAATTCCTCAATTAACTTACCAATCAAGGAAACAGAATTTTTAAATGGAATTCATTCTCAAAATATATTTCTCATTTCACTTACTTCTTGGATCGGGAAACTGGAATATACCACCCACCACGAAAGTCTATTACTGAACATGCCCAAGAGCACTGCCTCGAGAGCACCTTTGGGGAGCAGAGACAGCATGCTCCCCGGCGGCCATGGCAGCTGTGCTTCTGTGCTTTCATGGGTAGTTTTAGTTTTTAAGTATCTCCTAGTAAGAGGCAGTGCAGTGTTAAGTGTCAAAGACATAGGCCCCTGAGTCTTAAAGAATGCTGGTGTGGTGGTGCACCCCTGTAATCCCAGCACTGGGGAGGCTGAGGCAGGAGCAGCACCATGAGTTTGAGGTCAGCTGGGTTACATAGTTCAAGGCCAGCCTGAACTGCATGGTGAGACCCTGTCTCAAAACAAAACAAAGCAAGTATCAAATTTAATAGGTATGTGATCTTGGGCATCTCCCTTCCTTCCTTCCTTCCCTCCTCCCCTCCCTCATTCCTTCCTCTCTTCCCTCTCTCCCTCCTCCTTTTTTTGTTTTGGAGGAGGCAAAGTTATTTTTAACTTCTCAGCTAAAAAAATCTCAGAATTTCAGTTTCCTCACCTGTAAAATGCAAACAATCTTTTGGAGTTTAGTGAGGATTAGTAAAACCATCCATGTAAAGGTTTAGCATAGCACCTACTATAGAGAAAGAGCTCAACAAATGTTAATAGTGTTTTACTGTAACTGCGAGGTGTGATTGAAAAATATGGTGAACTGCTGGGGATCTTCCCCAAAGAATTAAAAGAATCATACCACAGTGATATATGTGCGCCCATGTTCATAGCAGCACAGTTTGTCATAGCTAAAACTTGGAAACAGCCCAAATGCCCATCAACTGGAGACTAGATAAAAAAATGTGGTTTTTTTATAAAA
>NW_004624737.1:23981851-23996901 GCF_000247695.1 Heterocephalus glaber
TGTATTCAAGATTATTTTTTGTGTATATGTATTTGTGTGTGCGCATTACTGAGAATTGAACCTAGGGCCTTTTCACTGAGTTAACATCTCCAGCCCTTTTTTAAAAAATTATTTTTTAAATTTGAAACAAGAATTTACTACGTTAAATTCCCCAGGCTGGGCTCAAACTTGCAACCCTCCTGTGTCACCTTCCTAGAGTGCTGGGATTACAGGAGTGTGCCACCATTCTTAGCTCAATTCATGGATTTCTTAAGGACCTGATTGCTGAATAGTGACACATAATGAAACCAAAGAAACTGGTATTCTGGGAACATCCACCAACTACACTATTAGAGTCTGCAAAAGAAGTTTTGCTGAGATTTAAATCAGAGCTTTGTAGGGAAATGTGCAAGCGCAAGATGGCAGTACTGTGCTTTGGTCCAGGCTCTGGTGTGAAGGGTTTCTGGGAGATAGGGGCTCTGGGTCAACAGAGCTCCAGTGCAGGCTCATCTCCTGATACTCCAATGTAAATAACTTCTGGAGCCAAGGCTGATGCTGGCGGGTGTAAATAACTTATATAACCAAGGTTGTTACCAGCACAGTGCCACCTTTGTGTACTGTGGCATAAATGTGCACTAAGCAGCGGACGTCTACTGTGTGAATGGGAGACTAAGCGGCCAAGGACTGCCATGAGTGTATAGTAGCCGGGGCCACAAGAGTTGCTGAACAGATGGACTATCGCTGAGCAGCCAAATGAAGATGTCTAATCCAGTCCACAGTTCTGTGTCTCTTCTTTGGGCTGTCCAAATCTGCAGTGAGTTTGCTCAGTCTGAAATGGTGACAAGACAGGGTTTTTAATGCTGGGGCTCCAAAAAAGACACCCTAAAAATGGTGCCTGTTATGTTGAGTACCTTAAAGAAGCAGCCTTAACGCCTGAGTCCCCCTGTTCCATCTAAATCCTCTCCTGAAGGGCAGAAAGGCACTTTCTGTGAAGTTGCCATATATGACAAAGTAAGTTCTCCCAGAAGGAAATGTTTGGTTCTTCCCACACCACCCCCATAACCTCACCAGAGAAGATTAACTGGGAGTATAAAAGACTAGAGCAGTGATGGTGAAGCTTTTAGAGCTTTCAATGATACAAACAGCCTGCTGTAGCTCGAGTGCCATAGGTTCACCAACACTGGACTAGAGTGACACCATACTGACAGCCTCATGAATTTTGCCCTAGGTTATTGCCTATTCTTTAGATCCATTCATCTTTCATTCTTTTTTTTTCTTTTGGTACCAGGGATTGAACTCAGGACCTTGCGCTTGCGAGGCAGGTGCCAGAACCACTGAGCTAAATCCACGGCCCTAGATCCATTCATCTTTCCTAAAAATCATTTGCAGTAGTCCCCCCTTATCTGTGGTTTTGCTTTCTATGGTTTTAATTGCCAAAAATTTTAAATGAAAAAATCCCAGAAATAAACAATTTAAATGTTTTAAATTGCATGTCATTCTCAGTGTCATGAAAACTCATACCATCTCACTCTGTCCAACCAGGACTGTGAGTCATCCCTTTGTATGGCTGGATTTGCTGGTCCATCATCATCTAGACATCTAGTACTAAGTGGAGACCTAGTACTAAGTTATCAGATTGACTGTCACTCTATGCAATGCTTGAGTTCAGATAACTCTGAGTTTATATCATAATGGCCACACTGCACAGAAGGAATGATGCTGGCAATTTGGCTAGGGGCCAAGGAGAAACCTTAAGCGAAAAGGTAAAGGTTCTCAACTCACTAAGAAAAAAAAAGTTATATGCTGAGCTTGCTAAGATCTATAGTAAGAACAAACACTCTGGCCATGGAATTGGGAAGAAAGAAATAGGTCAGTTTGTCTGGAATCTTACTCCTGACATTTTCTCTTAAGTCATTTTCTGCCTTCTAACATCCCAATCCTCTCCCCGTAACACACACACACACACACACACACACACACACATGTGCGCGCGCTCCTTGGCTATAAAGTCCCACTTGCCTATACTGCATTCAGAGCTAAACCCAATCTCTCCTCCTACTTAACAAGATCCTGCCAAAGTGATCCCTGTACCTACATGATAGCCTCTCATAAAGTCTTCCTCACTGTGCTTTAATGTGTATCACTGAGTAATTTTTTCTTTACTATTACACCCATGACTTTGGAGAATGAAAACTCAACCCATGCCACAACTTAAGTTCAAAACTTGCACACGTGTTCATAGCAGCTTTTCTCATTAAACGTGGGAAGAAATCCAGACTTCCTTCAGCAGGTGAAAGGTGATCATTTGTGAAACCAGTGTCACACTGGGGGACCACCTTGGAACCCCAACATTGGCAGAAGGATTATTTTAAGCTTAAGACTCCCCGAGAGTCAACAAATGCAGAAAAAGCAGCAGCCACCTCTGGAAAATGTGACTACCATAAATCTCTCCTGAAGTTTTATGGCCTAATGAGGTGGAAAGAGTGCTCATACCTGGATAGGCAAACATGGAAAACTGGGCCAGGGATTTAGCTCAGTGGGTTCTGGTGCCTGCCTCATAAGCGCAAGGTCCCAAGTTCAATTCCCGGTACCAAAAAAAAAAAACATGGAAAACTTTCCTATCATCTGGTTTCCTAAAAATCCATTTCTCTTTTTCTGAAGAAACCTATTTTTGCTTTCCATAGCTATGTGCAGATGTGTCTATTTCCTTCCTTTTCTCCTAAGTTAGGAATACAGCAGTCCCTCCTTTATCCTAGAGGGATTAATTTCCAGTCCATTGACCCCAAGAACAGTACCGCAAGAATGAATCTATTCTGTCCTTCCATGTTTTATGCCCTGGTGCCTCCTTGGCATCACCACTCTTGTGCTTGGGGCCATTAGTAAAAAGTGAAATAAAGTTACTTGAACAAAGCACTGCAATACAATAGTCATATTTAATAGGCAGATAACAGAGTGTATGCAGGCACAAATACTTGACAAAGAGAGCATTCACATTATGGGCCCAATGAATCATGATGGCATGAAATTTCATCACACCACTCAGAATAACATGCAATTTAAAACTTACAAGTTGTTTAACTGTGGAATTCTCCATTTAATATTTTTGGACCACAGCTGATTACAGGTAGCTAAAATCCTAGAAAGTTTAACTATGGAGAAGGGGGTACTACTTTTTAAAATTAATTTTATAGGTACACTTTTGATATACATGATTACATTCATCATAGGTAATTTGTACCTGTACGTTATATATCTTGATTCTTTCCTTTTCCCCCATTCTTCTCCCTCCCTTCAACTCTTCTTCCCTTCTTTATTTACAAAAGCTTTGTTTCCATTTTCCCCCTTCTATTGTTTTTTTTTTCCTTTCCTTCCCTTGCCCTTCCCCCTCCCTTCTTTCTCTTCTTATTTGAACATTTTCTTCCTACTTTCCAATATCTATCCTCCATTTTGGAAATGGGAGAATTATTGTCTAATCATTCAACTTTAACTACTTAAATTGCTAGGTACTTGTTATGTATATGAACCTTTTACTCCCATTAATCTGTTCTGTTTATTCTCATTCCCCATCTCTGTCTCTGTCTTGCTATCTGTTTCTCTCTGTCTCTCTCTCATCTAATTCCCAGGCTCCAATTTAGCATTTAATTCCCAGGCTCTGGCTACAGGTGAGGTACTGAGTGTATAAGAAAAAGGTTTTTTTCCCCTTTCTATAACAGAACACAATTCAATTTAAAAATTAGAATTTTCCTTGTCTCCTTTCTACATCTTTCACTGTACCTCAGTGGACCTTTTAAAAGGTGGAACCCAGCAGAAAGTCTTTAGGTCATTGGTCCTGAAGGGGACAGTGGGATCTGACTCCTTCCTCTTTTTCTCCTTTGCTCCTTGGCCATGAGGGAGCACACTGCCATGTGCTCCCTCCACTGCCATACAGCAGCCTCATCAGAAGTTTACAAGCAATGGGTCTAATCATGGAATAGACTCAATCCTTTAAAACTATGAGCCAAGATAAAGCATCTCTCTTCAACTTGATTATCTCAGGTATCTGTTGACCAACAGAGGAAAGTGCTTCAGGCTGATTTTTATATAATAAATAAGGTGTTAAATAACAATATGTTTAATTATGCTCAGTATCTGTTGTTGCCTTAGGTTGTTATCAAAATGAAAACAGTGGGGCCAGGGATTTAGCTCAGTGGTTCTGCCACCTGCCTCGCACCAAAAAAAAAAAAACAAAAAAAAATGGTAACAGTGATTTTCATGACTTTTTATGCTGCATGGAATATAAGGATCTCTGTAGCATATAAATAGTTTTGGAGGTTTCTGGGATGACACTAAATATAGAATTTGGATATGGCAGAGATGGCCCAGGTATGTAGTAACTGACCAGAGATGGTAGATCAACTGTTGGAATTGTACTGGCCACACCTTCCCTTATACTTTTAGGCAGAGGCAGAGCTCTGACAAGACAGCAACAGTTTCCCTTGGTGAAGCAAGAATACAAGGAAGAAGAGGCACAGCTACAGCAAGCAGGATTTACTTTTGTTGCATCAGTACTTATATTGTTGGGTCAGGGATTTGGCTCAGTGGTTCCGCCCCCTGCCCAGCAAGCCCAAGGACCCAAGTTGATCGCCAGTACCAAAAAAAAAGTACTTATATTGTTTTTTAGTATGGTATTCTCTACTGCCAGGCTAGGTGTGGAATCACAGTGCTTATGTTCAAGTTACACTTATTTACTTAATAATGGCCCAAAGTGCAAGAATACTGAGGCTGGCAATTTGAATATACTCAAGACAAGCTGTAAAGTGCTTTCTGTAAGTAAAAAGGTAAAAGTTTATAATAGGTATGTGTGTATATATATATATATATATATATATATATATATATATATATATATAAGAAAAAACAGCACATATAGGGTTTAGTACTATCTTCAGTTTCAAGCATCCACTGGGGGTTTTGGGACATAGTTCTCACAGAAAAGAGAAGACCACTATATAATAAACTATGCAATATTCTTTTCTCTGCTTCTAATAGCTAAAAGGATTCTCAATCTTCTATGTAGTACCTTTATTGAATTATTAAAGCCAGAACATGCACTTTGAGATCTGACTGTACATCTCATTTTAGATTTTATATTGATGATTTTCCTGTTTTCAAATCTCCGAATCCAAAACCTAAAATGTAACTTCTATTCCCCCAAGTTTTTGCTTCCTTTCTCTATAAACAGCAGTTTCTGTTTTTAGTCTTCCCTAAAACTACTAAAAATGTAACTTCTATTCCACAAGTCTCTGGCTCCTCATTCTGGTCTACGGGAGTTTCTAACATTGTTAGAAGAATAACACTGACTGCCTTGCAAGAGGTCCAAACAAACCAAACAGGGCACAGTGCCCAGGAATCAACATAAAGATGTTTGTTTTCTGTATATTTGCCAAACCAACAAATTCTCATTCCCAGATTACCAGTGCAGAAAAATGAAACTAAATGTTCACTTTTCTCTCTTTCCAAAGAAATCTTACACAAAAAAAAGTACACAATTATTGTGACTATTTGGGTTGAATACCTTACCAGGTACTGGGAATGTCTTTGATCCACGCTTCTTTTCAGGGAAGACAGGTTATACAGTAGAAACAACACAAACACAAGTCAGGAGACAAGCGTTCCAGACCAGAGTTGCCCAATCAATGAATCCTGGGCCAGGAAGGAACTGAGTTGGGTGAAGGGAGCAGTTGGAAGCAGCACAGCCAGCTTCCACTTGCCTTGCAGCAGCTTTTAAGAGCTGCCTCCTCTGTCTCGCACTTCTCAAACACAGGGTCTTCACACTGACTGCTGTGTTTTCTTTACTTCATGTGGCACAAATTCTCCTTGTACTTTTGTTCTTCAATATCGTGTTCCTTCTTTGGCTGTAATTCTGAGTACTTTGTATCCATCACAAAACCTCCTCTAATATCCTACTAATTCTCCTTTAGCTTCTTTGATTTCCTTCAATATTCACCCAGAATAATCTGTGCTCTACTCCAAAGACTCAGACTTGTCCTTTTTCACTGTCCCACAGATGCACCATACCTATCCTGGCTTTAGTTAGCATCTATATTTGCAGCTATGACTCTCTGGACCCATTTCCTGACCAGCTTTCAGAATACTCTTTAAAGTGTTGTTAAAACTTAAAATTTTAAACATGTCTTAAGCAAAAGTAATAATCTTCCTTCTACCACTGTAAATTACTTTTCCTCTAGATGTCCCAATTTTTGCCTACTACTAGGCTATTTAATATAAAAAATGTGGAGTCCATTTAATTCTGCAATTTTAAGATAATTACTAAATCTTTCCATGCTTTCCTTTACTAATGTAACTTCCTTTCTAATCATCAATGGTATCCCTAGTTGACTGACAGCCTTGTTATACCACACATGGACTTGTGAAATGGATCATATCTGACCCTTCAGGGTCTCACCTAGTGAACTGCTTCTGCAAACTACTGACCATTTAATCTGGTAAAAATCCTTTGACAAACAGCACTTCAGAATCTCAGTGGTTCCGGTTGGAATCTTTCAAATATAGATCAATTTCTGTGATCAACAAACTATTTTTAAGTTTCCTACCAGGTCATAAGAAGAAAGCCCACCTTTCCTCACCCTATGGAACATGCCATGATACAGGTCTTTCCAGTGGTTCTTGATTGGGTGATTTTGCCCCCAGGAGACACTGGCAGGGTCAGCAGACATTTTTCATTGTTGCAATCCTGGGTAGAGGCCAGGAATGCTGCCAAACATCCTTCAATACACAGGACAGCTCCTCCCACAATAACAAATCATTCATCCCCAAAGGTCAGCACCGCCAAGGATGAGAAACCCTGGTCTAGCCCTCAGGAAACACAAGACAATGCAGGCCCAAGGCAGGGCCAGCATTCAAGGATCCTGAGAGAAAGGACAAAAAAATCTTACGGTTGCCAGAGAGAATCTTTATGGTTACTTAGTCTTCCTGGTACCAGAAATAATGAAGAGTGGGATATAAAGATGTATTTTCTTCTGCAAAGAAAATGCCATTTCTGGTCAGACATGTCCATAATCCTAACACTTGAAAGGCTGAGGCAGAATAATCACCAAGAGTTTGAGGCCAGCCTGGACCACATAGTAAATTCAAGGTTGGCCTGAACTACATAGTAAGACCTTGTCTCAAAAAAGCACCCCCCACCAAAAAAAAGAAAAAAGAAAATGCCATTTCTGTAATGAGGAATAAACATTATACATGCTTGTGTTTTGATAAACAAAAGGGCTGCTACCCAGGGTTATAGGCAACCCTGCCTAGGTAATAATCATGTAGGAAGAAGCAGAATAAACCCGTGTTTGAGCAGAGAAGCTTCCTAGATTGCAGAAGCCAGAAATGCCTAGCAGTTATTAGCTAAGACTAAGTACTATTAGATTTCCCTTGCCTTAAGATGGCTGCTACATAAAATGACAACCTTCTCCTTCCCACTTAAAAATATGGCTTCACCAGCCATAAGACAATCTTCTTCCCAACATGCCCCTCTTCACATCAAAAGAATAACCTGATACTTGGTACCTCCTAGCAACTAGTGATGTCACAGGCTCCTCCAATCCCTAGCCACTACATCACTCAACCCCACCCCACCACAAGCCCTACCCCAGCTCATATAAGAAGCTCCCTGTCCCGGCCATATTGCTCTCTCCTTTGTTTGGGGACAGCCCGGCAGTTCGTCCCTACAATAAAGGCTTGTTGTGGTTCTGGTCTGGTCTTGGTTTTTGGCTCTTTTACCTGACACTAACCAAACTTATTAACATGATCGGATCTTGACATGTGAATCCAGTCTATCTGTAACCTTATCACATCTCACTATTCTGGCATATTTCTTTTTGTTTGTGATATATAACTACATTAGCTTTGGAGAATTAGTATTTATATCATATCTTAATCATTTTTATCCCCTTTCCTCTACATCCTACCCTCTCTCCCCTTTCCCAGGTCCCTTTCCCTATCTCCAAAAAGTCTACCTTCTTGTTTTCTACCATCTCTCCTTTATTTTGCTCTTTAAATTATTTACATTTTTGGTTTCTCATGTAAGACAAACTGTGCAATATTTAACCTTCTGTGTCTGATTTACTTCATTTAACATTACAGTCCCAAGATCCATCTATTTTCCTACAAATGACTCAAATTTATCCTTCTTTATGGCTAATATTCTATTGTGTATATATATACCACATTTTCTTTTTCCATTAATTTGTTAATGGACACCTAAGCTGTTTCCATGATTTAACTATTATGAACTGTACTCCTATAAACATGGGTATGGATATGTCACTGTAATAAAATGACTTTGAACTCTATTTCAGGAAGATACTCAGGAAAGACATAGCTTGATCAAATGGAATTTTTATTTTCAGTTTTTGGGGTGAATTTCCATGGTGATTATACTAGTTTACATTCCCACTAACAATGCAGAAGAGTTCCTTTTCCCCCACAACCTCACCAGCACTTGTTTTATGAGTTCTTGATGATACGTAGCCAATCTGAATGGAGCAAGACAGAATCTCAGTGTTCTTCTGATTTGCACTTCCCTAATAGCCAAAGGTGTGTGTGTGTGTGTGTCTGTGTGTGTCTGTGTGTTTAGTTTTGTGAGACAGGGTCTTGCTATGTAGATCAGGCTGTGGTGGCCTTGAACTCATATGTAGTTCAGGCTGGCCTCAAACTCAAGGCAGTTCTTCTGCCTCAGCCTCCCAAGTGCTGGGTTTAAAGGCATGGGCCACCATGCCCAGCTCGAGCATTTTTTCTTCATGTCCTTATTGACTATTTGTACTTTTTCTTTCAAGTAGTTCCTATTCATTTCAATTGCCCATTTTTTATTAGGTCTTATGGTTTTGGGGGTCTTAATTTTTTGAGTTCTTTATATATTCAGATATTAGTCCACTTATCAGAGAAGAAGCTGGCAAAAAATATTTTTCCTGTTCTATAGGTTGTCTCTTTATTGTTTCCTTTGCTGTGCTTGGTATAATTTAACTTGGAATAATCACTTTTGTTGATTCTTGGAATTACTTTTTCTGCAATTGGGGTTCTGTTCAAGAAGGGCTTGCCTATGTCTATGTTTTCAAGTGTTTTGCCTATTTAATCTCCCAGCAGATTCAGGGTTTCTGTTTTTAGGTCTTGGATCCATTTTTTGTTTTAGTACATGGTGAGAGTTATGGGTCTAGATTTATTTTTTCTGCACATGGATAACCAAATTTTCTAGTACCATTTGTTAAAGAGGTGATCTTTTCTCTAGTATTTTTTAGCCCCTTTGTCAAAGATCAGATGGTTAAACACATGGGGCTGTTTCTGTGTTTTCTATTCTACTGATTTACATGCCAATCTTTGTGATTATACTATGATTTTATTACTGCAATTTTGTAGTAAAACTTGAAATCCAGGATTGTAATGCCTTCCACTCTGCTATTTTTGGTCAAGATTGCTTTGGCTATTCTGGATCTTTTCTGGTTCCATATAAAATTTTAGGATTTTTTTTCCAGTTCTGTGAAGAATACTGTTGATATTTTGATTGAAACTACATTGAATCTCTGTATCATCTTGGGTAACATGGGTCATTTTGATCATAATGATTCTGCCCATCCAGGAATAGGGGATGTCTTTCCATTTTCTAATGTCCTCTTGTGATTACTGTGATATGTTGCCTTGACTTAAGATCACCTAGCAATTAGTGAAGTTCGGGAGTGTTTTTATGGATGATTGAAACATAGACCAGCAAACTGAATGGGGAAGACCCACCCCCGAGGTGGGTGGTACCAACCATTAGGCTTGTATCCTGGACAGAATGAAAAGGGGAAGAAGGAAGTGTTCCCTTTTGTAAGAGCTCTAGTCTTCACTACTGCCTGTGGACATTCATCTCCAGTTTCTTATAAAGGTCTTTTATCTCCTTGCGTAGGCTCACTCCTAGTTATTTATTTTGGAACTACCATGAAAAGGATTGTTTTCCTGATTTCTTTCTTGATAGGTCCACTATTAATGTACAGAACACTACTGATTTGTGTGTGCTGGTGTTGGATCTTGTCACTTTGCTGAGTTTATGAGCTCTAAGATTCTTCTGGTGAAATATTTTGGGTCTTCTATATAAAGGATCATATCATCTATAAATAAAAAAGTCTTAATTCTTTCCTATTTGTATCCTTTTTATTTCTTTCTGTTGCTTGTTTGCTGTGGTTAAAATTTTGAGTACTATATTGAACAGAAGTGATAAGAGTACACATCTTTGTCTTGTTACTGATTTTAGAGAGAAGGCTTTCAGTCTTTTCCATTTAGAATGATATTGGCTATGAATTTGTCATAAATGGCTTTTATCAGTTTGAGGTAAGGTCCTTCTATACCTATTTTTGTCAGAGTTTTTATCATGGATGTGTTGGATTTTGTCAAAGGTTTTTTCCATATTCAGTTGATCACATGATTTTTAGCCTTCTATTTACATAGTATATAACATTTATAACATTTATTGATTACATATGTTGTACCATCCTTGCATCCCTGAGCTGCAGCCTTCTTGGTAATGAAGTATGATCTTTTTAATGATTTGCTGCATCTTTTGCAAGTATTTTGTTAAAGATTTTTACATCTACATTCATTAAGGATAACTGGCCTGTAGTTCATTTTGTTCAATCCTTGTGCAGTTTTGGCATCAGGGTAATGCTGTATTCCAGGAAGAAGTTTGACAATGTTCTTTCCCTTTTAATTTGATGGAAGAGTTTGAGAAGTGTTAGTATTAATTCTCTGAAGTTGTGGTAAAATTCAACAGTGAATTTATCAGGTTCCAGGTTTTTTTCAGTTGTAGAGTTATTACTCCCTCAATTCCAATGCCTATTATTGGTCTATTCATGGTTTTTATATCTTCTTGGTTCAATTTTGGTAATTCACGTGTCTACAAGTTTATCCATTTCTTCTGGAGTTTCCAATTTGCTGTAATTAAATTTTCAAAATACTTTTTTTGGGGGGGGGTACCAGGGATTGAACTCTGGACTTTGCACTTTCGAGGCAGGTGGCAGAACCACTGAGCTAAATCCCCAGCCCTCAAAATAGTTTTTTATAATCTTCTCGATCTCAGCAGTATCTGTTGTGATTTCATCTTTTTCTGACTGTACTGATATGGAACTTTACTATCCTTCTTTCGATAAGTCTAGCTAAGTGTTTACCAATTTTATCCTTTCAAAGAACTGACTCTTGATTCATCCTTTTTATTGTTTTTTATATTTTTAAGTCTTTTATATTGTTTTTTAGTCTCAATTTCATTGATTTCCACTCTACTCTTTACAATTTCTTTCTTTGTATGTTTTGGACTTGTATTCCTCTTGATTTTCCAGGACCATGAAATGCATTATTGGGGGTTTTTTGTTTTATTTTTTGTTTTGTACCAGGGATCAAACTTGAGATCTTGAGCTTGTAAGACAAGTGGCAGAACCACTGAGCTAAATCCCCGGCCCCATTATTGGTTATTTATTTAGTAATACTCTATTTTTCTAATGTAAGCACTCACAATAAACCTCCCTCTTTGAACTGCTTTATTTGGATCCACAGATTCTGGTATGTTGTACTGTCACTGATGTTTGATCTGAGGACTTTAAAAAATTTTTTTCCCTGATTTCTGTTTTTTGTTTTTTTGGTGCCAGGGATCGAACTCAGGTCCTTGCACTTGCGCAGCAGGCAGCAAAACCACTGAGCTAAATCCCCGGCCCGTCCCTGATTTCTTCTGTGATTCACTGATTATTCAAGAATGTATTATTTAATTTCCATGTGTTTGTATAGTTCCAGTGGTTTCTTTTGCTACTGATTTCTAGTTTCATTCTGGTGTGATCTGATAGGATGCAAAACTATTTAAATTTTTTAAAAATTTATTTAAACATGCTTTATGGCCTAACATACAGTCTATTTTGGAGAACAATCGCTTCTCGGCCTTTTGGCTAAGATCAAATGTATTTTGGAGAACATTCCATGGGCTACAGAGAACAAAGTGTATTCTGCTGTGGTCAGATGAAACACTGTAGATATCTCTTAAGTCCATTTGTTCAATGTTAAAGTTTAACTGTGCCCCTTCTACTCCCAGGTCAAAGCAATCCTCTTACTTGGCAAGTTTTAATCTGACCCAGGATTCTAGGGGTCTCTAGAGGCTGGAGGAAATAGCCTCCGTAGACACTGATCTAGATTGTCTTCCCCACTCCCAGTGATCATATGTCTGAGTTGTTCAGCTTCACAAAAAGTGTGTTCCCAGCCCCTGAATTCAGTGGTATGTAGGGCTTGGCAAAAGAGAGCCCTCTGCATGGAATTCAGCAGGAAGGGGGGAAGCCAGTAGGAAGGAGCTCACACAGGTGAAGATATCAGCTGTATTTGATATTATTTTTTAATCAAGCAGAGCATTTTCATACCAATACATCTTGTCATATACATCTTGGCCTGGAGGCTCTACTCCTATACTGATTTTACCAAACCTAAGTCATTCTTTCTTTGGATAGTCAGTTCAAGCCCCATCTCCTATAAACACATCTGTTGGGAGCAATGCTACATAATTTTAGGGAAAAACCATTTGATTAGGCCTAGTTCTTCTGCCTACAGGTCAGCTATGGCATTTTGAGACATAATTCCATTTTGGCCCCCAGTCACAACTGAGACCTCAATGATCCAGTGATGCTGTGATGCTCCAGGACAAGGTTACACCAGCGGGAGACATCCTGGGAGGAACAAAATCTTCATCTACTCAGTTCTTCATTGTTCTTGGATTGTTACACTTTGTTTATGCTGATGTACTGAACTCTCTGGAAGTCATTTGTTGCACCTTGTTTATCCCGATGAACTGAACTCTCTGCAAGTCATCTGTTACATCTCTTTCTCCTGATGTGCTGAATAAAAGTTGTGGTAAGCTGGGGGCTTTCGTCTTTGTTAATTCGCCTTGTGCTGCCGTGGCTCGCAGGAGACTAGGACTTACTGCAGAGGTCCTAATAACGTCTCCTTTCCCTGTTCCCCACACACATCTGCCCACATTATTTACTTAACATTAGCAATTCGATATCTTCTACTATCAAAATCATTTTTAAAACATATACTCTGCCTCTTCAATTAAAAATGTAATTTCCTTGATATGAAGGACCCTGTAAACTTTTAATCCCAAGACTTCTCTAAGTACTCTGCATAAAGCAAACATACCCTGCCCTTTCCTCTGGGAATTACTATTCATGGATTTTGCTGGTGTTTACTGGATAGTTCATGTTAGGAGCTGTCCTAGGCCCTGAACATCAAACTTAATACTGCTGTTTTCCTATTGTGCAAAAAAGGAAATGGAAGAGTAGAGAAATTACTTGTCTAAAGTCATCAGGCTAAGAGGTGGTAGAAAGCATTCAAACTCAAGGAGGCTGATTCCACAGCCTGTCATGTGATTTCTCCCTTATCATGTGTGAATAATTTGTTTCCCTATGATATTAATACACTTTGTTTTGTTATAACAGAATGACACAGGCAGGGTAATTTATAAAGAACAGCAATCTATTTCCTCACAGTTCTGGAGGCTGGCGAGACAGAGATCAAGATCAAGGTGATATTGGGCCATGGATTTAGCTCAGTGGTTCTGGTGCCTGCCTTGCAAGTGCAAGGTCCCAAGTTCGATCCCCGGTACCAAAAACCCCCAAAAAAAAAAAAAAAAAGTAACAAGATCAAGGTGATACAATTGCCTGAGAGCTTTTTGTTGCACAACCTCATGGCAAAAAGTAAAAGGGCAAGAGTTGACCTTGTTCTTTTATAAGGAAGCCACTCTTACAAAAATAGCATTAATCCACTCAGAAAGGGAGTGCTCCCATGATTTAAATATCTCCCATTAGGTCCCACCTTCTAATATCTCTGCATTATGACAGGATTTATATCTAGTTTGGCAACTACTAACTGGCACGTAATCCTTTCGAGGATTAAGTGAAGCTACCTTAAAGATATTTTTCAAGCATAACCTCTTTTTTTGTTTTTTTTTCAAGCATAATCTCTTAAAAACATCAAGGAGACTAAAAATTATTTAGAAGCACAGGTTGATTATAAGGTCCAATTCTCCACTAACTGGGTTGCTTAAACAAAATGGACATTTTGTTTTGTTTTGTTTGGTACCAGGGATGGAACTCTGTACCTTGAACTTTCAAGGCAGGCAGCAACACCACTGTGCTTAATCCCTGGCCCGAAATGTACAGTTTTAATCCATCTGCAGTAACAGAAGAGACTTTTAAGGAAGGCAGAAGTGGGCTGAATGCCACTGCTGCTATGTGATCTAGAAATATTGGGTATTACTTCTGGGTTCCATAAAATTGAAGCCACTAAGACCTGCTTTATAGGATTCACAGAAAGAATGTGTCCCCAGTCTACATAAGTTTTCAATAAATGCTGTCTCTCCTTTTGTCTCTAATAGGGACCAAAACTAGCCTTAATGTGCATTTCTCCACTTCCCATGCCACTAGTTAGCACAGAAATCTAACTATACTTTATCTCTGAATAAGTATCTCTGAAGCTCTAAATCTTCAATTGTTCTCCACAAACTAAAAGAACAGACTCCCAAATTCCTCCTAACAGCTTCATTCCTCTTTTCCTCAATGTCCTCCCTCTTCTGCCTCCTAAATCCTCAAATTATTTCCAAAGAGCCAGTACTCATTGCTCTCTCCTCTGAACTCAGGGCTATTGCAGACCACTTAGGATTTGTTCCATATCAAAATGATATGTGATTAATTGTACTTCTAAATTCTTCAAGAAAAGATAAACTCTTTGAAGGTAGAGTTTTCAGTCTTTATTATTTTTACCGAAGTACACAATGCATTATGCATAGCAGTAAGAGCTAATATTTACTGAAAGCTATGTGTTGAGTGCTATTCTAAGTACCTTACATGAATATATGAACTCATTTACTCTTCACAACAACCCTATGGAATAGCTACTATTATTCTTTCCATTTTGCAGATCAGAAAGCTGAGATCCAAAGAGATTAAACTCAAGGTTATGCCACTAGGAAATAACAGCACTTGGATTCAGTCCCAAGCAGCCTGGCTGCAGAATTCACATTCTTG
>NW_004624737.1:23997568-24044809 GCF_000247695.1 Heterocephalus glaber
GGGGGGGGTTGGCTAGCCAGGTCCAAGAACCCTTAACTCTTGAAAGTAAATGCAAAGGGAAAGTCCCTTAGGGAAAATTCCCTAAGAAGTACTTACATTAACGAAGGCAAGTGTACCAAAAGTTGTGAGGGTCCTGGAAAGCATGCAATAAAGGGAAAGTTTGGTAGATAGGGATGTTTAATATGCCAATAATGACCCTGATACAAGGCTGAAGACCCAACAGTTTGTGCAAGACCAGGGAGCAGGATTAAGTACATACAACAGGAGGCTCTGAGAAAGAGGAGCCAGAATGGGCTCCCCTGGACTGTAGTACAGATCCTCCCACAGAAGATGCCCAGGCCTAGAGGTAGGAGAGAAGAAATAAAGACAGGTAAAAAGAAGACTGGGAAACTGTTGTTTTAAAAAACTGGTCCTAACTGGGGACTGTGGTGCATGCCTGTAATCCCAGTGGTTCAGCAGACTAAAGCAGGAGGATCTCAAACTCCAGCCCAGTCTGGGCAACTTAGCCAGACCCTGTCTCAAAAGAAAAAATGAAAAAAAGGGCTAGGAATGTAGCTCAGTACAAAAAAACTCCAGTAGAAATAAATAAATAAAACAAAACAAAATAACAACAACAAAAAACCTCACAACAACAAAAACTCACTGTAGTTTTTGAGGAAACTGTAGCTTTAAGTAAACGGCAGCCTCAAGACAGAATCAGTTACCAATGGTTACCTGTGCCTTTTACTCCCTAGGACTGTCTACAAATTTGGCCTGTGTTTTTCTTCTGATACTATAAATCTATAAATTCCAAAAGTTACATCAAAGAATTTCATTCTCAAAGAAACAGCACTATTACTTAGGTACCTTATCTCTAAACTTTAAATACATATAAACAATTTATATTTAACCTTGTTGATAATTTTGTTTTAACCCACTAAATGCGCAAATTCAACAAGAAAACAGACAACAGGTAAATGATAAATAACCCAAAGAATAAACATCCCAGACCACTCATCCTAAGGATACCCCATAACCATATAAATTTCCCCAAATCCAGACCACAGAGCGACTCAGCCCTGGAGAACCTACCTGCACTCCTCTGCGTACTGTGATTCTGCATAATCTGCCTATGCCTCTCACTGAGGTCTTGAAATGCTTTGCTACCAAGATATATTAAGAACCTGCAGAGTGTGAGGTGAGCTGACGTCTCCATCTCCTCTTCAGAGGTCCCTCGATGCGGTCCAGTGACACCCCAGCCTTGAGATGGGGCCACAGGGTTTCTCTGTCTGGCAAACAGGACCAACTCCCTAAGGCCCTTCCTACAGTTTCAGACAGGCTGAGAAGGGGAGACAGGGAGGCACTGCTCTTGAGGAGGCAGGGCTTATATTCTAACAATCTTTTGGGTTGGGGGGGGCATGTAATCATTGGGGAAAGGTAGGTTAAAGCATCGGAGAGGTAACATCTTTGCAAAATGCTTCAGGGATCCGGGACTCGAGGGCTCTCAGGACCCAGTAACCTGCAAAGCACATCTGGCCGACATAGCTTAGAGGGTGTTTGGTCAGCCCCCAATCTCCTTCCCACCAGCTGTCGTTCCCCAGCCTTCCCTAATCAAAAGGCAGAAGCCAGCTCGGCCGCAGCCTAGAAGGAGGCTGGGGTCGCGGTCGGCCCTCGGGTGCAGGGGCTGAGGAGACTGGCCTGGCAGACGCAGGGAGGCGCGGGGCCCAGGGCGACCAGGGAGCTCAGCGGGCGCGCCCGGCCCTTTAGAAAAAGGCTTCACAGGAGACCACGCTGCGGGTCAAGGTTGTTCCGGACCCCTAAAGCGCTAGCCACGAACGCACTCACCAGCCCGCTGCCGCGCAACAACCGAACTGGGAGTCCTTCCATCCTGCCGCAGGCCAAGTCTCTCCGCCAGGCTTGTGGCTTCGCGGCGCGCGCAAGCACCGGTGACAGGGGGAACTGGGTCCTGCCCACTAGCACCCGCCCCTCACACACTCCTCGAGACCCCGCCCCCTCGTGCCTACGGAACCTCCAGAGAGACTTGTAACCTCCACCCCGCTAGCGCCCTATGTCTTGCTCACGCGAGACTTGGGTAGGGCAGAGGGGCGGGAAGAAAGCGGGAGACACAACAAACATGGCGGTGGTGGCTGCAACGGTGACGAAGACGGCGGGAGCGGCGGCGACTGCAGCGGCATTGAACAAGGTGGTGGGGAATACTCGGTGCAGTTGTCTGGAGGTAAGTAGCAGGCTTCCGGCTTGGACGGTGGTGCCGTGGTTGAGCTGGTTGGATAGAAGGAGCTGGGGAAGGTGAGAACTGGGGTTGCCGCGGCCGGCTGACCCCGCCCGAGCCTCGACCCAGCGGAGGGCTGTGCGCGACCTGTCAGTGAGCCAGGTCACGAGGTGAGACCTTCCGACGAAAGTGCGGAGGGCGTTGGTGCCTTTGGCCGCCGAAAACCGGGAGAGGGGCGCAAGTGGGTCGGCGCCGAGCGGCGGGAGCTTGGAGGCTCAGGGGTGAGGAACCTGCTTGGGGCTCTGACAGGTGGTTGCGGGGTGCTCTACGGTTTGCATCTTCCTGGGATCCCAGGGGCTGGGGGTCAGCTCGGGCACGGGTCTTCTAGGTGTTCCGAATCCTAGTGAGGATGCTGCCTAACGCTGGTCCTGGGTTGCAGTTTAGGAGGACTTTTAAAGCCTTCTTCCTTTTATTTCATGATCTTGCCGGAATCCGCGTTTGCAGCATGTGCACTCCAATTTTGGAAATATGTGAGGTTTCAGGTGAACAGTGCAGTAAAGAACTATTCAGGTTAATTCGAGGTTTAGGTCTCTGATAAAGTGCCTGGAGTGTGTGTAACCAAACACCTGGAAAGTGCTTGATAACTGTAGCTCTGAAGTTAACTGATTATAGCTGCCAATAACCGTGTGGTCCATTTATTGACCCCTTAATGTGCAGATCAAAAGGTGAAAGAGGAATGACAAGCGGAAGGAGACACAAAAGCTTTTAGATTGCGAGAGCTCAGGAAATTAGATTTAGAAGACATAAAAATAACAAAACAACTTTTTTAACATCTAGATTAACAATTTTTTAATTCTGTTTAATTTTGTTTTATGTCGTATCTTCAGAACAGAGATTAATACATTATATTCTTGGAAGAGCCTTACTGTCAAGTGAGGTGGTTGGTGTTCTTTTCCCCATCAGTCCAGAGTATCCTCAGAAAACTGTAACTATTCTGTACTGCAATAGAGGATAATGAAGGTGGAGATCAATTGTGCCCTTGTTGGGTCTGTGATTTTTTTAAAAAACCCTTTCCATGCACCTGTTTCCCAAATGCAGGGCTAATTCATTGATTTATGCAACTAAAGCTGTTCAACAGTACTAAACCTGGCCCTTTTAGAAAAATATACTGTGTCAAATGAAAACAGTATCTTAAATTTAGAAAGACACTTAGAACTGCTGAAAATAAAATCTTGAGAAATCGCTGGTGAAAAAACAATAGTAGTCCGAGAACATGTTACTCTTTGGTGATCCTGTTGAGTTCTGCTGAAGTGAGGCTTTGTTCTTTGCCAGCTTGGTTTTCTTTTCAGCTAATGGAAATGGTAAGATCAGCACAATTTGTTTCATTAGTTTATTACACCTATAGATGTTAATAAGGTTTTGATTTGTGTTGTGCTTTTCTTTGCAGACTTTTCTATGGCTTTTGAATTTTAGTTGAAATTCCCTCCATGGCCTTTTGGAGTCCCTTGCTGTGTCTCCAGAGTAAATTTCTCTTACTCGACATTTCATCAATGTTGGAGTGGCAAGAAAAAGGTGGAACTGATTTGGGGTGAAAAGGTTAGATTGTATAACTCTTTGGGATTTCTTCCAACGTGGTTTTATTTATGTTTTACTTTTATATTAGGCTTTTCTAATTTCTCAGCCTCATTGCAATGTCCCTTTTTGCCTTCAAAAAGTTTTTGACAGTTATGAAATCAGGAAATGTGTTCCAGTTATTTTTTGATGGTCCATGTTACTGTAAACAAACCAAGTATTCCTTATATCAGTATTCCCAGTAGTCCTTATAAGTATGTATTCTCTTGAAGAGTAAATCTTTCAATGAGCATAATTATTAGGCTATCAAAGTCAGAAAATATATTTTGTGTGTATAGGCCTGCCTAATCTCCATATTAAATTATTGTATAAGTAAGTTGGTTGCTAAGTATTCTTCCTTATGGTTAGTAACCTTTAGACACTTCTCAAAAATTACTGGATGAATGAAACATGCCCTACCATTCCCTAATAATGTTGTTCTCAAAATTCTTCTATACTTTGGAGGATATAGGTTAAAGAGCTTTTCTGTGATTCTTTCCTATCTATTTCATACAAGTAGTAGTGATTGCCTTCTAATTCACATTTGGATATCTCTGTTTTAAATAATTAGCTCCTGGTAGAGAGGTTCGTTGTGTGTGCACATGTGTGCATATATAGCCGTAAATAGGTATGAATGTACCATATATACATTTATATATATGCATGTATTGATTGGTTTCTCATTTATAATATGAGACTAAAGAAGAAAGATCAGAGGACTTCATATCAGTGACAGGAAAGTTGGAGAATAGCTTGAATTACCTGTTGAAGGGGAAGAGATTTTCATGTTCTTTTGGTATATCAAAATTTAATTCTTAAATATCTCTCTTCCTCCTTTGGTTTGGGCAGAATGCTTTGTAAAAGTGTTTATTTTGAGCCCCAAATTTGAAAAGCAGCCAGGCATGGTGGTGCATGCCTGTAATCCCAGCACTCAGGAGACTGAGCCAGGAGAATCGCTTTGAATTCAAGCCAGCCTGGGCTACATAGCAAGGCTCTGTCTCAAAAAAAAAAAAAAAAATGAAAGTGTTTGAGCTTTGAATATATTGGCATAAAAATAATTTAGGTATATGTAGCCAGTTTCTATATAGATGGGGTATACATATACTTGAGGGAATGCCATACCAGACTCAGCTTAATTTTCTTTAATTTTTGTGGTGTTGGGGATCAAATGCAGGGCTTCATACATGGTAGGCAAGTGCTCTGCCCCTGAGCTACATAATCCTAGCCCAGTTTAGCTTAACTTTTAATCAGAGTAATCATGGGAAGGGCTTGGGAATTTTGCTATATCATAAGAAATGATAATTTTAAGGTTTGGGAATAATTCTTTTCTTTGGTTAATATAATTAGATATCATTTTAGCCCTGGTTTTTATAACAAATTGCAATAGACTGCAAGGTTTAAACAAACATTTATTTTTTTATAGTTCTGGGGCTAGGAAATTTAACCTCACTAGGCAAGTCCAGTATCTTGTGAGGGCCTGCTTCCTGATTATACCCTGTTTGGGAGATAGCGGAGGGGAAGCTCTGTGTTTTCTTCTTATAAAGGCACTAATCCCATTTAGAGGGCTCTGCTCTCCCAACCCTCCCAAAGGCTCCACTTCCAAATGCCATTATGTTAAGGGTTAGGCTTTTCCTTTTTTTCTTTTTCTTTTTCTTTTTTGAGATAGGTCTCCCTACCTAGTTCAGACTAGCCTTGAACTCAGTATGTAGCCCAGGGTGGCCTCAGACTTGCTGTGATCCTTCTGCCTCAGCCTCCCAAGTACTAGGATTACAGGCATGCGCCACTATGCTTGGCAGGAGTTAGGATTTCAACACATGAATTTTAAGGGACACAAACAGTCTGTAGCAATATCAAGGAAGAGTAAATCTGGTTTGGAATATACCACCACCTAAATCAGTAATTATATTGGAGAATGTGTAAATATGTTTCTTTTTCTGATGACATTATTTTACACATGGAAATTTTGTGTAATTTTTTGGCTAAGAAGGTCCAAGGTTTTGAGTTCATGGCCAGTTGGAAAAACACCATTGAAAAAAATTAGAGTTTGCTGATTTCATGAAGTTTATAAGTTGTCCCTCAGTATCCATGGAGGATTCATTCCAGGACCCCTTGCAGATACCAAAATCAGAGGATCCCCAAATCCCTTCTACAAAATGGAGTAACATTTTCATATAACCTACACATATCCTCCTATATAGTCTGGGTTTTGGGGGGAATTTTTTTTGTCTGTCTGTTTTTTGAAACAGAGTCTTGGTGTGTTGCCCAGGCTGGTCTCAGATTCCTGGGCTCAAGCAATCCTCCTGCCTCAGCCTTTGTAGTGGCTCAGACTACAAGCATGTGGTGCCACACCTGATTCTCCTGTATTCTTTAAACCATCTCTAGATTATTTGTAGTTAATACATGTAAATAGTTAATACCATGTTACATATTCAGTTCAGATGTAATTTTTTCAAATGTTTTCTACTTGCAGTTGCTTGAATCCTTAGATACAGCATTTATATTATGTTTGCAACAGATTTTAAGTTTATTAGTGCCTTAGCAGCATCTCCCAATATTAGTTAATTTGTGAAATTCTTACATTACACTTTCAGTTCCAAGACTGATGATTATAAAGGACAGGAAAAGGGTTTGGATAGAAAAGCCTACCTTTTCTTTTTATAACAGTACATCTTCTATAGTTTAGAAATACTGTTTTTCCATATATTGTGCTTAAAATTATTGTCATAAGCTGGAGAAAGCTGGGTTTGAGCCAAACTCTCCACTTGGATTTATGCACCTTCCATTTGTGTGGGTCTGTTACCCTGCCCAGATCTCTGCAAGCACTTACCCACGTGTGGCAAAGGTAATACAGGATGTGTAAGGTTATAAACCATATTTGTATGTGTAAAATTCTAATTTACAAACAGGTTTCATGTTTATAATGTTATCTTCCCTTATTTCATTGGAATCCTTTAAAAAAATTTTGTAATCCATCATGCATAACTGAAAAGCAGCATACAGTTTATGGCAGAGAACACAGTGAAATTTATAATGTGACAATGTGATAATAGCCAAGATTGTCAAAATATGTCAGCTGTCCTCTGTAATTGGGTTCATTTATGTTCTTAAAGTTGAGATGCATGTATAAAAATATCATTTTCTTCTGTTTGCTTATTGGCAGTCTTAAGTGTTTTTACTGCTTTGTCACATGTTGTACTTACTGGTATTATGCTTTCTAATCAAGATTTGGTAAGGTTTATCTTGCTTATTGAAGCCTAACAAAGTACATTCATTTTCAGGGAACATGTGTCAGTTTTCATAGGAACTGAGATGATAAATCACAGCGTGAATACTGGGATTTTGTCATGTGTATGCATGTGTGTGGCACTGGGCATTGAACCCAGGGCCTTCACACTGAGCTATATTCCTAGCCATTTTTTTGGAGATAAAGTCTTGCTAAATTGACCAGGCTGGGCTCAGACTTGCAGTCCTTCTGCCTCAGCCTTAGAGTACTGGGATTACAGAGTTGTGCTACCATACCTAATTGGGATTTTGTTCTTAATAATACTTTACAATTAGAATACAGACAATTCATAGGGCCTTACAATTCTTAAAATTTTAAAAATGTTTTCCTAGATCTTACTGTTGATCATCTTTTTTATTGGGGGTCAGTAGGTCATGTTTTCTAGCCAAAGGTCAAAAACTAAAGGACAGATAATCAACAAAATCAACTATAGTCACAAACAAAAGTAATATAATAACAGAGAGTCAGTTCAAGTAAACATGGTAGGATAGGAAAAAGTTGAAATGTACATGTTCAAAAGCCAACAGTAATCCGTGAAATCGAGAAAGCTGAGCCAGACCAAAGTAATTTAAAGTGACTTAAAGAGGTGACCTAAAAGTAAAATAAAAGATGAGTTTGAGAAATTGCAGATGGAGTTAGGAAATTACAAAGTGGGATATATGAATTAATGAGACTAAGATGGTTCCTGTTTGTTTCATTGAATTAAAGAGCAGATGATATTAATATATTCTTCAAACTGATGAACTGATAGAGAAAAGGGAAAAATTTTGAGATAGCGAGGAATTTTTAATCCAAGGTACATTTTTTGCTTCAACACTTATTGTAAAGATAGGATTGTCTGAAAGATTACCATACACTGTACATGTTGTGAAACTGTGTATACTAAAGTATAAAACTTAAAATAGCTCTGTAAGTTATTACTTTTTTATTAGTACATGTTTGCAGTATATAATAATTACATTTATCCTGGGGAATTGATATATGTACACAACACATCTCCCTTTTTTTCGTCCCTTACCCCTCCTCCCTGCTACTTGCAACTTTTCCATTTGTGAAAGCTCTACTTCCATTTTTTTCCCTTCAACTTTTTTCTTTTTCCCATCTGCTTTCCCTCTCCTCCCTCCTCCAACTCTTGTTCCCCTTTCCATATGAAAAAGATCTCCCTGCTTATTATTATCTTTTATTTTGCTCTTTATTTATATTTTGGATTTCTCATAAGAGAAACCATACAGTATTTAAGCTTGTGTGTCTGATTCATTTTACTTAATATTATGGTCTCAAGGCACATCTATTTCAAATGCCTCAAGTTGTCTATGGCAGAATAGTACTTCATTGTGTATAAATACCACATTTTTTTATCCATTCATCTGTTGATGGGAATATAAGCTGTTTCCGTGATTTAGCGCTTATAAATTGTGCTGCTATAAATATGGGTCATGTATCCCTGTAATATGATGTCTGTAACTCTTTTTTTTTGGTACCGGGGATCGAACTCGGGTCCTTGTGCTTGCACAGCAGGCGGCGAAACCACTGAGCTAAATCCCCATCCCTGTCTGTAACTCTTTTGGGAAAATTTCTAGAAGGGGAATAGCTAAGTCAAATGACATTTCTATTTTTGATATTTTTGAGGAATCTCCATACTGATTTCCATAGTGGTCATACTACTTTACATACAAGTTATTACTACTGACCTAGTCTTTAAAATAGGAAACTAAGGCTGGGATAAGTCTCTTTCTGTTCAGATTCTAAATCTAATGACTCTGACCGGATACCAAAATATTCTATTCATCCACAGGATAGACTTTCAATAGCCTTCTAGAAAACAGTGAAACAAGATAGTAATAATAATTTTTCTTAAAAACTCCAGGAAGCTTCTGAGGAGAGAGAAAGGAACTATTCCCAAATGTTGCATTAAGTGAGAATTCAGTCTCCTGCAGATTCTTACTTGGCTAAATGTGTTTAGAATAAAGAACAGATTAGATATAAGAAAAGAGGAAGATAAGAAATGTGAAAACAAAATGTTAGTTTGGGGCTAGTAAACATAAAAGAAAATAAGAATTGTCTTTCATTGGTTCCTAAAGATACCATGAGTGTTCTTGTAAAGCATATAGTATTGGCATAGTCAAAGGTTGGTCTGTTTCCAGAAGATTTCTAGTTAAGTCAAAGGGTAGAATTTTAATTCTTAAGAGATTGGGCAAGTTTTTGTAAACTGGGAAATGTACTTTGGTGAAATCCCTTCATGCTTCAGCCCCACAATTCTGCCTCTTAAAATGTAAGCTAAATAGGACAAAGGATAGTCTACACATGCTTAAAAATGAAAAACAAAACTAACAAACCTAAATTACTAAGATAACTAGACTTATTAAAAGTGAATGGTATGGCTGCCAGGATAGACAGGCCAGTGGAACACAGTTGAGAATCCAGAAACATGGTTACATAAACATAACATCTGACTTAGAAAGGTGATAGTGGAGCATAGTGGACGAAGCCTGGTTTGTTAACTGCACATTGCTAGGACAACTGGGTATCTTCTTGGAAAACAAAATGTTTTGACAATTACCTCATATATGCAAAACTAAATTATGGACAAAAATATGAAAGATAAAAAGATACTTAACTTTGTAGAAGGTACTATAGAAAGACATTTTCAAATAAGATATAGACAAGGATTTCTTCAGTGGGACACAACTCTAAATGTAATGGGGAAAATGGGTAAATTGGACTGCACTGAAATTTATGTTTGTTAAAAGTTACCATTATGTTGAAACCAGAGTGGAAGAAAGTACTTGAAATCCATGTATCTAATAAAAGACTCATATTCATGATACAAAGAATCTCACAACCAGAGTGAGATGGCACATACCTATAAGCAAGCTCAGGTTCCTGGGAGACTGAGGCAGGAAGGTCACAAGTTTAAGGTCAGCCTGGGGAATTTAGCAAGACCTCGTCTCAAAATTTTAAAAAAGAGATAGCGATATAGCTCACTAGTAGAGTGCTCCTGAGTTTGATCTCTAGTACTAGAAAAACAACAAGAAAAGAGGAAAAAAAAAATTTTTTTTATATACTAGAAAAATTTTAGACAACCCAGTAGAAAAAAAATGAGCAAAACCTTTGGACATTACTGAAAAGAGGTTATCTAGCTGGTTAGTTAACATATTAAAAAGTATATAACTAAAAATAAAAAAGTGTATAACTTCAGGGGCTGGGGATTTAGCTCAGTGGCACAGCGCCTGCTTGGCAAGTGCAAGGTCCTGAGTTCGATCTGCAGTACCACAAAAAAAAAGTATATAACTTCATTAATCTTGAGGAATATAACCCCCAACCCACCCCGGTACTAGGGATTGAACTCAGGACCTTGCGCTTGCCAGGCAGGCACAGTGCCACTGAGCTAAACCCCCGGCCTTTGAGGATTATAAACTAATTGATGTGATACTACCACACGCTCACCAGGATGGCTAAAACGAAAAAGTCGAAAATAGCCTATTGAGAATGTGAAGTAGCAGAACTCTTATTCACTGCTGTTGGAAGTGTAAGTATAATCACTTTGGAAAACTATTTGGTGTTATCTAAACCTGAATATATACATATTTAATTTCATTCCTGTGCAACCAACCCAAATATGCCTTCTGCAAAAAAATTCTTAAACTTTTTTGAGTAATTTTCTATCCCAAAACGTTTTTATTTTCAATGGCCAATAGTAGGCATCTGAAGTTAAAGATTACTCACTTCTTAGCATATTGTTTAGCTTTAGCTAATATATCATAAGTCTTAAGCAAATGAATGAGTGAACATGTCCATAACCTCAGCACCAAAATAAACAGAAGGCTCCCAGCACCCCAGGAGCTCCCCTTGTGTCCCTTCCAGTGCCTGGTCCTGTCTGCTTTGGCAAGGGTTATTATCCTGACTTTTGGCATTGTAGATTAGTTTCATCTGTTCTTCAACCATATATAAATGGAATATACACTGCCAACCTTTGTCTGACTTTAGTCTCTCGGCATTATGATTATGAGATTCATCCAAATTGTTTCATGGAGGTGAAGTTTGCTTATTTTTGGTGTTATAGCCCAGTAGTGGTGAACCTATGGCATGTGTACTGTGGGCTGTGTGTATCACTGAAAGCTCGAAAAGGTTTGCCATCACTATAATATAGCCCATTGTGTCAACATGGTATGACTAATTTATCTATTTACTGTTTTGGGTTCCTTTGTATAGTTTCTAGTGTTTAATGATTGTGAATAATTTCTCTTTTTTTCTTTGTACCTTCTTTCCATCCTCTATGACTGAATCCCAGTTTAATTGATTATTAAGCATATTCATTTTTCATTTTGTGTGTCTTTGTTCTTCAAGAATATTATATGGTATTTAAATACAGGCACTGACTGTTTTTTCTGTTCCTTTGTACAGTGTCTTGCACAAAACAGTTTTTATCACTTGTTTTATTGTGTATTGGGTATGAAAAATTATATCAAATTTTTTTTCCTAGGTCTAACAAATTTTAAACTTAAAAAAAGGCAAAGATGGGTGAAAAGAAACCAGAACCTTTGGACTTCGTGAAAGATTTTCAAGAATACCTGACTCAGCAGACCCATCATGTGAACATGATTTCTGGATCAGTTAGTGGGGACAAGGAAGCAGAGGCTCTTCAGGGAGGTAGACTCGTCTTGATACTCCTACATTGCTCACTTGTAAATTCAGTAATGTTTGTATGTAGCTATCTCTCCATGAAGACCACTACTAACTAATGTAGATCATTCCATCTTTTTCTAGAAAGACACAGTACAGTGCATGTTTTTTTTTTAAACGTGGTATTTTTGCTAGAGAGAGACTTAGTATAGTCTATAGATGCATTATGGTCTTGTTAGAAGGTTAGGGCTTCTAAACCTGTTCTCCAGGTTCATTTAGTTAACGGTAGCCTTGAGGAACCCAGATGAGATCAGAAAATACAGGTTAGACCTGAGACCCAAATAGTTCTTTCTTTCCTAAGAAGAGAAACTAGATCAGAGATAGCAGAGAAATGCTCAGCCTGCTAGAGTTAAAAGCTCCCTGGTTTGCAGACTACACAGACTGGAATCTATTCCTAAACCTAGCTCTAGATCAACAAACTACATCCTGTGCATTTCATCTCAACTGCTGTTTTCATATCACCTACAAGCTAAGAATGTTTTTTATGTTTAAAAATGGTAGAAGAGGCTGGGGATTTAGCTCATTGGTTTCGCCGCCTGCTGCACAAGCGCAAGGACCCGAGTTCAATCCCTGGTACCAAAAAAAACACCCCAAAAACAAACAAAAAAAAATGGTAGAAAAAACTCAAAAGAAAAATAATGTCATAGCACATGAAAATTATGTGAAATTCAGACATCACCGTTCATGAATAAAATTTTATTGGAACACTTACTCATTTACGTATTTCCTGTGACTTATTTTTATGGCACAATAGCAGAGTTGAGTAGTTAGAATAGAAACAAAGCCCACAAAGCCTGAAATATTTACCATCTCACCCTGTAGAAGTTTGCGGACCTCTGGCCTAGAGTATCTCAGGTGACAGCAGAGCTCAGGCATTACCTAGGAACCTGTTAGAAATGGGAAACACCAGGGGGCCAGGGATTTAGCTCAGTGGTCTCGCAAGGACCCAAGTTCAATTGCCGGTACCAAAAAAAAAAAAGAAATGGGAAACACCAGGCTTCATCCCAGTTCAGTGAATTCCCCAAGTGATTTATGCCCACATCAAAATGTGAGTGTCACTAGCTGTGAAGGCAGTGGGAGAAAGGGAGACACTGGGTCTCATTCCTCCAGTGTGGTAGCCTTGTTGGATACTGGATTCGCTGCAGTCAGCAGATCATTTCTCCCATTGAAGGTGGAGTGGGGATTGAATTCTTACGCCAGTGTCTGCCATCTCAGGATGGAGAAGTCATTTTCCCACAAAGCTGCAGGAATAGTTTTTTCTCCTAAAGCTAGAGATGACTGGAACCAGAGTTTGTAGTCCCTGATGTTTGCTGGTTTCCTAATGAGTACCTGCCCTTTTGGTTTCTTTAAACAAAGTCTGATTGGATTAAAAGGAAACACGCAAACATCCTTTATCTCTGAAATTCTTACAGTCCTAACATTCAGAGGAACCAGATAAATATTTTCTTTTATGTGCTTAATTAGAACTTTAGGATCTCGATTAAACATACATAAGCTGAGTGGAACTAATTGTTTTAGACTAAAGAGACTTTTAGAGACTATTAGTACTGCTAATTATAGTTGTAGGAATGACTTGCATCTTAAACACCTGTGTATAACTAGGCTGTCACTCTTAAATGGATCTTTTTAGTCCCTTATCTTCTTACCTATTCATTAAAAGCATATTGAGGACTGATTCAATTTATGTGTAACTCATGAGATCCCCCTGGAGAAGGTTCTTAGAATATAATCTTGCTTTTGTATAAAATTAACCTCAATTCAGAAAGTCAGTGTTATTTTATGAATTTAATTTGTAGGAAGTGAATTTATGAAAGATTTTCAGCCAATTAAGACTTAGATGCTAAATAGACTTGATTCTGAGGTGCATAATTTTTTTTGCTATACTTTGTTTATAGCTGGAACAGATGGCGATCAAAATGGACTTGATCATCCATCTGTTGAAGTTTCTCTGGATGAAAACTCAGGAATGTTAGTAGACGGGTTTGAAAGGACTTTTGATGGGAAGCTCAAGTGTCGGTACTGCAACTATGCCAGCAAGGGAACAGCACGGCTTATCGAGCACATTAGAATCCACACAGGTAATGGAGAAACACCTAGAAAAGGCATTTCTCTTTCTCTTCCTTTCTTTTCTGGTTTTTGAGATAGGATCGGATTGTGTTATCCAAATTGGCCTCGAACTCATGATCCTCCTGCCTCAACCTTCCAGGTGCTGGGATTATAGACATGCACCACCATCTCCAGCTGGAGAAGACATTTCTTTAAGGGCAGGAGAAGGGTCAAGGAGCGCAGTTCATTTGGTTTATCTTATAAACAGTTCTGACTGTTCACCAGTGAAGGTTTATAAGATTGAAATCAGTGGTATGAAGTTACCTCATTCCATACAAACCAGTTAGCTTACTGGCATACAAACAGTGGGAAATGAGGGTACTTGCAGAGCTCCTCCTTCTCTAGCCATTTTTCTGCTTGATCCACATAATTTTTCAATATCTGCCTGTCAGGCGGGGCAGATCCATGCTAAGGGCAGTATGGAGAATATACAATGTTTGTCTTTATCTTCACCTAGTACATTTTAGTTTCAGAGAAAGGAAAAAGTTTCTATATAGTTGCAGGCTGCTGCTAAGCCCATGTGTCACCTTTGCCAACCCTTTTCTGAAAAGCTTTCATAACTATACCCTGTCCTTGCCCAGGATTAGGGAAGGTGTCTTTCCTGTGTGCTCCATGGCATTCTGTGCTCATTCATCATGTTATCATAGTAATCTGAAAACCACTTGAGGACAAGAGTCATGATGAGCCCATCTTTGTACCCTCAGAGCCTAGCGGAGGATCTGGCATAAAGAAGGTGCTTGGGGCTTGTTAGACAAATGACTCCAAAGTCATATTCCAAATACTTATTTTATATGTTTTGGAAATCGTCAACTAACAGCATTAACTAAAATTGCACCTTCTGGCAACTGAAGAGTAAGAAGGTGGAGGAAAAGTGGTGAAATTTTGAAGAGATATTTTCCATAAGTCATACAGGGACTAGGATGCTTATTTTGGTTTTATATTTTCTGTTTCATACAAAGACTTTTTTTCCAGAGTTTTTTTTGTTTGTTTTTCCCCTGGAGAAAAGGGTTTACATATATGTGTATATCAATAAATGTTTCTGTATAGACAAATGTATGAACAAATAACTAAGGCATACTGTTGATAGAATCATTATTTTGTAGGAAATAACAGTCTCAATGTGTATCTCAAATTGTTGCTGATGAGAACTTAGGCTTTACAGATTTAAATAATTTTTTATGCAAATGTGAATTTTTGGAAAGCATTTTACTTTTGACCAATTCCCAAATCAAACAAATAAGAAACTTTACATAAATGAGCTACTTTTACAGTTTCTCCCCCTTTTTCCCATTTTAAATAGGTGAGAAACCTCATAGATGTCACTTGTGTCCATTTGCATCTGCTTATGAGCGTCATCTGGAAGCCCATATGCGTTCCCATACTGGAGAAAAACCGTACAAATGTGAATTGTGTTCCTTCCGCTGCAGCGATCGAAGTAACCTGTCCCATCATCGAAGGCGCAAGCATAAAATGGTGCCAATTAAAGGTACTAGGTCTTCCTTGAGCAGCAAGAAAATGTGGGGGGTTTTACAGAAGAAAACAAGCAATTTGGGTTACAGCAGAAGAGCACTAATCAATTTAAGTCCACCTTCCATGGTGGTTCAGAAACCAGACTACCTTAACGATTTTACCCACGAAATCCCAAATATCCAGACTGACTCCTATGAAAGTATGGCGAAAACTACATCAGCTGGTGGCCTACCAAGGGACCCGCAAGAACTCATGGTTGACAACCCTTTAAATCAGCTCTCTACTCTAGCAGGACAGTTGTCCAGTTTGCCACCTGAAAACCAAAACCCTGCATCCCCTGATGTAGTCCCCTGCCCTGATGAAAAGCCTTTCATGATTCAGCAGCCCTCTGCCCAAGCAGTAGTTTCTGCTGTGTCAGCAAATATTCCTCAGAGCTCCTCTCCCACAAGCCCCGAGCCTCGGCCATCACATAGTCAGAGGAACTACAGTCCAGTGGCAGGTCCAAGCAGTGAACCAAGTGCCCATACCAGTACTCCCAGCATAGGAAACAGCCAGCCAAGCACTCCAGCCCCAACCCTGCCAATCCAGGACCCTCAGCTTCTGCACCACTGCCAGCACTGTGACATGTACTTTGCAGACAATATCCTTTACACTATTCATATGGGATGTCATGGGTATGAAAATCCTTTTCAGTGTAATATATGTGGATGCAAATGTAAAAACAAGTATGATTTTGCCTGTCATTTTGCAAGAGGGCAACATAACCAACACTGAAAACAATCAGATTATGTTTGACTTGGTTTGGCTTTTCTGGGGTTTGTAGTTTGGTTTTTGTTTTCAATCATCCTTCATAAGGTATCTGCTAATTTAAAGTTTATATTCATTATGTTTATAAAATTTAAATTTGACAGTGGGGAAAATTTTTCTTGACTTTTTTTTCCCATAAAAATCTGGCCACAGTCTTTTATGTATTAAAACAGACACATTTATGTGTATTTTTTTCTTTTCATTAGATAAAAATAGGAATACAGTCTATCTTAACAGGTATTCATTTAAATTTCCCACATATATGGTCCATAAAGTAAGGCTTATCCATACCCTTGATATTTCAATATATACATTACTGCTGGATTCTGTTTCTGCCATATTTTAAAATGGTAGGATAAATTCTTTTCCAGATCTGTTACAACTTACTTCAGTATTTGCAGAGAAATTGCCTTTAAGTTGCTCTTAATTGAAATATTAGTTTATACATCTTAAGTTGAATCAGTAGTTTCATTTCAACTGATAATAGTAAAGCTATTTCAAGAGTAGTAAATTTTGAATTTTTCTATACAGTGAAATGTAAAACAATTCTTTTAAAATTAAAGTTACAAAAATAGGTGAAAGTTCTGAAAAGAACTGAAACTCAAGATTCTAAATTGAAATCGAGTTTAATATTTAAAATATCTGTTTAGTCAATGCCTAAAAAGTCTCAGTTTTACATTAAATTTTTTATACTTCACTTATTTTTTAAAACCATAGGTAAATATAGTAGAGTGCTAGATGCCTTTTTTCATTTTAAACTTTTCATTTAAATTCATTTTGATGTTACTAGTGTCAGGTGAGGTTGATAACTATAGTGAGAAACTGTTATTCTTCCTAGTCTTTTGATGACCAAAGAGGTACTATGGAAGTCATCTATATTATTAAGATGCAGTCTTTCAAATAAAATTTCCATTTTCCTTTTCTTGCCTTCTACCCATTTATTGCCCCTAATTTCTAAAAAAAATATGGGTATAGAAATACATGGGAAAATGTGATAGTGAAGTAACACAGTAATATGTGTCCAGAACATATCCTGGTCTCCTCTTCAGAGTTGGCCATTTAAAATATTTTCTATGAATTCAAATTGTAATTCTTTTTTTTTTTTTTTCCGGTACCGGGGATCGAACTCAGGTCCTTGCGCTTGCACAGCAGGCGGCAAAACCACTAAGCTAAATCTCCGGCCCCTCAAATTGTAATTCTTACTTGCAGCTTGCCCAGTTTCCGTGTACAATGACAGTACTTACTATATGGAAACTGTGTTTGAATTATCACTTAGAATAAAAAGGTATGAAGATGTATATAAAACATCTAAACATGACATTTGTTTTTAAAGACTTGCTAAATCTAGAGTCATCCATTTTGAATAGGAGGCTATTGTTTTTATACTATGTAATAACTAGCTTACTCTGAAGAGAGCTTGGTTAAACAACAAAATATTGTTACTAACTTGGTTCCTGTGTACTTTGCAAAAATTTTGTTTTTAATTTGATTCATATTTTGAAAATACTTGTAATTGGCTTCTTAAAGAAAATATTGTAACCAAAATATCTTAACCAAAAAAGACCTCTACTCCTATAGTAAATAGAAGGGAAATGTAAATGGTATCTGCCCACAAAAACACCAAGTGCCAAGTTAACTTAATGAGCCCTCTGCTCTCCCAATGCTAAAGCCATTAAAAATGAGTGATTGTAGTTGTACAGCCAATCTAGGCTCATTTTTAAGACACTTTATCCAAACAGGAACTCCCTTCCTTTTCAAATCTTGTGACACTAAAAATTCTGGGTTTTTTTCCTCTGTTGCTTAAATCATTCACTGCTTAGGTCAATTTTAGTGCAATTTTCAAATTCATAACTTTGCTCTACCGCTTATCAGTTTCTAGAAAGAAACAAGTTGTCATTTGAAAGCTTTGTGATTTTTTTTTCTATTTTAGTCTTCAAATAAAAGCAATATTCCAAAATAGAAAATGAAAAATTTCATTAAACAAAGAGAAAGAACTCTCCTTAAATCCAGCTTATTAACTGTATATTAACTGGGCCAAATAGTGATAATTTTTTTCTAATAAAGATGGATGTTTTGAAGGTGCATTGTAATTTAAACATGATTTTGTTTTTCATACTTACAAACTAGAATGTAAAATTCTAATTTTCCTATTACTTAAAGAGCACAGTTGGTTCCAAAGGAGTTAATGCTTAAAGGCTATAATTAACTCTAAATGCACTAAAAATTTTGAAACAAATCTACCTTAGAAACTTTTGGGATTATTCTTTTTAAAAGATCTAGGGTTTTATTTAAATTTTCTGAGTTAAATTCTGTATTTGAAAAAATGTTAGGGTCTTCCCTAACATACTGAATATGTTCCTCTCATGTTATTTTTAATCAAGTATTTTATAGAAATGAGTTGGAAAAATTTAACATGCACTATTTAGAGTACTTTGCCACTAACAGGCAATGTTCTGAAACTAAATTTATTTTTGTTCAGTGAACATAAGTTTAGATTTTTAAAGTTGGTAGATAATTTATCTCCACTAATATTTTTTTAAGAAACTGTGAAGAGATTAACAGGGAATAATTTTATTTCAGATTTTTCTAATGTAGTATGTAGCTGCAACTTCTTGAAATTCAAGTAAAGGCTAGACTTTTACTTTGAAAAAATTTCCAGTGGTTATTTCCAGTGCTATTTCATTCATTTTGGAAATAAATGTTTGCCATTCACCTGCAGAATCATTTGACAAAGGGAATATTACTTAAAAAATAGAGAAAACCTCATTTGAAGTTCTATAAAAATATTTATCAAATGAATATGTTGAAAATTTTTTAATTCCCTGCTAAAGACTTTTTCTTTAGTCTAGAGGGTATATGCTTTCTAGAACTTGTTTTTTGTTAATATGTACTTTGATGTAAGAACATATTTTGTATGCAAAGCATAAATCTTGCATTATGGTTGTAATACATTATATTGTTTAGGGATCCAAAAAACAGGTTAATGCTGAAATAACTAGTATGTAGTTCATATTGTGAATGAAGCTTTGGTTTTGTAATATATGAATAAAAAATAACACTTTCTAATGACCCCAATTTTTCTTTTTTGAAAACCTACTATCAAATTAGTTTTGTAGTAATTTTCTGGTATATAACTTGTTAATAAAAGAAAAAGATCTTGTGGCTACACTGGTTTAAATTTATGGAATGCCTTACCATGAAAAGATCACAAGTTACAAACAGCTACATATATATGCAGCTGGTCTCCATTCTAGTTTCTTCTCTTTATTCAAGATCATTGAACCTGACTCCTGCACCCTGTGGGTCCTAGCATATTCTGAGGCTTCTAGCACATCCATGAGGAAGGCTGCCTCAGATGCGTAATTATCCATGTCATATGTGACAAGTGACAGACTCAAGTAATTTCTGTTTTAACAAATGGATCTTCTAGAATAGACTGACTTTTCTTGCTTTTTTTTTTTTTGAGACAAGGTCTCACTATGTAGCCAAGGCTGGCTTAAAATGGATAATCTTCCTGCCTTAGGGTCCCAAGTGTTGAGATTACAGACATGTACCACCACACATGGCTTCTGTTCTTTTTTTTTTTTTTTTTCCCTTTTTTTGGCACCAGGAATCAAACTCAGCCTTGAGCTTGCTAGGCAGGCAATGATCCCTGGCCCTTTTCTTTTTGAAAGAAATGGTGTTTGAGGATTCATATTGTCCTAGGAAACATCCTGTAACACAAAATTATTCTTTAAACTTGTTTGCAAATGCTTTTCAAAATCAGATATTTTATTGGTAATCAGATATTTTAATGTTGGTGTTGCTTTGAAAAATATTTCTGTACAATATTATCTTTCTCATTACAAAAAAAAGAAATGACATCTGATATGCCAGTGGTTTGTTGAAAGCACAGTTTTCCTTGCCTTAAGTCTTCCAAAATTTCTGCTTTGAGCTTGTTAAGTTCTTCTGCTAGAAGCTTCAAGTTGTTAGGAAGTACTTGTTCATCTAAAATTTTAAAAAAATTTTCTCAGATTATTTCTATAAATCAATCTGGGCTACTTGATGACATCAGAAAATTAATTTTTTTTTTTCAGTACCAGGACCTTTTTTTCAAACTCAGGACCTTGCACTTGCGAGGCAGGCACGGTACCACTGAGCTACATCCCCGGCCCAGAAAATTAACATGATTACATCAGTCAAACCAGTCAGATTCTTCTATAAATGGTAATGAGTTAGAATAATTTATAGACAAAAGGTCATATTAATGTGATACAGGAAAATCATTTTGAACAGTTCAAGGAATTTAACTTGCTATGAAGTATGTGAGCAGAAAAAGACAAACCTAAAAGATTTTTTGTTGTTGACAAGATCCAAGGCAACAATGTATCTTTTGCCTGGAAAGGCAAGAAAGCAAAAATACAAAATGAAAACTTGGTTTTGAACTGAGAATACCTTGAAATTGTCCATATAACTTTCTACAGTAACAGAAATGTTCTGTATCTGCTGCATTCGATACACCAGCCATTAGCCATATGGGCAGTGTTACTGAGAATCTGAAGCTTTGTTAGACAGCTTTATTGATATATAATTCACTTACCATAAATCCATCTACTTAAACTGTACTGCAATTTTTAGTATATCCACAGATGCATGCAACCATCACTACAGTCAATTTTGGAATATTCTTATAGTCCAGAAAACAAACTAGTACCCTTCAGCTGTCACCTTCCTAAACCCACTCTAACCCCTACTTTCAGTCCCTCAGCAACCAGTAATCTACTCTGTCCCAAGATTTCCCTGTTCTGGACATTTTATATGACAGGAGTCATGCAGTATGTGGTATTTTGTGACTTTCATTTTGCATATTTTCAAGATTCTCCATGTTATATCCCATAACAATAATCCATTTCTGTATACGGTTACACTGTATTTTGTTTATCCATTTATCAGCTGTTTTCACCTTTGGACTATTATAAACACTACTTTTATAAACTTCGTTTTTTGGGTTTTGTTTTTTTGGTTTTTTGGTACCTGGGATTGAACTCGGGTCCTTGCGCTTGCACAGCAGGCGGCGAAACCACTGAGCTAAATCCCTGGCCCTGTTTTTTGTTTTTCATTTTTGTTTTTTTGGCAGCACTGGGGATTGAACTCAGGGCTTTCATACCTTTCAGGCCTTCTCTTTTTCTTTCTTTCTTTCTTTTTTTTTCTTTTTTTTTGAGACAGGGTCTCGCTGTGTAGTTCAGGTTTGGCCTTGAACTCACTATGTAGCCCAGGCTGGCCTCCTCCTGCCTCAGCCTCCCAAATGGTGGGATTACAGGCATGTACCACCATACTCAGCCTGCCTTTTCTGTTTTTTGAGGTAGAGTCACTAAATCTCTTAAATTGTCTACTCTGGGCTCAAACTCGGCAATCTTCCTGCCTCAGCCTTCCAGACTGTTGGGAATACAGGCACATGGTACCATGCAGCTGTAAACATTTGCGTTAAGTTTTTATAGGGTATAAAGGTTCTTAATTTTCCACAACCTCAACACCTGGACTTTTTCTAGCCTTTCTAGTAGCTATGAAGTGGTATCCTGACAGTTTTGATTTGTACAGTGGTACCTCGGTTCACAAACTTAATTCTTTCCACAATTCTGGTCCTAAAGCAAATTGGAGGAGAACTGAGTCACATTTCCCCATAAGGTCAACACTGAACCGACCTTACAGGGAAATATGATTCAGTTCTCGTCCAATTTGGTTTCGTGGAAAAAATTAAGTTTGTGAACCAAGGTGTGTGTGTGTGTGTGTGTCTGTCTGTCTGTCTGTCTGTCTAATGAATGATACTGGGGATTAACCCAGGGCCTTTGCACTGAGCTGTATCCCCAAACCTTTTTCTAAGTTACCTAGTTTGGGCTTGAACTTGGCAATCCTCCTACCTCAGCCTCCCAGAGTGCTAGGATTATAGGTATGTGCTACCACACCTGGCTGTCCTTATGAGATACTATATTTGCAAATATTTTTTCCTATCTGTGGGTTCTTTTCACTTTATTAATGGTAGAGGAACTGAATTCTTTATTTCAATTAAGCATATTTAGCAACTAGCACGCCCCCCCAAATTCTTTAAATGAGTAGGAAATAATCAAGAGTGATTTGGGTATAAGACAGAAGAAAGGTAAATGGCTCAGAAAGAACACCTGGAACTATTTTTGCTTTTCTTCTAATTATCCTGCCATCTCTGTTCCTGTCCTCTGTTACGAATTTTGGATTATAACTTACTAGTGTGTAGCAACCAGTGTTTTTCTAAGATGAAAGCAAATAAAACAGTAGAGTTCATGAAACATGTGAGAGTGTTTTGTGAAACTTGTTTCTCCACAGACATGTAATGAAATTGCAGACTTAAACTGAAAGCATGATGTAAACTTTGACAGCTAATAAACTCCATGAATGCCAAGGAAATAACAGCAATACAGAGTCAATTATTACATCAAGTAAACAGCACATTACTATCCAACATACCTTTTGCTTCCTTCATTGTCTCAGAGACAATTCTTCGGAGTGTCTGATCAGCCTTATGAAAAATGTTAGCTGAACAAATAATCCTGTCCGTTTCCTATGTAAAAAAGCATTGTTATTGGAACAGTTTTATAAAAGAAAACACTGAAGTATAAGGGACTAAAAGAGAAAGGGCTGGGATGTAGCTCAGTGGTAGATCATTTGCCTAGTCCTAGGTTCAATCCCCAGCGCCACAGGAAAAAAAAAAGAAAAGTTAAAGTGGCTTTTCTGTTATTTTTCTCTCAGAAAAGGTCCAGATGAATCACATCCAGTTGTAAACTGGGTTCCCACTAGGCAGTGGTATAATGATGAATGTCTAATAACTGAGTATCCAAAAAAAGACTCCCCAGAACTTACCTGTAGTGTTTGCTTATTTCTGTATAAATATTCCCATCCTGTACATTTTGTTTGTTTTGTTTTGTTTGGTACCAGGGATCAAACTTGGGACCTTGCGCTTGCAAGGCAGGCAGCAGAACCACTGAGCTAAATCTCTGGCCTCCATCCTGTACATTTTAAGCTACCAGCATAATGTCTACAGGCTGTATCATGTCCAAAAACTTAGTAAGAGGGTTTGGGCAACTGACAAGCTGCTAACAGTTCACTGCTGAATTCAGATGTCACCAGGTGAATACTGGTCAGATGCTGCTGACAAAGCATCTGATGTTTTACTCACTGAAAGCACAAAAAAGATCTACCTGTGAAAAGCTGTTCCTTCCTGTTTATATCAGTTCTACATTGAAGACTTACCTTTTGTTCTATATTGTCCTCAACATATTTTACTGGATTTTCCAAAGCAGTAAGCAATAAGTCAGCCACTTCCAGGCTACAGAGAAAGTGGAATTAAAATACAGTAAGTCCTTATTATCAAATATCTAAAAAAAACCTAATGCTAATTTGAATTCTAGAGAAGTAAAATTGCTGTAACCTATGATCCTTAACAAAAAAAATCTAAACCACCTCGCAATTACAAAATACTGATTTCCTAAAACTCATAAATTATAAGCTTTGAAAAATAATTTTCTCCTTTCCCATATTTTATGTAGGACTATTGGTTAACACTCTATTTTAGTCCCAGAAGAACTCACTGTGTAGCCCAGAGTGGCCTTAAACTTGGGGCAATCCTGCCTCAGCTTCCAAGGGCTGGGATTACAGGTGGGTGCCACGACACCCAGCTCGTCTTTACTTTCTGGTTTCTACTTACTTACTGGACAAGGATTAGCAAAATTCCTCACTTTTCAAGAGTCCATAGAAGATTGAGTAAGAATTCATTCATTCATTTAACAAATACATATTGAGCATTTTGTATCAAAAATATTATACATGGCTGGGGATTTAGCTCAGCAGCACAGCACCTGCCTGGCAAGCTCAAGGTCCTGAGTTTGATTCCCGGTACAAAAAAAAAAAAAAAAAAAAAAAAAAAATATATATATGTATATATATATATATATATAGTACAGCTATGTTACTAACCTGGGGGCATAGCAAAGTACCTCTCTAAGCCTGATAATATAGTGAAGACAGATAAATAAGCAAAATACTTTTGGACAGTGATAAGTGAGTGAGTGAAGACAATAAGTGATAATGATTTTCACTCTACTCAGATGGTCCGGCAGGGCAAGCAGCATAAGTATGTGAGAAAGGGAGTGGGGACAGCAAATACAAAGGCTTTGGGGCAAGAACAAGCTTCTAGTGCTCACCAAACAAAGCAAAGGAGGTGGTAGTGGGGGGAGTGATAGGATATGAAGCTGGGCAGTTAACCAAGGTTATTATAACAGTTAATGGTCAGGAGTTTGAATTTACTCAGTACAGGGAGTAGAACTGAAAAACTAAGTCAGGGAGCTCATTGTGTTGGTCTCAACTGCAAGGCTATCTTTCTCATATTGAACAGCCAAGGTTCTGTAGTCAGTGAGACTGCACTGGGCCCTGATCTTGGCTCTGCCACTTCCTACCTGGTTTATGTTACACATCCCATCCATAAAATGGTGATTATCCCCTTAAAGAGTGATTGTGAGGCTGAATGAGACTACACACAGAAAGTGTTCAGAACAGTCCCAATAAATAGGATGTGCTCAATTGCTCTTGCTACTATTATTACTCATGGAGCCTAGAAAAGGTATATTTATGAGGTCATTTTTCAACTTCCAATCCAGGGCTGCCACACTCCACAGTACACGTCAGTTACCTGCCCTCTGAATATTTGGAGATGAGCACAGGTAAATCAGGTTTTTAATACCCAGGACCAAAACTGCAGATTATGGTGAAAGCTGGCAGTAATTCTAGAGACGCTTCTACCAAAGACTGTCTCACAGGTGTCAAAGCAGTGATGATAACCCTGTGGTGCTCTCACGAGCTATTCCACTGCCTTGACCAGCTACTCAACTTCCACAGGAAACAATTTTAAGTATTCCAGAAAGATTAGCAATCAGTTGGCTATGTGCCTGCTCAAAATTTCAAGATATTGGGCTGGGGATTTAGCTCAGTGGTTCCACCACCTGCCTTGCAAGCTCAAGGTCCCAAGTTCAATCCCCGGTACAAAATAAAAAATTCAAGATATTATGATAAAAGTTAGAAACCTCACCAGTAGCTTCATAAACTGTAGAAACCACAGTCACCTAAATGCAATTTTTTGTTTTGGGTATATTAATTTTATCAAATGTGTAAGAGCTGTTTCCTGGGAACTAAACATTTTGAGGAATGAGTTTTAAAATTTGCCTTTTAAAAATTACTGATCCCAGCAACCTGGTGTGATCCCAGCACGCAGGAGGGTGAGGCAGGAGGATTGTCATGAGTTCAAGGCCAGCCTGGGCTACGTAGTGAATTCATGACCAGACTGGAATACAAAGTAAATTACTGTAAAAAAAAAGCCTGATTCCCCACAGATATTAAATGGACCTTGAGAGCTGCCTTATCTAGTGTAACAGGTACTAGTCATGTGAGGCTAAATCTAATTAAAATCAATCTAAAAATTCAGATATTCAGTTACATTAGATACATTTAAGTGCTCAATAGTCAGATGTGGCTAGCTGTTATCATATTGGACAGTGCAAATCTAGAACATTTCCATCATAAATAAAATGCACTGTTCTAAAATTCTTATGACTTATCATAAATAGCATTAGACACGAGAACCCACATGCCTCTCATATACACAGAGTAATAATAGTAAGGTCTGAGACAAATTAGGATCCAGTACAAGTTCCTATTCTTTTGTTTGTTTGTTTGTTTTGATACTGGGGATCAAACTCGGGTCCTTGCATTTGCGCAGCAGGCAGCGAAATCACTGAGCTAAATCCCCGGCCCCAAGTTCCTATTCTTTAAAAAATTTGTTTTTTTTTTTTTCTTCTTCTTTTTCAGTGCTAGGAGTCAAACCCAGGGCCTTGTGGATGCCAAGCAGGTGCTCTGCCATTGAGCTCCATTCCCAGCCCACAGACTTCTTTGTATAAGAAAACTACTGGGCAACATATTTGGACTACTCTTATTTTGACAAGAGTATCAAAGATGTGTTCTACTACAAGTTCCCTTCTCCAGTTTTTGGGAGACAGTATAATCTTAACAGTTAAGAGTAGCCTTAGGAACTTGGCTGTCACGAGTTCAGAGACTCTGGACAAACTACACTTTCTCACTTCAGTTTTTTCTTCCACGCAAATAACTCTCAAGGATCGTGTGAGGATCAAGCCAGTATGGGTAAAGAATTTATTTAGATGGAGCCCGGGGGAGCACCAGGGAAGGGTGGGCTTGAATAGAATACTTGGCCTCTGATGAATGCGCTGGACTCCCAATTATAAGGCTGTTGTGTTCCCAAGCATTTTTCTCAGGGTTGGGCCTTTCTATCTTTCTTCCCATCAGGCGGATGATCTCAGTAGGCACCGCCTGCGGTCTCTGGCCATTCCTCTGCAAACAGGTCTCAAGAGGGCAGTCTAAAAAGAGCTGGCAGAAGCCTAACGAATCTGAAAAGTTTAAAATCACCAAATTAGTGGTCTTCTAGCTTTCCAAACTGTGAAATAAATATATACTAGACAGATCCCAACTGAAGCAAGAAAAACTCCATTTGCAATACTGAAAACCTAGTTTTAAAGTTAAATCCTTATAACCCCCAATGCAATTAAATTCTCACTGAACGTACATTTTGATGTATGAATAAATATTCCCATGTGTAAGAAAAAAATGTTTTAATTACATTTCCGAGCCAGTTGGTAGACCTCGTATCTCATACTTTGATAATAAAAGTTGTCATCTAAAACCAAAACTAAAGGTCGAGAAACAGCAGTTTTTGCTAAGAGGTAAAAAGGCTGGGCCTCAAGTGCTGCAGAAATGATCAGATCTTGATCCTTTAGGCAGGTTATAAAATCTTCCCACATGGCTTCAGTCTTGTTGGACGGGGCAGACATCTGACATCCATTAATGAGAGCCATCAAGAAGCATTCCAGGTACTTCAACAGTTCCTGTCGAAACATTTTCCACTGGGATGTCTATAAAAGACAGAAGAATTGCAATTTATATAATAATAGTAATTTATATTATTTTTTTCAGTAGGGTGGTCATGTAGTCTCATTGCCACTCTTCCCCATGTGGAAATTTCAGTTTACACTCCCAAACCATTTGGAATTCTCTACAGACACCTTGTTTCTCACGGCTCTGCCTTTGTATATACTGCTCCCTCTGCCTAGAAAACCATGCTGCTAGCGCTGTGTGAGGCCTCTGACTTAACAGAGCCCCTCCCTTGCCTATCCCAGCACCCCATTCTGTACAAACCAGGTCTCCACTCCAGCAGGGCTTGTATTGTCAGGCATCTGTTTCTCTATCTCTGCTAGACCATTGGTCTACTGTATAACCAGCCTCCAGCCAAGAGTGTGGCATCTAACAGGTGCTCTAGAAATGTGTATCAAACCAATGAGTACAAACGAGAGAATGAAAAGCTGTTACCATCCAGGGAACCAAAATCAATATCCTGAAAATTAAAATAGTCTGGCTAAAATATAACCATGCTGATTTCCCCTTGAAATGACAAAGGCTGTGGACACCAAGATGGTCAGCTGAATGGTGCCGGGGTTAAAATGAAGAGACCTCAGGCTATCCACTGGGCTGGTGGGAGGCTGGAGAAGAAAGAACGATTGAGGGGAAGAATACAGACAGCTTGACATAATCTGATGTCAGTCAAGGGCTGTGGAGAGTGCTGATATTCTGAAGTCAAGGCTAGAGGGAAACAGGAGGGCAGGAGAGCAAGGTCCCTCTCTTGGCTGGCCAGGCCTTACCACATCAATGGGATGACACCACGCTGAAGTATATCACTAAACCCACTGCAGATTTTTCTAATCATGGTGACCAAATGAGTCCCATGGGCTCTAACTGTACAAGAAGAGTAGAAAAATAATAGTAATAAAGTGAGGGAAAAGCTAACAAATACAAGGATCCTTATCAACAACAGCTTCCAATGCAGATTTGCCCTGAGAGGAACGAAGATAAGCCTTAGAAGATAAAGACAGACCCTTCACTTAGAAGGCCTCTTTCTTTTCTTTTTTTGGGGGGGGGGCAGTACCCAGGATCGAACTCAGGTACTTGCAAGGCAGGCGGCATAACCACTGAGCTAAATCCCCAGCCCCCTAGACGGCCTCTTTCTTTCTAGGAGAGCCACTAGCAATTCTGTTATTTATATTTTTTCTTAAAGAGGGTTTCCCCAATGATATAAAGTTCAATTAAACTGGCGATGTTAAAATCTTTTGGAGATTCCTTCTTTTGCCTAAGGAGAAACTTCCCAGAGGGCTATGAACTGTACATCTGACTAGGAAATATTTCCACTTTGCACACTGAATTTATTTATTTATTGGTACCGAGGATTGAACTCAGGACCTTGCGCTTGCCAGGCAGGCGGCGGCACCACTGAGCTAAATCCCAGGCCCACAATGAATTTAGAATTTAGCCCTTCCTTAAGACTGCAGTGTAGGGCGCACAGGCGCTTGTAATTCCAGCTACTCAGGAAGCTGAGGCAGGAGGACTGTTTGAAGCCAGTTCAATGCCAGGCTGGGCAATATACCGAGATCCGGTCTCAAAATGCCAAACTTTCAAGGTAAACCAAAATACCAAACTTCCAAAGTATAAACTATGCAATACATAAACGTACACATAAACCTCCACAATGCATCATTCTAAAACGGCTGTATTTTAACTATTCTGTGATATATTTCTTGGGTGCTTTCTTTCCCTCCTTCCAGTGCCAATCCTGCTCAAGGGTCCTCGAATTCCTGCCTCTCCTCGCCTGTCAGGGCTCCTCTCCCACAGGAGATGCTGCCTAGTGCACACACGGTCCTCGCTACAAACAACACAGCACACCTCGGTGCGCACGCGGAGCTGCGCCGCCGCGCCCGCGCCTCCAGCCCGCCCTCCCGGCGCTGACCGGCGGCTGCTCGCCCGCACTGTCCAGGAACTCGTCGGGCAGCAGGTCGTCGTAGGACAGGACTCCTACGGCCCAGCCCCGCTCCTGCCGCAGCCAGTGGCCTAGGACTCGCGCGAAAGTCGACTTTCCTGCACCGGGTAAGCCGCAGAGGAGGCAGAGTCCCAGCTTCCGCGGCCTCTCGGCGTCGGTGCCTTTGGCGTCCTCGGCGGGATTCATGCTGTCTCTGCTGTCCCGGGGAGCCGAGTCTTCCGAACGCCAGCCACTCAGCGCGCACGCGCAGTGCCCCGCGCCGTCCTGCTGCGCCCCCTACCGCCACGCGGAGGAATAGACGAGGTTTAAAGTCCAGGCTGCTTTCCAGAGTCACCTGCAGTGTAGGCGCCAGCTGCCTCTGCGGCCAGGACTACCAACCAGGGTTGGTCGGGAGTTCGCGGCTCTGCGTTTCCTCTCTCCTGGACATTCCTAAAAGATCCCAGAGTTGGGGTTAATCTTCAGATAGAATCATCCTCCCTGCCGCAAACACAAGCCATTAGGATCTGCCCCTCGTTTTTTGTTACAATGAAGTCCCCCTGCTCAGGGAAATCCAGAAGCGATTTCCTCCAGAAGGCTTTGAAAAGTAAATTACTGGAAATGGGAAAAAAAGGACGAAAGGAGGACCGCGCTCTGCTCCGGTTGTGAATGGTGCACGGGCAAAGCAAATATTCATTAACACGCCCTACGGTGGGCAGCAAAGACAGTAACAGGGTATAAGGGAGAACGACCTTAGCTCCACTACCTGCGTGAGAGAATGGTAGACATTTTCATGTTAAAAATGCAATACTAAGACATGGAGAAAAGCAAGTTTTTGTTTGGGAGTGTGAAAAACGAATTCAGATTCTACTTCTCACCATATTTTTAGGAGATGATTACTTCTTATTCATAAAAGGTGTGTTCAAAATGTGGCGAACACGTGAAGATAGAATCAGTGTGTACTGGGCAAAGTACAACCAATAACCCACTGCCAAACCTGATATAATTTGTGATTACAAAGCACATACACGTACAATATCTCTTTTTTTTTTCTTTTGGCTTGAAAATGAAGATTATTGAGTTAAACTTACTCTTCATTTCATGATGTTTTATCATTATTGGTCCATTATAAGTTCGCTCTGCTTAATTTACTGTTCACATTTATCCTTCATCCTCTAAAGCTACCTTAGTCACTTTCTCATAGCTGAAATATAATACCTGACACCAACAAATTAAAAGAACAGATATTACAGTGGTCGTGGTGGCATACCCCTGTAATCCCAGCGCTCAGGAGGCTGAGGCAGGAGGATCTTGGGAGTTCAAAGCCAGTCTGGGCTATGTAGTTCAAGACAAGCCTGAACTACATAGAGAGAGCCTGTCCCAAAAAAAACAACAAAATAAACCCAAAAAGAGCTTGTTTTTGCTTACAGTTTAGAAGTTTCGGGCCATAGTTGGTTGGTTCTAGGCAGGAGCCACATGGTGGAAGAATCGGTGGGACAAAAGCTGCCCTCGACATGGGGACGGGGGAGAGAAAGAGAAAGAAAGAGAAAGAGAGAGACACCAGGGATGATATACCCTTCCAGATCATGCAACCAGCGACCTACCTCTTTTGACCAGGTCACACTTTCTAACACCACATTTACCTATAGGGCTCCCATGATTCACTTGCCTCTGGTTGTGATGGTTCTTATCACAATCCCTCCTAAGGTGGCCTGGCTTTCTGTAGTGGTAGCAGGTGAGTTTAGTTGTTGAGCTCTTCTTGGAGCCCCGAGAATCAGACTTAGAATCTGTTTCTTTTCTTTGGTACTGGGGATCGAACTCAGGACCTTGTACTTACAAGACAGGCGGCAGCACCACTGAGCTAAATCCCAGGCCCTAGAGTCTAGTTCTTTTAAAGCCACAACCAATGCAGTCACTTTTTCTTGGCCTCTTCTTGCCCAGATAGGGATGAAGTACTGAGGAGGCAATTCTCACTAAAGCATCAAGTGAGCCATCTGGAGCAAAAGCCAGCTTTTGTAGCTTTTTAAAAAAAATATCTGAAGCTGACTGTGTAATAAACTTGTTTTGAAGAATAATCTGTCTTTCTATTAAATCAGGAGCCAGGGATGTATGTTTTATCAGTGTCTCTTGTAAACAATCTAAGAAGCCAGAGGGGTTTTCATCTTTCTCTTGAATAGCTGACAATTTTAAATCATTGAAAGGTTTAGTTTTCATCTATTTTAGACATTTAAGAATACATGTCTGAAGATGTCTTCTATTCCACTCTCCCATCTGGTTGGTAGGCCTGTAGGGAGCTTGTGTAGGGACTGTTTGGGCTCTGCTAGGAACTGGCTATTCCCCTGGCTGCTTATCTTCTGGCCTTTCAAAATTAATGTGACCTTGTAACGCTCCTTGTCTCTCATTAGAAGTCAATGTTTAAGAGTAACATTATAACTTTTTAGCCTAGTTTATAGATCTGAGTAAGTCCCCTAAAGACCTCAATGTACTTTTCAGGGTCGTCTGAAAACCTTCTCAGATCTTGTTTGATCTGTTTGAGATCACTGAGAGAAAAGGATACATGGGCACAGGTATGCTAAATTTTCCATTTACCTCCCGTAAGGGACACTGACCTTGAGGAGCTTGAACAAAATCAGATAAGGACGGGTATAGCCTATAGAGACATCAATTAAATTTGGCTTGGAAGCCTTACCCTTAAAGTCCGAAGGGTAAGTGAGGGGAATACTTAGGCTTAGTGATAGTGGATGAGGCTTTAAGGGTGCCTTAGAAACCTCATCCTTAGGGTCCAAAGGGCAAGGGAGGGGAACCTCAGGCTCAGTGATAATAGATGCACTTGATTGTGCCTTAAGGGCCAAAGGCATCTGGTTTTCCTGTGGCTTCATTTATTTACATTTTGAACAAAAGTAAGTATTATCTCTCAATGTAAGGGAAGTTTGAACATAAGGTAATCCTGACCATTCTCTCTCTCTCTTTTAGAGTGCAATTCTAGTTGTGAAATAATATCATAATCAATACTTCCCTCTGCATTTTACCTCTAGGAGGTAGGCAGGCTATGTGCAGGTGCAGAAAAATATTAAATAGCTCTTTCTCAATATGTGAGAGTCGAATAATTTTCAATGCTTAAGAATAGTCTTCCCATCTGAAACAACTAGGTGAAAGTAGGCATCCCTTTTAATCCCTACTTGGTTTCTATGTGCCCCCAAGGCATCCCCTGAGGTGACCTGCTCTAGAGCAGGTGGCTGTTATCTGGACAGTGACCAGAAGATAGGTCAGGTCAGACTAGCCTGCATTTCTAAAAGCACAGGCTACAGTTAATTCTAGCTACAACAGTCATGTTTAAAGAAGGAAGCATTGTTAGCAAAACTAAACCAATAGTCAAGAGACCCAAACAACTGCTTTCCAATTCTTTGAAAGGAGGGGGGATCAATGGGCAAATTGAAAGTGATTGGAGCACCTCTCAGCCTGCAAAAAGAGACCACTTCCAGAGATAGAGATGAGTAATGGCTCAGAAAAATCTTGCCTTGGGTCCTAGGGTAAAGAAGTACCCAAAATATTTTGCTGTCTACCTAATCACCTAGGCCCTAGAGCAAGACAAGGCTGTTACTCAAAATCTACTTCAAAATTTTTATGTTTCTGTATGTGTAACATACATGAAACTCACAGGTGAAAACTTGTACCCACTGTCCAGCAATTATAACTTACACATTAGCAAAAGTGTTTCCCTCCCCTACACATGATGAGAACCAGGCCTAGGAGGGGTGAGAGAGAGAGCACCAGGAGGTGGGGGATTCTCCCTTAAACTGAATGTGTTTTGGTCCCTTAAATGTTGTATTTTAGGAAAGAGCTCCTTCTTGTCTCACCTACAAGTCAGTTCTTCCCACAGGTTCTCAGGTTCAATTTCGTGTACCTGGGAGACTGTTGCCCAGAACTCTTAAGTGGGGACATCATTTTCATGTGTGTTCTCCTGGACAGGCAAAATTTTGATGGCTCATTTGACCCAGAGATGGGGTATGTGTTCTTCATCTAAGATGACATTCCTGTCTTTGGCATTAGTAAATGCTCATTTTTTATGGGCTCAGTCACAGAAATGACCCCACTCCTCTGGTACCAAATTCTGTCTTAGTTACTTTTTCTTATTGCTAAGACAAAATATCTGATACCCAAAATTAAAGGAGGACAGGTTTATTTAGCTCACAGTTTGTAGAGTTTTCAGTTCATAGTCGGCTGGCTCCAAGGCAGGTGGCATGGCAGAGGAGAAAACAGCTCATGGTGGGCAGTAGGTAGCAGAGCAAGCAAGGGAAAACCACAGTGCTTTCTATCCCTTCTATCTTATCTGGGCTATTTAGGGTGGGTAGCACTCATACCCTTGATCCCAGCACCCTTGAACCTAACATTGGACCATGAATTGGTCCCAGGGTCACATACTCCAGCCACCTCTGAAAATTCCCTACCTATGACTGCATGAGGCTTGCAGGGGGGGAACTCTAGACCCAAGCCATAACAAGCTTGGACTATATTTGCCCATTCCATGGTAACAAAATGGTTGTGTGGATTTTACTTATAGCTAATGATTTTAAAAGCAAAGGAAAAGAGGGGGAAAGATTACATCTTTGCTTCTTAAGTAGTGTCCAGGTGCCTGTCTTCAGACCTGCTAATGTCTAACTTTTTGCCTAACATTGGCAGTAGACTCATAATGCCAATCAAGGAGACAAGCAGCAGTGAAAGGCAGGGAAGTAGCATTAATCAGCATGGCTACGAAGGGACAAATAAAGAATTTCAAGATCTGTCTTCTTAGGGCCTATAGAAGCTTTGGGGTTTTATAAAAAGGGGAATAAAAGGTGGAGGTTTGCATAGCTATTGGGAGGTGTTGCATAACTGGCATCATAGGTAATCCTGGTCAGATTGTAGTCTGATAGATCATTATCTCAGGACTGGTTCTTCCAGGTAGTACTGAGAGCCATCATCTTGAAGGGGCAATTCAATTCCCGTCAGGAGATAAATGCTCTTGTTTGGAGGGTGCAGAGAGGAGAGGGTACCATCAAAGTTCTGCTTTTCTGAGAATCTGAGGCGACTACAGGTGTAGGGCAATGACTGAAGTCTTCTAGGCATCACTCCAGGGGGTTGGGAAGTAGACCTTGTAAAGATGGCAACTGGATGTCCCTGAAAACCCTAAAAATTATTTTGGTTATTTTTGGTGTGTTCAGTCTTCAAGGGGGATGAGACAGGGTGGGTAAATTTAGGGCAAATAAACCTGGTACAGATACTCCTTAAGTAATTAACATGCCTCCAGGAAGAGCTGAGCAGGGATATGATATGAATAATCCTTGTATTATTTGAAGTGTATCTTTAGGGGGAAATTCTTTTAAAAAGGATGTCACAGCTAATCTCGTCAATTTGATTAGAGAATCACCTAGGAAATTAGCACAGTATACTTCACTTCTGAGTGTGTCTGTGAGACAACTAGCAGGTGGGACAGCAAACTGGGAAGACATACTCTGAATGTGAGCAACACCATCCAATAGAGTAGAGGCCCAGGAGGAAGAGGATAACAGGAGAAAGAGGCCTGATATCAGTCTCTGTCTCTCTCTTCCTCCTAACTCCTCCCACCACTCTGGTTGCCATGAGGTGAGCAGCTTTCTTCAACCATGCCCTTCACCATGTTTTAGCCTTGCCACGGCCCTAAAGCAATGGAGGTTGTTGGCCACGAAATGAAACTTCTGAACTAGGAAATAAATCTTTCCTCTTTTAAGTTGCTCTTTTCAGGTATTTTGTTATAGTAATGAATAGCTGACTGACACAGAATTACAAAGTCAAAAGATAAATGCGTATGTAGTTTTGCTCATACCAGTTTGTATAATGGTCATGCAAATGCAACGCAGTTGTTTTCTGGAAGGGGAAAGACAAAAGGTCTCTACCATCCAAGTTAGGGGCTATGAGGAGGTTCCCTGGGAATCTCTTATCTAAGTGGTTGGTGCGAGTGGGTGTAAGGGTCCCCTAGTATCCTGCCTATTAAAATCTTTACAGGCTGAGTGGTGAAGGGCAAGAACGAAAGAAGCTGTCTGAGTGGTACCTTGTTTATTTCTCCTTCGTGTAGGACACTGGGGAGGCAAGTCATACCGCCCCAGCTGATAGGCAATGTGGCTGTAGCTGTTGAACGATAAAGTGGCCAAAGCTCAAGTAAATGAGGTCAGCAAAGGAGATACAGAACTTTGGGCAAAAATGTACAAACTGATTTGGTAAGCCTAAACCTACCAAATTTTGATTTTGTAATCCCAAGTATTTAGGATTATGGGCAACTGCTTGAAATATAAACAAAGAAAGCCTGCTTACTGGCATTGGGTGGCTCTGCCTCTCTGTGCTCTTTTGCCCTCCTCTCCCTTTACACCCACCTTAAATGCTTCAAAGAAAAAAGCTGAGTACAGCATGTTGGGGAACTTTGTGAAGGGAAAGGACTCAAATATTTATTGCCTGGTTGGGTATTAGAGTCCATATTTAGACTGACCTGGTCTTTGGAAGCACTGCCAGTAATTAGAGAGAGCAATAAATGAGCCAAAAAGCATTCCCACTGTCAATGGAGACGTCCCACAACCAATTTTCTCTCACATGCAAACCTAGGTCCTATCCCAGTGAAGATGTATGAACAACACTAATTCTCCCAGTAATGATGTATGACAACATGTACACACTATTGCCAATCAGGGAAGCTCAATGGAGTCGTGTTGTCCAAGGTTTATTGTGGGGTCACTGACAGGCACAGAACACCTGTGCTGACTTTATTGTCTTCAGCCCCTCCAGAGGTCAAACTGATACTGCATGGTTCCAGCATGGTTCTTCACCATAAAGCATACTGAAGATACAAACTAGCTAGATTTATACAAAGATACATTTACTTGGAAGAATATTCAGAGGTTATCTGCCAGGAACTGTGAAGAGGCAGCTTTGCCACTCCCAGGCTTTCCTGAGTTAACCTTTTACTGCATTATAATTTTAGGACAAGAAAGTATCACACAAGTGAAAATCTTAAATGTCAACTCTATAGTATTACTACATTTTCTCAGAAAGGCTGTACAAAAAATTGTACACAGTTCAACAATATTGGTAACCAGATGAGAGGTTATAAATGTGGTAGAAGTGAAGAGTGGCTAATAACGAAGGTAGGGGAAAGAACAGAGAGGTCAATCTCCCCCCCCACCCTCAGTTGCAGGCTCAGTATTAAGGCAGGGTGAGAAAGAATTCCTGACCACTATGGGACCTGCAAGGATTGGAAAAGGAAAGGAGGGGAGGAAGTAAAATTCAGGTGGTCCTAGCCGGGAAATTAAATTCCTATAACTACCTTGCTGGGAAGTATAATCCTATGTAAAAGACAGGACATATATAATAACTCAATTTAAAATTAAGATGGTCTAAAAAAGAAAAACAAAAAAATAAATAAAATTGAGATGGTCTAAATTGTTGCACTGTTGTGCAAGAAAATTAATACCCTGTCACTTTCTTCTAAAATGTATCTTTCACATATGTACTGGCTCATATTCTAAAAGATTTTGTTTGAGACAGGACTGCTCTTGAACTTGCGAGCTCAAGTAATGTACCCATCCCAGCCTTCCAAGTAGTTGGGATTACAGGCATGTGTCACCATACCCAGCTGAAAACAGATTGAAATATGCTTCTACAGGGCATATTGAGCTATTACATATCAATAAACTGAACTGTTTAAAATAGGTAGGCAGCTGGGCATGGTGGCTCATGCCTGTAATCCCAGCACTCAGGAGGCTGAGACAGGAGGGTTGCTTGGAGTTTGAGGCCAGCCAGGGCTACATAGTGAGTTCAAGGCCAGCCTGAACTGCATAGTGAGAACCTATTCAAAAACAAAAAGTCCAGTTTAGGCTGGCCTGGGCACAGCCATCTTCCTACCTCAGCCTCCCAAGTGCTGGGATTATAGGCATGGACTACCATGTCTGGTTTATAGTATTAAGACTGTGATCAGCTCTGAATCATAATCATAAAGGCTTTGAGAAAAGCCTAAAATTGAATTTACTAGTTTTGCCTTTTTGTACTCTTAAACTGATGATAAAGCTACAAGCTAACTCTCATCAGTTTATTAACTCCATAATGAACAATTCTACTGGCACAAGGTAATGCCTAATCTCAGCAAGCGGGACTTTAGTAGGGAACACAAATACATAAACTGGCAAAATCTGACACTGCAAGAGATTTATAGTGCCTAAAAAAGTGCAGTGTATTACAGAGGGATTAGTTCAATTCTGTAGCAGAGTGGAAGCTTGTGAATGAAAAAACAGAAATAGCAGTCCAGGTAGAGAAGACTGGGAGGCAGGCAGAGTAGGGTCAGAGTACAAAGGACTTTGCATGCTATCTTAAGGAGTAAAGGATTCAGTTAGCAGGATCAATCACCAGAAGGGACAAAGGGCAATGCAGCAGAATCTGATATGTAGGTGATGAGAAGACAGGTTAATGATTAATACAGAAACACCTGGAACTGTTGATGAAGCGAGTGCTTCAAAACATAAGCAGAGGGCTGGGGATTTAGCTCAGTGGTTTTGTTGCCTGCTGTTGCACAAGGACCCGAGTTGAATCCCCAGTACCAAAAACAAAACAAAACAAAACAAAACAAAACATAAGCAGAGATGAAAAAAGACAGGAGTTTTTAAGAAAACGCAGAGCTGAGCATAGTGGTGTAGGCCTGTAACCACAGCACTCTAAGAGGCTGAAGTAGGAGGATTCCGAGTTCCAGCACAGCCGGGGCAATTTAAAGACTTAATACACCCTGTATCAAAATGAAAAAAGGGGATGGGGATGTACTTCAGTGCAAAAGCCCTGGGTTCAATCCCCAGTACAATGTGTGTATGTGTGTGTATGGGTGGTGGCTAGTGACTTACTGGTTGTAAGGGATTGAAAGAAGGGGAGACCATAGGAATCTCTAATTTTCTGATTCCTTATCTATCAGCCTTATAAATGTTAATACTGATCTTGCTCATGTAAAGCCTACTTTCCTTTGGACTGTCCACATATATTAATGTGAGTCAAAGTTAACTTACTACCAGAGAAACCAGGAAATAAAGAACAGAAATAATGACGATGACAATTTAGAAGGAGTCTGGTGTATTAAAAATGATTTGCAAGGACCAGGGATTTAACTCAGTGGTTCCGACACCTGCCTCGCAAGTGCAAGGTCCCAAGTTCGATCCCTGGTACCAAAAAAAAAAAAAAAAAAGATTTGCAAACTAGGACCTTTACAATTAAAAATCTTTGGAAACTGTACATAATTAGACCTTTGGTTTTTCTCAGTCTGATGTGAATTCACTTCAAATCCAGTGACTAGAGAAAAATACATTCAGTCACTTTTTTTCCACCTTTTGTTTGCCAGACGGCATGTACACGAACTCAAATGAAAATTTAAGCAAAAAGAAAATTCAAACATAATTTGCACTGAATGATGAATAAAGTTCTGAGGCAATATCAGAGGAGTAAAACTTCATTTTCTAGAGATTATACCACCTAAACACAACTCTGAGACTCTAACAGTCCACTTTTCTATAAATTGGGCCAGGTCGAGAGGGCTGTGGCCAAAGGCTGTCGCAGCTTTACGAGGCCCGGCGACGTCCACCGGACCCCAACTCCCCACCTCCACCTCCACTACGCTCTACTGTTACAATGGGTAGCAATGAAAACCTGAATCATGGCCCGTGCCCTACTCTCGCCGCCCCTAATACTCCTGGCGCGCCCCAGACTGGAGGAGGGAAAGGCCCTGGCGTCCACTCCGAAGGTCACCAGGACCTACAGGATAGCTACCCGACCACGTCTGCTCTTCATCCGATCCGCCCAACCCAAGAGCCAAGCAAACGCCCTACGCGCCACTTCCTAGTCCTCCACAGACAACTCCCCAAACTGCGCCTGCTCAGAGTTTGGAAAGTCGGGGACGCGGTCAGGGTACGAGCTCCGCCCTCGTTCGGTTAGCCCGCATAATTTGAAAGCCCTTCCTAAAGCCTGATGGCAGGCGCATGCGTGTCTTGCCTTGCGGGGCTCTGGACAGTAAAGCCGTGGATCTCGGCGTGCAGCTGGACGAGCCGGAAGTCGCTTTGCGTCAATTCCACGCTGCACGGACGGAAACACAAGACATGCAAGAGCGGTTCCGGTCCTGGCGTGGGCTGGAGGCGGCGGAATGGAGACCCAGACTGGGGACGCGGGATTGACCCGCCGCCCGACGCTGGCCTCTTCGTGGGATGCAGCGAACGGGGCGCTGACCCAGAGCCTCCTTCTCACCCAGACTGGGCCCGGCGCCCAGAATTTCGAGTGGGAGGAGCTTCTGGCGCCGCCTGCCCCAGGGTGAGCCGGGCCGGCGGGGACTGGAGTGCTGAGCTCGCTGACAGCCAGGCTCCTGGGGAGGAGCGAGGGGGGCCGGGGCCGCGAGAGGACAAGGTCCGGGCCGGGACCACGAACGGAGCGGAGGCTGCGAGGTGCAGACAGGGCCGGGCTCAAGGACCGGGCCGGGGAGGGAAGTGGGCCAGACTGCGGGGCGTGGGGCCGGGAGGGGACCTGGAAACGCAGACAGCAGCGTCTCCCTGTGCCCCTCGGGACAGCCCGCCAGGTCTCCTGTCAGTCGGAATCCAGCAGGACCACGCTCCCCAAAATGAGCAAAGCCCTGCTGTCTACCAGAACGGGCTTAAACACACGCACACACCCACCAACGGTAGAGAACTGCGTCTACTTAACTCTGGCAGGCACTTTTGTCTATTCTGTGCACACAATGGAGGCCCAATGAATGCATTTAGTTAACTCAAGAGTCAGAGGATTGAGTAGATTGCCCATGATCAAAGGAAAATAGAGGGCAATGCCCCAGCGGATGACGCCCCCATTCCTTGTGGATTCTGCATTGAGGGTCTATGGGTGTTTGAGAAGGTGCTTGGTCGAAGAGCAAGTGGAAGTGTGTAGGAAACAGAGAAAGGGGACGTTACTAGAAAGAACGTCTGCAGTAAGTCCTAGTCTCCTGCGAGCCACGGCAGTACACCGCGAATTACAGGAAAGGTAGAAAAATGAGACTGAGAAGAAGCTGAGCTTTGGGTCTGATCAGTGCTGCTCTGGGCGGCAAAGACAAAAGCCCTCAGCTTACCGCACCTTTTATTCAGTACTCAGTATATCAGGAGAAACAAATGTAACAAATGACTTGCATAGAGTTCAGTACATCCGCGTAAACAAGATGGTAACAGTCCAAGAGCAATGAGGAACTGATTAGATGTTTGTTCCTCCCAGGATGTTTTCAGCTCCCAGGATGTTTCTTGTCCTGAAGAATCACAGCATCACCGGATCATTGAGGTATCGGTTTTGACCGGAGGCCAAAATGGAGTTATGTCTCCAAATTCCATAGCTGGGCTGTAGGCAATAGAACTAGGCTAATCAAATGATTTTTCCCTAAAATTATGTAGCATTGCTCCCGACAGAAGTGCGACAGAAGTAAGTGGGCTTGGAGCACTCTTCAGAAAAACACACTTTGTAATGTTTTTATCAACTTTTTTCTCAGCCAGGATCTGGTGAGTTTGAAGAGCAGCCCAAGACCCCGAGGAGGAAACCCCTGTTTCCTCTACCTGAGATGTGACCCTAAGGGAGAAGAAGAAATCGATTCTGTTGGCCTTTTAAGTTCAGCAAGAAATATGGAAGTATATGTAGGAGAGGAATACTGTGGAACCAGTAGGGGCAGTAGCGTTTGCACCATTCTGGATGGCAGGTGTGTGGCTTGTTCAGACAGAAGTGTTCTTGTATATTTATGTTTTTATTTTCCTCAGCTTTGGGGATGGTGATTGATTTCCTGACATTGATGCCAGCCAGACATTAGGAAGGAGAAGATAAATATGTACCTGTAGGCATAGGTCAGTCTGTTAGGTTTCTTATGGTCTAGGTAAACCTTGTTACTTTTATAAATTTATGGCTAATTTAATGGAGGTGAATTGGTAGTAGTTCACAGGTAATTAGTGGAAGAGTTTTATTAGAATGAAGCCCTGATAAGTATTTCTAGTTTCCTTTCACTCCCAGGGCTCTGTCTTTTAAAAATCAGTCTGGAGCACTGAAGACATTCTCTTCCAGAAAATCCATTCCAAATGGTGTATTAATCTGTGACTGTGCCACAGCAGCCTACTTTTGACCTGTAACCTTCTTGACCTGTTATAAAATTAAAATTTTGAGGTTTTTCCTCTTGTCTTGCAGAGATTGTAGCCCAGCTTTACTTTAATATAACTGAAAATTTGAATTATTTTATATCCTCCGCATGTTGGAAATAATAGTATTATCAGATATTAATTGAGCTTTAAAATATGTTATATGTTACATGACTGTACCTACGTTACCTCATTCTGTTCTCACATAAAGCTAGTAAATGGCTAGTGTGGTCCTTCCAGGAATACAATGCAGTCTGGAACTCCAACCCCCTGTGCCTCACCAGGAAAACAAAATCTCAAGTATTGTCCTGGAAACATGTATTTTTAAATATAACTGTTAAAAGTGATAACAAGCCTTTTAAAAGACTCTTTTTTATTTTTAGTGAACATGATAAAATCATTTTGTACAAAAAATACCTAAAATTGGAAACTTCAACACATGCATGTAAAATAAAGGTAAGTCATCACCAAATTTTAACCAATATAAATTAGAACTAAGTTGTTTTTGTTCTACATGTACTTATTTTCTGCTGATTTGGTCATAAAATTAGTCCATCATGGTCCCTTGTTTATTCCAAAAATAATGTATAAAAGGAAAGTACTTTCCTGAAAATGACCAATCCTTTTTAACACTGAATTCTCTATTTAAAATGTGACTATTGAAGGTAAAAAAATATTTTGTTAATATAGTATTGCTTTACTTCAAAGCCTTGGGAAACTCAGCTAAAACATTTTTTACCTTTATATAAAACTGCAGTGCCAAAAATAAAAAATTAAACCTATAAGCAAAACTTTGGCCCTATGTATCGAGAAAGAATGGAATAAGAAGTTTCAGACAGGAGAAATTAAAAGTTAAAGATATTTAAGACTGTTGTCTTCAGCATGAAAAGTATTTCTAAGGAGAACTTTAATGATGTCAAAGTCTAGGAATAGCATACTGAGTTGGGAGTCTTAAGCTGTGAATATTCAGTTCGTTGCTGACTGGCACATTAGCTTTGGGAAAGCTGTTTAGGTCTACTTCATGGATAAAGTTAAAATACTGAAAAAAGCAAATTCTTGGATTTATCAAATCTCTAAAATCTGCTTATTATCATATCTTATATTTTTCTTTTTTTTCTTTTTTCTTTTTTATTTTGGTACTGGGGATCGAACTTGGGACCTTGCGCTTGCGAGGCAGGTACCAGAACCACTGAGCTAAATCCCCGGCCCCTATCATATCTTATAAAAGACTGACATTTCCTTTTAGAATAAGATAAAAAATAAGTGATTTTCATAGCAGATAAAGAGCAAACACAGAAGTGGACATTGCAAAATACTGTTTAGGTAACAACAACAACAGTTGCTTCTAAGGCAATTTAAATAAAGTGATTTATTCACTCAGCAAAAATGTGAGTGCCTCTTGATTCTAGATACCACGTTTAAGAATTAGCCGTAAGAAAATAAATTGAAATACCTGCCTCATATTGCTTGTATTCTGGTGAGACAAGACAAATGATAAGCAATCTCAATGAGTTAAATATGGACCATATTCAAGGTAATAAAAGGAACAGGGAATATAAAACAGAAGGGGGATAGTGAGGGATTGAGAGGTGTGATATGAGTTTAGTATGTGTTTCTTTAATTGGTGAGGGGTGTCACATTTTTTGGTGCCACACAGTTTTTTTTGAGCATGGGCGTTTATTGATCTGTCTGTGACATGTAGGTCTGTGTGTATATGTCAAGGTGAATATTTTTTGTACCTGTATTATGGAACCACATGGGCACTCAATGGGTCATTTCATTTAGGGAACCTCTCGGGGTATGTATGAAGACTTGTTCTGAGGCAGTACTACTATATGAAAATTAAAATAAAAATAAATGTTCCTGATACAGATTTTTCAGTGTTTACAGTGCTATACAGCTATACAGTGACAGACACTGTATATTCACACATAAACCCCCCAACCACTATGAGAAGTCATTGTTTTATTTTATTGCTGACTCACTTTTGGCATTTGCCCAGGGTCACACAGGTTAAGTAGTAGAGTCCTAATTTAAACCGAGGAATGTTGGATTTATAACCTGTTACTTTTCATTTTACTATGCTGTTGTGAATACTACTACACATAAAATATATGCCCCCCCCCACAGGGTACTGGGGATTGAACTCAGGACCTTGCACTTGCAAGGCAGGCTCGGTGCCACTGAGCTAAATCCACAAAAATGTCTTTTGATTCAGAAACATGGACTGTGAAACAGGGAGACCTGGGGTATACCTCAGTTATATAGCATTCCTCTAGCATGCATGAGACCCTGAGTTGCATCCCCAGCATCTCCAAAAAGTAGCAGCAACAACAACAAAACAAAAACAATGGAAAACCTGCTGGGATAGAAGCCAGAAGAGCTGGGTTCCGAGCTGGACTTACACTAAGTGAGTTACATAACAATCCCTGAACTCACCTTTATGTATGATAACCAGGTATCATAGATTATCCTTAGTGACATTCCTTTACAGTTCTGGTTTCTAAAAGATGAATTGTATTTAGGATTACAGTAAATACTGTGCTGTATGGGCTTCTGGACAGCTTTATTTTTTTATTAAATAGTATAGCAAATTGTGGGATGTTAAAGTATCAGATTGGTATGTTTGATTGGTATGTTTACTTTCCCTCAAATTTAGTAAGTAAAACTAGTTTCCTAGTTTAGTTGATAGTTACAAAATTGAAAGCATTTATTTATTTATGTAGTTCATCTGAGCTTCATGACAAATTGGAATTTTCCTACCTCGTCTAAAGAAAAGTAAAAATATACTTGAAGTTAATTTTTAGTTTCTTAAATACTGTACTTCATTCTTGCTCTGGTAATGTCAAGACGTGAGTTTAAATGATAGTTGTTTTAAAAGCCATTATTGTTCCTGGGAACTCTTTTGTTTCATAATAGTTGCTGTCCTTTGGTGAAAAGCAGTGTGTGTTCATCGGTAAAGTTGTGGTGCATATGAGACCAATTTCAGCAAATTCTTCACCAGGCTGTCCTGCTCTAGGATCAAGGATAGACCTTGACAAAGTCCAAACCATGATGGAGTCCATGGGGTCAAAGTTATCACCTGGAGCTCAGCAGTTAATGAATATGGTTAGATTTCAGCAACAGGTAAGTAGAAATGAATTTCTTAAAAATTTCAAAAGTAGCCATTAAGAAGGAAAGGTAGTGTATTAACTTCTCTTTTAATTTTTAATAAGTATCTTCTTTTAGTTTTGCAGAAGTAACATTTTGTAGAGTTACCCCTCCTACAAAATGTTTTGGCTATAGATCTTAACAATTTTTCATAAATTCATTCACCCGTTTATTCACCCTGTATTTATTAAGCAACTCCTCAGTAAACAAAGCACTCGTTTAAGCACCTTTGAAGGTACAAAGATGATCAATTAGACTGTCTTTATTTCTGGAGTGAATAGATGCAGGGGAAGTTTAAAGTAGATTGGAGGCCTGAGGATGTAGCTAAGTGGCGCTGCACCTGCCTGGCAAGTACAAAGTCCTGAGTTAGATCCCTGGTACCAAAGAAAAAAATAGGCTGGAGCTACATGATAGAAAGCTTTGGCTGCTGTGTAAATTTGTAAATGTTTCTGGTCTACATTTTAAAAGATTTTAATCCAATGCTACCTGTATAGTAAATCAAAGGAAAGTGAAAATAGAGCAAGTAGGGCTGGGGATTTAGCTCAGTGGTTCCAGCGCCAGCCTCGCAAGCTCAAGGACCCGAGTTTGATCCCCAGTACCAAAAAAAAAAAAAAAGAAAAAAGAAAATACAACAAGTAGATTTGCATAGGATTTCCTTCATCCAGATAAGAGCTGATAAGGTCTCAGGTTAGACATAGCAACATGGTGCTTGTTTTTCAGATTCTGAAACAAGCCTTTCGGACTGGACAGCTAACTTAATATTGGTATTATGGGGGGCCAGGGATTTAGCTCAGTGGTTTCGCCGCCTGCTCCGCAAGCACAAGGACCCAAGTTGGATCCCCCGGTACCAAAAAAAAAAAAAATATTGGTGTTATGGGAGAAAATAGAGTCACTTGTGAAATTAGTTTTGAGGATGGTGGTGCCAATAATATAATTGCTTCCCAAAGGAAGAAGGCACTTGGGAAAAAATGAGTTTAGTTTGGGGAATATTGAATTTAGCTATGAACCAAACATTCCTGGAAAGATGTTACACTATTTGGAAACAGGATTGGGGAAGGTAGAACATTCAGTGGCTGGAAGAGAGGTTTGAGAAATATACTCAAGGTAAGAATATTGTAAAAGGAGAGACTGGAGCCAGGAAGAAAGACCTTGGAGAGTAGCTACATTCGGTAGGATATGGGGGGACAAAAAGGAAACCAGAAGGACAAAGACAGCATTGTGATCCAGTAGCAAGAGATAGATCTGATTTGAGATTAAGTGACTTTCAGTTCTTGTCCTGTCACTTATTAGTTCTGCTTCCTTTGGCAGGTTTAGTCATTTTTTTTTAGATATGAATTCTCATGTGCAAAATCTAAATGGCAGTACTGTCAAGATCCCAGAATTGGTATGAAAATTTAATATAGATAACACAAGTATAGAACTTGTGCCACGTGTGGTGGTGCATGCCTGTAATCCCAGCATTCAAGAGGATGAGGCAGGAAGATCTCCAGGAGTTCAAGGCCAGCCTGAACGCTACATAGTGAGATCCTATCTCAAAAAAAACCCCAAACAAAACAGCAACAAAAAAACCCACAAGAACTTGTAAATAGCCAGGCTTAGTCGAGCAGGCCTGTGATCCCAGCATGGGAGGCTTAGGCAGGAGGATTGCAAGTTTGAGTCCTACCTGAGGAACTTAGCAGGACCTTATTTTAAAATAAAGGAAGGTGGGGCCAGGGATTTAGCTCAGTGGTTCCACTGCCTGCCTTTCAAGCGCAAGGTCCCAAGTTTGATCCCCAGGACCAAAAAAAGAGGCCAGGGGCTGGTAATGTAACTCTGTGCAAAGGCCTTAGTTTCAGTCACACACCCCCCAAAAGAATTTATAAGTATTGTATTTACAAGTATTGATTTAGTTCTAGTACTGGCATATGGAAAAAGTTAAGAGAACCAGGAAAGAAGGAAAATTAGAGAATCAAGGAGCTGAAGATTATAGAAACCACAGAAAGGTGCATTTCAAAACAGGTGGCAGTCTGAATTTTTCTTTCTCCCCATCATTGCCTCACCTGGATACCTCCAGAGACTCCTAAGTGGACCTTCTGCTCACCTACAACCCACCCTTCACATTGCAGCCACAGTGAGCTCAAAGGGTGGATAGACTTTGTCCTTCCCCCAGCTACTTCCCTTTGCATTTATTTGTAGTTAATCCCTATTCCTTTGTTTATTTCTAAAATTGGACCCTGTCTGCATCCTCAGCTTTATGGCCTGCCATATTTCCATGGGTACCTTAATATAGACATTCTGTATTGCTCAAACATCCAGATCTCTATCTACCTCAAGGCTTTAGTATTCTCAGCTGTTCTCTTTGTCCACAACTCCCTTCCTGTAATACTCTATTTTCTTATTATTCCTATTTCTTCTTAATTGTTACGTTCTTAATGAGACCTTCCTTGGACACTCAGTTTGAAATATCCTGTCTCTCCAAATATATATCATAGTTTCATCTGTGCTCTTTTAACCACTTTTGTCACATGTGTGCCAATAGAACATCTAACTTTATTTATTTTGTTTCCATTTTCTCATGTTAATTCCATTCCCTTCTTTCCTTTCCCCTACCCCTCCCACTTCCCCTTTGCTTCTTTTCTTCCTATTTCACATTATCTATTATACCTTTTAGTCCTTTACACTTTCAGTTTCTCACACTAAAGAAACTATTTGGTATTTACACATGTGTCCTATTTAGCCTCTCAAGTGAAATAAATGGGACACATATGTATAAATACCAAATAGTTTCTCTGGTGTGAGAAACTGAAAGTGTAAATAAGAACTAAAACATGTAATAGGTAATGTGAAATAGGAAGAAAAGGGGCAAAGGGGA
>NW_004624737.1:24051658-24099432 GCF_000247695.1 Heterocephalus glaber
TAGTCCAGGTGGTTGAGTATCAGATTGTTCCATCTTGTTTCCCTTTGGGGTTGCTTTAGGTGATCTGGAAGTCTGATTTTGAAACTTATTTACATGTCTTCTCATTTCAAGGGGGAGGGAGGGGTGTGTGTTGCTGGCGCCTGCTTGGCTCAACTCCTCAGCACTGGGGGTGGCTCTGCTCTTTGGCGCTGGGAGAGGTGGTTCGGCTGCCCAGAAGTATCACCTCATTGGTGCTGGGGGGAGTTGCTGTGCTCCTTGGCTCTGGGAGCGGTGGTTCGGCAGCCCGGTAGGTTCTTTCTTGGCACTGGGGGCAGCTCTGCTCCTTGGCACTGGGGGCAGTGGTATGGCAGCCTAGAAGCAACAATGCTGTAGCGCTGGCCACTGAGTCCCAGAGGGCGGCCAGGCCCTGCCAGTCATTTGGCACTCGGGTGGTCCTGACAGATCCCTCCTAACTGAGAGGGCCAGGCCCACAGTGCTGCTCCAGAGGTGGCAGCGCAGGGTCAGAATAGGAGGGTGCTAGGGCCTCCGTGAGTCCCAACTCAGAACATCTAACTTTAAATGTGTAACCTATCTGTGTAGCCTCCATGAGAAACTCATTTAAAAAGATATGACCAGGTAAAAATGAATAGTTTAACATAGATTTAAAGTTGGGGAATGATATAATTGAGTTTTAAGAAAATTATCAATTATTGTGACTCAAGTAAGAGTACATTTTATTGCCATTGACAAAGGAGGCTTTTACAGTGAAAAATTAAAATATGTCAGTGGAATTTTATTATGCATGTTAGTATTTTAATATTTGTTGTAGGAAATGATTAAAAGTTGTTGACTATAGCGTTACATTATTTGGGTTTATATCCTAGATCTATCACTGACTAGCTGGTTATCCTGGCCAGGTCCCTTTGTCCGTAGTCTCCTCAATTTCATATTGAATAGTAATATCTATTTCACGAGGGTGTTTTGAGAATTAAATGAAATAATGCATAGCGCCTGACTCCTAGTAATTACTCTGAAAGTTATGTTTCATTCTTAACAGTAATAGTAACTTTATTTACTTATTTACCTTGTTTAGAATTGTATTTCCATTGGAGAACAGCTTCAGTCAGTTTTGGGAACCACTGGATTCACGCGCATGATTACACTACAGTCATCTACTTCAGGAGCCTTAGACAAGTTGTCCTCCACACCTTTTCCTTTTAGAACTGGATTGACATCTTCAAAGATGACTGAAAATTTAAAGGCTTTCATTGATAAAAGCACACAGCCACTTGATGAAGAAAATACTACAAACCATGAGTGTAAAATTGTGCCACAAAACCATTGCCTTCTTGAGAATGATCTTAAAAATGCAGTGTCTTCTTTCTTACCAAAGAAAGCAAGTGACAACTCAAATATGTCCAACTCTGAGCTGCTGCCCTTTCTCCAGAATTTATGCAGTCAAGTTAATCATCTCCGAGTAGGACATACTGCCAAGTCGCAGGAACATACCTCCAAGCCTCGTGAAGGGATTGTTGGTGTTACGTAAGTAATTCATTTCAATGCAGATGTAGTTTAGATTTGGTAGGAGAGATAATCAGAGGAAGGGAATCAGATTTGTTTCAATGTGTACTGTCTGAAAATCTCTTTCCAGAGAAAATTTTATCAGCTTTTCCATTTTACCATTAATGTACTTACAGAGAAGAACTATTTATAGAGTAGAATGGATTGCTTTGAAAGAAATGCATGTAAGTGGAGATATTGCACACTTCTTAGGTATTCTGTGGAAGGATTATAAGCCTCAGATAAGGGTTGGAGTAGAAAGTTAGTGTTTCACTATAGTGTTCTAGATTGGAATTCATGACTCTGGTAATAGTTTTGGCTTATACTGTTTTTTGTTAGACTGTTCGCTCTTGGTTTACAGTTTTCTTCTGAAAATAGGGGAGTTACCTTTGTTTGGTATTAAATACTACCAACCACTAATGGATGAACTGACATTTATAGAAGACTATACCAGTAATACCAGAATACACATTTTTTCCAATTATCCATGGAAGATTCATAGAGATAGATTTTATCTTGAATCATAAAGCAAACCTAACTGAATTTTAAGAGGATTTAAATCATACAAAGTATTTTCTCTTAACTACAAAGACCAAAGAAAAATATATTAGTAATAAAAAAATAAGTAAGTTCCCAAACACTTGGCAATTAAACAATATGTGTAAATCTATTATTCAAGAAGTCTTAACAGAGTATTTTAAAAATACATGAAAATATAGTAGATCAAACCTTGTAAGATACAACTAAGGAACTGTTGATAAGTATATTTATAGCACTAAATACTTGCATTAGAAAAGAGCAGAATTGGGGTCGGGGATTTAGCTCAGTGGTTTCACTGCCTGCTGCACAAGCTCAAGGACCTGAGTTCGATCCCCGGTACCAATAAAAAAAAAAAAGAAGAAGAAGAAAAGAGCAGAATTCTCAGATCAATAACACAGAACCACAACTGTTCAATAAAAATGAAGTAGATAATCTGAATAGTCTTATAACTATTAAATAAATTGAGGTTGTAATTTAAACGCCAGGCAAAATAAACCCAAAGCAAGTAGAAAGAAGGGAAGGATAAAGAACATAAATCTATTTAACTGAAAACAAGAAAACAATAAAATCAATCAAAAGCTAATTCTTGGAATGTTTTAATATAATTAATTACTAGCAAGATTGTCAGATAAGAGGAGATATAAATCACCAATATGAGGAATATAATGGAGAAGGAATGTTATTATAGATCTGAGGCCATTTCAAAGATAAGGGAATATTATAGGCATTTTTCTGCTTATTAATGCAGCATCTTAGAAGAAATGGATTAATTCCTCAAAAAGCACAAACTAACTAACTCAACATAAAATAGAAAATAGAAAAATCCTGTAATGACTAAAATTACTGAATTTGTAATTACAGATGTCATGAAAAAGAAATATCCTGGCCCAAAGAGTTCCATTAGAGAATCCTGCCAAACATTTAAAGAAAGCCCCTATTTTACACACTTTTCAAAAAATAAAAGAGAAAGGAAGACTTCTCAACTCATTTTATGAAGCCAGTATTACCTTGACACAACTAGATTACCCCAAAGAAACCTACATATAGATATATATATATAAAATATATAAGCCTGTAAAATAATTAAACTATAAAACTAATATAGAGGATCTGTGGAGTGAAAATTATAAAATAATGATGAAAGAAATCACAGAATACCTTAAAAAATGCAGAGACATACCATATTCATAGATTTACAGACTAAACATAATTTTTTTATAACTTGTTACAGTTTGTAGTTGCTTTTTTAAAAAATTAATTTTATTGGTATATTTTAGATGGTAACATTCATCGTGTGGAATTTGTACCTATACATGATATATCTTGATTCTTTTTTCCCATTTCCCTCCCCTCCCTTCAACCCCTCTTCCCTTCCTTATTTGCAAAAGCTTTGTTTACATTTTTCCCTCTATTCTCTTTCTTTCCTTTCTCCTTCCTTCCTTTTTCCCTCCTCCCTTCCTGGTGCCGCTTCCCATCAACATGATTGATAAATGTGTCCAACACATTTTCTATAAAAAGTCCAAGATTGTTTTTATAAATATGTATCAATAGGATGATTATAACATTTGGAAGTAGAAAAATCCCAAAAAGTGGAAAGATACTAGAACAGGAAAAATATTTTAAAAGAAAAAAAAATTTTTAATATTTTAAAGTCAGAGAAATCACTACTACATTTCAAGACATAGAACTACAATATTCAAGAGTGTGGTATTGACAGAGGGCTCAATACATAAATGAGTGGAATAGAATAGAATAGAATAGAACACACAGAAATAGCCCTACATATACACTGGCTAACTTTTGACCAAGTTGCACAGTAATTCAATGAAGGAAGGATAGTCTTTTTAACATGTGGTGCTAGGGTAATTGAGTGTCCATAACCAAAACATGAACCATGACCTGAACTTCATACCTTACATGAAAATGAACACCAAATGGATAATAGACTAAAATGTAAAACGTAAAACTTTTCTAGTATATGAGAGAAACTCTTGGGGAAATGTTCTTAGATGTGACACCAAAAGCATCTCTGTTTGTAGACCTTATGAAAATGTAAAACTTTTGCCTATGAAAGATCCTGTTTAAGAGAGTTTAAAATACGCTCTGTGTATGGAGGCACATGCCCATAATCCCAGCACTCTGGGAGGCTGAAGCAGGAGGATCACAAGTTCAAGACCAGCTTGGGAAACTTACTGACTTAGGAAGACTCTGTCTCAAAAATAAGAAGGGCTGGAGATGTAGCTCATTCCAGAGACCCTGAATTCAATTCCTAGTACTCCCCTCATTTCCCTGAAAAAAAGAATAGAGAGAAAAGAAAAAGATTTATGTTAAAAAGGGTTACAGCACAAACTGGGATAAAATATTTGTAAATCATACATCCAACAGATGACTTGTATCTAAATATATAAAGAATTTTCAAAGTTTAACATTTAAAAAATGTAATCTAATTAGAACATGAGCAAGAGATATAAAGAATCATTTCATCAGAGGGTATACAAGTAGCAGACAAACAGGAAAAGATGATCAACATTGACTTTGTTGCTATTAGGGAAATGCATATTAAAACTATAAGATATCACTACCTAGGTATTTAAGTGATTAAAATTTAAAATTAAATAAGGTAGCAACACAAGGTACTGAAAGGATATAAAACTGGATCTTGTACATTGCTGATGGGAATGTAAAATAATAGCCACACTAAAAAATACACTAAGCACACAGTAGTATATGAGCTAACAGTCATACTCCTGGACATTTATCTTGGAGAAATGAAGGGTTGTGACAGCATGAAAAACTGTACACAATTATTCAAAAAAGGTTTATTTGTAATAGCCTAAAACTGGAAACAACCAAAATGCCTGACAGTAGGTGAGTAGTTAAAGAAACTGAGTGCATATATACTATGATAATCAGCAATAAAAAGCAGCAATTTAAGTGGTTCTCAAGGGTATTGAGTGGTAAGAGAATCTTAAAAGATCACGTACTATATGATGCCATTTACATCACATTCTCCAAATAAAATTACAGAGGTGGAGAACACCTTACTGGTACCTGGGGACTAGGAAAGTGAGTGTGACCATGAAAGGGTAGCAGGGAGATCTCTGTAGTTAAGATAGTCCCATCTCTTCATTATGCTGGTAGTTAGATGAATACTTGTACATGTGATGTAATGGCATAGAACTATATACATACATTGTACTAATATCAATTGGCTGGTTTTGATATTACATCTTAGTAATATGTTACCAATGAAAAAATTAGATGAGGATTACTGAGGAACTCACATTTTTGCAACTTCATGTGAATCTATAAATTTCAAAATAGTTTGAAAAACAAAACCCTCCTTTGTGTATTATCCTAAGGTAGTGATTTCTCAAACTTTGTGGTCTTTATGTTCTAAAAAATAATTGGGGACCCTAGAAAAAACTTTGTATGCAACCATGTAAAATATTTGTTTAAAGATAACAATAAAAAATGAAAATAACAGTGAAAGCATTATGTATTAACATAAGTCTATGAAAAAAATAGCCAAATTCTTTTTTAAAGTTTAATGAGAATGATTTTAATTTATAAAAGTCTATGTTAGCATTTGTCTGATAATTTTCTGATACATGGTACATTATAGCATGTATAAACAAGTATAGCTGGTAACACAGGAGGAATTCTGAGAACAAACTGAGTTAATCTCTCAAAAAGCATGTATTTATATACTAAGCCTACTGCCTTATGAAATTCATGGAAAGAGAATTTACAATTAAAAATTCTATTAGTTAGCAGAGATAGAACATTACACATCATGTTATGTCTGGACAATACCACTGTATATTCACAAAGTATGAAGACGAAAAAGTCAAATAACATCTTACTGTTAGTATAAAAATACTGTGCCCTCATTGAAACCCTGAAAGAGTACCGGAAACCTCAGGGTTTTGTGAACCACCCTCTGAGATTCATCATTCTGGTGTTCACTCTGAATTTTAGAAATTGGTGTGCTTTTCACTTACTGTTTCATTTTTGTTTGCCCATCTTAGATATATTCTTAAACATTTTCATATTGGGTTAATAAAGAGTCTTTCAGTATTTTGGAAAGGTTGTTTGTATGAAAGAAAGAAACTGCTTGAAATTATAGGATTACTTGGAAGATGTATGTGTTCAGTTTTTTAAAAATTGGGCAAGATCAGTTTTATTTAGCACTCACAATCCAAAAAGTCCTTTTCTTTTTCTTTTTTTAAAAATATTTTTTAAAAATTAATTTTATTGGTACATTTTAGGTATACAATATAATGACATTCATCATTGGAAATTTGCACCTTTACATAAATAATCTCTCTTGGTTCTTATTTTTTCCCCATTCCCCTGCCTTCCCTTCAACCCCTCCACCCTTCCCTATTTACAAAGACTTTGTTTCCAGTTTTGCATTTTCTCATATTAATCCCATTCCCTTCTGTCCTTTCCCCTAGCCCTCCCACTTCCTTCCCCTTTGCCCCTTTTCTTCCTATTCACATTATCTATTATACCTTTTAGTCCTTATTTACACTTTCAGTTTCTCACACTAGAGGAACTATTTGGTATTTACACATGTGTGTCCTATTTAAGAGTATCGCCTCAAAGAGCATCCAGAAAAAGGCCTTTTCTAAACTCTTGTTCTTTAACGATTCATCTTCACTTTTATATTCCCACTTCAATTGTATACTGAATAAAAAGAATTAAGAGTGTATTGGACATTCTGGACTTAGCCACCTGTTGTGTATGTATTGTGGAACCTGAAAAAATGTCATAAGGAGACAGTACTGTTGTGAATATAAATTTCAGTGATACATATTGGCTGCTTATTACATGACTTGTTTTACTTATTGGAGAAAAGTGACACACTTTTTAAAATTCGTTTTCAGGATGGAAGAACAGCCCATTTGTTCCTACTTGGAAAAGATTCTTTCTAAAAATATGGAACTGATGGAAAAGAAACTTATGGACTACATTGACCAGCGAATATATAAACTCCAGGAGCACATAGATGATAAAATTGCTTTGTTAATGGATTTGTTACAAAATCCTAACTTTCCACTTGCTGGGATGCCTCTAACACATTATGACTCTGGAGAAAGACTTTCAAATGGAGAAAGATAAGCTTCTCAATATATACATTGTACTGCAGATATTTATTACCTATTTATTACAAAGCCAAAACCCCAAAATGTTTATGAATAGCAAGTATTTAACGTTCTTTAAAGATCATTGTCTTACATAAAGTGACCTCAATGTTCATTTTGACTGCCCTTGTTATTGTAAATCCAGTACTGTACACTGAATTAACATAATACAGTCAGGTTATTTTTGTTTGCAATATTTTTCACTCTTACAGTAATTTATCTATACATGTGTTGCTTAAATGTTTAAGGATTTCTAATGCAGTTCATTAGTTTGTATTTTATATTATGTATGTGTTTGATGCAAGTGAGTTTTTTATTTATATAAAAATTTTATAGTCTTAAGAGTATGAAAAAATTACTTGATAAGAGTATTTCATTTTTTCCTTTTTCTAATTCTTGAAAATATTTGGAACCTTTAAGATCACAAATTTGCATTTTGTATTGCTTATCTGAGGTAATGAATAAAATGCAATATTTGGTTTGTGTAAAATTAATTTATACCAGTGCTGTTAATATTTGTTTCATGTAATGTAGCTGTAGGAGGAAAGTAAAAATTAGAACTGGCCTATTCCTTTTTAGGATTATTACTTTGGGTTTGATGTTTCATATAAAAAGTGAGCATTTGTTTTGTTTGGTTTCAGTAACCTCAGTATAAGAAAAATCTTTCCTTTCTTTTCTTGAGCTGATACAAATTCTCCCAGAATTCTTCTCTGACATGTTTAGTGTACTGTTCCAAGAATCAGAATTGAAGGATCAAGACCTATGAATCAATAATTGCAAGTCTCTTTAGCAGACTTAAATTTCTGAACTTTGAAGGGTGATGTATTTGCATGTAAAAATAAATGCATCCTCTCTGAAAGCTCCTTGTTTTAAGTAAATGGAACTCTTACTTTCAACTAATCTTTGTTTTATATATTTCATATTTTATTTTTTATTAATACATATTTGTGATACAAAAATACATTTGCTTTGGGGAGTTGGTACATCAATATAGTACAGTCTTTTATTTTGTTCTTTTTTTTTTAAGTTATTTTTATTAGTGCATTTTTGCACACAGTTAACAATCACATTCATCAAAGGGAATTTGTACCCTTGTATATAATTTGTATATAATGTGTTTCCTTTTTTCCTATTCCCCTCAACCCTTCTTCCCCCTCCGGTTTACAAAACCTTTCTTTCCATATTTTCTTTCTGTTCCCTTTTGAAAAAATGTCTTTCCCCTTCCCTCCCTCCCTCCTCCCTTGTCCCCCGCCCCCCATTTCAACGTATTCTTCCTATTTCCCAATATCTGTCCTCGGTTTTTGTCCTTATTTACCCTTTGGGTTTCTCACACAAGAGAAACAATGTGATATTTAAATTTAGATGTCGGATTTAATTCACATAACATTATGGTCTCAAGTTGGATCCATTTACCTAAAAATGACTCAAGTTTATCCTTTATGGCAAAGTAGTACTCCATTGTATATAAAAATGACGTTTTCTTTATCCATTCATTTGTTGATGGACATAAGGGCTGTTTACAAGACTTAGCTATTATAAATTGTGCTGCTATAAACATGAGTATGTATATATTACTGGTATGATGCTTTTAACTCTTCAGGAAGATACCTAGAAGGGGCACAGCTGGTGAAATGGAACCTCTACTTTTAGTTTTTTGAGGAATCTCCATACTGACTTCCATAGTGGTTGTACCAATTTACACTCCCACCAACAGTGGAAAAGGGTTTCTTTTTCCTCATAGCTATGCCAGCATTTGTTAATGATTTCTTGTAATAGCCAATTCTTTCTGGAGATAGAATCTCAGTCTTTTAATTTGCATTTATATTTCTTGAATGACCAGTGATATTGAACATTTTTTTCATATATTTATTTGCTTTTTGTACTTTTTCATCTGAGAAATGTCTATTCATTTCAGATGCCCATTTTTGGATTGGGTGTTTAAATTTTGGGGGTCTGTTTTTTTTAAGTTCTTTGTATATTCTAGATGTTAGTATTTTGAGGAGTAGTTGGTAAAATTTTTTCCCAGTCTGTGGGTTGTCTCTTCACTCTTTTGGTGTTTCTTTTGTTGTGCAAAAGCTTTTAAATTTGATATCCCAGTTGCTGATTCTTTGTAATATTTCCTATGAAATCAGGGTTTTGTTCATAAAGTTTTTGCCTACACCTGTGTCTTCGAGTTTTACCTATTCTATCTTTTAGCAGATTGTTTTTATATTTAGATTTATGAGCCATTTTAATATTAGTTTATTTAGTATATGGTGAGAGACACAGATCTAGGTTCAGTCTTTGCCATGTAGAAAGCCAGTTTTCCCAGCACCATTTATAAAGAGGCTATCTTTCCTCCAGTGAAGGTGTTTGGCCCCTTTTTGAAAAGAAAGTAGGTGAGTGTGCTTGGAGTTGTTTCTGCATCTTCTGTTCCATTGATCTTATCTTTGTCAGTCTTACTATTGGAATCTCTTGGCTGTGCCAAAATGTTACCGGGTAGCTCCTTCTAAAAGTGGCTCGCCAATTAAATGTTACTGGGTTCTGGGTTGCTGGCCTCTCCTGGCGTTGGATTCTAGATTCTCATGTCAGACAAAGACTTGAACAAAACGAGCAAAAAGCAGTGGCAAAGTTTATTTGAAAAAGTAAAAGTGAAGAGTGAGAGAGAAACGCACTGCAGAGTGAGTGTGGGCTGAGTAAAGAGGAAAGGGCAAGGTAAAAGAACACCCCAGAGAAAGCAGGGTGGGCTGTCATAAGGAAAGCCATGATAGCATGCTCTTCTTGGCCTTTGTGTGCTTTTATATGTCCAAATCTTGAACCTGTGAGAACTTCTATGTATGGGTCCTAAGAGGCGGTGCTGGGATCCCACACCTCAGGCTGATGTCAAGTCTAGGCCATCCTATTGAAAACCTGCTTGGGTTCTCTCAAGAAGTCCTGGTGAGGGGCTTTGGGAACTTTTCTGTGCATGTGTTCTGGGATCTTGTAATTAACAGGTCATGCCTGCTTCCCCAGTCAGCTTTGTCATGCCTTAATCTCCTATGTCAGTACCATGCTGTTTTTATTATGGTAGCTTTGTAGTATAACTTCAAATCAGGGATTGTGATGCCCCTGCCTTGCTGTTGGTGCCTAGAATTGCTTTTGATGTTTTAGGTCTTTTCTGCTTCTATATGAATTTTAGGATTGTTTTCTCCATTCTGTGAGATGCTATTGGTATTTTGACTGGGATTGCATTAAATCTAAGTGGAAGCATTGCCGTTTTCACTATTTTGACTGGTTCTGTCTATCCAGAAACAAGGGATATCTTTCCATTTTTTGATACCCTTTTGGAATTGTTGTCTTTCTCTTTTTTTCTTTTTTTTTTTTTTTTGGTACTGGGAATTGAACTCAGGGCCTCACACTTGACAGGTAGGCACTGTGCTGCTGAGCTGTATCCTGGGCCCATCTTTTCCTAAACTACCCTTCAGAACTTTTTAGAGTGATGGTTTTGTGTTCGTGGAATTCTTCAGGTGTTCTTTTTCATGAAGTATCTTATTTTGTCATCAATTTTGAAAGATAACTTTGCGAGGTATATCAGTCTGGGTTGGAGGTTTCTTTTAGGGCTTCAAATACTTCACTCCAACCTCTTCTTGACTTAAGGGTTTGTGTTGAGAAGTCTATTCTGATGGGTTTTGCTTTGTATTTATAGGTGATTTGTTTTCTCTAACAGCTTTTAATATTCTGCTCTTGTGTTGAATCTCTGGAATCTTGACTATTACATGCCTTGGTGGTTTTTTTCTGACCATGGCTATTTGGAGTTCTATATTCCTTACTTATCTATATGTCAAATTCTTTTTCTATGCTTGGAAAGTTTTCTGCTATTACTTTTGTGGACAAGCTTTAATCTTATATTCTTCTTTGCATCATCTAGCAGCTATTGGATTGATTTTTCATGGTCCCTTGCTGTTTGTAAGGAGTCTCTCATTTGATGATCACCAGCTGTAACCCTGTCTTTTAAATCTGATGTTCTATCTTCTCATTGGTTAATTCTGCTCCATATACGTTCAATGGAATTTTAATCTGGATATCTATTTGAATTGGTTTTATGGCAGCCAGTTCTTTCCTATTTTGGGCATTCATGGTTTCCCTGTCTTTTCCTATGCTCTTCTATTTTATTATCTGTATCTACTCTAGATTCACTAACCATTTGCTTCATATGGTCATCATCTCTTTAGTTATCTGTGTAATTATATCTGTTTTGGTTTTGTCAAGAGACTTATTCATCTGTTTTGTTACTTCTACTACCATTTCAGAAAGTTCAGCTGGGTGGCTTTTGGTTTCTTCCATCTCAAAGCCCCCTGAATTTGCCTTGGGCAAGTTGGGTTGTTGGGTTGCATCTTCCATGTTTTCTCATTTTCTTTTTGTTTGTTTTCTATGTTGAGGCTTGTAAAATGCTTATGGTAAGTAGCTTTATTGTTAATATCGAGACCTCTTAAGGAAATTACTACTTTTCAGAGATGTCTTCTAGGCATAGCTGGATTTTGGCCTTTGAGTCTGTCCAGGATCCTGCCTTTTCTGTTTATTAGGAATAAAAGGTTGTTTCCTGTTTGGCCTAGCACCTAGTTCTTTGGTACTGGGCTGTAGTATTGTTTATGACCTTCAGATAATCTAGTTATTGGCATAGAAGAAAAACCAATTGATCACAATACCTATGTCACCTTGGCTAAAATAGTACAATCAGTAATAACAATAGCATCAAACAGCCTGGAAAATGATAAACTGATAACTAATAATTTGCCACATTTAACCCTAGGTACAAAATTCATAGCTGTATTACAAAAATCTAAGATAAATCAGAAAATTAGATACAGTAAATATCCACTTAATAGAGTGATTTCACCCTAAGGGGAGAAAACTAAAGGGAGAAGAAAAAATAGAGAAAGGAAAGAGGAAAAAGATATTAGAAGCAAGGTTGAAGGACAAAGGAAAATTATGCCTCAGGGAACTGGTGAAGAAGACAGGAGGGAAGCAAAGAAGAGGAAAACAACAAAGCAACAACAAAAAACTAAAATCATTGTTCACTCACAAAAAAAGCAATCCATAAAAGAAAAAAGGAAAAAACCCGAATGAACAAAAATTTTAAAAAAGACCAAAAGCAAAGAAAAAAATTTCTCTGATTTCAAGCCTGTGGTTATCTTCTGGGGTCTATAGTTTTGTGGCAGTGTCTAATTCAAGGTGTGACTGCTCTCACTGGTAGACAAAGGAGGAAGTCAGAGCCCAGATCCATGCTGGATAATTCCAGCAAGCCAACAGTAGGATTAGGACATGGTGCCAGTTCTGGGACTTTCAAATCTAAAGAAATTCTGGTCATGCAGATGGATCCTGAGTCGTTTAGCTCATATCACTCTTGGTGTCTCTTCCCAGCCTGACCATGGCTCCCTACTATGGACATCTCCCATTGTTGTTCCACACCCAGTCTCTGTCTGACTTTAGCACTAGGAACTCTGAGGTGACACCAACCCATGGCTGTTTTGAGTTCCAGGCTTAGTTGCCCCTCCCTAGAATGACATACGACCAGGGACTCTCTTAGGGGATATGGCAGACACTTGGACTGGAGTGACCCACCAGCTCTTGTAGTGTACAGCTGATCTATTCTACTGGTGCATTTCTCCCAGAAGTCCTCTGGGGTTGCCTACTTTCACTGTGTCCCTGTAGATTCGATCCTCCTTTCTCTCACCATGACTCAGAAACTGAGCAGAAAGTGTAGATTGTCCCTTCCTTTTTCTGCATTGTAGTCGTCTCCAGTTTCTCTGTAGGCTCCAATTTTCCCTTCAGACTCTTCCTGGGTCCCAGGAATTCACCTCCTTCCTTCTTTTCTTCCCCAAGTTGTTATTTTCCAGGGTCTGGATTCTGAATCTTGGAGAGGCTGACTTATTGCTGCTCACTGCTCTCCATCTTTTTTTTTTCTCTTTAAATTATTTATACTTTGTTTTTCTCATATAAGAGAAACCATGTAATATTTAAGCTTCTGTATCTGATTTGTTTTACTAACCAATGTGATCTCAAGTGCATAATTTTCCTACAAATTACTCAAATTTTTCCTTTATGGCAGAGTTGAACTCCATTATGTATACAGTGGTACCTCGGTTCATGAACACTTGTTTGCAAACAGTTTGGTTCACAAACAAAAGCATTTGGCAAAATTTTATTTTTGTCTGCAGACTCTACACTGGGTTACAAACATGACTGCAGCCATCATTCCCACATAAACACAAATGTGGCCATCTTTTCCAAAACTGTGGAACAAATTAAGTTCATAAACTGAGATGGCACTGTTTATACATTCCCTTTATCCATCCATCTGTTGGACATATACGCTGCTTCAAAGATTCAGCTATTATGTATTGTGTTGCTATAAGACAGGATACAGATGGAGAGAAGTATGATCGTAGATTTAGAGAAACTGAGAATGTCAGAACCTAATATGTCGACTTAACTTGTGTTTGCATCCTCTATATACAGTTTTGGTGAGGGTGAGCCTGTCCTGACCATGAATGGTACAATTTAGATTAAGGATTAATTCTTAATCTCTTCCATGCATATACAGACATCTCCTAATATATATGCTAGATGTAAAAAGAAAAGGAAGAGAAAGAAGATAAAAAGAAGAAAAAAATCACCTGAGGTGTCAGGGGTTCCACAGTTCTGGCACAGTCGAGCTTCCCTTTCTAGACCTTGCCAATACTATGTTTGGATCTGGTAAGTTTCTCCTTCTGTTTGTCTTCCTGTAACTGGCTGTCTTTGTCACTCCTGTTTTGGTGAACCTGAGTTTTCCCATGCACATGTCTGGAAGCTTCTCCCTCTCACTGCTACCACCTAGTTGGCTACAGTGGCACTCCTACATATATTTCATATATTGGAAGAGAGATTTTTCATACTTACTGTTTCAACAAAATCCTTTTTGATGGTACTAGGGATTGAACCCAGGGACTTTGCACTGAGCTGTATGTTCAGGCTTTTTGTTTATTTTTAAATTTGAGACAGTCTTGCTAAGTCACAGATTTGCCCAGGCTGGGCTCATTTTGGGGATCCTCCTGCCTCAGCCTCCCAGAGTACTGGGGATTAGAGGTGTACACCATCATGCCTGGATGACAAATTTGTTATTTAAATGAGGGTAATTTACATGTTGCTTGTTCATTTTTATCACACTATAACAGTATATGGACAACGGTGTGTGTATGTACAACATTTACGCAGTGTTTGGAAGACACCACACTTACTTGGGGATTTCAATATCATTTTTGCTAGCTCCTTATGACCATTATTTATGGTACCGTCATATACACCTATTAGATAGCATTTCCTTATCATTGGGAAGAAATCTGAGTTAAAGCTGAACCCAGGAGTTCATAGTCTTGCAGCTTCTGGTAGCTATGATCTGTTCATTGACTCACAGAATGCCTCACTGTACTGTAGGCATAATCACTGCATTTAGAGCCAGATTATGAATGAAAATAGAGGCAGATAGTTGAAAGGCCAATTCTGAGTTCTTTCTGTGCATTTGATGTTGAAATATTATAATTGCAAAGAAAGAGCACAATCATCTTGAAATGTAATAATTGAGAATGCACAATTAGGCATACACATGATTTCCCTACATATTCTATGAGTTTTGTCTATTTGTTAATATTTAGAACAAAACCAGCACAACAGAGAGGAACTGTTAATGAATTAGTCTAGTGTTCATGTACAAAGACAGAATATCCCTAAAAGTATTTCTATTTCAAATGGCTGATTTAGTTACCAATGTGTGGTATTAAACTTGTGAAGTTAAATTATTATAGTCAAAAAGCTTATGCAGGGTTGTTTATTAAGTCAGCATTGTCCATACTTATCAAAGTATATTTGATCAACAAGGAAATTGTTAGGGCCAGGGATTTAGCTCAGTGGTTCCATTGCCTGCCGCTCAGGCACAAGGTCCCGAGTTCAGTCCCCGGTACCAAAAAAAACCACAAAAAACAAGGAAATTGTTTTCTTCCCTGAAATCTTTTATTCTATGTATCATACCACCATAATGAAGTTCATTCATAAAATTTCATACTTACAGATGTATTATGCAAACATAAGTTCATTTGATGTTTTATTTTCTTTCTTTTTTAAAAAAAGTTTATGGTTATGGCAAAATTGAGAGGGAGGTGTGAAGATTTTCCATATACCTTTTATCCTGATACATCCATAACCTAACTTGAATCAGTACTGCCCCCTACCTGAGTGGCCCATTTATGAACAACTGATAGATCTAAATTGACATTATCACCCAGAGCCCATTGTTTCCATTAGGGTTCACTCTTGGTATTACACAGTTTATGATTTGGATAAATGTTAAATGATATATATCCATCATTACAGTATCATTACAGTGATAGCATACATTACTTCACTACTCTAAAAATCTTTTGGCTTCACTTACTCATCTTGCCCTTAACTTTTACTGAACTTTTACTATCTCTATAATTTTGTCTCTTTCAGAACGTTATATAGTTGGAATTACACAGTTTGTTGCCTTTTCAGATTGGTTCTTTTACTTAGCAGTGTGAATTAAATTTCCTTCATAACTTCTCATGGCTTGATAATTTCTCTCTTTTTGTTTTCTTTTGGTTTTGTTCTAAAAGTTTTTTTTTTATGAAACTATCACACACTTTAATTGTCCATGAAAATAATAATATAAAGATAGTGATCACAGGACTTTTATACCAGAATCATTTTCACCTGATAAGATAAATTATCTTCTGTATGTGAAATTCTATCCTCACATTGGTTCATTCTGCTGCGCAGACTTTCGATGGAGTTTTTAATCTCTTGGAAATCTGTTTGTATGTGTTTTATGGATTCCATTTGTTTCCCATGTTGGGATTCCATCATGTTCCTCAGATCCTCTATTTTTTTATGTGTGTCCTCTCTAGATTTATTAATCATGTCTTGCACCATCAGCAAAATCTTTGCTGTTATCTGAGTAATTATTTCTGATTTCATTTTTCCCAGACCCCCTTTGGTCCCAGTTCAGAGAGTCCAGGTGGTTGATCATCAGAGTGTTCCATCTCATTTCCCTTTGGGGTTGCTGTAGGTGATCTGGAAGTCTGTTTTTGTCTTCTAAGTTACTTCTTAGAAGTTGTCAAATTTATTTCAAAAAAGATTTTTGTAATATGCTTTCTATATCCTTTTAAATTCTGTAAAATCTGTGGTAATGTTTCCTAGATCTTAATATTGTAATTTTAAAAACGTATTATTGATATTGTGTAACAGGAAGAAAAGGTCTAAAAGAGCAGGGGAATTGGGAGGGGTAGGGGAAGGGAAAAAAGGGAAAGGAAAAAATATGAGAAGAGGAAAAAAATGGAAACAAGGTCTTTGCAAATAGGGAAGGGTGGAGGGGGTGAAGGGAGGGCAAGGGAAGGGGAAAAAAAATAAGAACCAAGAGACTCCTGTAATGGTACAAGATCCCAATGATGAATGTAACTGTATTTTATACCTAAAATGTATGAATAAAGTTAATGAGGGGAAAAAAAGATAAATTATTATAACTTTTTAATTAATTGTGGCTTATCCTTAAAATGAAAACCTGTCAATCTTTTTTTTTTTTTTTTTGGTACCAGGGATCGAACTGGGGACCTTGTGCTTGCGAGGGAGGCACCGGAACCACTGAGCTAAATCCCCGGCCCAAACCTGTCAATCTTGATACATTCCATACCAGATACTTTCTTGGATCAGGTGAACAAAATGCTTCAAGAGCCAACATATAACCACTTAAGTTCATTTGCCATATCATCTCTCCTATGCAATCTCAGAACCCAGGTTCCTGACCTTTCAAATTAACCTGAATTGTCCTGGCCTAAGATAATAATTCTCTCTCCATTTTAAAAAAGTAAAATTTTTTTCAAATAAACTATCATGTAGCTCTTGTTTTAGTTTATTACCTGTTTAGGAATTACAATACATCACTTTTGAGTCAGTTACTTTGTAATAGCTTATCTGTAGTAGGGAGTCAGGCAGATATAGTATTGTTTAAAAAAAAAGAACATTACATTCTTCGTTGAAAGCCACATAAATAAATGGTGAATTATCATTGCATAGTATTCTTAAAATATAATTGATATGTATGTTATTATCTGATGGAAATAAAAACCTTATGTTTAGTGAAAAGAAAGAACATTTAAAGTTATTTCATATTTAGGACTTTGGATTTGTTCTTTTTGTAAGATAGTAAATTTCCCTCAACTTCTGAATCCACACCTGAATTAATTAAAATCAATGCCTACATAATAGAATTCAAATATTTTTTCTTATATGTTTGCTGCTGTTAATATGTCAATATAGTGATGCAGTTAAAACATCTTTTAGGGCGGGGATTTAGCTTAGTGGTTCTGGCCCCTGCCTCACATGCACAAGGTCCCGAGTTTGATCCCCGGTACCAAAACAAAAACATTATCTTTTAGAAAAAAAAGAATCTCTTCCTCGAAAAGAAGTATTCTCCCTGTTTTTCATTTTTGAAGGTATACCATGTATTTTTTAATTGATGGATTGATGATATTCTATTAATTTCATAGTAAGGCAGAAATGATTTAATCATTGAGGTCTTTGTTAGAAATAAGAAAAATGTTTAAAAAAAATGAAAACCGGAAAATATAGCCTTCTTGACCAATAATTAGTTTCTACAGGAAATATTCTGTAAGAATATTTAAAAATTCTAGTGATTATGGGCTGTAGTCATTGAAATGTTTTGTCACAATTTATAACCTAGTACACATGACTTGTTTTCCAAAATAAATTTAATAACATTCTATGATTATAGTAACGGAGATAATTCAGATGGACATATCTGTACTTTTGTGTAAGTATGTGTCTACGTATGTCCATGTAGACACAGCCACACATCTTTCACTCTAAAAAATGAAAAAGTTATACCTCTTGAAACATGATGAAGTGAAAAATACAGTGTTATGGCTTGAATCTAGATGTTCCTGCAAAGCCTCACGTGCTCATAGGTGAGACTTTTCAGAGGTGGCTAGATCTAGTGTGTGGGAATATAGATTAGGGGTGTGTGATAACTTAATTGGTTTAACACAGTTCTGCATGCGATAATGAGAAGTTCCACCCTAGGTATGGGTGGCACCAACATATAGGCTTGCAGCCTGGATGTAATAAAAGGGAAAGGAAATTATATCTCTAATTTTTTTTATTGGTATGAAGTTTACAAGTCCCAAATAAAATTTATCCTCATGAGACAACAAGGGCATCCTCCCTTGAGAAGTGACCATCTCAGTCCTGGGCAATCATGCCTGGGGTGATTTGACTGCACTATGTTGGGATAGGTGGGGAGAGGTTGTGCTTTGAAGGCTTATTCTTTACAAGGTGTTTGTGAGTGCCCAAGGGGAGAATCTGTGTCTTATCTATGGAATGACGGCCTTGAACCCATTAGGTGTCCTGGGCGGTGACCCCACTTTTTTGTTTGTTTATTTTCCTTGAAGTACTGGTAATTGAACCCAGGGCATTTACACTGAGCTACATACCCACCCTTTTAAAAAATATTTTATTTTGAGATTGACTTTCACTAAGTCACTAAATTTTCCAGGCTGGGCTCAAGCTTGTGATCCTCGTGCTTCAGCCTCCCAGAGTGCTGGCATCATAGATGGTATGCCACCTCATCTGGCTGTCACCCCATGTTAAAAACAAACACACAGCAAATTTAATTCCAAGATTTAATTGTTTTTTATTAGCAATTCATGAATCCACTGAGGCTGAGCAGATGTTGGCTTTAGTCACAGAAAAGGGCTGAAGAAAACAGAAATAAGGAATAAAGACTGGATTGCTCCCTTCAAAGTTATTTTATATACAGTGAAAACAGAGAGGACTTTCTGATTGCCATTTATGTAAATGGGGCCTCTTCTGATTGCTGTGAATCTAATTTTTTGAAAATTGGCCCATTTTAAAGTTCAGCTGGATTATGTAGCACTTAGCATAAGTGACTCCACTGTGGTTTGGTCTGGTCTGTTGGGGTTTGGTATAGGAGCTCAGACCAAAGCAAGGGCCTCTTGTAAATTCTGTTTAAACCTCTGATGTGAATTTTGTTATTTTGATTAACAAATTTGTTCACTTGGTCCTCTGAATTCAGACACAGGAGTAAATTCTGAAGTATATTCTTTCACTTACTATTCAGAATATCTTAACTTTCTTCATGAATTGTCCACATCCAGCTGCTGACCTTGATCCCATCCAACGTTGTTGGAAAGGATTTTTCTGAGTTGTAGTGGAGATACAGTGGCTTACAACTCTGAGAAAGGAAACTAAGCTCAGAGAGCAGCAGTAACTCTGTGCTCCCTCAGCAACCTGACACAGGGCAGAAACTTGGGCTTTGCCCTGTTCTTCCCCACCCAGCCTTCAGAGTCCTTGCAAATGTTCTCTTGCCCCACATCCTAGTGCCCCCCCATTGACTCAGCTGAAATACCTGCAAGGAGATTCAGTCACAGGCAATTTAGGAAAAGAATGCTTCTGTTTTGGCTTTTTGCTCTGCATTCTAGATAATAAACACCTCTCTGGTAATCCTTCCTTCAGGACTCTTCAGTGTTGAGCATGATGGCATCTGGAAGTCCAGCAGAGTACAGTAGGGCTCAGGATGGGTAAGCTGAACTTTGGGATGCAGACCCCCTTACACAAGCTGGCTTTCTGTCTATGGACACCCATAAGAACTTACACCAAAGTCTGTTATTTTGTTAAGTGTCTATTCTGTGACTAACACCTGGGTCAGGTCATTGCAAACATTTTTATGCTTGCTGAATTGCATCTCTGGTGACAAAACCAGCCTAGATCCCTAACTTTGTAAGCCTATGAGCCAGTGATGGTGAATCTGTGACATTAGTGCTGCAGCAGCAAGCTGTTTATATCATTAAAAGCTCTAAAAGTTTCACCATCGCTGACAGTGTGAGCCCCTACTCAGCCATGTCTGAATCTTTATAAAACCCAAAAGGAATGTATTTGGTTTTTTTGTTCAGAAGTCTCAAAGAGAGGACTCCATGTAATACAATCCAAGCAGTGTTTAATCCCAGGGAAAAGTTGATCTCATTCAGAGATATAAAGTTTCTGCCTCGACTGCTAGGAAGCTTCAGTCTAAACTTAGGCTGTGTGTGTGTGTGTGTGTGTGTGTGTGTGTGTGTCTGTGTGTGTGTGTGTTAAAACTCAGGACCTCACACATACTAGACTGAGCTACATCTCCAGCTTTTTTAAATTTTGAAACAGGGTCTTGCTAAGTTGCCCAGGATGGTCTCATACTTGCAGCCTTCCTGCCTCAACCTCCTGAGTAACTGGAATCACAAACATGCAGCACAAAGCTTGGCTCAAGTGCTTTTTATTTCATGGATCTGTTAAAACAATAGCCCCTCTTGCTAAACTATATACAAGCTCTTTATTTTGTACTCTAACTCTCCTGCTTATTTTGCAATACAATATTATAAACTAGTTGCCTCAAGTCCGAAGGTGGTAATGCACATATTTAAGTAAAAGACATAACAACTGGAAGCAGAAAGGATTTTCATTATTGCACATGTAATCAAAAGTACATATGATGTGAGAGTACATTAGAAAATATAAATGCTTTCGAACTTGACTTGAATAACACTCTACTAAGAAAGAAATACTGTTTATGAAGATTTTTGTGTCCACCAACTCCACATTAGAGCCCCTAATTTATGTCACAAAAGCAAGGTGGCAGGGGATCTGCATACATTTTACATTCATCACAAGACTGAAGGATGAGAAAAGACTCAGTGGCAGCAGTTTCAGCCGGGATGACCCTATCCTTGGTGTTGTTGGCTGAGTTAGCCTCAGGATCAGGTTCTTTTGCAGCTCTTAAGAAAAGACATACACAAATCAGAGACTTAAAAGTTTTCTTTTCAGTGCATTTCTTTTTTCTTTTTTTGCGGTACCAGGGACTGAACTCAGTACCTTGCACTTGCAAGGCAGGCGCAATGCCACTGAGCTAAATCCCCGGGCTTCAGTGTATTTCTTACAATTGCTAGGGCTCTCTGGGAAGTTCAGTGCTGCAGCAACACACGAGACACCAGCCCTGGATTAAAGCTCTCTGTCCTGTTGCCAAGTTCCTTTCTTATCCCTTTCTCTCTTACAACTGCTGTATATGTACTCTGGTTACATTAAAAAAAAAAAGGGAATGGATTACAAGTACGGATCATCCATCCAGTTGCTGCAGGAATGAGGGGGAAAGGGCTCTACTATATAATTCCCTAGAATGGGGACATCACTGAGGCTACAGCTAGTCTCTCTCATATTTAAAGATCCTCTCCCCAAACTATAATCTCTTGCCTTAACCTACTCCCGCTTGTAAGCTGTCTTCTATAGGGCCTTGGTCCTAAAGGCCCACCTCACTGTCCCCGAGGCCACGGGCAATGAATGAGGGAACATGCTTGGGAGCTCCTGAACTGGGTGAGAGAAGGTCAGTGTGGCCTGTCCCCTGACTCACTCCCACAGGATCCCCTGGGATTGTCCCATCTCCAGTGCATGGGACTAGGGGAGGTTCTGGCAAGGGACTAATAAACATCTGATGGGAAACCCAGGAGATCAAGTGACACGGATGTGGTGCTGACACACACAGCCTCAAGGCTGAGAATGTTCTACTTTTCAGCTAACCCCAATCCAGAAGGAAGATTCTGTACTCGCCTGCCTTTGCTTTTCCTGTACCATCTGCCTGTGGCTCTTGACCTTACCCATGGTGTAGCCCCAGCCACAAGGAATAACCCAGTTCAAGCAGAGCACCAGGTGTCCCACTTGAGGGCGAACTGTTCACTCCTACCTGCATGACTCACTTTAGCGCTTTGGAGACATAGAAGAAAATACTGGTGACAATAGCTGTCAGAAAAACTGCAGCAATCACTAAGCTGAAGCCCATGCTGATTATGATCTTTGTACTGAGATCAGACATCTTTTACACCTAGGCAGAGAAATGCAGGCAGGTAGTGAAGGTGGCTTCTCCCAACCTGATAACCCTTCTCCACAACCATGAGGAGAGCCTTTTGTTTCCAGGCCCTAAGCTGGCCTGGAATAAGTAAAGAGGTTTATTTCTGTATGAAAACGACTGATACAAAATCCACAGAGAAGACCAGGACATTGGAAAGAATCTTTACTTTTCACAGGCAGTGATCTATGCTTAGGGCTTGCACTGGAGCTAGTGGTTTTACTCCTCCACCTGTGCCTCTTAAACTATGTCCATCTCAGACTCAGAATGACCTGTAACTGTACAGTAGGTTTAAAGATACTTTATGGGAATAAGACTTTTTTCGACATGTTACTCTTTGACAATCCCGAGAATGCAAACCTTTGTTAAGTGTTAAGTGTTTTAGGGGAAAAAGTTTTCAGTTCCCCCACTGAAAACTGGATCAGGCCATTTCAGGGCTAAGGGTATTCTGGAAGCTTCCAGCCAACCCCTTGTCCTGACTGAGATAGGAAGTGGTTTGCACAGGCCAGAAACCAGCTTCTTCAGGAGCCGCTTGTCCCTCATTCTGTCTTCCTGTAGACCACGGGTCTTCCTCCTAAACACATCTTCCCAGAAAAGCAAATTTGTCTGGAATAAGCAATTTACTCAATCTCACACACTGAAATTGAGGAGCAGTGAACCAGGAGAGAATAAACTGTCTGCCAAGTACACTTAACTACTGTTTAAACCATCTAAAGCTGGATTAAGAACTGTAGAAAGAGAGGGCCGGGGATTTAGCTCAGTGGTTCTGCTGCCTGCCCCACAAGTGCAAGGACCCGAGTTTGATCCCCAGTACAAAAAAAAAAAAAAAAAAAGAACTGTGGAAAGAAAAAAAAACTTTTAGAGTACTGGATATTTTGTCAGGTATTTCTCAAACCTGTAATCTGAGAAAGAAGTATCCTATCTTCTCTGTTAGGAGTAATTACGGTCCTCGATTAAAGAGTTTGTGTTTGGAAGGGCAGTGTTCTGCCAGAGTTAGAATCTGCGCGCTCCAGCACTGATGACACAGGCTGTTATACCAGCTCCCTTCACAGAATTCTGAATTTTGTTCCATGTGCAGGTATGTTTGAATTCTCACGTAATATACTTTTCTTTTTTTTGGAGACAGGGTCTTCCTATGTATTTTGGCTGGCCCTGAATTCACTATGTAGCCCAGACTGGCTTCAAACCTGTGGCGGTCCTCCTGCTGTAATGCTTCAATTATACAATGAAATAATATGGAGCCATTTACTAGGCTTCAAGCACACATTCACTGAGATTGGCAGAGTTTCATACTTTATAGCTAAAAGAGGTACAGAAATAAAAGTTAAAGAAGATACCTGATTTGGTCAGGTTTGTATGATTTGAAGGAAATTCAGCCAATGGATTTACCATAGTACAGCTGACTTAGTAAAATTAAGTGGGAGATTTCAGGTGCAAACAAGATGGTGTGGGCTTGTTTTTCCCGTGGAAAAACATGTCTGGTTAAGGCGAACTTTGTTCATAAATGAACAAACATTACATAAGTCAGTTCTCATGTTACAGAAGTCAATTCACAATCTATTAACAGCATAAAACAACCCTTTCATAAAAATAAATATCTTAAATATTAGGTGAAAATACTTCTATTTATTCTAGACAGATAGCTTCCAGAGTGGGTGCATTTATTTTTACCTGCAAATATGTCACCCTTCAACACATATATACAATAGTACAAAAATCAAGTCTGTCAGAAAGAAATGCAATTTCCTTCGTTTGTATGCTTTAATCATTCAATGCAGATTCTTAGCATTTCACTTTTTTTTTTTGGTACTGGGGATCGAAGTCAGGACCTTGCACTTGGGAGGCAGGCGCGGTGCCACTGAGCTAAATCCCCAGCCCTAGCATTTCACATTTGATATCTACCAGGAAAGGCTTGGAAAGAAGGCCCTGTGTAAGGCCAGAAAAGGAGACCTCCTTACATGTTCCGGGTTTTTGAGGTAAAACAAGATGACTTCTCCCATTTTACATCAAACACTAAATCCAAAATAATAATCCTAACAAAGAATGGGCCAATTCTGGTTTGGTTTTCCTATCTACTGCAACAATGTGATGGAACATAAACTTAATGGTCCAAATATGAAATAATCATATCTATATTAAAAATCTGAAATAAACAATATAAAATATAAATTGGTGGTCTAAAAATAAAGCTTCCAGAAGCAACAATTATAAAAAATACCGAATATTCTAAGGATTCTCTTTATACCCTAAAACTATGAAATAAAGTCTTTGTATAAATTAAAGCAGTACTTAAACAATACAGTAAAAACTGATGAACAGTATCAGAAGTCCTTAAACATTTTATGTACTTAATATAAACTATGTAAATCTGTAAAAGCAAAAACTATTCCACACAAAAACAACTTACGAGTGTAAACATGTTTACTCTTAGTGTACAGTCCTGGATTTACAACAAGGACAGTCAAAATGAACAGAGGTCACTTTATGTAAAACAATGATCCTTCAAAAGATATTACTTGCTTTTCATAAACACTTTTGGGTTTTAGCTTTGTAATAAATATATAATGTTTATAAGACACTGCATATGTTGAGACCCTTCTCCATTTGAAGCTCTTCTCCAGAGTTATAATGCATTAGAAGTGTCCCAGCGGGTGGGAAGTTGTGAGTTTTGTAGCAAGTCCATTGACAAAGCAATCTTATAATTTATGTGCACCTGAAGTTTATATATCTGGTGGTCATGCAGGCCATAAGTTTCTTTTCCATCAGGTCCACATCTTTGGAAAGAAATCTTTCCCAAGCAGGAGCAAATAGGCTGTTCTTCCATTCTAATAATGAAATTAAAAAATATATCAAATTTCCTCAATATTATAATAAAAAGCTGTGCAACAAGGAGCCAACATGTATTGCTAAAATTTATCTCCATAACTGTACTCTGTCTCCTTATGACACATTTCTAGGTTCAAAACTACATATTTAAGAGGTGGCCAGAGCCCTGCCCAATACACTCTTTTTTTTTTTTTTTAGTATAACATTGAGGTGGGACATTAAACTGAAGATGAACCCTTCAAGACGTTCTGATTTTGAGTGCCAAATAAAAACTGACTTGTTCAGTTTCTTTTAGGGTAATGTTTTATTTTTATTTTTTTCAAGAAACTCTACGATTTGAAGTTTTTCTTTCTTTCATACAAACAGTTTACTAAGTCCTGAAAGGTTCTTCCTAATCTAAAAGGAAAATGCTTTAAGAATTTAACTGGGGTGGGAAAATTACAGATTTAAAAAGAAAGAGAAACGTATCACTTTCTAAAAGTTCACATTGCACTTTGGGACAATGATTGTCAGAGCGTGGTGCAAAGACCAGTATGAGGGTCGGGGATTTAGCTCAGTGGTGCCACCACCTGCCTTGCAAGCACAAGGTCCTGAGTTTGATCCCCAGTACCACACAAAAAAAAAACAACGAAAAAAAAGACCAGTATGAGACCCTTTTAGGGGCTCCATGAGGTCAACATATTTCTATAGTAACACTCAAATGTTATTTGCCATTTTCACCTTCATTTTGTCCTGAACATTCAGTGGTATTTTCCAGAGGCTATATAACCTGTCAGTCATAGATCTGATGAGTAATAGAATTTCCTGAGGTTATAACTATCTTTTAGAGATTAACTGAGTTTGTTCTGAATACTTCTACTGTGTTCTTAAAAAGCTGTAATGGATTATATGGTTGCAATGCAGAAGCAGACATTAGAAAGTGACTATAGTCTGCGGCCATACCACCCTGAACGCGCCCGATCTCGTCTGATCTCGGAAGCTAAGCAGGGTCGGGCCTGGTTAGTACTTGGATGGGAGAAAGTGACTATAAATTTATTCAAACTGAAAATAATGCATTTGCCTCACATTGTCTTTAATAAAAGGTACCATTTATGTCTGTATGAAAGTTATTATTACTATTTTTAATAAATATTTTACGTAGTCTACATAAACAAATCATCTTTGAATTCCTCAATCATTTTTAAGATTACAAAGAAATCCCAAGATGCAGAAATTTAAGAACTACCATTCCAGGAAAAGACAAGCTGGGTAATAATTTAAGAAAATATTTGTTTTTGAAGTATGAATTATAGATTCTCAAAAAGATACAAAAACAGAGTGGAGAGTTCCTGTGTACTCTTCACTAATGGTCTTAATGGTTACATCTTATGTAACAGTGGCACAACATCATAACCAGGAGATGGACATTGGTATAATGTACACATAAAGTTGTCCTCCTTATCTGGGGGAATATGAAATATATGTTCCATGAACCCCAGTGGATCCTTGAAACCTCAGATACAATGAACCATACAGTAACAAACCCTATATATACTAATTTTTTCCTATAATACATATCTATGATGTTTAATTTATAAATTAGGCAAGTAAGAGATTTAAGACAATAATAATAAAATCAAACATTATAACAATATACTATAATGAAAATTGTGAATGTGCTCTCTTCCAAAGTATCTTATTGTACTGTAGATCTTACTGAGCTCAGCATGATTCAATTTTTCCTTTCCTTAAGTCAAGAGCTTTCATCTTTTCACTTAAAGGAAGCACTTAACGGCTTTACTTTGGCATGTCCAAGCTGCTAGCATCACTAGTCTTATGCTTAGGAGCCATAATTAAGTAAAATAAGGGTTATTTGAATATAACCACTGTGATTCTGAGATAGTTTGTCTTAAGTTACTTTTCCCACTGCTGAGACAAAATACCTGACACCTACAAGTTAAAGGAAGAAAGGTTTATTTTGGTTCATAGTTTATATAGAGAGGTTTCAGTCCATAGTAGGCTGACTCCAAGGTAGGGAGGCAGAGAATAAGGGCATCACAGAGGAGAAACAGTCCATGGTAGAGCAGGCAGGAGGCAGTGAAGCAACAGTTAACAGGCCCACCTTCTTTCTGTTCTTTTATAGTCCATCCAGGCTCCAAGCATATTGGCTGATACCTCCCACACCCAAGGTGGGGCTTCCATTATCCACACCCTTAATCCACATTCACACACCCTAATCCAGCCATTTTTGAAACTCTACCTACTGAAGCTTTAGGGAAAGATCTAGATACAAGCCATAACAAAGTCCATCTGATAACTTCTTGTAACTGAGAGGGACTGATGGATGGGTAGAGGATACACTGTGGCTATGCTGGACAAACACATGATTTCTGTCCTGGGCAAAAAAATAGAGGGATGGTATGAGATTTCACCATGCTGTTCAGAATGGAACACAATTGAAAACTTGTGAATTTTTTACTTCTGAAATTTTTCATATAGTTTATACTGCAGTTGACTGTAGGTAACAAAGCACAAAAAGTAATACAGACCTAAGGCCATATTTTCATGTGTAGATTTATGTAACTACCATACAACCATAATGAACTATTCCCTCACCACAAACATCTGCCTTGTACTCTACCTTTATAATCACTCCACCCCTTTTTACCATATTACCCTTAATCCTTAGCAACCACAAGTTTGTTCTCCAACCCTACATTTTCAGTATTTTGAGAATGTTATATAAATTGAATCATACAGTATATTGTTTTTTGAGTTTTTACCCCAAGCTGTTGCATGAATCAATGGTTCACTCTTTTTCTTTAAATGAGTAGAATTCCACAGTATGGATGTATCACTGTTTGTTTATTTAACCATTCAGCTAACATTGGACATTTGGGTTCTTTCCAGTTACTGGTTATTACAAACATATACAGATTTTTGTGTGGATATAGATTTTCATTTCTCTGAAATAAATACCCACTGGTATGATTGCTGGTTTACATGGTATATGTCTAGTTTTTTAAGAAACAGGCACACTGTTTTACAGATTGGCTGTATATTTTACATTCTTACTAACAACGTGTGAGAGGTCTAGTTTCTCAGCTTCTCTGCCAGAATTAGACGTTTTTTCAGATTTATCTTGCACAACTTGTGTGTTGAGGAAGAGTACACAGACATTTAAATTTGTACATGATTCTCAACATATGTATCAAAAATTTTAAATGTCATGTATTGGGATTTTCTCAATGATTTTCTAGCTTAAAATTTGGCGGTAAAATTTCCTTAAGGGAATATAAGCAGTTGTAAAAACTGGTTATGCACATGCATTAGAATGAATCTAGACCCACATCTATCACCATGCACCAAAATGAAATAAAAATGGATCAAAGACATAAGTATTAAAACAAAAACAATCTGCTGGAAGAAAAAAATAGGTAAAACTCTTGAAGACATAGGCACAGGAAAGGACTTTCTAAACAGAACTCCAATTGCACAAGAAATAGTAGCTAGAATCAACAAAGAGGACTGTATCAAATTAAAAAGCTTCTACCCAGCAAAGGAAACAATTAATCAAGTGAAGAGACAACCTACTGAATGGGAACATTTTTTTTGTTAGCTACTCCTCTGATAGGAGAGTAATATCTAGAATTTACAAAGAACTGAAGACACTCAGATCCCTAGAATAAGATCCAATCAAAAAATGGGCAGCTGAAATGAACACACACTTCTCAGAAGTACAAATGGTCAATAAAAGGAACTCTTCTACCTTTTTGGTGGGAATGTAAACTAGTACAAACTAGTATGGAGATTTCTCAAAGAACTAAAATTAGAAATTCTATTTCACATAGCTATTCGCCTTCTAGGTATGTCCTCAAAAGAGCTAAAGACATTTTATTACAGTGATACATGCATACCAATTTTTTATTTTTTATTTTTGGTACCAGGGAACAAACTCGGGACCTTGCACTTGGGAGGCAGGCAGTGGCACCACTGAGCTAAATCCCCGGCCCCATGCATACCAATGTTTATAGCAGCACAATTCATAACAGCTAAATCTTGAAAGTAGCTTGTATGTCCATCAACAGACAAATGGATAAAGAAAATGTGGTATCTATACACAATGGAATACTACTCAGCTGTAAAAAGATAGATTTGAGATATTTGTAGGAAAATGGAGACACCTGGAAAATATGTTAAGTGAAAAAAATCCGACACAAATTTAAATACTGTATTATCTCTCATTTGATTAAGGGAAAGTACAAATAAAGAGCAAAATAAAGAACTGACAGAAGGAAACAGTGAGACAGATCTTCTGCAAATAGGCAGGGGACCAGGAAACTGAAGGCAAAGTAGAGCAAGGCCAGAGAGGAAAGGGAAGAAGCTCTAAGATGTGTCATGTACATGTACCAAATACCCGCAATGAATGCAATCATTACATGTTGTAAACATGAACTAAAAATAATAACGTTAATATGGAAAATTGGGAAAGGATTTTTAGATAAAGAGGGAAGGAGGTGGGTGGGGAGGGGAAGGTCATTAAAAAAGAATCAAGAGTTGGGCCAGGGATTTAGCTCAGTGGCACTGTGTCTGCCTTGCAAGTGCAAGGTCCTGAGTTCGATCCCCAGTACCAGGGGGAAAAAAAAAAGAATCAAGATGTGTTATGTACATGTACCTACTCCCCAAGATGAATGTAAACTTCATGTATGGCAAGCATGTACTAGTAAAATAAAATTTAAAAAATAAAGTCATAATTACAAAAAAATTCCAGTTAAATCAATAAACGTACAAAGAAAAAATTAAAGTCATGCCCATGTGGTATTTAATGAAATCCTAAATACAATTCACTTAGAATTTAGAGCTATAAGAGAATGTCAGGATAATCTAACCTAGCTGGTTGTTTACACATAAAGAAGGCAAATTCAGAGTTGACCATCTACCTTCTTCAAAGGATACTCAGTATACCAAGTCCACCTTGGAACCTAGTTCTTCTGTCTTCTATCCCAGTAGTTTTTCCATTGCTAACTATCCTGTAAAAGGCCATCATTGTGAAATTTTTAGTGGTATCTGGAAATAAATCATTTCAACTTACCTGCTGCTGAAATCTAACTATATTCATCAGTTGCTGAGCTCCAGCTGGTAACTTTGATCCATGCCCTCCATCACTGTTTGGATCTTGTCAAGGTCTAGCTTTGATCCTAGAGCAGGAAAACTTGGTGAAGAATTTGTTTCACATCGCTTCTCAGCCTTTTGGCTGAGATCGAGTGAAGAATTTGTCTCACATGTGCCACGACTTTGCTGATAACACACACTGCTTTTCACCACAGGGCAGCAACTATTATAAAACAAAAATCCTGGGAACTTGTAACGGCATTAAAAAAAATCATCATTTATATCTCTTCTTGGTATTACCTAAACAAGAGTGAAGTATTCAAGAATCTAAAAATTAAATTCCTGTATATTTTAATATTTCCTTTAGAACAGAAAAAGTTTTAATTTATCACTAGGCTCAGACCAACTATTTTAAAAAGTCCCTTCCAAACTAAAGGATTCCACATAATATAAAAGGGGAGAATTACAGAAAGTTACACTTAATTTGAGGAATTAAATCATGACAATTTAGCTTGCCAGATAATATCTGATATAAAATAAAGCTGTCCTGAAGTCTATGTAAACTGTTTACTGAAACACTAACAAAATTCAGTCATTTGAAATTTAAAATTGTAAGAGAATTTCAAGATGATCCAATACAGCTTGTTGGTTTATATGTAAAAACTGAGTTCAGGGGGGATTTTCTAACTTGTCAAGGAATACTCAATTAGTAAAAGCCAAGCGTGAGGCCTAGCTCATCTGGCTTGTATCTTAGTAGTAAAGTTTTATGCTATCCATGTTTTTGAACCAAAAGGCATTTGTGTTTAGTACATACAACACAATAGCAAAATGAAAGGGAACAGGCTTTGGTTCAGATACACTTGGGTTAAAACTCTGCTACTTAATAACCTGTGTAACCTTGGGCAAGTGCTGGACCTGAACTAATAATAAAATTGGAATGAGTAACAGTAATGACTTCACATGGTGGTTGGAAAGTTTCTTAGTGAACAACTTTTCATGTTCACTGAAAATTAAAAAGATTTTTAAAATTTTATCACTTTTAATAGTTACATCTAAAAATAAGTATTTTCAGGATAATATCCTGAGATTCTGTTTTCCTGATGAGCATAGGGACCTGGGACTCCTGACCGCACTGCACTGCCTGGAAGGCATCTCAGCATCCACTTATTAGCTACATGTGAGAACTGGATAAGGTAACATAGGTACAGTCATCTAGCACAGCATATTTTAAAGCTAAAGTAATAGTTATTATTTCCAACACGCAGAGGATACAAAACAGTTCAGATGTGGTGTTATATTAAAAAAAATTGGGGCAGAATCTCTGCAAGACAACAGGAAAAAAACCATAATTTTAATTTTATGACAGGTCAAGAAGCTCATAGTAGGCTGCTGTGGCAGAGTCAGATTACTACACCATTTGGAATGGGCTTCCCAGAAGAAAATGTGTTCAGTGTTCCAGAAATAAGTAAATTTATTTATTTATTTATTGGTACCGGGGATCAAACTCTGGTCCTTGCGTTTTCAAGGAAGGAGGTGGATATTTATTTATTTTTCAGACAAGGTCTCACTATGTAGTTTAGGCTCACCTCAAGCTCACTAAGTAGCCCAGGCTGGCCTCGAACTCACACCGACCCTCCTGCCTCAGCCTCCCGAGTGCTGGGATTACAGGTATATGCCACCACCCAGGCTTAGAAACTGTTTTAAAACACAGAACCCTGGGAGGGAAAAATGACAAGAAACAACTATCAGGGCTGTGATCTAATAAAACTCGTCTCCTAATTAGGTGTGACCTACAGTGCTAGGAATTCACCTCCACTTAATTTCTGCACTTATAAAAGGCTAATTTAGACTGTCTTTAACACACCTAACAATCTAATCTTCTATGCCTATGGGTATATTTTTATCTTTTCTCCCCTAATGTCTGGCTGGCATCAATGTCAGGAAATCAATCACCATTCCCAAAGCTGAGGAAAATAAAAACACAAACACACAAAAACACTTTTGCCTAGACAGGCCACACACCTGCCATCCAGAATGGTGCAAATGCTGCTGCCCCTACTGGTTCCACAGTATTCCTCTCCTACATATACTTCCATATTTCTTGCTGGACTTAAAAGGCCATCAGAATCGATTTCTTCTTCTCCCTTAGGGTCACATCTCAGGTAGAGGAAACAGGGGCTTCCTCCTTGGGGGCTTGGGCTGCTCTTCAAGCTCACCAGATCCTGGCTGAGAAGAAAGTTGATAAAAACGTTACAAAGTGTGTTTTTCTGAAGAGTGCTCCAAGCCCACTTCTGTCTCACTTCCACTTGCTCTTCGATCCAAGCACCTTCTCAAACACCCACAGTCCCTTAATGCAGAATCCACAAGGAATGGGGGCGTCATCCGCTGGGGCATTGCCCTCTATTTTCCTTTGATCATGGGCAATCTACTCAATCCTCTGACTCTGAGTTAACTAAATGCATTCATTGGGCCTCCATTGTGTGCACAGAATAGACAAAAGTGCCTGCCAGAGTTAAGTAGACGCGGTTCTCTACCGTTGGTGGGTGTGTGCGTGTGTTTAAGCCCGTTCTGGTAGACAGCAGGGCTTTGCTCATTTTGGGGAGCGTGGTCCTGCTGGATTCCGACTGACAGGAGACCTGGCGGGCTGTCCCGAGGGGCACAGGGAGACGCTGCTGTCTGCGTTTCCAGGTCCCCTCCCGGCCCCACGCCCCGCAGTCTGGCCCACTTCCCTCCCCGGCCCGGTCCTTGAACCCGGCCCTGTCTGCACCTCGCAGCCTCCGCTCCGTTCGTGGTCCCGGCCCGGACCTTGTCCTCTCGCGGCCCCGGCCCCCCTCGCTCCTCCCCAGGAGCCTGGCTGTCAGCGAGCTCAGCACTCCAGTCCCCGCCGGCCCGGCTCACCCTGGGGCAGGCGGCGCCAGAAGCTCCTCCCACTCGAAATTCTGGGCGCCGGGCCCAGTCTGGGTGAGAAGGAGGCTCTGGGTCAGCGCCCCGTTCGCTGCATCCCACGAAGACGCTAGCGTCGGGCGGCGGGTCAATCCCGCGTCCCCAGTCTGGGTCTCCATTCCGCCGCCTCCAGCCCTCGTCAGGACCAAAACCTCGCTTACAGAACTAGGGTTTCGGTGCAGCCACTTAAGCAAGCAGAAATACCCATGCTTACACTGGTAAAGTAGCTTCAAGAAAGGAGTTCAGGGCCTGAGGGCTCACGGATAGAGAGTAGAGCATGCGCACTGACTACGCCACCAAGATGCACAGGCGCAGTTAGCTACGCCCCCGGAACGGGTGCTGTTTGGGACCTTGGCTGTGGAGCAGGCCCCTTCTAGTAGAGGGTCGTTGCTGGGCTCTTGACCAGGGTGGGTCCAATGAAGAGTCTTAGTCGTGTAGGTGTAGTGTGCTCGCTCCGACATCTGCAGGACCACCCCCTGCCTGACCTGGTGATCTCCGGAGTGTCCGGCAGGGTCCGCTGCCCCCGCCCCCTCCCGCGGAGCGTGAGGCGCGTCCAGGGCCTTTGGGGCTGCGAGATCCTGAGACGGGCTGTGGATTCGGGTTATTTTTCGTTCCTTCCTGATCTGACAGTAGAGGGTAGTTGAAATGGAGGGTGGGAAGTTGGGGTTTGAAGGGCGACGCTGGGCTGTGTTGGACCAAGGCAGGTTTGGCATTTCAGCCCGATAATGTGGCGAAGTCTGGTTGGACCAGATTCCTTTCCAGTCACAGGAGCCCTGGTAGCTAGACTTGGGCGCTCTCATTGACAGAAATCTGAAGTTCCTGGAGATCCAGGGTGTTTGAGCGCAGAAATATGAGATTAAGAGTGAGTTTTCTACTTGCTGTGTGAATTCAGAAGATAGATCGCATCTTTTTCACTTTTCTTTGAACATATTTTTAAAAACTTGAAAGTAGATTCAAAGAAAATTAGGTCAGTGTTTTTCAAATCTGGGATGTCACATTTGTGTTTATAGTACTCTTTCCAAAACTATCCGAAACCTGTTGATTTTTTTTTCTCATTACTTTGTATTCTGGGCTCATGATTAGGTGGAAAATAATTTAGTCTTTGTACTTAAGTTTTTATTTGTGTCTGTAAGTTAACATACGTACTTGATGATAATAGAATGTACTGTTGCTGGTATTTATGTGTGGAATCATGCCATAAAAATTGTGACTGTATTTTCTATAGGTAATCACTCATCCAGAGTTTTTTTTTCCGTACCGGGGATCAAACTCTGGACCTTGCCCTTGCAAAGTAGGCTGAGGCACCGCTGAGCTAAATCCTGGGCCCCAGAGTGTATTTTTAACGGATTTACCGGGAGTGAAACAGCACCAAAGATGTAATATGTACAAAATACAAAAAATTTAAAATCTTTAATTGTAAAAGTTCCTGGAGGTCGAATATAGATTCCCTTAAGAGAACCCCTACAGTACCGCCCCCCCCCCAAACACTACCAGAAACTCATAGAAATGACTGGGAAAAAAAGTTCCCTGTTGTTTTGTGCTGGGTAGGGAAAAGTAACCATTTTGAAATATGCCCTGTCAAAACGTAATGGTTTTGATACATCATCCAAAGAATTTCCCCTAAACAGGCCTCCTCTCAAGAGGAGAACTACTAGAGCAGTGGCGGTAAACCTGTGCTACTTGTGCTGCAGTGGGCATGCAGCAGAGCCTTCTCTGTTAGCATCACCCCAGCAGCCAAGCATCAGATAACAGTGTACTTAGTGTCCATGTACATGCTTGGAAAGGACTAACAGTGCTAGGTGGTGACACCCTGACCAGTGTGACTCCTTAGGCATGGCACGTCTCAACTTTCACATGGCTGTTCAGTGTGCAGCTGAGGATAGATGGATGGATATATATAATATATTGGCTTGAACTGGCTGTGAGTTTTAATACTTGTTTTTCTTAATACAAGATTTTAGCTTTCAGTTTTTTAATGAAAAAATTGAAATTTGATATCTGTTCTTTAAAAAGGACACACTCTGAGAGACAGATTCTTTTAATGTGCTGTCCCTCTGTCATATTTGAATCTGCAACATCATATTTAGTTGTTTGTGAAGAATTTATGAAAATAAGAGCAAGGATATATAATATTTGCTTGGAATGGCTGTGACGACTTTTTCAGAGAAGGCCAAAAGCTGCTGGTCAGTGGAACATTGCCCTCCTGCACTGGTGGTCAGTAAATCCAAGAGGAACCCCAAGCTGAGAATCATTGACATAGATTGTTGATTCAGGGAATATCCGATTCTTTAGTATTAACTAGTAGTGTTAGTTATTTTTGGTATAGGAATAGATTTGTATTGGGTACATCATTTAAAAAAAATTTATGTTTTTATAGGCTCCAAGTGTTGAACATGAAAACATGACTACAGCAAAAAAAGCAAAACTCAAAACAGATAGTGGAACATCATTCCAAGAGGCCTGAACAGAGTCATTTGGAGTGGTTGAACACAATGGGAAAGCATTATGTATTCTGTGTAGTGAAAGTGTTGTTTGTCGCACATCAAGTGTCAGATGGCACTTTAACACCAACCACAAAAATATTGCTGAACTTGGTGAAACTGAAAAGAAAGAGTTTCTCAAAGGGAAACTGAGGAAATATCATTCCCAGTATCTTACTTTTTGCAACTGTCTTTCTAAAACAAATCATCTGACAGCTGCCAGCTTTCAAATTTCACTGTGCATAGCAAAACATGGTAAGCCCCTCTCTGATGGGGATTTTGTCAAAATGGCCATGTTGTCTGGGAGTGATTCTCTTTTTCATGATTTCCCAACAAGTATAAAATTATGCAACATATCACTGAGATGCCACTTAGCAGAAATACTGTTAAAGATCGAGTCCTGCACATGGCAAGTGATGTTAGTCAGCAGCTCACCACTGACTTACAGAAGGCAGCCTGTTACTCCATGTGCTTGTATGAAAGCACAGATGTAAATAATCATGCAAGGCTAGGAATAATTTTGCATTATGCACTTGGTGACATCATGAGAGAAGAGCTGGTGAAACTGGTGTCTTTGCCTGGAAGAGCAAAAGGGATAGATATCTACAATGCTGTAATGGAGGCTTTTTTTGTCACAAGACATAAGACCAGAAAAAGTGGTTTCAATTAGTAGTGGCAGGGCACCTTGCATGGTGGAGGCAACATCTGGCTTCATACAGTTCTTTGTTAAAGAGGCAAAACATCCAGTCATTCACTTTCATTGTATTATATATCAAGAAGCTCTTTGTGCCAGGAAAAGCAGCAAAAAATTAGATGATATCCTCAAAGATGTCACAAAAATGTTGAATTACATCATGGCTCGTGCTGGTAATTTTCAACAGTTTCAAGCACTCCTTGATGAGGTTCAGGCACAGGATAATGCTTTGCTTATGTACAATAATGTCCGGTGGCTGAGCAGAGGACAAGTCCTGGAGAGATTTGTAGCCTGCTTGGATGAAATTAGGCTGTTTATGAATGAAAAAGGGCAGGAATATCCACAGCTCACTGATATGGCCTGGCTTAACAACCTCATGTTTTGTACAGATTTTACACTACATTTCAGTGTACTTAACAAAAAAACTACCAAGTGTAGGGAAAACAGCAGAAAGGATGTTTTATGATATCAAAACATTTGAAAGAAAACTGCAGGTTTTTGAAAGAGATCTTGAAAGTGGGCAGCTGAAATATTTTCCAAATCTAAAAATATGTTTAGAAAATTCTACATTTCCAGACAATCCTACAAGCCATCAGGAAGTCTATAAGGAATTTTCTAGCACTGTAGCAGCTGTGAAGGAGAATTTTAGTAACAGATTTTTACAATTCCATAAGATGGAGACAACCCTGAGTTTTCTTACTTCTCCAGATAAAGTCAAATTTGAAGAACTTGATCTTTCCTGCTTAAACTGGTTAGATTTTGGAAATCTGGAAATGGAGCTATTGGAATTTCAAGAAAGCTCTATCTGGAAAAATAAATTCTATGACTTGCATGCTATGCTTGAGAAGATCGAGATGATAGAGTGTGAAGGGATGACAAAGGACAGCGCAGTGGGTAGTGCTGAGAATGAAATCCTTAAAGTGTGGAATTCTCTGCCAAATAATCTTAAGTCAGTGAAAGCACTTGGGATTGCCTTTCTTAGTTTGTTTGGATCATCTTATGCTTGTGAGCAACTGTTTTCAGCTTTGAATTATATCAAATTTGATACAAGAAAACAGACAGATGACGTGAGTGCTGCATGTGTTGCTCTCAGACTAACAAAGTATGAGCCAAGGTTTGACAAGCTATCAGCATGCACACAACAGCAAAGATCACATTAATTGTGCAAAAGCATGCAAAATGCACTTACTTTTCAATAAAAAGCTGTTTGTATCATTGAAAGCTGTTATTGTGTTTTTCTTTTAAGACAAAAGATGTTAATGTGTAAGTTGGTTTTTCTAAACTAAAGCCTCAGTGTTCAGGTTTAATTGTAGTGCTGGGTTTTGGGTTGCAGTCTGAGGACTTAGTCTCTAAAAGGTTTGCCATCATTGTGCTAGAGACTTATCTGATGTTAGACAATTTAAGGACCCTCTAACCTTTCTGTATTTTAACAGGAGGTGGAAAAAGGCTAAGGAATGCCTTTGAAGGTGATAGTCCAGGGACTCATGCTTATTGAACAAACTGAAATTTTGTCATACAATAATAGAATGTTTCCCTTCCCTCATACCTATCTCGACACAAACAGGGCTCTACTGGATTACAACTGAGAGAACTATAAAAACAGATTCCAGTTTAATAAGAGTTTCTAGGGAGAAGACAGTAGGGCAGACCAAAACCAAAATAATAGACGAAATTGACACCTATATCTAAGTAAACATTAAACAAAACCTAACTTCTTGTGAGTTTGACATAAACTTCACACGAACAGCCTGATTACCTCAGTTCATATACATTCATTTATGTACATCAGACCCAGCTTTCAACAGAAAGTTATAAAACATGGTAAAAAGCAAGAAGTGATAAGAAAGAGCATTAGAATCACTTTTAGATATGACACAGATTTTGGAATACTTAAGGAATATAAAATTGTATATTAATTTAAAAAGTAGCATGCAAAAACATATGGGCAAAGAGAGAGGCAGGGAAAGTAAAAAGACTTTAAATGTGTTGTATACATGTAACTACTGTCTATAATGAATGTAATCAATTATGTATTGGAAACATTTAGTAATAAAAATAACAGTTAACAAAAAAGAACGTATGGGCAATGCAGCTAAAAGCTAAGAAAGGTTGGGGCCAGGGATTTAGCTCAGTGGCACTGCACCTGCCTTGCAAGCCCAAGGTCCTGAGTTTGAGCCCTGGTACCAAAACAAACAAAACAAAAACAAAAAAACCCACAACAAAGGAAGATAAAAAGGAAATCATGTATATCAAAAACACTGTGACAGAAATGAAAGCCTTTGATAGATATATCAGGTGACTTGGCTGACCAACTTTTCCCCCTGAAATCAGTGAACTTGAAGATATGTCAACAAAAACCACCTCAAGAGAGGGTAAGATGGTGGATTAGATGCACCCAGCACTCACCTGCTTCTTGATAGAGAAGACATCTGAGAGCAGCTACTCTTTGTGATAGGTGATTTTGGAAAACACTATAGTTCAATTAGGAACATAGAAATTTGGAAAAACTCAAAAACTTAGATAGGAATACAGAATAAGACAGAGTGCCACAATGCCTGCTGCATGACAGTGCAGCAGAGGGCAGGATAAGTGTGAAAGAGAAATACCCAGAGAGCGTAGCTAGCTCAAGACTCAGCATCATGTAGAAAGAAGTACAGTCTGAACAGATAGTAGATCTGGGATCTACATAGCATAACGGCACTAGGAAAGTTTTCTCCACTTTAAGCATATATTTTCAGTGTAGTAATAGTCATTATAAGAAGTTCTTGTCTGAGCTTGCTGCTCTGGGAATGAAAGTCCCTGCATTTTTCTGTCTTTAGGAACCCATACCAAATATATTGAACGAGCAAGTTTCTGCCTTGAGAGCCAGTTTGCTTTAGGGGAGAGCATCTGAAACAAAAGAGCTGAGAACTCTATCCAGTCAGAAACTGATCTCTGACATGTAAGGGAAAACAGGTTGCTTCCCATTTAAGACCAGCAACTTGGGAAGCCACACGTGGGAGTCAGTGAAACAAGTGGCCACACATGATTCCATGCAGAAGCCAAGTCTCAGAACATGAGTAATAGTGAAGTGTGTGCTGGGCTCACCTCTTTATCCTCTAAAGGAGATAGCAATGTCCCCTCATTATGTCCCTTACCCCAAAGGAGGCATCAGAAAAGGTGCTGAGGAGTGTATTGCACTGCAGTGACCAGTGTCAGATCTACCCTAGGCATATGCAGAGAAAGTAACAGTGGATTAATTTCTGGTAGAGGAATCTTTGTGTTCTGTCCTAACTCATGCTGATGAGCAAGGCAGCTGAAATGTATTACAATTGACTGGTCACAAATCATTCATGATTGGCTCCCTGATGAGCAACATTAAGAAGACAAGGATAAATATCCCACAACATTTGTTCTTTCTAAGAGGCACATAGCCTAACAGATCACAGAAAGAACATCTGATTAGTCTGGGTAACAAACATCCATTCTTGCCTGCACAACCAGCCTTCTTGGCAGAGAGGAAAAAGACATACAGAAAACACTGATAAGTATTTGGCTAATGGAGCCAAACACAATGATATAAAATATAAGCAGTTTAGCAAAGGCTTAGAGACCATGAAAAGGAACCAAACAAAAATCCAGGAGATAAAAAAAATTCTATTGAAAGTATGGGTGGTAGAAGTGACCAATATAAGGAGAGTATAAGAACTAGAAGACGGACTGGGAATTTAGCTCAGTGGTTTTGCTGCCTGCTGCGCAAGCGCAAGGACCCGAGTTCAATCCCCAGTACCAAAAAAAAAGAACTAGAAGACAGGGCTGATGTAGGCGGCCATACACTCAGAGATACCTTAAAAACAATAGAAAATCATGGAAAATGGATCCAACAGCTGCTAAGTGATATAAACAATAGTGATCTAAACTGAATTGGAATTAGGAAGAGCATAATGTTGAGAACAAATCAACACCTCACATTAATATCTCACAATCTTAACAGCCTCAACTCCCTAATCAAAAGACACAAATTATTGGATTGGATCAAAAAACCAAACTCAGCAGTATGTTATATACAACAAACCTATTCCAAAGAAATTCACAGACTAAAATTCAAAGGGTGGAAAACTGTTCCATCCAGTAGAAGTATGAAAATGAGCAGGAATTGATACCTATTTTCCAGACAAAGTGGACTTAAGGACAAAACTAATCAAAGCAGGCAAAGTTTAATATCTTTTGGTTAAGGGAACATTTAAAAAGGAAGAGGTAACAATTATAAACATTTATACACCAAATTCTGGTGCACCCCACTTACAAAACCTATTAGACATGAAAAATCAGGTTAAAAACCAATACAGTTGTAATGAAGGACTTCATTACCATGCTGTAACAAATAGATCAAGTAGACAAAGAACAAAGAAATACCAAAATTGAACCAAACCTTTGAACAAATAGACTGCATAGATAGCTACAGAATGTTTCATCCAACAACAACAGAATACACATTCTCAGCAGCACATGGGACTTTTTCCCAAATAGACGACATACTAGCCACTAAAGCAAGCTTAAGTAAACACAGAAGAATAAGAGTTATCCATTGCGTATCAGATCATAGCATAATGAAACTAAAAATCTGGCAAAAGAAACTACAAACATTTACGCAAACACATGGAAATTAAACAATACCCTCTTGAATAATCAATGGCTTTCAGAAGAAATTAGTTTCTAGAATCAAATGATTATGCTAATACAACATACCAGACCTATGGAACATAGTGAAGGCAGTCTTAAGAGAGAAATTTATAGAAGTGAATGCCCAGATCAGAAAAACAGAGCTCATTCAAATACCCTTTTGATGCACCTCAGGACCTTGAAAAAGAACAATCCAAACCCAAAGCTAGCATAAGGAAGGAGATTATACAGATAAGAGCAAAAATAATTGAAATTGAGACTAAAAGAAGACAAATAATGAATGGAAGAGCTGGTTCTTTGAATGAGCCAGTCTTATCAAAACAAGGAAAGAAAAGACGAGGCACAAATCTATGCAATTAGAAGTGAAAAAGGTGAAACCACAACAGATTCTGCTGAAATTCAGAAGACCTTGGGTAACTACTTTGAAATAAAAATTCAGAAGTAGTGCGTAGATTCCCAGGTATATATGAACTAGTACCAAATCTGAAAGAAGATATAAAAACCACAAATAATCCAATGTCAGTCAATGAAATTGAAGAAGTAATTGAAAAACTACTAAGAAAAGCCCTGGTCCCAAGAGAGTCACTGCCATATTCTAGAAGAACTAGAGAAGATCTAACACCAATACTCTTCAGACTCTTTAATGGAATTGAAAGGGAAGCAGTACTCCCAAAGTCATTCCAGGAAGCAACTCTTACTCTGATTCCAAAACAAGAAAAAGAACAACAACAACAACAACAACAACAACTACAGGTCAATCTCTTTAATGAACATAGATGCAAAAATCCTCAATTAGATACTAGCTAACCAAATGCAGCAAACCGAAAATATCACACCATGACAAAGTAGCCTTCATCCCAGGGAAGCAGAGATGATTCAATATACAAAAATCAATAAATGTGATATACTATATAAACAGAAGCAAGGTAAAAAAGCATGACTGTCTCATTAGATGCAGAAAAAGCCTTTGATAAAATCCAACCTCCATTCACGATAAAAACCCTGAAAAAATAGTCATAGAAGGTCTTTATCTCAATCTGACAAATGCCACCTATGACAGACCAACAGCCAACATCATATTAAATGGAGAGAAGCTGAAAGCTTTCCTTCTAAAATCAGGAACAAGACAACGGTGTCTGCTATTACCACTTCTGTTCAATAGATTTCTTGAAATATTAGAAGAATCAGGTAAGAGAAAAAAATAAAAGGTAAGAGAAAAAAATATTAACTAAAAGAATCAGGTAAAAAAATATAGGCTAGGAAGAAGTTAAATTATTATTATTTGCAGATGACATGATCATCTATATAGAACATCCCAAAAAAGTCTACCAAAAGACTCCTAGAATTAATAACCAAATTAGTAGCATAACAGGATACAAAATCAGCACTTGAAAATCAGTAGTACACCAATAATAAACTCACAGAGAGAAACTGTGGAAACAATATCTTTCACAGTAGCATCAAATAAAAAGAAACACTTAGTGGGCTGGGGATTTAGTGCAGTGGTTCCAGCGCCTGCCTTGCAAGCGCAAGGTCCCAAGTTTGATCCCCGGTACCAAAAAAAAAAAAAAAAAGAAAGAAACACTTAGAAATCAACCTAACCAAGGAAGTGAAAGACCTCTACAATGAAAACTACAGTATTCTGAAAAAAAGAGAGTAAAGAGGATATCGGAAAATGGAAAGATATCCCTTGTTCCTGGATACGCAGAACCAATATAGTCAAAATGGCTATACTTCCAAAACTCTTATACAGATTCAACACAATCCAAATCAAAATACCAATATCATTATTCACTGAATGAAGGAAAACAATACTAAAATTCATGTGGAACCAGGAGAGACCTAGGATAGCAAAAAAAATTTTGGGCAGCAAGGGAAAGACAGGAGACATCACAGTTCCAGACTTCAACTTATACTACAAAACTATAGTGTTAAAAACAGCATGGTATTGTTAAAAAAAATTGTGGATCCATGAAACAGGATAGAGAATGCAAAAACAATGTCAGGCCCACTCAGCTACCTTATCTTTGACAAAGGGGTGAAATACTTTTGCTGGAGGAAAGCTAGCCTCTTTAACAAATGGTGCAGGGAAAACTGGTTCTCCACATGCTGAAGATTGAATCTAGGCCCCTATCTCTCACCGTACAATAAAATAAAAATGGATCAAAAATCTGAATATAAAAACAGAAACACTTAACTTTCTGTACAACAAAATAGGTAAAATTCTCAAAGATATAGGCAAAGGCAAAGATTTAATGAATGGATCCCTGGTTCCACAAGAAATAATACCAAGAATCAACAAATGGGATCTCATAAAGTTTAAAAACTACACAGTGTAATTCTACCACTTCAGAGACTGAGGCAGGAGGACTGCCACATGTTCAAGGCCAGCCTGAACTGCATGGTGAGACTCTGTCTTAAAAAACCAAAGCAAGCAAGCAAACAGATAAAAATCAACAGAATTGTAGTGGGAGACATCAGTATTCTATTATCACAAATGGATCAACTAGAAAAAAAATTTATATCATTTTTGAAACACACCTTCACAAATATGGACTTTATATATATATCCACAGTGTTCCATTCAACAACAGAATGCAATCTTCTGAGCAGCACACAGAAATTTCTTCAAAATAGACCATGTGCTAACCCAGAACACATGCTTAAAAAGAACTGAGATTATACGATGGAGATTATCATTACTAGAAATCAACAGCACAAGAAAGCACAGAAATTAAGCTAACACATGGAGATTAAGCAACACATACTTAGGGCCTGGGATTTAGCTCAGTGGTTCCTGCGCCTGCCTCACAAGTGCAAGGTCCAGAGTTTGATCCCCGGTTCCAAAAAAAAACAAAAAACAAAAACAAAAGCCAACACACGCTTGAATGATCAATGGGTCAGAGAAGAAATGAAGGAAGAAATTAGGCAGTTCCTGGAGTCAAAAAGTAATGCCAGAAAATATACCAAAACCCATGAAGCATAATGAAAGCAGTTTTAAGAGTGGAGAGTATAGCTGTGAATGCCCATACCAGAAAAATAGCCCAAATCACCTAATGATGCACCTCAAGGTGGACAAAAATCAAGCACAAAAAAAGAAAAAAAAATCAACCACAGTCCAAACCCAAAAGTAGTACAAGAAAGGAAATTATAAAGATCTAAGCAGAAATTAATGAAATTGAGACAAAAAGTACAAAGAATGAATTGAAGAACTGATCCTTCAAAAGAAAAAAAAGAGAATAAATAGACAAACACTTAACCAGTTTTAACCCACCAAAAGAAAAAAGAAATAAAAGACATATCAGTGCAATTAGAAATGCAAAGGGTAGAGTGACAATGGACACCACTGAAATCCAGAAGACTATTAGTAACTACTTTGAAAACCTGTACTCTAATAAATTGAAGAATTCAGAAGAAATGGATAGATTTTTAGATACGTATGAAACACTAAGTATTCCAGTAACAGTTGAAGACATATTACGGTGATTCATGTATACCCTTATTTATAGCTGCACAACAAAAGCTTAATTTTGGAAGTGGTCTATATGTCTATCAACAGATGAATGGATAAAGAAAATTATATTTATACACATTGGAGCACTATGCTATAAACAAGGAGAAACATTTATAGGAAAAAATTGATGTACTTTGAGACAGTAATGCTAAGTGAAATAAATCAGACACATAAGCAAAAATAATGGATGGTTTCTCTTATGTGAGAAGCCCAAAACATAAATAAAGAGCAAAATGAAATATATATAATAGGAAACAGGGAGACAGATCTTTTGTAAATGGAACAGAATGAACAGGTGAAGGGATGAGGTGGGAGAAAAAGGAAAGGTAAGTAAAAAGAATGAAGTTGTGTCATATGCATGAACCAACTCCCTACAATGATTGCAATTATTATGTATTAACCAGAAAAAAAAAAGGTTTTGGAACAAAACACCAAGTCACATATGAAGTGAGACTCATCAAAATAACAAATTTCTTAGCAGAAACTCTAAGGGCTAGGAGAATACAGAATGACAAATTTGAAAACTGGCCGCCTAAATTGCAGTGTCAGGAAAATTATTGTCCAAAATCAAAGGAGAAATAAGAACCTCCCAAGATGAATATAAATTAAAAGAATTTATGACAACTGAAGGAGCACTATGGAAAATGACTAAAGGGAATTTACACACAGAAGAAAAAGCAAGATAAAAATCAGACATGAGAGCATGAAATCCATTCACTAGAAGAATGGATAAATAAATGAGAATGAGGAAAATACCAAATGTCATTTGTTCAATCAACTATCAAACCTCTAATATGAATAAAGAAATATTTTTCAAAAGAACCAGGAGAAAAACAATAGAATGCCAGGAACTAGTACATTCCTTTCAGTAATAACACTGACTGTATATGGTTTGAATCTTTAATTAAAAGACCTGGCAAATTGGATTAGAAAGCATGACACAATAAATTGCTGCCTTTGAGAAACTCATCTCATGGGCAAGACGTGCTGAGGTTGAAAGTGAAAGAATGGAAAATGATATTCTAAGCAAATGGAATGTGTAAGCAAGCAAGAGAAGCTATACTCATATTGAGTAGAACAAACTTAAGGTCAAAGGGACAGAGAAGTTCACTATATACAAAGAAAACAATTCATGAGAAAGCTGATGACTTTATACATGCATGCAGGCACATACAATGCCCTGAATGCAGTGCACCCAATTTTATAAAATAGACAATACTAGATGAAAAGGAGAGATAAGCCCTAAAGAAGCAATAATAGGTGATTTCAACACCCAGCTCTCACCAATAGATCATCTACAGAAAAAAGTCAACATAGAAAAGTCAGGATTGTACTACATTCTAGATAACATCTTATCAAATCATGACATGAAACTAGATATGAGTAGCAAGAGAAACTATAAACACATGGAAATTGAATAATCGGGGTCATTTTAAAAATCAAGGCAAATTACAAAATATATATCTTAAGCATATATGGAAAGGAAGCCAGTACTCATCCCATAAATATTACAAGAAAAGAAAGAAATGTCATTTACAACTGTATGGTCATAATTCTGATAATATAAATTGATAAATTTTATTAATGGAGGCTTTCATATTATAAGTCAACTTCTAATGGCTTCATTGGTTAGGATGAAATTTGAGGCTTTCTGCCCTGCCCCCCTCACAATGGCTCCTTAGCTACAAAATGTTCCACACCTCACCTTTCAGTCAGGTTGGGTTTTTTGTTTTTTTTTCCTTTTTGAGTCTGGGGCAAAGACTTTGTCACATGTGACTAATCTCTTCTTCACTGTTTAAGTAATAAACTGCCTGCATCTACTGATTGTATTTTAACCAGTGGAATCAGGCAGATTTATGTGCACTTGATAGAGCTATGCTACTCACCTTCATCCAGGTCAGCCTTTTGACCCACAAGTTCTTATATACACGTATCTTCTTATATATGCATTCTTGGAGAAGGGCGGAGAAGTTTTAAAAAGCCAGTAATAGTACCTTATTTATACTATGGGCTTTGTTTTTTTGATTGTTTTTTCTGGTACTGGGGATCGAACTCAGGACCTTGTGCTTGTGAGGCAGGCGGCGGCACCACTGAGCTACATACCCAGCCCTATACTATGAATAAATAGCAGGACAAAGGCTGCTGTTCTTTCACAAGTAGTGACTTAGTGTGAGCCATGTTTAGATATTGATGCCCCAGAAGAGTTTTAGTTATGATACTACCTGTTAACCTTCTGTGGTGAGAGTGGAGTAAAGGAAGCACTCACTGTTTTGGGATTGCTGATAACAAACTACATAGCCACTGTGTTCTCACACAAGTCTATGTGTGGATCGAATTGACACACTTCCATGGAGGCCAGCAAGATTTATTCACAAAATGGTTATGAGGCCAAACAGGTAGTCTCCAAAACTGACCTGTCATTTTCTAAGAGAGAGGCTGTCAAAAGTCCTGTCCCTTTGTGCCCTTTCATTTTACCATGTTCTGCAAATAAATTTGATCAAGGATGAAGGGACAAAGAAAACACAAGTTTTTAATGAGATTAGTTAAGTACTTTCAAAGACTTAAAACAAAACCAGATGGGCTGGCGGTCCAATGCCTGTTTATCGTATAAGGTCCTATGTTCATTCTCAACACTGCATATAAAAATGGGTAACATTTTAGGGCTGGGCTGTAGCTCTGTGGTAGAAGTGTTGGTCTAGCATGGGGAAGGCCCTCGGGTCAGTCCCTCACACCACAAAAACAACCAGTCACCACAAACACACACTCTCACACATTTACACACACCCACAAACCAGTGATGAACATAATATTGATAGGGAAAAGTTTTAGATAACTTAGTACATTGAATATTAAGGTAGGTGTAGAAGCAAAATAAGTAATGTATTCCTTTAAGATTTGCTTTTCCCGTAACTCTTGTTGTTTAAGGTCATGGTTATCTGATTCTTTAACCAGTAACTTCATTATAGAAAACCCCTAGGTGATTTACAATGTATATGTGCTTACCTTGTGTCTGTGACTTGTAAATAGAAATTGTATTTACACATCAAAGACCACTAGGGATGAGATAATGACTGACAAAGTATAAAAAGAAGAGACTAACAGAGAACAGCACTGACAATGACCAGACCAGTTTCTGGCAGCACTGCCTGCTTGCAAGTGAAATTTTATTATTTTACGCGAATTCTGTGTCTCCATGTATTTCTTTCCGCAATTTCCAGAACAATATGGGAAACACTTGCTTTTATATAGTCCTAGTGGAAGGTGACATAATACAAGTACCACATGTCTTTAGGATAGCTAGACAATATATAAATATGTGGAATTTGGCCTGGTTATTTAAATTTGACTGATAATTCTATACTGA
>NW_004624737.1:24128951-24176828 GCF_000247695.1 Heterocephalus glaber
GAGGAAATTTCAAGGCAGTCAGCATTTCAGGGTGTATCATATTGATACTCTCTGCTTTTACTGATCTTTACACTGAGAAAAAAGAAATCAAATACTTTGCATCGGGACAATAGGAAGGATGTCTTGAGCGCATGATTACTTGTGTAATCTTTGTATTCTTCTTTGTACTCTTCCTCCAACATTTATTTGAAATTATTTCAAAATAATTTTTAAAAACTAAAGTTATACCTTCAACAATACCTTTGGTCATCTTTAACATTCCCATTGCATTCTTTGCAGGAATGTTTCTTAAAGTTAATCTGGAGTGAACAGGTATCTTCACTGACCTAGAAAGCAGATCAGCGGTTGCCAGGGCCTGGAGAAGACAGTGGGAATAACTGCTGACTGGGTAGGGGGTTTTATTTAGGCATATTTAAAAATACTTGTGAAACTAGAAAGGGAAGAGGAATGCATAATACTGTAAAGGTGCTAAATGTCATGTGATTCCATAGTTTTAAAGTGGTTAATTTCATGCTATTTGAATTGTACCTCAATAGAAAAATTGCAAAACAAATCCAGAGTGAATATTTGATCTGATTAGTGATTTCACTGGCTGTTATTCACCAAACATTGTGTAATTTTGATTTACAGGCCCATTTGGAGTGGGAGGTATTTTATTATGCACTTCCTTTTGTCTCTCCCTACTTCCTCTGCTCTGGCTCTTCCCCACCTTCCACTCTTGTGGGCTCAGTGGTTTCACAGGGGCCTTTGCTTGGCTCCTTCCCAGGTCGATAGTCCAGAGCCAATGGAACTATGCTGCAGTGATGGTGGAGAGGGCAGATCTGGCCAGAGATGAGCACTGGGCTGTGTGGCCCTGAGGTCGGTGAGACTGACCAGCCTCTCTTGGCTAACTGGCTGGGTCTGTCCACTTCAGTGCCTGACTAGGGAGCTTTCCCAGAACACCAAGCAAGCACTGCTGCCTGAGCTTCAGCCTAGCTCACCACTTTGGGCTTCACCAGCTTCTCTGGACCTTGGGAACCTTGCTCTTCTGTTTGCACCTGAGCTTTTTGTTTTTGGTACCGGGGATTGAACTCGGGTCCTTGCGCTCATCTGTTGTTTCTTGATGTTGAGTGCTGGAAGTTGCACCAGACATCAAGCGAGGTGTCTAAGATGACTAGAGATTCATCTCCTTCATCATCACAGCAGAGTGCAAGAAAGACTGCAAAATGCCCAACCACACTAGGCTGACAGAAAGAAGTTCCTCAAGTGAGGCCAAAATTTGAAAATTACTTTACAATACAGCTAAGTCTTTTTCTATTTCTTTACACCAATTTTTATATTTTACTCAATCTGAAACACTTCTAATTCATCAGCCTTTTTCTCCAGGGATGGTGTCAATTTCCCCCTCCATCCTGCAGAAAGAAGTGGCCACATATTTACAAACTATTTACAACGATGAGAAAAATTCTAAAACAAGACCCAGGCCTGGTCATCTAAACTCTCTGAGGTTGGTCTTGCTGCCCACAGCCTTGGTGATGCAGCCCAGCTGTGGCCTCTAGCCCTCCTGAAATGAGAAGACAACTCCAAACTCCTTCTTTTCTCTTTGAGGTAAACTTCCCTTCACAAAGGACTTAGACCAGAACCTGCACATCCAAGGATCTTTTCCTGGAGAAGAATTCCCTTAATTTCAGAGTCTTGGGACACTCAACCTACCAGGTCTCCCTCAGCCCCCAAGACATTTCCTTTTCCATTTGTTCAGCAGGGCAAAGGCTGTCGTGGCTGCCCACACTGTGTAGAATAAACCATGTACCTTCCTAACTCAGTGCTGCAAGCAATGCTTGAAGACATTTTCCAGTTGTTATGAGCAGTATCGTGTCCCATGCCATGAAAGATCCATATGCTGAAGTCCTACTCCAAATACCTCAGAATGTGATTGTCTTTGAAGATAGAATCTTTAAGAAGATAATTAAGAGCCAGGTGTGGTGGTGCATGCCTATAATCCCAGAACTCTGAGATGGGGCGGGAAGATCACAAATTTGAGTTTAACCTGCAGAATTTAGTGATTTAGCAAAACCCTGTCTCAAAATAAGGGCTATGAATGTAGTTTTCAGTGCAAAGGTCCTGGGTTCAATCCCATGCCCAAAAAGGAAAACAATTAAGGTTAAATGAGGCATGAGGGTGTCCCCAAATCTAATATGACTCGTGTCTTTACAAGAACAGGGATTAGGACACAGACATACATAGAGGAAGGACCATGTTAAGACATGGGAAGAAGGCAGTCATATATAAGCCAGAAGAAATCAACACCATCTGTACCTTGACCTTAGAATTCTAGGCTTCAGAGTTGTAATATAAGTTTTGTTGTTTAAGCCACTTAGTCTGTGGCAGCCCTAGCAGACTAATGCACCAGTACGCATGTACACACACACACACACACACGCGCGAGCGCGCGCACACACACACACACACACACACACGGCCATATGCTTATGAAACTCATGATCTCTCTCCAGTCCTGAATAAAACTTGAGAGCTTCCCATCCATCTGGGTCTGTCTCTAGGAACCAAAATCAATAAAATGACCCTGACATCTACCTGAGTCAAGGGTAGCCTTGAAAATTTCTCTATATGGATGATCAAGGAAGGTCCCAGATACTTTTGCGTGTTGCGCATTTGGCCAAGGATCTGGCCTCAGTCTCCTTCTGCTGCATTTGGTGCAGCCTGGACCTCTGCCCTGCAGCCTTGGTCCTGAGTCTAGGGTGACCGGCCGTCCTGATTTGTCAGAGGGGATCCAGAAAACGGAACGTTCAGAGCTAAAATGGGAAAGTCCCAGATAAATAGGCTCAAGTTGGTCCTACTAGCAAAGTCATTGAAGGAATAGAAATGAAAATGAAAATCCATTATCAAAGCAGTGGAGAGGGATACAGATTTTATGACCAGATGGCTCTTCCCATGCAACAGGAATCAACCAGGTCCCCTACCAAACCTAACAGGAGAGCTTTCACTATGATCTTACAGGTCCAGACTTCCAGCAGCTTCCTGATCCCTCCCACTGACTCTGTTCTCTCCTAACATCATGCAGAATCATTCATATGGGAGGAAGATCCATGTCAAGAGCTACCACAGGTCTCTGTCCTGAGAGGTGTCTGATCCTGTGCTCCCTGTGAGCTCCTACCCGTTCAGACTCCCAGCCCTCATAAGCAGGAAGAGCCTGAGCTTAGCACCATCAGTTGACACCTCAGGCCAACCCTCAGTTCTCCAACATTTGCCACCTTCAGCCTTATATAGAGAAGATTGTACTGGGTGCAGGGGGAAGAGGCAGGTTGGTTGAGGAGAGATGCTGACTGCACTAGATCACAGGAATGCCTTCCTGAATAAGCTCAGTGCTACTTTGACCTCAAAGAGATCCCAGTAGGCTGTAGATGAGGATGGAGCAAATTTTGAAAATTTTCACCCCTGTATGATGCTCACTGAAAACTCTGTGAGTCTTAGAGCTTAATGCCGTGGGTCATAACTCCACATGGTGGCCTTGCTCTTCATGGGTCCACCACTCACTCTTGGAGCTTCAACATCTGGAAGATTCCACCATGTGTGCCTCTAATCTGGCTGGGATGCTGGTCCTCATTTCAGAACATGGACAAACAGTACAGATTCCTGGCCACTCATACATACAGAGTTCCAGGAGAAAGGGAACTGTTATCTGGAGGTAACAATAAGTCAGTGATCCAAGGCTGAGCTGAGGAGTTTTGCATGGCTTAGAGGAGGAAGAGAGGAAATTTGGGCCTGGGCTTAGTTGAAGGGAGATAAGGGGCGGTCTCAAAGTCTTCCATGCCACAGCCCTACCTTCTGCTCCCTGTCCTTGACCTGCCCCTAACCTGTACCTGGATATCTTACCCCTCCCCAGGAGCTCACAACTGTGGCCTACCTGGACTTGCCTTAGATCCTGGGGAGTTTGCTAAGGCCTCTCCTGGGCCAGGTAAAATTAGATTCCGGATCTACTAAGATACAGGTATTTCTCATAAGATGTAATGCTAAGAAAGGAGATTTCAACATAGTGGCAAACCACTGAAGGTTTTGCCAAGCTCTCCTAGAGTATGGATCCCTTACGAGTGAACTATGGGCCACGTGTATTGGGAAATATTGACTAAAAGTGTCTGAAAAGAGGGAATCCCTGATTTGTAGCATGATTTGCATGATGTAAATATTTTCTCATCGTCATTTTATGCTACAAGGCAGTGCCATGTATGGAGAGTTGGGAAGAGCTGGGTAGTCATTCAGCAGTAGATGGTATTTCCACCAGGCAGATACGTTGTATGTAAATAACCGGGGCAAAGATCTCAGTTAAATGGAGTCAAATAATTAGAAAGTAATGAATTTTTAGGATTTATTACCTTTGTTCTTGATATAATTCACTAAATGTAATTTTTTATAATGACTGTTTAACAACTCACCTGCAAAATTTCTGAACATACAGCATTCCTTGCCATGGCCTCCCTAATATGATTTTCTCTCCCTGTCAGCACATACCTGAGCCTCCTCTCCAAGAACACACACAACCCATGCTATGTGTCCAATACAGCCCACTGGGAGGAGACTCTGAGGTTCAATTTATCTTGCCCTCAGGCAAATGACAGTTTCTGGTGAAGGATGTGCTACTGCCTGAGTAGCACATCCTGGAAGCCACCTGATGCCATCAAAACTTTCAGGATGTGAGTTTCCCTCTGAAAAAAACCCCAAGCTAGCCACTTCAGGTGTCTCGGAGCCAGACAGACTGACGGGGACAGCATCTTTAGGGGCTGAAGGGAGGCCACCTTTGGCATGTGGTAGGAACTGGGCAGAAAGGAAAACTATTAGTCTGTTTTCAGAGAAAAGAATTAGATTGTATCCTTAAAGCAAAAGAAAGGTAGCGGTGACACAGAAACAAACCAACAAACAAACACACACACACATGGAAAAGCTTCTTGTACTGGTCAGCTATTGGCAACCAAAGAAATCAGGTACAGTAATGAATTCCCCAAAACAAAATGGTACTAATATTAAGCTGCAGCGCCCTCTGCCCTCCACAGATGGGATGGCAGGAGAAGGATGGTGATGGGAAGTGATGCTGCTGCTTGGAAGGCAGGTGTGTCCCCAGAAGGAAACAGGACAGAACTCAAAATAGGCACATACCATGCATTCAGGCTTTGCTGTTCTCCTCATCTACGGGATATGGTATCTGTAGGTCTTCCATTCCTCTGAGGGTGTGGCCCAACACAGCGTCACTGGGCTCTGAGCAGGTCCACATCTGCTCAGAGCTGGCCCTGCATTTCACTGCATTGCTATGAGAAATGCATTCATTTCTCAGAGCTGAAATGCTGGTGCCTGCATTTCACTGCATTGCTACTGCTTTTCAGGGCAGGCCTGTCCCCGTGGGGTGGCCCTCCCACCTTTCCTTGACCACCCAGCTTGGTGGCAAGGGTGAATGTGGGCAATTATGGCCAGGAAAATGAGAAACGATGAAATAACCCCACAATCCCTAGTTCTTCTGTACCCCTGGAAGGGCTCAGGGGCACATCCTGCATCCCACAGCAGCTAAAGATTTCTCACTCCCAAGGATATCAGGACACATTAGCCACTCCCTAGGAGGTTCTGGAGGCCAAAATCAGAGCCCCTCACCTCTTATTATTCCAGCTGACATCTCTCCCTAGCTGTCTGCTTAATTTGAGGGGATCCAGGTCACAGGTGAACCTCTGGAAACACTGACCAAGCAAGACACTTACATGGAAAAAGATTCTTTATTTAGCTTGCCCTATTGTAAGGAAAGGCTGAGATTCATACTACAGACTAAGAAGCTGATTTCTAAAAGATCAGAAAAGAAATTTTGTCTAGAGAAAGTTCTGCTCCTATCAGTTTCTGGCTCACAGCTGCATGTGGGATTGTAGACATTGCCGCCATTGACCTGTGCCATTCTGTCCAGCCTGGAGGCTGTGGATCCAGGAAAAGCCTGGGCCCCACCTCACTGCACTGCCACCTCAGCTCATCTCATCATACAGTCAGGCCAAGAGAGATTTAGTCAGGCTGCTCCTGGGTGCCCTGTTCTGTGCCCTCACTTCTTCCATCATCTCAGGCTGCCTGTGCACACGGGGGCAGGGTCTGAGCACATTCTCCTGGCTTCACATCCCTGTGCTTGGGAGACAGCCACTGGTGCTGCGTGTCCTCCCCAGTGTGAAGGCTGCCACAGCCAGGACCAAGGCCAGGAAGACCCCTGCAGCAATGGCAGGGTTCTGAGAGCTCCCCTGCGCTGCGAACTTCCCAGCTTCTCCACTTCTGCCACCACCAGGTCTGGGAGAAGAGGATACCGAGAAAAGAGTTGGGACCAGGACAGAACCCAGAGGAGAAGGAAAAAGAAGACAAGTAAGGGCTGTTGTCCCCATTAGAAGAACTGTTTGGTGGGAATCTAAAAAGAAATGGGAGAGGGAAGTGCTGAAGGGGAAACTGAGGTCATACCCCAAAGGGCAGCTGAGCATTGGGTGCGAGAGTTTTATTTCACCTTGTCTTATTAGTCAGGGAATCAAGGAAAGGTTGTTTTTATTTTTTGGTACCGGGGATCGAACTCGGGACCTTGCGCTTGCAAGGCAGGCGCCGGAACCACTGAGCTAAATCCCCGGCCCTAAGGAAAGGTTTTTGAGTGAGCTCAGAGTTGGACTTTAGGAGAACAATTCTGGCCTGAGGTTCCAGTAGCCAGGAGAGAGAGGTGGGGCATTTTAGACCAGCTGGGAAATGATTATAACACTCCCAAGGGAGAAACTGCCAAGACTTGAGCTACTGAAGTGGCTACTGGGAATAAAGGGAGAGGAGCGAAGGTAACACCAGCTACCCCTTCCCTCGTCCTGTCCTGTTCTCCATAGCTCTGATGCTATAGGACATAGCGTGCACTAGGTTTATTCTGATTGTACCTTGTCCCACTGGAGTGTAAACACCTCAAGGACAGGAATTTTGATCTATGTCTGTTTATTTTCTTCCTGGCACACAATAGGTATTTGATAAATATTCATTGAATGAATAAGTAAGGAAAGAATGGAAAATCAGCTGGCCACAGGGACATGCCTAATACTGGGCATGAAGGGAGGGAGCTGTTAACGATGCCTGAGAGTGATGCCCTGCTTGAAGGGAGTGCTTGTGATTACTACTGCTAGCCCATCCCTGTCCTCATCACTGGGCCAGGAATCTGGCAAGTCACCCTGAGAGTCCTGGGAATATCCCCCCCCACACACACCCATCATTCTCATGGCCAGCCTGATCCTGACGTTGGCCTGGTGTCATCACTTGGTGTTATCATGATGAGGAATAATAGCATCATTAGGGTTGTTACTATGGGTGATAATACCAACAGTAACAAAAGCTATTGTTCATAAAGTACCCAATGACACACACTACTCAGGGGTCAAGGCAGTTTAATTAACATTACTTTATTGAACCCTCTCAGCGGTAGTAAAGGTAAGGAATAGCATTTTCATTGTATGCACGAGAAGCAGAGGATAAAGCCTCAGGTCTATACGCCTTCTGGGTCAGAACTGTCTGCCCAGGCATAGCACAGCATGCCTGGCACATAGTAGGTATTCACTTTGGGCTGTAACATAACACCAACAGAAGCATCCTAATTCCATGAGTGTCATAGGGCCAGGCTTTAGCGAGCAGCGGGGTCATCCGAGGGTGACCTACCCAGGCTCCTCTTCTCCTCAGGGGGAACCTGCTGCTGGATGGGTCCCAGGATTACATCCAATTTTTCCTGGTAGGGGCCCACATCTCTCTTGGATCTCACCACACAGCCTCTGTAGCACCGGGAAGAGTAGTCATACGCTCTGCACACCACCAGTTTACACTGCAGGTACACTGAGGGGAAGCGGTTCAGGAAGTGGAAGGATTTGAATTTCATTCGGACAATCCGGGGAGATGGTTGGGAGTAGACTTGAAAGGTTTCATCCCTTATGCACCTGGAAGAATAGGATAAAAAAACCCTGTTAGTTCTCACCAAGGCACTGGATTTATCATGACTCAGTTATACCAAGCGTGGAACTCCACAGCCCATCCTGGCCGCCTCGGCCTCCCGAGAGACCTCACTTCCTTTCTGAAGACCATGTGGATCACACACTCACTGCCAGGGATGCAGACAAACCCTGACAGGCTGATGCATCACCAGCAGCTTCCAGTTCCGAGTCCCCCTGGAGTTTCCAGGCAGACAACCGGGCCTTGCACAGCACAGAAGATTAGGGTTCAAGTAAGAACACGTGCTCAGTGGCCGCAACTAAGCCGGGGAGTCAGGAAGTAGAAGCTCAAGTTTGCAGCCCAGGAGCAGGCCAAATACAGGGGAGGAAAAAAGATAACTTCTTTCCCTTTCCTGGTTGCAGGGCCAGGCAAAGTGACATTTGGCTCTAAGTTGGGCAATGTCAGTGTTCCCCAGCCTGCCTGGCTCTCCTTCTTCCAGGGCCTCTCTCTCCTGAACCACTGGGCCTCTCCTGAGCCCTGTGCAGCTGTACTTTCCACACTGGCCTGTGGACCACGTAGGACCCCTACTCCAGTATCCAAGCATCTCCTCATTCCCTTGGCAGAATTCCTTCCTCATTCCCTTGTCCCAGCTGGTGGTAGAGGGAAAGTGACTTAAGAATCTGCTTAGGGAATTTTACTAGATATGAACAAAGGTGCATCTCCCCATGAGAAACCATGTGCAGTTATAATGGTGGGGCTTTGAATGAGGGGGCAAGAGAAGAGTGAGGTAAGCTGGCCTGGGGACCACGGGGTGTGAATGTCTTGTGGATGAATGGCCGCAGTCCCAGGACAGCCTGGTTGTCCCAGAAACTTGTCCTGGGTCTGCTTACCCTCCCTCCTCTGTCTTCCAAAGCTTACTTCCTGCCTCTACCCTCACCTCAGCTGCTTTCAAATACTCAGATCTCTTTGTTTTGTTTTGTTTTTCCCACAGCAACCTCCTTAGTGGCCAAGGTGAGAGAAAAACCCAGAGGCTCATTCAGAGGTAGGGCATTTGGTACAGGCCAGGGAGCTCTCATACATCAACAGCATCTTTAAGTAGCACCCTCATTGGATTTCTCTTCTCCACATGCATTTAGTACCCCTCCTTTTGTAAAACAGCATCACTACATAGGTGGCAGAATGTCACCAACAGACAAGAATCTTTTGGCAGGCTATTAAATTGCTCATTTATTTGCATTCATTTCAATCATTCTGTATCCACTCAAATGCCAACTTGTTCCTCTATGGAGAGAGGGGATCTGGGTAACCTTTCTTTCCATCTGTTGCTGGGGGGACGGCTGCTAGTTGAACCAACTGCATAGATTACAGACAAGATGAGCCTTACCCCTTGTTTACTCAACTGACACATGTTCCAACTGTGCCTGGAAAGAGATGCTGCTTTTAGTACCTTGGGGAGGTGTGATCTTTAATCCTCACCCTTTGTTCCTAGCAGCAATCCTTACCCTGTCAGCATAATTTCTTAGGAGGCAATGGCTACTAAGATATTAAAGGCCACTTTGCAAGTCAAAAAGTGCAGTGCCACTACCAGCAGGGAACACAGAGTAGGACTGGACTTGTACCTCTGGCTTCTCAGGACCCCATCAGGGAAAGCAGCAGAGTCTCGCCCACCTCTGCAGAGCGCCTCATCTGGGAAGCTGGAGTAACAAAGCACATTGGCCTGACCCCTGCACCTCCTGAGCTGAACTGGAGAACTTTCCAGGCCCATGGAAGTCACAAAGACCTTCTGATGACTTCAATGCAGTGATCCTGTGGACCACCTGCTTTTTCTTGTAATAGGAAAGCCTTATGATGTGGGCATCATTATCACAATTGACAGGTGAGGAAACTGGCCCAAAGAGGTATGCATTTCAACCTTGTTCCGCTCCCAAACCAATGCTTTTCCCATTAAACACAGATAGTTTTAACCAAAGCATAGTGTTTGGTCACCTAGGGTCTAATCACATTTTACAGCCAACTTATTGAGTGACCACTGGTGAGTCATTCCATTTCTCCTACGTGTTAACTGGAGATGATGCATGAAAATCCTGCCTCTCTAATCAGGGATGTTGTCCAGGACACAACAAGAAAGGCTCTCAAAAGAAAAAGTCACAAGATATTACTAAAACTAGAAAAGGGTCTAGCTAAGCCTCCACTCCTAAGAATTTCAGTTAACTAAAATCTGTACTCTGAGCCTTCTGCGCCACTATGTTTGAATTATCAGGCAGAGGTTTAAACCTATAAAGTAGTACTTACCCTCTCCGGATGAGATCATAAGTCAATGATGAGAAGTCATTGGGGTATGGTGAAGCCACACAAGTGTCCACAAATAAGGCCAGGGAGGCATCAGAATGGAGGATTTCAGCCTGAACATACAAATTCTGATCCAGGTCCACATAGTATGGGCTATGAGTCACAGGATATAAGAAGGAGGGGGAGGTAAAGAAAGAAATGTTCACGTTGAAATTGCCATACTGGATTTCCTGGACCTCAATGGTGTCATTAGTGATGTACATGGTGTTGACCCAGGTGTTCTGGAGCATCTTGCAGCTGACATGAATGTGGAGGTCCTTTCTCCTTTTGATGATGCCATTTGAAACAGCTGCTTTGAGGAGGTTGGAATAACTGATGGTTTCATTATCGACCTAGGAGAGGCAGGCAGGAGAGCAGAGTTAGCCAAATGTCTTCTGGTAAGAGAATTTCATTGCTGATTTGATTTATAACAAGAAGGAAATGACTCCACAAACTTCAAAATATTCCCAGACCACATACAGATGGCCCATGCCTGTTCCTGTGGCTGCTATTATCTGGCCTGGATGTCCAGCTCAACTAGTAAGACTTCCTCCTCGCACTCCTCTACCACATGATGGGGACCATGGTGTGGGCCAGTCGTTGCTCTTCCTCATGGCAAGATTGGTGTGTTTGGATGGTCTCTTGACCTACCATGTGACTAGCTGAGCTTGGACTCCATGTTTCAAGGCTCAGAACAAAATATTCTGCTTCATTCTCACTGCTTCTGGGAGTCATAGGGGAGGAAGACGCATACTCATCAGAGGGGGGTCTGGTGAGATCAGTGTTAACTGCTTGGTGTTTTGATTGACTGGTAACTGCTGCAGCTTGATGACTGATACTATGGGAGCTAGAAGCCATAGAGATACAGAGTTACACTAGTAGCAGGGTTGGTCTCTGGGGTTGGGCACCCTGGAGCCATTCTGTCCCACCTCTCTATACCACAGGACCATTTGCTACTGTGCCTTTCACTAACCAACAAATTCCTAAGAATCTTGGCCCCTCATGCAATTTGATGTGCCTACCATCTCTTAAAAGTGACTTTTCCCCAGGACGGGAGCCCTATTCTTGGAAGCTGTGATCATCTTACAGGAAAGATGATGTCTAAACATTCTTTCTTGAGGGCTTGACATAGTGTCACCAGTAGCATTGGTAGCATCTGTAAGTGTCAATGGAATGGATGAAAGGAACAGGGGCCAGCAGTGCTATGGAAGTGCTAGGATGAGGGGAGGACGAGGCAGGGAGCTGTCACTCCAAATGGCCAAGAGGACACAGGCAACAAGACCTCCTGGAAGCTTCACAATTGTGATCACACAGCCCTGGTGGTGAGGACGAGAATATCATCGCCCGGCTGGGGACTGCGGGATTTCTTCTCCTAGCAAGTCCTACGATGGCCAAAACCAAATCTCTTCCAGTCCCACATCCTTTGAGTCCCAGCACGCCATGAATACTTTTGCGAGAATGAACAGAAAAATAACACCATTAGTGACCCAAACAGAAATCCTAACATCTAAGGCAACCTTAATCTTTAAATGTAAAAAGGAAGAGAAACTTTTCATTTTAGTCTTATACACTGTCAAGGGTAAAACTCTATTGCTGGCTGGTTGGGATACTGAACAAGGTTGCTTCTGAAGCAATCATCACTATTGATAGGCTGACTCCCAGGGCCTAAACTCATGACAAATCAGAACCCAACATGATTAACTTATAGGATGAAATATAAAAGCCAGTTGGAACAAACCACTTGCATGACATGGCTGATATGGACTCTTCCCTGAAGTAAGTCTACCTGACCCACCAAATTCCTCTTCAAAGGGGACCTGGTGTATATAAGATCTGATTAGGGGAGCTGTGGACCATGTAGCCATTGTAGGCCCTCAGACCCAGGCACTCATAGCCAGTGGGCCCATCTAGTTGGTGAAATGACTGTCCCCTTCCTAGCTGTTTCTTGTGAGTCAAAAGAGCAGGAACATGTTTTCCAGGTAATGAAGAGCATCACCTTAGCACCTAGCACAGCGACTGCCACATGGCAAGTGGTCACTACGTTTCTGGTGCAGGAACATGGCCCTGGCTGGCCTTGTGTGCTCCACATACATTGTACAATCAATGTGAGCATTTCATACTATGTATGACCTGCAATCCTAAGCCAAAGAAAAGTATTATCATTGTTTTGGTCCTTAACACAAAATCTTGAAATGGTTATTTAGGTATCAGGCAAAAATTCAGAACTTAGAATTGCTAATTTAAAATTAAATGCACCCGGGATAAATGTACTGTACTTTCAATGGTTTGACGATGTCATCACTGCCTCAGAACATTCTCATTGCCCCACAGCTCCCTCCTACTCCTGGCAGCTACCCCTCCAACCTGGTAGCAAACAGCCGTGGATAAGCATCCTGTCACTGCACATTTATTCTCCAGTTCTAACTTTAATACAAATGGAGTCATAGGCACGGCTCCTTTCCCTCAGCACAAGTTTCTTCAGATTTTCAGATTCTGGTGTCAGCCCTACCCCTTCATGGCTGAGCAGCCTTGGGCAACATGCCTGGTTTCTCTCAGCTCAGTTTCCCATTTTTAGAGGCAGGCAGCAGAACCACTGAGCTAAATCCCCGGCCCTTGTTTCCCATTTTTAAAGCAAGGATGACAATAGGTGAATACTTGAGAAATTGAGGGAGCAGGCTATGGACTAATCACAGCATCTGCTACTTGTAAAATGACAACGGTCCCAATTTGCCCAGGACTGAAGGATTTCCTGGGACATGGGACATTCTGTGCTAAAATCTGCATTTTCAGGGAAACCAGGATGGTTTGTCACCCTAGATGGTGACAGCTCAACAAATGGTAGCAGCAGAAACCAGTTAATTGTGACACTAATGAGCGAATAGGCTTTCTCCAAGGCTTAGCAATGTGTTTGCATAGCCATGCACTTCTGGAAAGCTCAGGAAAGTAAGATATAGATGTATTCTTTGGTTTAATGGGGCCCCTGCCATTCTCACTCATCTCAGCCCCACACTATACAAGCTTTAGGCCCCTATAAAACTCATAACTGACCTGGAGCTGCCCTTGTTATTGCTGGTGGGAGTGGCAGCCTACCAGGTGCACTCTCTGCAAGATACAGCTGGAGAAATTGCCCACTGAGCTTTCTTCTGTCCTCCTACTTCCTCCTATTTGGAAGCAGCTATAGCTAGATCATGGTCCCAGAGATTTCTATCTTCCCTTGGTCTGACTGTTCTAATTATAACATGAGGATCCCAAGCATTCAAGATGCATGGTATATATCACTGTAGGAAAGCATGCTCAGTAGGAAGTGGAGTGAGCAATTCCAGGCTTACCTGCCTGATGGTGCCACAGCCCAAGTAGGGAATTGTGAATATCACATGACTCCGGGTTATCTGGGGCTGACACTGGTAGTTCCCGTTCCAGGCAGAAATGACAAGGTCACTGGCAGAAAAGCCCAGGGATTGGAGGTAGGCCCTGCTCACACTGGCTTGCATGTGATTCGGCAGACAAAACAGATCTGATGGACAGGGCACATAATACACTTGGTCAGTGTCCCCAAGCCCCACAAGTCCTACTGGGTGCTTTTTCCATATAAAGGAGCAAAGATAGAGACAGTGGTGCACACAGTTAGCATTTAGGGTGCATGGATAGAATATATCTCATTGCAGCCCCTGGGTGCTCTGCAACTCCATCAACCCCTCCTCATGAAAGCCCAAAGGAGGCAAATGGACTTAGGATGTCCCTGATGGACAACAGGAGGCAAGATTTTAAACAAGTGAAATATTTTGCCACATTACTATTTGTTTACAAGTAAAGTAGCTCAACAGTCAAATTTGGGTGATTTTAAAGTAAGGTCATGTAGCTATGGAGAAAGTCAGTGCTTCAGATTCTGACTGCTTAAAAGACCTTGGACAGCATCTTGCCTGGCCCTTGATCACTGTATACATCAGTCCATATAACACCTCAGATTGGAGCCACATGGCTGCTGCTGGAAGTGGCTGTGACCAGCCCCATGCATCTTCAGATGGAAGTCTACTTTGTTAGGTCTCAGGACTTGGCCAGTGTCCCGTATTCAATGAAGGTCATGAAGCTTCAAATCAGGTGCTTATTCTGCCTTTGGCACTGATTTCTTACTATCTGCTGAAAGCCTGATCTTGTACCGTCTACTTCCTCTTTGCTGACTACAATAAGACTAATACACTGCCAATCATCCAGTGCTGGCCCTTGACCTCATATCCAGCAGCTAGATTCCCAAGACTCAGTGTCCAAGGCCTGGCTAGGCAGGAAACCAAGCCCTGGGGCTCTGACGGGGCTGACCTAATTTTGTATTTCACAACCACAGGACAGCTGAGCAACAGAAGGCTCTCAGTGATGTCCCCATTCTGAACCAAGCATTCTCACAGGAAACTTACGTGTGCTGTCATTAGTAAAGGTGGAGTAGTACTCAGCATGGAACCCTCTCCGTGTGACACTGATGTCGCTGGTGAAGCGAACTGACATGAAGTTCGATGTTGAGATGAAGGAGCCCCTGTACCCATCACAGATCTTAGCAATGAGAGGGGAACTATAGTGGGGGCCATCGAAAACCTCAATATAATCAAAGCTGCAGCCACCTTCAAGCCTGCAGAGACAAAACAGACAGTTTTAGTTCTACTTCTGTCCAGACTTTGATATAGGGGAACAGATCTCAGGGAGGAGGTCAGACTTTTACGCTACAAATGCTGACAAAGTTCATCATTGAAGAGTAGATTTCCTTAAATCAAGTGGGATTTGTTTTCCCGTGATTGCCATGCGTGGGTCCTCATCCACCCTTCTGGAATCACACATACAAAATCTATAGCCCTCTCCTAAAAACCCTTTAAATTGTTGAAGGAAGGATGTATATTCGACTTGAACCATTTTTCTTTCATCAAAGAGACCTTGGTTCTTCTAGAGAGTGAAATATACATCCATGAGTCCATAGTGTTATAAATAAATCATTGAAGAAATAAATATCAGGCAAATCAAATAACCTTCTGGTGTTCAAGTTTCTTATTGACAAAGGTGAAATGATTCTGTCCGTGTATATGGAAGAGGGCAGTTCTGAGGCTCCAATAAATAGCATATGGAGAAGTGCTTTATATAATGTCAAAAGTGGTGGTGGTCACTGTTACTGATATGCTGGCCAAAGAGTAGCCAAGGCCAGCTTTGTCCCCTAGGAATCAGGAGCTTTAGGTGCAGCCATTGTAACACAGTGACAAGGAGATTTGAATCATGTATCTTTTGGAAAACCCCAACTGAATGATCAAGGCAGAGACTTCCAAGATTTCTGCAAACAGAAATCAAGAGAGATAACTGTTTTGTTCAGTGATAGTTGTTAGAGAAGAAAGTATGGTACCCCCTTGTCTGGGATTCTAGAAAACTCTGGTGCCTCTTCACTCTCAGCTTGCCACCCCCCTTCTTGGATAGATCAAGTATTAATGCACTTTTGGTGATGTCCTCTGCTTAAAACAATGATTTTCACTTGTAATTGGGGGAAGAACAGACAGCCTAATGTCTGATCAGCAGTAATATCCTCCATCTGCCAAACCCCAGGAACTCATGAGAGAAAGGAAGGCGTGGTAAGGAGAGTTCAACAAAATGGGTGTAGTTAATAGGATTATTCACATTACTACCCCAAGACCATCATTGCTCCTAACAACATTCCCTCCCTCCCACTGGGTAACATCTTCCAAGTATTTTGACGTAGTCATGACATAGCACTGACTTTCTCAACAGTCAGGGAGGTGAGGAGAGAAGATATTTCATTCCCCTCTTTTGACTGAGGCTCAGGAAAGATGCATGACTTCCTGTGGTCCTACAGCAAATTAGTGGAAGATCTGGAACTTTAACTCGGAGCCCTTGTCCCCTCCAGGGCTGTATCCCCAATCTATTACCACTCCCCATAAACTGTTGCTAGGCTAAGTCAAAAATGAAACCCATCATTTAAAATAGCACCTAGACAAACATCACCCTTGAATTTCTAAGTACCCTGTCTTCTCTTTCGAAATGTCCATGGGGTCCCTGATGCATTCTGCTTTGCATCCACATACTCACTGGACATCTGTGAAGATGATAGTGACAAGGTTGTTGTTTGGAACTTCAATGTCCCACACACATCTGGCGTTGTTGGGATAGTTCCCAGGGTAGAACGGGCTTGAAAAGCGCCCTGATGATTGGGACAGGAAACCTCCGCAGGAATAATTTGCTGTAAGGACAAAATGGAAATGCTGCTGACTGCACAGTAATGTGAGAAAATTTTTTACACAGTCTCCAAGGCAGGGACACAATGAGAGGTGCCCTGAACCGGGACCATCCACCAAGGGTCAGGGAGACAGCCTCCTGGGGAGGCTATGCTTAGATAAGTTTTCTCCTACCCATTCCCATCAGCCCTCCACAGTGTCCTCGTCATTGAGGGAGAGGGAAGGGGATATTCAAGCATCTCTGCCACAGGCTTTTCAGGGAGTTCAGAACTTACTGTTTGGACGGCTGGTGATGGGGAAAGCAGCTGTTGACAAAGAAAAATCATGATCAGTTTTTTGGTATCGTCAATGCAGTTGCTGAGTGCTGGATTATCTGTGCCAGACACGATGCCAGCCCTGTGTTTCGGGGGGCGGGGGGTGACTCAGGAATGTCACAGGTGGAGGAGAGGATGATGTGTCTTGAAATGTAAATAAGATAAAGGAAAGCCCTGGGATGGGAGCCAGTGGTTTGGCTCCTGGTCCAGACTTTGTGGGGAACAGAGGGCAGGAACCTGGGGAACTGGCAGAGGGAGGAAGGTATTCCAGGCAGCAGGAACAGCACATGCAAAGGGGCCCAGCATGAGAGACCTGGGGACTTGCATGTGGATGGCAAGGAAGGCACAAACCAAGGGAAGGGAATTGTGGAAGGCCCTGAGGCCTCAAAGCCTTTGAAGGCTGAGGCTGGAACTAACAATTGGGCAGAAGTGACACCCACATTTTACAAAGACACCCCCTGGCTGCTTTGTGGAGAAAGACGGGAGGGGATGGACCTGAAATTGCTGCTGCAGGAAGCAAGAAGTGAGAGGCATCAAGGGTGGTGATGGAGAGGAAGGAACCAAGGAGCCAGAAGTGTGCTGAGAGTAGCAGGCTGGACTGAGGAGCAGATGAGGAGGGACTGTTGCCCATTATGGCACATACTCTATGATGAAGCAAGCTCTATTTGGCCTCTCCTAGACAGGGTCTGGTGTCAGGGAAGGGACAGATAGGTCATACAGGTGGCAGGCCTCTCCTGGGGACTAACTGGAGATCTGAATCCTAATCAGCCAAGACACTAACCACAGGGGCAAAGTGTCCTGTGGCCTACCAGGGTTAAGACAGCCAGTGCAGGGGATGCAGCCTGCCAGGAAGACATGACAGGCAAACCCTTGGGAGGTGACCAACATATCCCACAAAGTCTAGTCAGCAACAGCTGAGAGACATGGAGGCCTAGAAAGTAAGATGCAAATCACAGGTACTTACTTGCTGTTGATGAGTAGTTTCCTAAAATTAGACAGAAGAAGTACATAGGTTACAAAATTGACTAGGAGGAGTGGTCAGCATGGAGCAGGGACACATCCAGTGACTCATAATCTGACCCTAAGGATGAGTACACTGTGGCCCATCGAGTTATTGTGATTGGGAGGAGGCTTAGGTGGGCTTCCCAGCTGCTTTCACAGCCCCATAATTATTTGCAGGTCATCAGCATCACAGCTGGTGGTCACAACCACCATCATTTTTTACTTGCCCAGAATAGTTCTAAGATCATACCAATTGCCATTGGAAGCAAGTGCTAGCACGATCATGCCCATTAATGAATGAGGAAAGTGAAGATTAGAGATGTTGAATCATTGCTAAAAGTCATATAGCCAGCATGATACCCTCAGGACCCCAAAACTGGTCAAAGATAAAGTGGCTCATGCATGGTCTTCTGAAGTGGAAGGCCAAGGGCACCAGCTGAAAAGTTTCTACCATTCCCACCTCTAGGTCTGAGCCATAGACACCAGCGGACACTGGCCTCAAACTTTCACTTTATAATGGGTTACAGGGAAATGGAACTTTCGTGACACCTTGCCACGCCTGTACAGATGACACCAGCATCTTCAGAGCGGCCACAGTTATGGGAGAACCAGTCTCAGCTCTGGCACTGCCAGAGAGTGGTTTCTATCCCCAAGCATTCCACATCATCCCAGGGTGATAGGGCCAGAGCCAGGGTGAAAGTAGGCATTTGTTGTGGCTTGAAATGCATCTCCACAGCCCAGCTGTCTGCAGACCACCTGTGCATCCTGTATGCCCCAGGAGTCATCATAAACAGTCCCCCACCAGCCGTCATGGTAAACTTCCACACGCCCCGCACAGGAGGAGTTTCCATTGACCAATCTCAAGCTGCCATCTAAAAGATACATGCAGCAGAAGATGATGACCATGTCCCACAACATATCTCAAAGGCCCAATACTCCAGAGGCCTTTCCCCATGCCAGAGTTTCCAAACAGAAGCGTCTAAACATAAGAGCAGAAACACTGGACCCATGTAAAGCTGGAAAGGGCGCCAGACATCACAGAGCTAGGACCCCTGTCCTCCAGTTGGGGACTGCTGGCTCAGCAGTGAGAGTCCCCAAATCCCCAGGGATTTGGTAGCAGACCCAAGGCCAGATGTGTCCCCTATTCTGTATATTTGACTTCTTTGCCCAAAGACCTAACCCTCCTGCGGTTCACATAGGTCAGCTGTAAAATAGGGAGAATGGACAAAGTATCACCAAAACACCTCTTTGATTTCCCTGGGAACCACAGTGAATTCACGAGAGGCTGGCTAAGTCCTCCAAGCCTCACTGGTCAGGGCTAGTGTACACTTACCTCTTGGAAAGGAGTTATACCAAGCCAAAAAGCCAGTGTTTTGGAAACTGACATCACTTCGGAATTGAATGGTCATTCGGTTGCTAGAAGATGTGAATATTTGCCCGCTGCCGTTACAGATCCTCCCTAGCGAATTATTGCTATTCAGTGATCCATCGAAGATTTCAACATAATCTATACAAGGACTATACCCCTCCAACCTGTATAGAAAATATATATCCAAGTCAACCTTGCAGTTACTATGGTTCCTCCATTTTATAGATAATTTGGACATTTACAAGTGATGTTGCTGATTACATGTGTAATTAACAACAGACCAAAGGGCTGCCCTGCCACCACCCCCCGCAGTAGAGATCAAAACATTGCTGTTGCTTGTGCATAGTACACAAGAGTGAAAACACCAGCTACAACACCAGGTATGCCATGGAAGACCCACTCTTCACAGGGTGATCTGGTGAGACTTACTGCAGGTCGTAGAATCCCAGGTCTATGCGATAATCGGAGCGCACTTCTATTTGCCACACACACAGGGCATTGTTGGGATAGTATCCAGGGTAGGATGGGCTGGAGAATGTCCCACTGGCATTGTATAAGACGCCACCACAATTCACAAAGGGTACTATAAAGGAGAGAGAGGGAGATGACCCCATTGTCTTCAAGAAATTCATGACAGGCAATCATCTTTACAGTAAGAATCTTCATGGCTTCATCCTTTATACTTTATAACATGACTTAATTATATAACTGGATGCTTAATTATATAACCTATTTCTTTTGTCCTACAATTAGGAAATGTTTAACTAAATTATGATACAACCATATAATGGAAAACTGTGCAGGTGTTAATCCTTACAGTATAGAAATAATTTTAATGCCATCAAAATACTAACTTTAAGGCCACAGAAAAAGTATTTATTATATTCTCTGAAGTGAAAATTAATGTTATGAGATATAAGACATGTTCTATTGTACGTATGTGTGTTTCCAGAATGTTTGTCAAAATACAATAGTAATTATGTATTCATTCTTTCAACAAGTATTTCCTGATTGGCAGGCACAGTGCTAGGTAACAAAGATGCAGTAACAAGCTGGGTATGGTGGCACACAACTGTTATCCCAGCACTCAAGAAGGCTGAGGCAGAGGATGACATGCTTGAGCCCAGTCCAGGAAAGCTAGCATCTTAATGAGACCCTGTCTCAACTATAAAAAATAAAAGGGCTAGAAATGTAGCCTAAATTGTGGCATAGCTGCATAACAGAATACAATGCAGGCATTGAAAAGTATACGAAGGAAGTTTTAATGACACAAAAAAGTAGCCATATCACTTTTTAAGAGAGCTTTTAAAACATACTTGCACTGTGAAATTATATGGAAAAGCATGAATACTTGTTAGTTAATTAATTAATTAATGTACTTGTTTTTTGAGACAGTCTTACTATGTAGTTCAGGCTGGTCTTGAACCCACCATATAGCCCAGGCTGGTCTTGAATTCATAGCAATTCTCCTGCCTCAGCCTCCTGAGGGGTGGGATTACAGGGGTGCATCACTATGCCTGGCTTGAAATGGTTGGTTTATTAATCTGTCTCCCTTCTTCCTTCCAAATCTTTAGAGGTACTATAATAAGTAAAATCCTTTAAGTCTATTCTCTTAAGAAAAGGCAGACTCACCTACTGTTGTAAAGGGAGTTTGTACATCTGCAAGGAAGAAATGAAAACATGAGTGAGTCTCAGGGCTCAGACTTCCTGGAACAAGTCCCTTGGGATGATATGCAAGACAAATGTTGAGGCCATTCCCCTTCATCACTTGGAAACACTTCCTGAGAGGCAGTGGAAGGGGAGTTAGCACTTACCTCCTTAGATTGCATTAAACTCTCCTTTGCTATAGGGACAAACCTAGGGAAGCCCCGCAATACAGCCAAGCTTAGAGACAGCAGAGATTTGCCTCTGCAGTTGACAGAATGCCCATGCCACAGTGAGGCCCAGAGTGAGAGCGTGCTGGGGCGGAGGACCCCTTCTGAAGGAAAAGCACCCAGTAAAATAGAGAGCGATTGTATCGTCACCTGAGCAGATGACTGCTGCATCCTCATGGTGTCCACAGTTGTGGGAGAGCCAGCCACGGTGGGGACAGTTCCACAGGTAGGACTCATGACCTGAGCAGGCCACGTCATCTAGGACAATTGGTCCTGAACCCTGACCAAACCGGGCATTTCCTGGAGCAGACCTGGCCCAGCCACAGCCCAGCTGTCTGCACACCACGTTGGCATCGTTGGTGTCCCAGCTGTCATCACACACGGTGCCCCAGGAGCCCTGGTACAGGACCTCCACGCGACCCTGACAGCGGTGCCCTCCGTTCACCAGCCTCAGGGAAAAACCAGTAGCGTTTCCTAGGCAGAACACATAATTTTAATTTTGATTCCCTTCCTGTGAAGAACATCAAGGCCATGTTGTGGCTATGAAGCCAAGACTCCTTCCCAGGATCCAACTTTCTCACGCAGGTTAAAGGCCCAAGGAAAAAGCAAGTGACCCCCTCCCTTGCTAGACAGGGGCAGTTGTCACCATGAGTTCATGCAGAGCACAAGGGCTCTGATGGAGATCAGCCTGAGCATCTGTTTCTCCAGTCTGGGATCTTCCCACTTTCAAAGGCTCTGCACGTCCTTCTGCTGACCCAAGACCTCATGTCCAGAATCACTGCCCAGCCTCTGATAGTTGAAGCCAAAGACAACAGAGAGTGCTCCATGACAGGATCGAGATTACTGGTAACTAAGGCATCAGAACCATCCATCTCTCTCCTTCCCACATCAGTGTGTGTGCCTCCTCCGTGTATTGATGAGACTGCAGAATGCCAGGGTGTTTCAGGGAGTATTACAAGGAAGCAGAGTCACCTCCACCCCTACTGCACAGGAGGGCACCTGCATAAGCATGGACTTGCATCCACACATGCACACACACTGCACATCAGTGAAGCAGAAGGCAGAAATGGATCCTCTGGTGTGAGACAGGGCAAAAGGGAGGCAAAGATGAGCTCAGACAGATGTCCCACAGCACCCTCTGCTCTCATAAAAGATGCTGGAAGCCCATATCAGGACTCTTCTTCAGGTTTTGGAGTCACTGACCTGTGGCTGTAGCTCCTATCTCTCATCTCTCAGAGCAGGGCTGGAGGCCAGCACACTGTCATGGCAGTCTCCATTAAAGTTACTCTACACAACTCCAGCCTTGTCACTGTGGTTCAGCTGGACCACACTCACGCTAACCTCTCACTGAAGTCAAGATTCAGGTACCAAGGGGATAACACCAGGCAAATGTCAGCATAGACTTTGCCTGCTCCCAAGATTCTCACTCTTCAGGCGTGGCGCAGGTTGGGACTGGAAAGCCCACCAGAAACACAGTGGGGTCAAAAAATGTGACGCTCTTTAGAGTGCCAACTGATCAAAATGTCACCGTCAGCAAACCCTAAGAGCTCGGTCACTGCCTGAGCAACACTCTGTGAAAGGCAGGGCTCTTTCAGCAAGGGACGGGAACATAGTTCTTCTTGGAGAAGCAGGGCTCAAATATCTGCCACCTCTGCATTAACCGAGGCCTTGATAGAATCCTTCCTTCTTCTGGGGTCTGTCTCGATCACCTGCATAAGGATCTTCCCTGAGCACTGGATCAGGACGCTTCTGAAGCAAGGTCACCATCCACCCAATATCAGACCAACAACTTGGCCTTCAAAGACTTTGGACTCATCCAGCCCACAGAGACATGGCTTAGGTAGGGCCTCTCAACCTCATTCTTTTATTTCCAAGGCCAGGTTTTATCCAGAAGTGGGAGGGAGCCCCAGACATGTTTGAGAGAATTCTTACCTCCTGGAGTAGGTGTGGTGCGGATAGGCCATACATCTGCAAATGGCAACAAGAAAACATGGCTCAAATTAGACTTGCAGGAAAAGCATAGGGCAACAAAATTCCTCTGCCAGGCAGGCCTCATTACAATGCCCTCTGGACCTAAATATCTTCTCAAGGCTGCTTCTCTGAGTGGCTCATAAGCAAACAGGGAGATGAGACTGGCCTCTCCAGCTCTTCAGCCTGCGGAGTTCTGTTCTCAGTGAGGCAACTTGTGTCTACACATTACTGGCCAACGATCAGTCTAGTGCAGCAGACAGCACTGCCCACACTCTGACAGCAGGGCACAAATGGTTAACTAGGGTAGTAATGGGCCAGGGATAAAGCAAGTATTTCATTTTATAAATATGAAAAAATTCTCTATCCCCCTCCACCTACCTGGCAAGACCTCCGTCCTTACAATACAGATAGCCTGCCCTGTGTAATCCAAGGGAGTTTGTGAGAGTGAGGAGCTGAGGACTCTCTCCTGTACTAACATTAGTTTCAGCAGAAGGTTAGACAATGTACAGAACTCTCAGAGTGGTCATGGCAGCTGAAGAAAAAGACCAAAGCTTATTGAACATGAGCCTACAGTTCTGAACTAGAAGAGATACCAACTGGGTCATCAAAGAATTTCATGAAAACTCAGATGAGTCAATGGAAAAAGCTGCTTGTGAATCCAAAATCCAGGCAAAAAACACCTTTCTGGTGCCACATTTACAAAGAGGGGAAATCATACGTCTCATAATGTTGCCAAGAGCAGTAATAGACCTTAGAGTGAAGCAGAGGATCAGGGACATCCCACCTCAGCACACTAGACTCACCCGTTATGGTTGTGGATGGAGGGTTAGCATCTGCGGGAAAGAGACGGAGGTTAGACACAGAGCACACGGGTGACAAGAGGCTCCATGTATCCACTGTCTGAGCTCTGCACAGGCCTCTGCCTGAATCCTGCCTGAATCCATCCTCCTCCATCTTTCCATCTTCCAGGGAGCTCCGTCCAGTCCCCTCCTCTGTGGCCTACACCTCAGTGCCTCAAGCTCACTCCCCACAGGTGGGAAATCATGGCCATGCCTCGGCTGCCTTTGCTAACACACAGGAAAGCAGGTCAAGCTTTCCTAGGCAATGAGCAGGTGAACACACTGACAATCCACCCTCACACTGACAATCCTGATATCCTATCTGAGTTCCAGAGATCCCTCCTGCTGTGATGCTCCAGAGTGCTCCACCACAGCTGTCTCATTGCAAGCTTCTGCCCTCCGTTCTGTCATGCTCACACCTTACCTTACATCCCTCCTTCCCTGTGTGATAAGAAGTGAACCCTATCTTTATTCACTGCATGGAGTCTTCAAATGACAACATCAAGGAGATAGAGGAAATGTATGAATCACATGTACAAAGATGTGAACAAATAATGCCAGGGGCTACTTGGCATTGGAAGCCAATGGACCTATCCCCCTGCAACATAAAACACAAACTATCCCTGCCTTCTGGATGGTACAGCTGTGGAATATTCACGGGAGAGCACAGTTACCTCCAAATCAATATTGGGACCCTATCTGTAGCAGGACATTGACTGAGCAGGCTCCTTCTCTCACTAGAGGGCGTGGCATTGACCTGCAGAGTCAGCTGCCATGAAGAAAGTGCAGGGCCACTGCATGAGCAGGAGGAGCTGCACTGGGGACCTGAAGGGACTGGTGCTTGGTCTGGAAACACCACAACCCACCATGGAGCCCAGTGATGATCGATGAGAAAGTGAAGTTCTGAGTGCAGAGCCAGGTGCCCTGGTGGAAGCCCATTCAGGGAGGAAGATCCCGGTGTCACAGGCGCTCACCTGAGCAGATGACTGCTGCATCCTCATGGTGTCCACAGTTGTGGGAGAGCCAGCCACGGTGGGGACAGTTCCACAGGTAGGACTCATGACCTGAGCAGGCCACGTCGTCTAGGACAATTGGTCCTGAACCCTGACCAAACCGGGCATTTCCTGGAGCAGACCTGGCCCAGCCACAGCCCAGCTGTCTGCACACCACGTTGGCATCGTTGGTGTCCCAGCTGTCATCACACACGGTGCCCCAGGAGCCCTGGTACAGGACCTCCACGCGACCCTGACAGCGGTGCCCTCCGTTCACCAGCCTCAGGGACAAACCAGAATCTGTTCCTGAAAACCACACAATGTTTCTACATTTTAATCTGTTTCCATGGAAGATGGCAGGGCTATATAGTAGATGTGCAGACAACTCCCCAGTGCCTATACTCTCTCCTGAAGTTTTAAATACAAAGGAAGACTATGGTACCCTCTCACTCCTAGAAAATGGCCCCGGAGCTGAAAAGTTCATGCATAGCCAAAACGCCCTGGTTCAGATAATATAGGTCTTCTGTCTCAGTGTGAAATGTTGTCTTCTCTGTTGCCAAACCTCTGCGCTTCCTTCTGCTGACCCAAGCCCTCTTATCCAAATATTTCCCAGACCATGGCAGTTAGAGCCAAAGGCATCTGGGAATGGACCAGAGCAGAATCAGAATTTTAAAAGCAACAGAAACATTAATGTCTCTCTTCCCCACACCATTGTCTGTGCCTCCTTTTTGTGTAGATGAGACCTGCAGAATCGCAGAATGTTTTGAGGAGTGTTAAAAGAAAACAGTGTCCTCTCTACTCCCATCACATACACATCTGCATGCATCCACATTTGCACATTAGCAAAGTGGAAGGCAGAAATGGACACCCTGACGGGAGCCTGAGCAACAGGGAGGGAATAAGGCATCTTTGACAGGACAAGTTCTAAGATCCCTGGTAAAAGTAGACATGATCTGCTCACACAGAAGAGGCTGGAGGGCCATATCAGAACTCCTTTAACCAGACACGCAGTCATTAAACTGTGCCATCTTCTTCCAGGCCACCATAACACCAGCAGCTTTCCTGTGTGGCAGTACCTTCCACCATGCTGTTTTGTGTTTTAGCCTGATGAAAATGGACTGAAATTTCTAAAACGTGAGCCAAAATAAGCCTCTCCACTTTTAAGTTGTGAGTGTCAGGTAATACGTCTCAGAGATGAGGAAACTGATTAAGATAGCTCCTATCCTGACCTCCCATTTTGCATACTGTGACACAATCCAGAATTTCCATGGCAAACTGTTAATTAGGAACAGGATTACACTCTTCTGTAGGTTCTACCAGCCTGTAGGGATGGGAATCATTTGGCCAGAAAGGATGAGCCAATAATAGTGACACCAAAATCAACTGTCCCCTTGTGACCACTGGGACAAAGTATGGATGGTCAATGAGTCAGGGGCTGTCACATGGGGAGACACAGTGTGAGCAAGCCAGTAAGGAGGTACTGAGCCCACTGCAGCTCTGCCTCTCCAGGTCAGATGTGAGGCCAGTACCACTTACAGCCTGAGGGCCCAGTTCAAGGCTGAGAGCTTCTCTCCCAGGGCCGAGCCTAGATCAGCCTCCCAACACCTACAGGCACCATCTGTCTGTTGAAGGGGAGAGCAGCAGCTTCCACACCCACAAGCCATGGATACACACAGAAAGTTCTGGGAGCAGGGCCAGAAAGATGACCAGAGCCCATTCATAATGTAAGAGTCCCAGTGTTCTTAGGGGCCCGCCTGAGCAGACAACTCCAGCATTCTCACAGTGTCCACAGTTATGGGAGAGCCATCCTCTGTGGGGGCAGCTCCACAGGTGGGATTCACTTCAGAGCAGGCCACATCATCCAGGACAATCAGCTCTGAGCCCTGCCCAAACCAGGCATTTCCTGTGGCCAGTGTGAGCAGTGTGCCTGCAGACCACATTGGCCACACTGGCCAGCTGTCATCACACACGGTGCCCCAGGAACCCTGGTACACCTCTACTCGGTCCTCAGGGGGAAGTAGAAGACTTCTGATGCCCACAGACTGAGGTGTCTTGATTTCCAAGGTAGCTTGACATGGGTTCAGGGAAAAGGAATGAGCAAGGATGCTGTGCCAGCAGACTGGCGACTTAAGCCTCTTGAGATGCAGCACCCCAATCTGGCCAAGAGTCAGCATCGATGGGTTAGGACCACAGGGAAAGGAGTATGGGCAGCAAGACCTCTACAGACAAGACACTAGGCTCCACCTTAAAGCTCCTTGGAGATGCCTCTTCAGGTTGGTTCCTCCCCGCACTGAGGATCCACGATCCACAAAAGAGATCCCTTGTAAGCCTGAGAATCTATTCAGACAAGTCCCCTTTGGAGTTGAGCACCCCACATCCTATGCCCTCTTGCACTTCTTCAGGATCAGAGATGAGCCTATATGGGTGTGTGGGGACAGTCAGCCTACAGGAATCCCACATAACAGATCCTACCTTGTCGAGCTCTCTCAGTGCTTGACTCAGAGAAAGCCAAAGAATCTGCAGAGTGGAGAAAGGAAGAGGTCATTGACTGTTGAGGTGGGGTAGTCCTCTGCCTCTTTGGAAGCAAGGGCTGAATGCATCCTGCAGGCCTCCTTCACTACGAAAAGGCTATGATTTTTTCCTTGTGAAACCAGACAACTTTCTCACTCTCTTTGCTGGCTAGGCTTCTACCACGAACATCTTTTGCTCATCTCATCCTCCTCCACCTCCTCTTCTGCCAAAACATCACCCAGTTCATTAACAGTCCCAACCTAGCCACAGTATTGGACTTCAACTGAAATCCGGGCATTCCTATAGCTCAAACACTCTAACAAATATTTGCCATCACTAAGGTATTCTTGAGAAAGTGGCCCCAACCAGGAAGAAAGGTGGTTTTCAGAGGTACATTCTAGAATGCCAAAATAAACCCACTTACGAAGTAGCCACTTGGAGAACCGTGCTCCTTCAGAATGTCCATTCGTAAGTGGGGGTTGGATCACCATAGTCACATCCTATACATGGTGACACTGCAGAGTCCAGGATGCAGGGCAGATGCCAGTGAACAACTTACACAGAGAACGTATTGGCTACTCCCCAATGCGATCTTGGGTACATTTAAGTGCTAAGGACCGACTGTTGCCCCACCCACAGCATCCCCTTTAAAAAGGAGAAGCTGTCCCTTGGGTCAGGGAAGGTCGTGCTGCTGTTCATCAGGGCCAATCTACTGACTGATGGCATCGACAAGCTCGGGGGAGATTCAGACTGAAACCTGGCTCCATCACTTCCCAGCTTTGGACAACAGGCAGTCCCCTTACCCTCTCTGAGCCTTGACATCTTTATGTGTGAAAAGGGACACTAATACTGGTCTTCCAACGCCAAACAAGGCATGACTCACGGCAGAGAAGGAAACATGCACACATGCATGCACATACACGCACCGTGATACTGCCTCAACGCGCACGCACAAGAGCAAGAGGTGACAGCTGCACTACCTGAGCACACGACTCCAGCGTCTTCCTTGTGGCCACAATCATGGTTGTACCAGCCATCGTGGCGGCAGCTCGACAGGTCGGGCTCCCATCCTGAGCAGTACACTGCACCCAAGAGAATGTTCCCCGATCCCTGACCAAACTGAGCCCCGCCTGGGGCCGACACAGAATGGCCACAGCCGAGCTGCCGACAAACGACATCTGCATCCTGGGTGTTCCAGCTGTCATCACACACGGTGCCCCAGTAGCCTTGGTACAGGACCTCCACTCGGCCCTGGCACCAGTCACTGCCATTCACCAGCCTCAGGGGCAAACCTGCATCAACACGGCAGAGAGCTGTGGTCTAGGTGCTCTCTGCCCCCTTGGCTTACACTGTCCCATGCTCCCCCTTCTCCTCTGGGCACCCCATGCCCTCCTCTTCACTGATTCTCCCTCCTCGGGACCTTAAATATTACGTCTTTCCCCTCTTCTTCTCACTGTCATCCGCACCTGGAAAAGTTCTTGTACTCTGAGAACGTTCTAGACAGAGGACCCCAAAGCTGTCTCTCTGGTCCTGAGTCAGCCCTGACAGTCCCAGCCCTGAGTTCTAGACCAACATTTCATTGGCTTCTGGGAGCTCCCATCCTACCATCTGGAATTCAGCAGTCTTTCTCCTCCATTCAGAGGGATGATGCAGTCTGCTCCAAACCAACTTCGTTGGAAATTTGCGCATCACATTTGATTCCTCCTCTTTCCTCTACATCCAACTTATCACCAAGGATACCCTTTTTTATATCCACTGCTCTTTCACCAGGTTACACCTTCATTCTCTTGAACCCACCCTACTTAGGGCCCTCCCAGTTGATCTGTCTGCCTCTACTCCCCGCTTCTGGAATCCATTCACCATCACTGATCCAACCACATTCGTGAAGTGCTTGCTTTGTGCCTCTTCCTGTCATCTGTCTCCCCAGACAGCCCCCAAGTTTTATCTTCACAAACTACAAGTATATTCAAGTCACTGCCCTGCTCAAAGCACTTCAATGTACTCTCCACTCCCATCAAGATCAAGTATATGCAGGCATTTGGCCAACAGGGGTCCTCAACCTACACTTTCAGGTTCTTCTCCCACGGTAAAGATGACCATAGTAAAGGAGCCGGTGGGCACCATGCTGCTGCCTGGCATGATGCCACTCAGTCACCCATAATGAAAAGTTACACTGGTTAGGCAAGGAAATAGAGAGCAGGTTTGAGGATCAAGCCCAGAGTCCCGACAGCAGGAGCCAGATGCTGGGTGGTTTTATGAGAAATCTGTCACCAAAAAGTGCCAAATTGGAATGGGCTGCAAGGTAGGCAGGTGCTTGTTATTGGTTTGGAGTGGGAGTAGAATGTGGAAAAGCCCAGGAAAGAGGAAAGAAAGACTAAGGGACCATTTTCAGAGCATTTCAAAGTCTATTTGGGGCCTGTTGACTCCTTGCTGCCCCCTTCTGGTTACTCTCATGAATGTCCCTCCAGAAGAGTTCATATTCTTGCCTTAGCCTAGCCCCTGCGGGGGTGGGGGTGGGGGGAAGGTATCACTCAAAAAGCTTTCGCCACCTGCCTCGAAAGCGCAAGGACCTGAGTTTGATCCCCGGTACAAAAAAAAAAAAAAAAAAGAGCTGCTTCTCAAGTCCCTCCCAGGCTACATCTGCATCTCTCAAGGCATATCCTAGAAGGGAAATGAGTGGCCTCAACAGATCAAGGGACCAATTGGCAAGTTAGTTGTCCTGGGTGACCCTGACATATCAATCTTGGGCACAGAGGTCTACATACTCGCAGTAGAAAAAGTGGGAGATGGATGGGCTCATTTATTATGAAGAACCAGAATCAGGAGGACCAGTCTTGGGTTCAAATCTCTGCCCTACCACTTACCACGCATGTGACGTTATACAATGAAGTACTGACCAATTACCTAACTGTGCCCTAACTTCTCCATCTGCAAAATGGGCATAGTGATACCTACCTCAAAGTGCACTTGGGAAGATTTCATGAAAATAGCACTTATTATACATACTAGTTGAGCATTTATTATGTGCCAGGCAATACTGAAAATTTTATATCCTGCCAGATGTCATTTACCTTTAAGATAATTGTCCTTACTGCATAGAAGAAGAAGCACTGACTGTTTTCGGCTACCCCTTCTCAACCAAATTGTTGAGAGGCAGAGAGAGGAAAGAAGGACAATGACAAATGGGATCGGCTGAGTGTGCATCTCGGATATGCCCAAGGGCTTGGAACCCACATCTGTCAACCCCAGTCCATCCCTGAATTTTAAAGCCAAGCATTTGTTCTGTGGCCCAGGGTGCACTCGGCTTCCACTGGCTAACAACAGCAGCAGATCTGACTGTCCAAGCCAATAATCGAGACCCTGAAAGGAAGAGTAGATGGGAAAACAAGTCTTACCAAAGCCTGTAGAGTGTGGGGCCTCTGAACCTAGATAGAAAGCAAATTCACGTTAGGAAAGATGTTCAGAAATGATCTACATGTTGCAGAAACTGACTTCGGTTTCCCCTCGCAATCCTGCCAGGGGGTGCTGTAGTTAAACCATGAGTTTGTGTGCTCTAATAATTCTTGCTTAAAGTGAATTTTTGCAACAGCAGATTAAGTCGGTTTTAGACGAAGGGCTCAATATGTTTAAACATTCTGAACAAAAATAGGCAATATTTAAAATATATACACATATCCTCTGTCACTTTCTTTGGAAATTCTTAGCAGAGGCTCCTATAACTACACTGGGAACATCATAGTCTCCTTCAAAGCTGGGTCAGGCAGAAAGGTTTCCCAAAGTACAGTGGGGAGAACGTCCTTATGTGTGGAATGCAGCTTCTTGAGTCCCAACTCAGGCCTTCAAATCAGGCTCTGTCGAGGGAGGGAGGTGAATCCCAAAGAACTGCTTTCTATTTGATTGAGATATGCACTGAATTTTGAGGCGGGGACAAAATAACATTTAGGGAGAACAGAACTGTATTACCACATGGTTCATTTATGCTGTGCATGGGAGAAGTTTCTATTGCTTTTGCATGTCTAGAAGGGACACAAATCATACTTTTATGTGCCTTTTATGAAGTCCCCATACCATTCATTAAAGCTTAGTATTTATTCTTAAGACATTAATAACTGTAGAGAGTGAAAAAATAAATTCTAGGCTAATATAGGAAATTCATTTCAAAGTACTTACCAGATATGAGAACATCTGATTCAGTAACACCTGTGAAGAAATAAAGAGAAAAATCATATGTGTTCATGTTTCACTCACAGGAATCCTGGCAAGAAACCCACCTGGGAAGCAATATAGGTGACTGAAGCAGAGACACAGCAACTGTGCATAGATCAACAGCTCGTATCTGAGGTCAGTCGTGTGGACCCCAAGCAGGTGTGTTACACATATCTGCCCTGCTGCCTCCCCCAAAAGCCAATTTAAAACAATGAAACAATGAAATTCCATTGTAATTTGTCAAGAAAGAAAAGGTTCTAGAACAATAATACAGGGAGAATGGGTGTAAGTTATAAACAAATACTACTCCGTTATATGTAAGGGACTTGAACATCTGAGGATCTTCTTGGAACCGAACCCCTGTGGATACTGAGAGACAAATATTCTCAATGACAAGTGTGTGGTTAATAGTTTTCCTGATAACGTTTAGGCCCCCAAAAGTATATATAAGGAAATAGCAATACTGCTCAGGATCAGTCAGGAGGCTGAGGCAGCTCATGGTCGCAGCTCTGTCCTGCCATGCCAACACCTGGCACAGGAGCACCTAGGCTTCTTGTTGTGGTGGTGGTGTGAGCCAGGCATCTGTTGGGTTCTTGGTGGTGCAAGGTGCCCAGATGAGCACTAAACGAGCAAGGGCTGGTCCTTAGACCATGCATAGCAGGATCCTAGAAACATCCCCAGAGAGCCTTGCACAAGCACAAGTGCCAGGCTAGCTTCTATGGGAGAGTGAGCGGCAGTGTGTGTGCCTGTGTGTCCGTGAAGTTATCTGTCTCTTTGTCTTCACGTGTCTATGCTTGTATCCATCTCTATCTTTGTGAGTCTGTAATTATGTGTAAGCATTTATATATGCATGTGTCTCTGTGTACGTGACATGTATGCTTTTACATGTGTACGGGTATCTGTGTGTGTGCCTGTATGTACCTGTCTGTGTGTGCATTTTTCTGTATGTCTATGTATGTATCTATGTGTGTATGTATATCATGCTGATCTTTGTGTATCTGTGTCTGTGTTCATGTGTGTATCTGTCTGTGTGTACAAGTGTGTACAAGTGATTCTCTCCCTCTCTCTCTCCCTCTCTCTCTGTATATGTACGGTGAGCCTTAAGCGTGTTGAGCATATGTCAGGGAAAGATTTCCAAATGAGACAATGTCCGTGGAATTTAAAAAGACTGGTTAGATTGGGCCAGATGAAGGCTGGGAAGAGGAAGGCTATAAGGAAACTTGCAGATAGCAGAACCAGCAAGGCTGAAATGGATGTGGCCAGAGGAGGCGCTATTGGAGCGGGGAGCACAGGTTGTTAGTAGTAAGACACAGTGAAGTGTAAGCTCTCCCAGCAAACAGAAGAATGAATAAACCCAGGAGGTAGAAAACAGTGAGAAACATGTGGAGGACTAAACACCCGAAGGTGTTGCCAAACAGGGTGTGGGGCACACAAAGCTGCTGGAGGTTCCTGGACACCAGGCTGCAATGCTTGGACTTGGTTCCAAGGTGCAGCCTCAGGCTTCTTCCTCCTTCCACGGCACGTGGTAGCTGCACCAGATGAGTTTCACAATGCCCAGTGGTGTGTTTGCACAGTAAAGACTAGTTAAAGAAAGAAGCGCCGTGCCAGAGAATAATTAGACATCTGTGTGGCTGGTTACTTGACTCAGGAAAGTCTTCTCCCCTCCAAACACCAACCACATTAGAAATGTCCTCATAATGTTTAAAACTCCCTCTAATAATTTTTCTTCTTCTTTTCAAGTCATTAATGATGGCCATAAATCCAGCCCTAAATCTAAATTGTGGAAAGACTAAGTGAAAAGATCAGCAATCTGCCAGAAATGAGTTTAGAAGCAATTATTATTTTCTCATTTTGCAAAACATTGGCCTTGAAGAAATGGGATCAAAAGAAATGGGACCAAATGGGACCAAAGGAAGTAAAGTTTAAAAATTTTTTGGACTAATTTCAAATTTAAAGAAAAGTACCAGAGATGCTACAGAGTTCCCATATAACCCTTACCCAATTTCCCCTAATATCGACATCTTATATTTTCTTGGTCTATTTGTCACAACTAGCAAACCAGCAGTGGTATGCTCCTGCTACTAAACTAGACTTTATTTGGATTTCTCCAGTTTCTCCTTTTCCAGGAGCCAGTCCAAGGTCTACGTCACATTTAGGAAGTTACATTTGGATAAAACATTAGGAACATGCCTAGACTAGGAACGCTGTCAGTTCTGAGGCTCCATTTGCCAGTCACTGCCTAGGTAACCTCCATCCTTCACAACCCTATGAAGCACAGCAAACATAATCCCATTTGCAAATGAGTAAACTGAGGCTTGCAGCAGCTCCACAGCTGGCCAGCGGCAGAGTCAAGGACATCACTGAAACCGGCAGTCGTGCCACGGCCGCTCCTGCCCACCACCCTGACTTTCTCAAGAGTTTGTGCAGAGAGGACTGAGAAGAGGGCCTGTGGAGCCATTCATCTCCTCTGGGCCCTGCCAGGGACGGGGCGGGGGGTGGCGGCTCCTGGTCACAAGTGGTGCCCAAATACAGGTGGCCCTCATTCCAGGTCCAAGTCCTACCCCAGCAGCCTACCAGCTGCTGTCCTTGACAAGCCATATAACCTTCTGAGCCTGTCTCCCCATCTGAAATGTGGAGGTAATAGTACCTAACTTTGGGGTTGTAAATAAGATTTAGAGAAAAGAGGCACACAGGGTAGAGTGGGTCCCCACCTCCAAACGGCAGATACAGGCATGCATGCGCATGTGCATGGCTGCCTGTAAGCAGACATACAGCATCATGAAAACGTGACAACTCCCTCGGTCCCAGAGCACTGATGTCTTTTGACCTCCAAGACTAATATGACCGCCATGTTATTGTTCAGAGCCACTGCAGTGTGTTGTCAAAAGCTGGGGCGAGGTCCTACCTCCCTTCCACGCACTCTCTAAAGCACATGGAAGCAGATGGTCTGTCTAGGTCCCAGGCTGCCCCACTCTGGACCCTGAGGCTCTCCTAACAGGAAGGAGTGGTAGTGTCCTCAGTCAGCTGTCACACATCTCCCCACACACGGGCACTAACTGTACCACACCCCAAGGCCTGGGCTTTGGGGTGCTGCTTTCATGACAGCTGTCTCCCAAATGAACTTTCATCTTCAGAGAGTCCGTTACCAAGCCCAGGGGAGAGTGATAGTTCAAGAAGTTATATGGAACTTAGATGATTTTTCCCTTGTCTCCTGGAATTCATGAATCTAGCAAAAAGCAACACCAAAGAAAAATATGAGAAGAGGGTGAAGGAGGAAAAGGGAAGAAAATGAAGAAAAGAAGAGAGGACGGAGGAGAAAGAACAAAGAAGAAAAAAGCAGAGGGAGAATGGAGGGAGAGGATAAGGAGATGATGGATGTCAGAGAGATGAGATAAACAGTCAGACGGATACAGAGAGAGGGTGACCTAGAGAGACAGACATGGAGACAAGGACAGAGGCAGAACGAGATAAAGAAGAAAAGACCGAGAGACAAAGAGAAGGCAGAGACAGAAAGACAAAGAGACAGAGAGGGGCAGACAGGGAGGCAAATAAAGAGAGTCAGAGACCAGGAGAGAACAGGTACACAGGGGATCATCCTTTTACATGGCACCTTGGTTTAGAGAAAAAAAAAAAACCCTGAGATTCAATAATCACAACAATTTTTCAATGGTTCTTTCATGTCTCCCACATGAGAGGCAAAGCCATGCTTGAGTGACACAGCTTTGAGTCCTGGCCTAGGCGGTAAGTGACAGACACAGACTTGGAATCGTAAAGATGTTGTCTGTGCAAATACTTGACCTGATTTGCTCAACAAATATTGGTCTTTATGCCAGGCGCACCTGCAGAGAGAAGGCACATAGGAGCATTTACAGGAGAATCTTTTCTTCCCATTTTCATAGCATACAAACCCTGTGCTCAACACATTATAATAAAGTATTAGGGCCTCTTAGTAGCACACGTATTCCCTTCCTTAACGTTGGGGACATTTCTAAGTCCACCAGGTCATTTTCTTCACTGAATGACTCTCTGACATTGATGTGATTGGCTTGTTCTAACATATATATTTCTCACCCAGAGACAAAACAAAAAAGAAGCATTCCTTCCAAACATTGGTGAACATTTACAATTACCAGCAAAGAACCACCTCCTGCCCAATACAAAACTCCAGTGCGGAGGAACAGTTAGATCAGATTTGCCAGGATTTAGGTTTGTGGGAGTGCAATTAATGAATACAATAATTAGACATAATACCTGCAGAGAGAACTTGACCCCACAAAAGACATATTTCAAGGATGATCGTGGAGATCCCCATCGTGCTGGGTTCCTCTCAACTTGCTTAGAAATTCCTTGACATTTATAAGTTCCCAGCTGAAAGAAGGAGTGTCTTCCAGGGCCGTATATTTCGATTGCTGTAGTAAATCAATACAAAGGAAGTAAGGGACTCTGTTAACAGCCAGTGGCTAATCTGCAGGAACAATTTGGGTGTGTTTGATTGATTGCAGCATGAATAATCTGAATAGTGCTCAACTGCCAAGGCAATGACATTAGTGATATAATTTCCAACTTCCTTCTAAGTGAACCTCAAGGACTTCCAAGGGCTCCCTGAAAGTGGGCTTAATTTTAATCTTGGAGAGTTCAAGTTCACCTGTGGGAAGCAGGATGTGGGCTGCTGGGCAAATAAGGGATGTGGTGCCAAGGGGGAAAGCATCTCTCGGGGATGGTTTGTCCTGGCAGAGCATTCTCTGACTGGCCCTTGTGCATATAACGTAGCCTCAGAGGAATGAGAATGACATTATTGCCAGTGTGGCCTTAGTGTAGATGAGAGGTGATTCTGCGGAGACTATGGACTCATACTTGCTTTGGCCCCATCCTCTGTGTTTCTGGGTCTCCCACTAATTCTATAACACAGTACCTAGGGCACATGTGACCTCAGACTGACCCACCTCTGATGACCACACAGCCTTGACTTCTCGTCCTTTGGACTCACACTGTGTGACGCTTGGGATTTGGCAAAGGCACAAAACCTGCCCCCACCTCTGCCTACCTGGTTCACAGTCTCTCTCTTCGGGTTTGTGATGTAAGTGTCACCTCACTCTTTGGGATCCTCAAGTCTGCAACCCCAGCTTGTGACCGTCCCCTGGACTCTACCAAGAAGGTTGGTTGTCATTGTTTGTGTCAAGACACTTTCCAGGGTTGGGATTTCTGGTGAGAAGCAGCCAGCTTGTCAGGTTGCCTCTGTTCCCCCACACAGTGAGCAGGGTTGGATGCTCGGCTGAGTCGCCAAGGCCAGCAGTGGACACCTTGTCTTCCTTGTGCGGTTAACCTATGGTCTCTGTGCTTCATTCTAGAAGGACGCCATAAGCCAGCCTTGTATCAGTCATCAACAGTCTGGAAACAAGGCTAGACGTCTGCATCTGGTTTTATCCACATGACAGTTACATTCCAGCTTTGATTTCTGCTTTACTCAGCAACTCTTCCTTTTTTGGCATTCTCAAGTCTTCTTCACCCCCAGGGAGAGAACAGATGCATCTCCACAGGACAGGCCACTATGCTTCATGCTCCTACTGTCAGTCTAACAATTGAGAAGTATGGGGTGACCAGAGAACAGGGCTGCACATCTGCTGGGGGATGCCTAAGTGTCCGCACACTGCATTCTCCTTGGGTCCGGGAGGGCCGGCCTGAGGATGATGCTGAGGCTGGCTCTGGGATCATCAAAGAAGAGCATCATGACAGGTTAGCAATGTCTGCTCGGGCACAGCAGGGGAAGGAGGTGGCAGGAATACTAAAGAACTGAGAGGGACGGGGAGAAGGTCGGTTTCCCACAGCAATGTGCTATCTGGTCTTAAAGACAAGAATGAGGGCAGTAAGTATGGGTAAAAATTGCTAGGGGAGATACAGGAAAAGTGTTGAGTCAGATGGCAGAGGCAGTTCTCAGAGACGGTGGCTCCTTAACCAAGTCTGAAAGACAAGCAAGGGCCAACAGAGAGAGAGAGAGAGAGAGAGAGAGAGACAGACAGACAGAGACAGAGACAGAGACAGAGACAGAGACAGAGACAGACAGAAACAGACGAGAGACATCGCTGAAAAGCAGGGGCAGCCTCTCTGGCTGCATACCGATGAGGGCAGGGAGCCTCAGCATCTCCTCAGCATTTCAGCTCACAGGAAACATTCTTGAGAACGCCATGATTTTCCCAACCACACAGCTTTCCCATTTTTGTTGTTTTGGTGATCTTGTCCTTTCCCCATGGAGCCTTGCACAGTGATCCCAAGATGACAATGCTTGGGACCTTCTTGTTCAGGGGACACCAGGATGAAGGAAGTGGAGGGCGTGTGGCTGTCATTTGAAAAGCAGCTCAGGTAGGTGTTCCCTTTGGGAAATGGGTGCCCACAGTGGGACAGAGAGAATGCAGCAGTCCCAGGCATGTAGGAAAACTCAACAGAACCTGCCACCACCACGGGCTTCATCCCCAGGTGCTGCATGTGTCACAAGGCCTTCGTGGCTCATAAGACGCTCCTCAGAAAGGTCCCTTCTTTTAACTGATTTTATTAGTACACTTTGATATCCATAATGATCACATTCATCACGAGGAATTTGTACCTGCACATACTATATCTTGATTCTTCTTTTTTCCTCATTCCCCCTCCTCATCCTTCAATCGTTCTTCCCCTCCACACTTACAAAAGCTTTGTTTCCACTTTTTCCTTCTGTTCTCTTTTTTTCCTTTTCCCTTCCTTCTCTTCCCCCTCCCCTCTCTCTTGTTCCCCTTCCCATTTGAACATTTTCTTCCTACTTCCCAGTATCTATTATACATTTTGGTCCTTATTTGCCTTTTTGATTTCTCACACAAAAGAAACAATGTGATATTTAAATATGTGCATCCAATTTATTTCACTTAAAATTGTGTCCTGAAGGTGTATCCATTTACCTTAAAATGTCTCAAGTGTATCGTTCTGTGTGGCAGAGTAGTGCTCCAGTGTATATAAAAACCACATCTTCTTTATCCATTCATCTGTTGATGGGCATCTGAGCTGTTTCCAAGATTTAGCTATTAAAATTATGTTGTTATAGACATGTCTGTGCATATAACCTGTGGTATCATGCTTTTAACTCTTTCAGGAAAATACCAAGAAGAGGAATAGCTGGGTCAAATGGGACCTCTAGTTTTAGTTTTGTGAAGAATCTCCATGCTGATTTCTACAGTGCTTGTACTAATTTACATTCCACCAACAAAGGAGAAGCATTTCGATCCCCCCCCCCCCCCCCCCCGCCCCAAGCCTCACTGGCCCTTGTTATTGGTTGATTTCTTGATGATAGCCATTTTTCCTGGAGTGAGGTGGAATCTCAGTGTTGTTTCAATTTGTATTTCTCAAGCACAGTGATGTTGAACATTTTTTAATATACTTATTTGCTGTTTGTACTTCTTTGTCTGAGAAGTATCTATTAATTTCAGATGCCCAGTTTTGGATTGGGTCTTCAAACTTGAGGGTCTGATTTTTTTAAAGCCATTTATATATTATATATATTAGTTGAAAGGTCTCTCCTTATATGAAGAGAAGGGTTCTGAGGGGACCAGCCCTCAGGCAGCAGCCACTCACCCTCCGAGGACCGCTTTTACTGTCCCACTGCTTAGAACCATCTGCCTCAACAGCTGCAGGTGGATGGCCGCAGCCACAAAGCTGCACTTACAGAGAAACCTGTTACAGGTTCAAGACAGTGTCTGTGCAGCACCTTCCCAGGCAAGCAAGAGTCCATGACACTCCTTGGCAAACTCCAAGGAGACCAAGCCCTGGAGGCTCAGCACCCCGGGGTATGGCCTTCAGGAGAAGAGACCCCATGGGGGCTGCCCATGGCTTTTTTTTAGGCAACAGTACCCTTTCCTAGAAGCAGAACTGTTCTACTTGAGCACCTCCTCCGAACCAGCTCGGGTAGCCCCCACCACCTTCCCACACATCTGCCCACCCTTTTGGAGGCAGCCTGGGACGAGGTACCGGGTCCTCGGTGGCCTCTGTCTGAGCTCCTCCCTTCTCTAAAGATAGTCTCTACCCAGACAATGGACAACGGCCAAAGGAGAGTGGAGGAAGACCAAAAGCCTACAGGCAACCGGGGCCCCTCCCACCTCTGAGGCATCTCGGATTTCCGATTCCAGGAGCCTGAGACCAGACAGCCCATGAGCCCCATGGGGAAGGGGAACTGGCCCTTCTGGCTTCCCATCACTGGCCCCCCAGAAGGCCGTGCGATGATGGTGGCTTCCTGTCAGGTGTCAGGTTGACCCTAGAATCTAATTTTGCCCTAGTTGAATAGCAAACCATAATTGTTAGTTATTGTTACCACTGCAACGATATTTTGGCAGTGTTTATGGCCTCTACAATGTCACCCAGTTTTGCCCTCAGAGAGCCCATCTTCCCAGTTTATTAACCAGGGTATAAGTGGGCTCACCTGATGACATGTTAGAAGGGTCAGTCACATGAGTCTCATTGTCCCTCACTGCTTCTCTGTTGTCTCAGTGCCCCAGAGGAAGATGGGCTGTTGGAAGTAGATGAGCTGGTCTCTGCTTTCCAGGGCCACCATCATGCAGCCTCCAGCTGGGGACACAGGTTCAGAGAGGGGAAGTGACAGGAAGCACTAGCACAGTGTCCAGGACAGCAATTCCAGCAGAGGGATGCATGAGTTTGATGCCCACCAAGATGCAACCCACTCACAGAATCTTGGTAGTCCTTGAAAAACAGAAGTCCATTTGTATCTCTCCCATCTTTCTCAGAGCAAGGCTCAACCAATGCCTTCACCATGGTTCATAGGTCCTACTTGACCGGACTCATGGCCCCTGCTGCTCCCTACTCTAATACTCCAGCCTGAAGCCCTTTGCATTTGCTGCTCTCTCTGCCTGGAACACTCTTTCCCCTGATAGCTGCAGGATTTGGGGTTTTTCTAACATATCATCTCCCCCATGCAACCTTTCCCAACTCCCCCTTCCCCAGCACTGCCAGCCCTTCTATCCTTCTTACTATCTGGCCTCCTTATATTTTACTTCTTGATTCTTATACCTGTTCACTTTCACTAAAATGCAAGTTCTACAAGGTAATAAATTGTGTCTGCATCCTTCATTGCTGTAGAGTTTAGAACAATGCTTAACGCACAGTAAGTGCTTCAAGAAACATTTGCAGATTGCACTAAGTGTGAGCAGAGCCAAGCCTCCCTGCACAGGTTGTTCAGGTGAGTTCCATATCCATATAGCAGCCAAAGGCTAAGGATCATACATTCACTCCTCTATTCATTCACTGAATGGCACTGAGCCCTAGGAGCAAGGCTCAGCCCAAAGCCAGGTGGACATGACCTGGTCTTGTGGGGTTTACAGACTAGGGCAGCACAGGCAACAGACAAGAAGTAACTAAATAGAAGTGGTTCAGACTGTGTTAAGAATTATGAAGGAAATAAACCAGGTGATAGAGTAGAAAGGACATGTTTCGGGGAGGATTCCTGCAAGTACAGCAGTCCAAACATCACATTAACACAATAACTGCTCCAGGATGAGATCCAAGGCTTAAAGGGGTTAAGTAACCTAACTCAAATCACACAGCTGGAAAGTGGTAGAGAAAGAACTTGAAGTCTGGTATTTTTCCACTAAGCCCTGAATCCTTCCCTTTCCCCTCTTGGGCCTTGGGCTTGAGTCCCCCCACCATAGGACACCTTGCTGTTCAGAAACATTCAGTAGGGTGGCCAGAGAAGGGAAATGCTCCAGGTCATCAGAACAAGGGCAAATTTGCCTGGCATAAGGTCCTCAAAAAGATGCCAAGTGGCCTCACTTGGAAGAAGAAAGAGAGTATTTTTAATGGCAACACTAGATCTAAACTAACACGACTGGAATCACATAAGTGGCTTGAGGCTCTGTATCGCCCTGCAGCAAGGTAGCAACGTAAAAAAGATCATAGCTGTCATTTCCCTCAGATCGCGAGAACCATTTTTCCTTCTCCAGTAATCACCAGTTACATATTTCCCAACAAGGCACGTACGACTGGTGAGACCAGTGCACAGCCTTTCCATGGGATTGTAACTGAGCAGGTAAAGCAAAGTGTGGGTCCAAGCACCAAGGGAAGGAAGCACCAGGCCAGGTTCCCATGGAGAACAGTGGGTATGGCTGCTGCGGGCAGGACCTTGTCTGGAAGGACAGCATCCCTCAGTTGCAGCTCAGCCCAGGGCAATTGGGCCCCAGGGAATCTAGTCATGCTAATTATACTCCTCAGGCACTAGTTGGTAAACCAGGAAGCCAATTCACTCACTTACAAAAGGAGTATGCTTTGGCTCCAGAATTAGTCTGCTTGAGAGACCAAATTATATACCAATAGTTTGCTTGGGAGCAAAGAATGAGAACAAGGAAACTGAATGGTATCCAAAAGCAACTCTCCCAGCGATAAGAAGCTTGTCATGGTTCTTAGGAAGTTTCTACAGAAAGAACTATCCTGGGCACCTCTCAATATTTGTTATCATGATTTCCCTCACCCCAAATCTCAGACATACGAACTCTGGTATGTAAGAGACATGGGAGGTTCGAATAGGCCACCTCCAAACCAAGCTCCAACTATGAGCTTGGGCACAGCCGATTCATAAGTATTTTTGTTCCATTCAGGTGGGCCAGGAGGGAGCATTTGCTGGTCTTTTTGCTAAACTATGCTTGGCTCAGTTTCTCTAGCACAAGCCGTACAGTCCACAGGATGGCTGATGTTGGGGTTCACTATCCACCTAGGGGCTGAACCCAGCTGTAGGCTGCATCCTCTTCAACACCTTCTCCCATGACTGGGAGAGGAATTTGGGGGAGAGATGAACAGGAACCGAAAGGACCAGCAATATGCATGACAATCCAGAAAGAAACAACTAGCCCAGCCAGATATGACCAAGTAAGCGTACCCCAAATTAGATCTGTCCTTGAGTCTAAAAAATGGCTGCACAATTCTTGGGTGGGGGGTGGGGGTGTAGTTCACAGAAAATGTGTGGAAACACCTACAGGGTTAGAATGGACTGAAATTGACCAGAAGTTCAGTGGAATAGGCTGCCACAAAAAGCAGATGGATCATAGGGTGCTTGAATGTTGCTGGGGGGCCCTGAATGAGGGAGAACCATTTCCCTCTGAACGAGCCTGACTGTACCTTGATACCAGCTTAGGTGCAGGTTCATGTGCTGAAACCCTGGTTCTCAAAATGTGGACCCCGGACACTCGGCATCAGCTGAGAGCTTCTTAGAACTACGAAACCTGTGGCTGCAGAGTGAGCATCTGCCATGTAGGTTTTAACAAGGCTCAAAGGAGACTTGCTGGCTGACTGCATATGGAAAGCGTTTTAGCGAGGCAAATGTGCATGGAACCTTGTGTGTGCCAGGCTCGTGTTCCTTTGAGGGCACATAGATGAGTGAGGCACAGCCCCTGCACTTTGTCAAAACAGATGCAGTAATTGCAGTAACACAAGCCAGGGCCAATGATGTCAGGGAGGTAGGGACATGAGAGGCAAGGAGACTAGAGTGACCCCCAGCTCTAGTTTGAATCACTGCCACCAATTGAAGGTGCCACCAAATGGGATGGGGCACCAGGTGGGCGTTGGGGACAGCTCTGCCTCAGCCATCTCCTTTCCATCCTCCTGATGGACTGCATCTTCTCTGGCAGCTTTGGTAACATTTGATACATATGCCACGGGCCCACCAGGCCCCACCAGGCCCTGCTAGGCTCCACCTTCATTTCCCTTACTATATGCCCACCATCTCCACCCAAACAAAACTCAACCTGTACATTCAGGGGATTTCCCCTGGAGAGGAGGGACAGGCCCTTGTGGCAGGAGGTAGAGAAGAAATTCCTGACAGGAGGGAGCCCAAAGGGCAGAGGAAAAAGAGTAAGGTGGCTCTCCAAGAAAAACCACAGAGAGTGCTGGTTCTAATGGCGAGCGCATAGCTGGTAAGTACAAGAGGGTGCATATGCTACAGGCTTCTGGGGGACCCAAGACAAACTCTGAAAACCATGAAGTGCACCTACCCCTAACCACCAAGCTATGCCTGAGGACGCATGTGCTATAGAGCATCTTAACTGAAAGTGACCCTAGTTTAATTATAGTTAATTATAATCTCATTTACATTGTGGTTTTGACACACACCTTTGTGGGCTTTGGGCACCATGATGGTTCTTCAAAAATCCATATAAGGACAAAATCTCTCCTTTCAACAGAAAGGAGGAGACTTACCCCGACTGGAGTGAACTGTTGTGTCATTTCACAGAGCTGCTCCCTCCCTGTAGAAACCACATATAGGCTCTGACACCTAGCTTCTCTGGGACTGTGAGCTCTTGTCACTGACCCACTCCCACCCTGAGAGTATCCTTGTAAAAAATTGATGCTTTCACTTCTACTTCTGTGTACCCTGCCAAAGTGTTTGTTCAGAATACCAAGAACCTAGGATGCCACAACCCCTGAAAACACTCTGACTGAGGTATACGGAAAGATAACGGGCAGCCAGGTGACAGCTGGGATTAGGCTATAACAAAGAGATGCCCATGACCATTCAACGGTGGTGTCTGTGACCACACTAGGCTGCCTCAGAAGAAGGTGGAGAGAACAGTGTCGGGTGACTCCAGGGCTGCAGTCTGAAAGGCACAAACACAAGGGTCACAAGCATGGTGGCAGTGAGGCTGGGGTGGGTGACTGGTGAATGAGGGGCAGAAGCACCAGGGACGTGAAATGGGTTGTGGGTCCCTCACCAGCTGTGTGGTGAAATAAATCAGGAAAGCATGGGGCTCTGGGCCCAGATGGGCCCCAGCACAGTAGGCTGTGGTCCTGGGATTGCTGAGGCTGGGATTGGCTGCAAGGCCAGGGAGCCGAAGGTGAAGGAAGGAAAGAAAGGCAGTGGGCATGAGGCTCTTTCAAGCTCTATGCTTTCAGCACCGAGTGGACTTGCTCTTTCCAAATTGGATTTTACAGACAACCGGTAGCAGACTTTCAAATAAATTTCCCTGCTGGAATGCAGGACAAGGCTGCTGTTTTTACGTGGTGAATGAAGAGATTTCTAAAGCCTGTTTTCATCACCGCCATTTCATAACCTAATGAATATTTAAACAAAAACAGATGAGAGTGATGTAAATTCAGAGTCAAGGATGGACCTTGTGGTGAAGGGGCATCATTTTCTGGTTTGGCAACAAACTAGTGCAACTTTGTCCTGGAAGGGGGTGTCTGGGAATATGTCCGGGGCCAGTGATGGAGACTGGGAGCATCCCCAGCTCAGAGGGACTAGGGGGCGGCCAGGGCCACCCTCCCCCTCTTCAGCTTTTCCTGACCCTTCATTCCCTCTGTCCCCCTCCAGTCCCACATAAACCTTTACTGGCCACATGACTGTTACCATGTGGTGGATCCAATAGCTAGATTCCAGTTCTTGGGTACGGAAAGCAAAGGACTGCAAAGCTACACTTGATAGGGAAAAGTAGCTATGTCTATTAAAGGTCAAGAACAGAGAAAGGTGCCCAGATGACAAAAAGGCCCACTGCCCACCATGCAGATAAATCAGGCTCTTGGTGTGAAGGGTGAGAGGAAAAAAGAGGGGCTGCACGCGTTGGTCAGGGTTACATGGAATGTTCCTGATGTGAGCTCCAAGCTCGAGAAGGTGGAGGGGCACCATTAGGGAGCGATGGCCTTAGGGAGCGGCTTGAGCTCAACTGGGTGGAGAGGAGCGAGTCCCTTAGCCCCCAGTATTGTATCTGTATGATGACCGCGGGGCCCCAACCCCTGCACAGGTAAAGGGTTCGAGATGGATGATCACGTGGTTACCTCCCGCGAGATCATTCCCTGTGCACGCCTGGCTCCTCCTGCACACTGGGCTCCTGGCCTCTGGCTTCCAGCCGGGCTGGCCTTCCTTTACTTGAGGTGTCCTGCGCACCTCCCTCTCTTGCCTTTGGTGAGGAGCATTCACCTTTCAAATGAGGAAATCCACTTGAGGCAGAAGCAGGAGGGGTGGGAGGGAGCCCAGTCCTGAGCAGAACCCAGCAGGACTCCTGCTACACTCCAGCAGGGCATCAGTCCACCTGCTCTCCCAACCAGCCCCTCATTCTGACCCTGGGGACTGAGGCAGTGGCTCTGGGCTGCTAGCAGCAAGGACCATTCGGAGTGGCCCAGAGGACCCCAGCCCACATGAGGAAAGCCTCGTTTAGAAGGAGACCAAGAGATGCAGGGAAGAGGGAGAGAGGAGAGAAGGGGAAGTAAAAAGAATGAAGATGTGTTATAGACATGTACCAACTCCCCACAATGAATGTAAACATAACGTACTGCAAATGCATACTAATAAGAATAAAAATAAAAATCTTACAAAAAGGGAGAATGATATATTGTCCGTGTTGCTGCAGGGTTCACCGTGCCCCAAAGTGAGCTCAGAGGTAGGTGTAGCCCTGGGGACCCAAAAGCCACCACCACAGCCCCTCCTGTTCCAGAGAGCTTGTTCACACAGGCTGTAAGGTAATGGTTCAGAGCCACTCATTTGCCCATCCATAGCTAGCAAGTCAGCTTTGTTGTAGGCATGGCAGGTGGTGCTAAAAACCACAACAGATACTGTCACTCCAAGGAAATTGGAACAAAAGAGGGGTTTGAAATGTATACAGGGCAACGACAAGTCACAACAGCCAGCCAAACCAAAGAAAACAGAAGTGCCACTGCTGTCACCAAGCCAAAGGGCAGCACTGCCATAATGGGGTTCTTATGTACGGCCAGTGAACAGGCAAACTGCGGTGGATGTTTCCACAAAGCCCTCTCTCACTCAGGCTAGTTCTGCCAGTGGGAACCATCATTATTTCCTTCTTCCTCATTTCAACACTGACCCCAAAGGATCATTGCCTGTGTGTATGTGTGCATGTGTGCGAGTGCACATACGTTTGTGCGTATGTACCTTGTGTGCATGCATGCATGTTTATGTGTGCCTGTGTGAGTAAGCACATGTGGGTGCACATGTGTGTTTGGGGATGCACTGTGCTCTTAGGTGTGGGTGTCTGTGGGGGCATGTGTGTGTGCATGCACACGTGGGGGAACGTGATCGTATGTATGTTGGCTTTGTGTGTACTCATTTGTGTGCACACACAGGCTGTAACCCACAGGAGATACCTAACCAACACAAACCCATCTCAGTGGACGTACTTGGACAGTGCCTTACTCTCCACCTCCATGGGGATTTTGATGGACTGGACTCCAGGGATCCAGCCCACAGGGGGCTCCTGTCACTCCCAAGCTGTGTGGAATAGGGGACATGCCAGTGTCCTGCCCTGTCCTGTGCCACAAGAACCAGGACTCTGGGAGGCCTTTGCCCTTTCTTGCCCAACAAGAAGAGACTCTCCCCTCCCTTCCCCTCTCCATCATGGCCTCCACATGTTCAAAAAGCCAATTCCTACCTCCCATCTCCCTCCATGACGCCTTTCTTCTCCAAGGCTGTGGCCTGCCGTGGCAACCAGCCCACTCATCCTCATGCTTCCTCCAGCTCCCAAGGCATGCTGGGCTGCTCCCTAAGCACTCGTGCCCCTATCATGGGTACTCCTCAGGATGCTGGCACTACAGCCTCTACTCTCCAGCACTGTGTACCCAGCAAGACCTCAGAGGCACCAGAGGAGGCACTGCAGACACTGACATCACTCAACACCCCCAGCACTTGACAGCACATTCTCATACGCTGCCCAGGCAAGACTCAGGCTGAGCAACCATTGCTACTGCCATTTTGCAGATGAAGAAGACGCTCACAGGAGATGTGATTATTTCCAAGATGGTGGTTAATGAGTAAGGATGCAGGGAGGGCCCCGGACACGAACCCATGGCTGCCTGACTGGGTCCCGTATCTTCCCTGGGAACATATTCTTCTCGGCTGGGATTCCCTGATTGAGAATACCTGATGTAGTATTTTCCTGCTTGTTTGCACCTTGCCTTGCTCAGAAACAATTTGATATAATTTTCAAAACCACAGCAAAAAAAAAAACAGCAAAAAAAGAGAAGTGGTTAGGAAGACAATATAAATTAAAAAATAACAACATGTTAGGAAAATCAAGCCAGAGTAAAATTAGGACATAAAACTAAGGAGTATCATAAAGAATACTTTCCACTAAAAGGTGCTCAGCTGATATAATGCAACTAGAATTGTGACTATAACCTTCCTAGGAGATAAAGCAAAGAAGGAAACAAGATCAGCCTCCTGAGATTTAGCCTACCTGTTGTTCTTTTTTTTTTTTCACTTTATTAAATTCTTTTATTGGTACATTGTAGGTATACAACACAATTACATTTCTCATTGGGAATTGTACCTTTACATAATGTATCTTGG
>NW_004624737.1:24178828-24236461 GCF_000247695.1 Heterocephalus glaber
TCTCTCAGTGAGTCTGTCATTTGTGTAGAGAAAAGCTATTGATTTTTGTGTGTTGACCTTGTAACCAGCTACTTGACTGAATTTGGTTATTAAGTCTAGAAGACTTTTCTACCTGTTGTTCTTAAAGACATTACTTTCCTCTGTTCCCAAGGCCTGAGAAACATGTATCCCACATGGTCTCCTGAAGTGGTCACGTGGGCAGAGGTCTGTGGCCAGCACTGCTGCAGCACCTTCCTCCTCCTGGGCAACCTCAGTTTCACTGAGACAGCTCCTCTTCACAGAGCAACATTTAGAATGCTAGGGTGGGGCCGGGGATGTAGCTCAGTGGTTCCAGCACCTGCCTGGCAAGTGCAAGGTCCAGAGTTCGATCCCCAGTACCAAAAAAAAAAAAAAAAAACACTGCTAGGGTGACATGTGTGGCCCAGTGCTGGGTGGCTGATGCATTTCAAGTCATAGTCCACAAAAAAATTTTTACTTTGGGTTTATTAAGGTCTCCTCTGTCCCATTTTCTGGCACCTGAGATTCCCAGGGGTCTTTCCCTTTTCGAAGGGAAAATGGAGCTCACAATCACCCAAGAACCTCCACATTTGGGTCCCAGACCCCTCCTCCTTGTTCTCTTCCCAGTGACCACTCTGAGAGATGTTTTCAAACCTCATCTAGGCCATAATCCCTGGGAAGGGGGTTTTTCTCTAACATTGTTATTCTCCCAAGAGAGCTTTTGTCTCCTCTCTCCTCAGAAAGCAAAAAGGAAGGGGAAAGATAAACCCTCCACGGGGAAGGAAAAGCTTCCCTCACTAAAATATTCTGAATGTTCTTGATTATATTGCATTGTAGATTAAATATGACTTGTTGGATTAATAGCCACAGCAAAAGGGAAAAATGAAGAGACACCCTAAATGAGATACACCCTAAAAGTTTATCTCCATTGTAAGACAATGCCTCAATTTCAAAGATGTAAAAAGCAGGCAGGGGAACATATATGTTAGAATCAACAAAATAGATTTATTAGAAAGGCTGTCTGCTGATATTTCTTCCTAGTACGAGATAAGAATTTAGAGCCCCCCTAATCTATGTTCCTTATTTTCCAGGGAGGAAATTGAGTCCTGAAATGTCACCTACCTTCCCTAGTTAAAGCCCCCACCCCATTCCATCTGCTTCCTTCTGAGGGTCTTAATCATTATCACCTTGTAACTTTTTTGTTTTGTTTTGTTTTTTGATTTTTGGTACGGGGGATCGAACTCAGGTCCTTGTGATCGAACTCAGGTCCTTGTGATCGAACTCAGGTCCTTGTGATCGAACTCAGGTCCTTGTGCTTGCGCAGCAGGCAGTGAAACCACTGAGCTACATCCCCAGTCCTTGTAACTTTTTGACTAAGCTGTGCCTGTGGAGTAGCAGCTATAAACAAGATAGTAGATAAATGGAGATAAGGTAATGGAAAAAGGAACCAGATTTTTCTACTGTTGGTTTCCTCATTAGACCAGGAACTACCTGCCCTTCCTTTACCTGTGACCTAAAGATTAAGAGGACTCTCCCCTGGGTTGGGGGAGATAAGAATCTGCTTCCTGCAAGTTTTTCCTGGAATCTGTTTTAACTGAACCATAGAAAATTACACAGGGTGGAGTCCTGTTAAAGTCTGCTTCATTCCTCCACAATGCTACATGTGCTGGCCGGCTGCTCATGATCACTTCCAAACGCAGAGGCCACTGAGTGGTGGTGGGTGGTTGTAAGAATCACCAAGGTCTAGCTGAATATATAAATGCCTGGCTTCACACCCAGTTGATACAAGGTTTGGAAATATTTTCATTTAAAATTCCCACATTTTTGGCTTTTGTTGTTGTGGTAGTGGTGGTGGTGGTGGTGGTGGTGGTGGTACTGGCGATTAAAGCCAGAAAACACTGAGCTACATCCTGAGCCCCTTTTCATTTTTGTTACTTTGAGTTAGGGTCTCACTAACTTGTCCAGACTGGTCTGAACTTGTGATACTCCTGACTCAGCCTCCAGAGCAACTGGATTACGGGCAATTTTTTTTTTTAATTGCAGTAACATGCTCAATTTCCAGCTGATTTTGATGCACAGCTAGGTGTGAGAACTGAGAGACACAGACTCTGAGTGTGCTGACCTGGCTGCAAACCCAGAAGGAAATCCAAATCACTGCAGCAGATCGAGTTCATTTGGGAGTACTCTCCCTTTATCTACACTTTTGCTCTCTGAGGATGCAGTTAGTTATGGTCAGCAGAGGTTCAAAAATATTAAGTGGAAAATTCGAGAGAAAAAGAATTCACAAGTTTTAAATTGCACTCCATTTGAAGTAGCATGCTGAAATCTTGTACTGTCCTGCACCATCCTGCCTGGGATAAGAATTATCCTATTCTCCAGTGTACCTATGCCATACTACACTATGCCCTGCTACACTGCTCACTTAGTAGACAATTTAGCTATCAGATCAACTGTGGCAGTTATGCAGTGTTTATGGTCAAGTCATCTTTATATAGTAGCCTAATACTACATCATAATGCTGACATCATTCACCTACCTCACTCACTCTCATCAGGTAGGCATTGTATCATCTCATATCTTCACAGGAAGAAAAATATCTACAGTCCATTGCTGGGGGGCGGGGATAGTCACATAATTTTTTATAGTATACTGGTATGATTATTCTATTTTACTATTGTTGTTAGTCTCCTATTGGGCCTAATCTATAAACCTTACCATCAGTATTTATGTATAGGAAAAAACATGGTATATGTAGGGTTCAGTACTGGCCATGGTTTCAGGTATTTACAGGGTCTTGGAACAGATATCCTGTGAATAAAAGAATTACTAGAACAGAAAGGAAATTTGGGTTGCAAGGCATGACCTTAAATAGCTACTATCTAATTCAGTGGGAAATGGACAGTGAGAGTACTGGCAAGTTTTTGAAGAAAGAACTGGTGAGAGATGAGTTTTATAAAGACAGAAGTTGGGGGGCTGGGGATTTAGCACAGTGGAAGCATGCCTTCCTGGCAAGAGCAAGGTGCTGAGTTCAATTCCTGATAACAACAACAAAAAAAGAAGTTGGGAAATGACAGTGTGTCTGTATTGGAAGGCATGGAAGTGAATGTATGTTTATCAAACATATCCATAGTTAATGTACTATATCACAGGTCTGTAGAATGGCTAGAAAAAAGAAACAAGCCTTCCCCAAAAGAATTTACAATCCAGCTGGAGAAAGAATTCACCAGCACATCAGAAAATATCTGATGAAAAGCACTCGAACACTTCAAGACTTCTAAACGGAAGCTGGCACTAGGAACACCTACTGTAGACCTCAGAAGACATCTGACTCTAAGAAAAAAGACATAAGCAAAATCAAAGTCCTCCACAAGCTTGCATCTGTAAGAGTTAGACCAATAATAGTCAAAGATTTAAGAGAGGGTAAATGGCAGTGCCCAGGCATTTCTAAGTCCTAATCTTCATTCTGTATGATGTATCACTTGTCTAGAAATAGAACATTGCATCATTTTGAATTATTACCTGTATAAATATTTGTTACTTACAAGGTAAAATTAAATCCCTAACAGAAGCCCCATTTCGTGCAGTGTAGGGTGAGTGGCCTCTAACAGATACCCTGCAGAAGCCAGGGCTCCTTGGACTGGAAGCACTGAACAAGACTTCATGGAGCAGTTCAATCCTTCATCCGGGCATCGGGGATGCTGTCAAGGTGATCTTTGACATTTCTCGAACATCTGTCCCTAGAGCTGATAAGTATTTGACCACAAACCACTTTAGAAAACTCCAACATATTGACAGAGCAGCCATCAGAGTAACTGAGAAGCAGCCAAATGAGGTATAATTTGAGCCATGAGTTGTCCTTCATAGTTAGATATTAAACAATCTTGCCAAGTTATAAAATTTAGGTTACAGGCCATTTTTAATTTTATAATGGAAGAAAAGTTTCAATTTTTTAAAAAGATAAAATGTTTAATATTATTTAAAATGATATCAGATAAAGTTTCATTTTGCATTTGTCACAAAATTCCCTTTCTCAATAAATATTCTTAAGAATAATAATACATCTGTATCTTTATCACATGCAGTGGAGATAAACTGCCCCCAACATTCAGATGGAAGAAATTCTGCATCAATTTTTCTTTCTTTTTTTCTTTTTCTTTTTTTTTTTCTGTTGTGGTACCAGGGATCAAACTCAGGACCTTGCACTTGTGAGGCAGGCACAGCACCACTGAGCTAAATCCCCCAGCCCCATGCATCAATTTTTCTTAAGGCAATCAAATCCTGCCAGCCTCCCATTCCCCAGCATTGCTAAGAAGCCCAGCACCCACACTCTTCAGTCTCCTCAAGACTCCTGTCAGGGTCCCTGGACCTCCAAGTGTGCCCTCACCCCATGTCTTCCTATGTGTGATAGACACTGGGTTCAGTGCTGGTCTCTTCCCCTCACACCACCTGTCACTCTAGTTTTGTCAAATCAGGTGCAGCTTCCCTACTGGGGCAGTGGGCTCCTATGGCGGTGGGTGACTGTAGTGTCCAAGCCGCTGGAATTAGTTCCCAAGTCTTTGCTGCTCTCCAGGCAGCCAAAATTCTAGTCTGTGATTTAAAGTGACCAAAGTACCCTGAAAACAACCTGCCCAAGAAGCTTCCTGGAGTAAGGAAGATACCACCACTGGCTAAATTTTTAAGAGACAAAGACAAAAAAAGCCTTTTTTTATTCTACTACAGATTATATTTATTCAATATGTCAATTATACTACCAAATGTCTAAAGGACAAATGCAATTTTTAAATAAGTTATAAATAATAGTGGCTTCTCATACTCAATCACCTGTCTGTTCCTAAAGGATTTCTGAGTCATGAATTATCCCTAGAAAGGTTCTTCTTTACACTTCTCTTTACACAAAAGAACTGTTCCTGAAACTTCATGTGACAAGGTATGAATGAAACCCCATTCCTATGGGAAGAATGGAAGTCATGTCATAAAAGAAATTCACTAGGACTCCAATTGTACACTGAAACACTTTTCCTAGTTATTTATGGTTAGGGGCTCAATCTGGATTCTGAAGCATCACAGAAAAGTTCAACGTTTCTTTCCATTCTGGATAAGAAAATGAAAATTAAAGAGGTAGATTGGCCTTAAAAGCAGAGAGCAGGAACACTCAATCTGAATCCTATGGGAAGGTCCAACTCCTTCATGCTGGGAAACTGCCACACCTGAAGTTAAAGTTCCCTTAAGTCACAGGATCCTAGAACTAGCAAGAAGATCAGCAAATTTTCAAATCCAGTCTTTCTTCTTTCCATATCCTGCCACTTCAGATGAGAAGACACAGCTGCAGAGGACAAGCCACATGCCGGTATTCAAATGAGTGGATCCACTTCATCCCGATTCCCACTGCGCTCCCAGCCTCTGAGCCTCCACAGCTGTGGAAGCCACTGTGGGCATGCCAAGGAGGAAGCTCATTGCACATTCCCAGTTCTTTCTCCTTTGCCTGAAGTTCATGGGGGATACATGTGAGGTGGCTGAAGACCACCACAAGAAAGGGGCCTCTCACCCAGCCTTGGATCTGTGCAAGACATAACCTGCAGGTTACTGTATTCCAGAAAGAGAACAGAACAAACTGTCTGACTGCCAGTTAATGGGTACCCACTACACCCCAGAAATGCTGGTACAAGGGGCAGGTTATATTAGTTCTCTTTGTATGTCAATGACTGTGGCGAAGGCTAAAGAGAAATCAGGGGGAGCTTCCTGTTTGTTATGCCAATGCAGATTGCTCAACTCCCTACAGTCATCCTCAGCCTGATAGAGCACAGAGTCATTGACTACAGCTTGTTATTCCATGCTGAGAGGTCTTCACCTGGTCCTAGCCACTTCCTGATCCTCTGCCCACTTTGTTTTTGACATGCTCTTCTGGAGCCAAGAAGCAGATTCCTTCATCATTGCTTTGGCTGGCTTTCTTCCAGGGCTTTCTTCCTCACTCTCTCTCCTCCTTAATTCAGGTCCAGCTGCTTTATCTCAAATCCAGACTTGGTATTTCAGGGAGCCTTGGGCATTTGTCCTGCCCTGGCTTCCAGGCCTGAGGCCCACCTGCTCTTCTGCCACCAGCCTGTCTCCATCCTAATTACTTTTCTGGTGGTGTGCACCTGGAGCACGTACCCCTCTGATGCCTCTTTCACAACTCTCCTGCACCCCTCCCATTCCATCTTTCTTTGCCTCAAGGATGTGTCCAAAATGCTGCATCCATCTGTCATCATGAGCTTTCAAAATAACACTTAAAGCTTCAGGGTGTGCGCTTAGAGGCTCTCAGTTAGGGCATTTGGCTGGGTCTTTCTGGCCACAACTGACTTCGTCATAGAACATGGATATGTAATATCTGAGGATCTCTCCACAAGAAAGGACTTGCTAACAAATCAACTTGTCCACTTCTCAGCATCCAGTTAAAATATCTTTGAACCATTTCAAAATGGTGAAACCTCCCCATTTTTAGACATTCAAAATATGGGGTTCCATATCTGGTTTATTCCACTTAGTTTAATGTCCTCCTCCATGATGTGACAGACATCAACTTTATTTACAAAGATATATATATGTATATATATACACATATATATATACATATATATATATAACATTTTCTTTATCCATTTGTTCATTAGATGCCTAGGTTGTTTGAATATCTTGGCTATAGTGAATAAGACTACAATAAACATTACAGTACATATGTACAGGTGTCTTCATGGGGTGGTAATTTCATCTCTATTGGATATATACCTAGAAACGGGCTTGCTGGATTGTGTGATGGTTCTCTTCTTAATTTCTTTAGGCATTTCCATTTGTTTTCCACAATGGTTCCACCAATCTGCATTCCCCAGAGTGAACCAAATTTTCTTCTCTCCATGCCCTTGCTAACATTTGTTACCTCCTGTCTTGTGATAAGCCAGATACTTATATTGGAATAGGAAAAAAGAAGAAGAAGAAGAAGAAGAAGCTGGGCATGGTGGTGCACGCCTGCAATCCCAGCATTCAGGAGCCTGAGATAGGAGGATCACCTTGACTTTGAATCAGACTGGGCTACATAATGAGTTCAAGGCCCGCATGAACTCCATAGCAAGACCCTGTCTCAAAAACCAACAAAAGACAAAATGAAACAAAACAAAAACCCCACAAAACTAAAAGGAAAAAAAAACATGTCAAATACTCAGAAATGTATCAAGGGCAGCAAGGAGAGAAAATGGGCAGATGTAGGTCAAAGGTTACAGAAAAGTAGATACATAGGATGAAGAGTTTAGACATCTAGTGTGGGACATGAGGGGTGAAGCTAATCACACTGTATTGAGTTAGGAATTAAATCCCTAATTCAGCTGCTGTAGTCACAAAAAGAAATAACTACGTGAGATGATAGATATGTTCATCTGCTTCACCATGGTAAACATTTTACTCTTTCTATGTATCCTGTAATATCGTGTTGTAAACCTCAAATATACACAGTAAAGTTTATTTAAAGAAGAAATAAAAACAGAGGTTCCAAAACTCTTACTCATCCTTTTTCATGGGAACAAAGCACATGAGATATGCAAATAAAAGTAGTTAAATTGCTCAAAATGGGGCCGGGGATTTAGCTCAGTGGTTTTGCCACCTGCTGCATAAGCGCAAGGACCCGAGTTCAATCTCCAGTACCAAAAATAAATAAATAAACAAACAAATAAATAAATAAACAAATTGCCCAAAATAAAGACGTGAAAACATCCAACTCTCTTTGTACCTGTACTACCAGGGCAAAATCGATGTGCCAATATTCTTCCTGTCTTCCTTTGAGACCTGCAGAAACAGGACATCATATGCATGTCTCCCTACTTTCTAAGTGCTGAAATGCAGCCCTCCCCTAATGAAGGAGGTCTACACAGAATGTGTGCACAAACACATTCAGAGAACAAAAAGAGAGCCAGGTGGAAAGTAAATACTGCCTTTTGCCTGCTACTCAGAATTTTTTCAAAATTCATCCTGAGTGTCATATTGCAGCAGCAGCATCTTGTCATAAATTGACAAGTTCCATCAGTTTACCTACTGCATATAACACGCTTTGTGTTTCCTTTCCTTGTTCTAAATGAACCACCTTCATAGATGTCAAAGAATAACTTCATTGTACCATTCTACCTTTCTTGATTTCACAGTTTTCTCCAATCCCACTCTAGCTTCATTTTTCTATTCCAAAACATCATCTTTTGTGTTTCTTCAGGTAGTGGCATATCTGTATGCACAGAATACATTTAATTTCTCAACCATGGCCCTTTCCAGTATTCTTTGAAAAGCAATAATTACAGTTCTTTCTCCTGGTCCCAAGCCTGATGGCATCCAGTCCATCTCTTTAGGAGGGTTTACTTGCTGTCTTTATCTTCTTCCACGTGGATTAGAGGAATTTCACTGACAGTGTCCATGCCATATGTCACAGGTTCTGTTGCTAGAGAGAACAAGCCCTCTTTTATTTGTTTCTATTTTTTAAAAATCAGAAAGGCAGGGCCGGGGATTTAGCTCAGTGGTTTTGCCGCCTGCTGCACAAGTGCAAGGACCCAAGTTGCATCCCTGGTACCAAAAAAAAAATCAGAAAGGCACTTTGATTGGTCTAATTTAAGTTGCATGCTCACTACGCTCAAACCAGTCAGCTAAAACCAAACGTGCGTCACCAAGAACATAGTAACGGTTACTCAAATCGATCAGTTACCTGACACAAAAGGAAAACTATCTCAAAGGAAATGAAGACAATAAAACACTCAAAACAACAGAAATCTACAACAGAATTCTGTTTGTGTTTCCGTGTGGCATATGATTATATGGATTATACGTAATAAACACATTGAAAAGAATGTACCAAATTGCCAACAGCCATTATACTAAGATGATTAAACACTTTAGATTTTTACAGAAAAATTAAAGGATTATGTTGGACATTTCGGGGTAACAAAGTAAGAAATGCACAATTTATAACTTCCACATTATCAAAGGAGAAAAGCAGGAACACTGATAAGCTTCATCAGCTGAATGAAGGCAGGATGGAAAATAAATGAATATGAAAAGGATTGTAAGCAGAAAATATAAAATAACATGTTTGAAATAACTTCAAATATATAAAAAATCACACTAAATGTTAACAGATTAAACTCGTCTCTTAAAATAAAGATTGTTCATTTGTAGTCTTTTTTAATCAAGATAGGTTGTGTCTATAAAAGACATGCTTAGAACAAAATGAAACAGAAAGATTGGAAAGAAATAGACCATGCAAAAGCTTTCATAGTGAAATTAATTCACAGTAAAATATATAGTTTGTAGTAAAAATTGTTAATAAGGATGAAGGGGAATGCTACATAGTAACAGAAGGAACATTCCACCAAAATTTGGTTGCATCTATCAAAACAATCTTGAAGTCTATTTAACAAAAATGGATATGCTTACAAGGAGAAATTTAAATCAAAACCATTGTTGGGCGTTTTAGCTCAGGCACTAAAGATCAAGCAGGCAAAACATTGGTAAAAATATAGAAAAGACAGTATATGAAAAGGAGCTAGTCACCAAACCACGATTAAAACCCAGCCATTGGTGCAATTTCAGGTAACTTATAAAAGCCAGAAACTTTCATACTGTGATTTCTTTGTCAACATCCCTTTTCTTATCACTCTGAAAATAATTTACCCATGGACACCATGAACCAAAAAATGATTGCTACTGAGAAATGATTAAACAACCTGGAGTGCAAGGCACATTTTCAAAATTTTCCAAAGGTGATAGTTTCATAAAAACACAAAGAAAGCAGTCCTTGACTTTTCATCATGTCCTCACTTTGAATATGGGCATTAAGCTTATGGAACAAAAGGCCACTAACACGGGGCATGGTGGTGCACGCCTGTAGTCCCAGTACTCAGGAGGCTGAGACAGAAAGATCACTGTGAGCTTGAGGCCAGCCTAGGCTGCATAGTGAGTTGAAAGCCAGCCTGAACTACATATTCAGACCCTTTCTCAACCTGCACCCCCCAAAAAGGGTCACTAACATCTCCCAGTTTCTGCCCCTGAACTGGGGGCCTAGTCATTCTTTCTAAGGCAGTGGCTCCCACCCAGAATTTTTGCAAAAACTTTATGGGTAAAAGACCCAAAACAGGGCTGGGGATTTAGCTCAGTGGTTTCGCCACCTGCTGCACAAGTGCCAGGACCTGAGTTCAATCCTCGGTACCAAAAAAAAAAAAAAGACCAAAAACAACATTAAAGATTACAGTAGAATTTCCGTGCAACCAATAAAAGCATCAACAAGTAATGTGATATTCCATTGACTTCCCTTTAGTACCATATCTCTGAACAGGAATATTTATTGCCTTAACTGTGTTCTCTTATATGCTCACATCTACATCTAGTTCTGGTACCGTAAGCCAATCTCCTATCTCCTCCTCTGAACAAAGATCACGGAAAAAGCTATTTTACTTCAAATACCCTACTTAGTTCAATGAGGCTCTGGTCAACACTACCATAACAATATACCTTTTATTATTATAACACAAAATGTATTTTAGGTGTTGGTCCAAATCCATTGACTCTCTTGAGAAGAGTCCACAACACATTGAGGTAGCAGGGCCGAACACTTAAGAATGATTTTCATCCTTCATAACACTTCATTACACAGGGCAGTTACTTTAGTGAAAGTTAATTTCTTGAAGGAAAAAAAATGCAAGTTAATCTGCCTTATGCATTTAATAAGAATGTATACACTAATAAAATTTTCTAAAGATTAAAAAAAAAAGAATTTATACAGTGATTTCTCCATGTTAGGTCTTGGGCTAGGTATTGAGATTCAATAGAAATAAAATAAGGTCCCCACCCTGGAAGAGTTTGTGACACAATGGAGGGGACGTGAGTACACAGGTAATAACACCACAGTGCAATAAGGTAGCTGAGGAGGTGTTAAGGGCACCTAGAAGAGGCTCCTGATGGAGGAAGTGGCAGGGAGTGAAAACAGTGAGCCATAAAGAAGAGTAGGCAGGAAGGAGACAGGGCTTGGGAGGGTGGGAAAGAAGGGCCTTAGGAAAGAGGGATTGGTGTGTGTGGGCATGTGACGATAAGAGCCAGCAGGCACACTGGGAGAAAAGGGGCATCAGTAAGTGGGAGGTGAGTGGTGAGAGATGGGACTGCAGACAGGCAGGGGCCAGGCTGGCCTTCTGCACACATCTGAACAAGGACAGGCAATGCATGCTTGGCTGTATGAGGTTCACCTTCTAAGTCCACAGCAATCTTTTGTGAATCCACAAACCTGTTCAAGCTCACCTCTTTGCCTTACCTTCTATGGGCTTTAAAGCCACTTTGGCCTTTTGGCCTCTGATTCAGATGAATTTTCCAGAAGCCTTCAATGCTCATGGCTTACGGGATAGACTTCCAAGTCTGACGTTCAAGCCTTCTCCCAGCTCCTTCCAATTTACCTGCCTCTTCACAAATTTTGTCTTCGTGGCCAGCCTGTGTCCTAAAAACAGGATTTATCCTCTTCTAGCTCTTTTCATTTGCTTAAAACAGCCCACCTGTCCCTCTGCAACTTTGTCCACCATCCAAGACTCACCTCAAGTTCTCCCCTTTGGTGGAGCGTGAGAAAAAGTCTGCCCAGTATCTTGGGATTTTGTACAGGCCACTGGCACTGTCAAATTTCTTCTCATCTATTTATTTCTCATCTCCTGAGCTAAACCATAAGCTTATGAGGCAGTGAATGTGCTCATTATAGTTCACTCTATTGTTCAACATGGACCAGAACTTCAGTTCTGCTCTCACTGCTACAAGGCAGATCCATGGTTGCTAGAGAGTATTAAAGCCCAGCACCAAACTGATATCTTGATTAACAGACAGATGCAAAAGAATGGACAAAAACCTTCTTCCTTACTCTGAAATGTAGACAATTCCATGCTGATTTCCTCCATTGCCGAGGTTATAGCCTAACCCATGAGTTAACATCAGCAATTGCTGTCATCCACAATGTTCTGAGTCACTGAACAGCAAGATATGAAGAATATTTACCTGCGAAAGTGGCAGTGTATATATCCAGGGGACTTTCCTCTTTTGCTATGTGAACTCTGGCATCATTTGAATCTATTCATGCATGTAAAAATGCATTCATAATAAAAGTAGTTAATCAAGGGTTTGAGTGGGTCATGGTAGCACACGCCTGCAATCCCAGCACTCAGGAGGCCAAGGCAGGAGGATTGTCATGAGTTCAAGGCCAGCTTCAACTACATAGCAAGAACCTGACTCAAAAGACACAAAATATAAGAATAAAAAAATAGTTTTTGAATACAAAATAATGAAGAAGCTCATAAAAATGATACCATGACTGGATTTTGTGTTCTTGTGTTTTCCCCTGAACACTTAAGAGCTGGGGCAGGTGCCAGGGAGACAGACAGAGATGAGTACAGGCTATCAATCCTTTTATCATCTGCATAGCAAATGGTGGGGAAATGAGATCCACTGAACCATTTTTTAATTGGTCTGTTTTCTTAATGTGTTGTTTGAGTTGCTTACATATCTTGGATATATAATCTCATATCAGATTGTCATTTGCAAATATTTTCTCCTATTTCATAGGTTGGCTTTTCACTCTGTTGATTGTTTGCCTGGCTGTGAAAAAGCCGTTTGGCTTGATGTAATCTCATCTGTCTATTTTTGCTTTTGTTGCTTGTTTTTAGGATCATAATTTTTTTTCAAAAAAAGCACTGTCCAAATCAATGTTATGGAACATTTTCCCTATGCTTTCTTCTAATAGTCTTACAGTTCAGGTCTTCCATTTAAGTCTTTAAACAATTTTCAGTTGGTTTTTAAAAATATGGTGTGTTGGGCCAAGGATTTAGCTCAGTGGTTCCACTGCCTGTCTTGCAAGCACAAGGTCCCAAGTTCAATTCCTGATACCCGCCCCCCCCCCGAAAAAATATGGTGTGAGGTAAGGGTCAGAATTCGTTCTTCTACATAGGAATATCCAGTTGTCTCACAACCATTTCTTGAAGAACTTGTCCTTTTCCCCTTGTGTTTTCTTGACAACTTTGTAGAAAATCATGAATGAGGGAATTTATTTCTAGCCTTGCTATTCTTCCATTGTCTATGTCTACTTGTATGCTAATATCATGCTGCTCTAATTATTAGAACTCTATAGTATATTTTGAAGTTATGGAGTTATGGAGTTATTAGAGCTACGTCTCCAATTTTGTTCTTTCAGCTCAAGAGTAGCTTGGTTTTCGGGGGTCTTTTGTGGTTCCATATGAATTTTAGGACTTTTTTACTTATGTAGAAAATATCACTGAAATGTTGATATAGATTGCATTGAATTTGTAGATCACCCAGGATAGTATGGACATTTTAATGTTAATATTTCCAATCCATGAATACAGAATATCTTTTCATTTATTTGTGTCTTCTTTAAATTCTTTCATTAATATTTTGTACTTTTCAAGGTACAGGTCTTTCACTTCCTTGGTTAAATTTATTCCTAAGTTTAAAAAATTTATTTATTTATTTGTTATTATAAATGGAATTGTTTTCATACTTTGGAATAGTTCATTGTTAGTCTGTAGAAATAGTACTGATTTTTGTGTATGGATTTTGTGTTCTTAGTTAGCCAAAAAATCAACAACAACTAAATCTTCCATTCACTAAATTCCATTAAAGCAAAGTTGATCATACTAATCTTGAGGAAAACATTTTTTATTAGTATTAATGGTGTTAGCCTTGCTAGAATTTCTAAAGACTTTGGGAAAGATATGTTGTATGACTTGAAGCTCTATAGGAATCTATGACTTTTTCTCTCAATTTTTATACAGCAATTAGGTCAAAATCATTCCATGGACCTTAGGTTCTTCAACCACTTGTGGAAGCACAGTCTACTGATTATGTCAGACTTTCTCCCACAGAAGAACAGTTTGAAATCAGGGATCATCATTTACTCCATAAATATTTATTTTCCTACTATGTGTCAGGCCTTGTGAGGTGAACAAAGAATGCTGGGTCCTGCCCTCCTGGGGCTTCCAGACTGGGAGAAGAATCATTAAACTAGAAAACAGACATAAAGAGAACTGAGTCAGGTTTCTTCCCCTTTTATTGTCTCTTATTTTATTCATCCAAGTAACTTATCTAGACTTATTTAATGGTCACTAGAAAAGGATGGTATACTATTCAGGATTTGACTCAGCCTTTCCCTGAAGCTTGCCTGAACCTGACTACTGAAGTGCTTCTCACTTGAGAAAAGAGCCTAATCTAATCTGAGTATCCAGACCTTCCCCTGGGAAGCTGGAAAGATAGTCAAGAGATATTTACCCTCCACAGGGGACCTGGATTATGATCCTGGAAGAGCTGTGACTTAAAGGAGAAGACTGCGGTCAGCCTACAGCACATTCAGCTTCCAAAAAGCAAAGGCTAGGGACAAGTAGCAACTGTCACTGCAATTTTACATCCTGCAAAGATTAAAGCATGATGCATTGTAAGTGCTTCGTTATTTCCATATTATCAGTCTTCTGGGTCAGGGGTTCCAAAATCTGGTCCCACAGACGTGGGCTCCAGGGCTTAAGGAACTCTTAAAATGTAGGTAGCAATCGGGGGCCTACAGATGTGGTGGTGCACACTTGCAATCCCAGCACTCTGGCAAGATGAGGCAGAAGGATCACACACTCAAGCCCAGCCTGGGAACCTAGTGACTTGGGAGACCCTGCCTCAAAAACTTTAACATGGGATGGGCATGCAGGTCAGAGTGAAGGCCCTGGTTTCAATACCTAGTACAGCACACACACACAGAGCAGGGAGTGTGTGTACATTTCCTAAGTATGGAGTTCATGGCTTTTATCCTATTCTCAGAAGAGTCGCAGTTTTAAAGAGTAATGCTCTCCTCTAGCTATTATGAGCAGAGCTGCAAGTACAGGATGCAGTGCAATGAATCCATATTCTGGAGCCAAAGCCATCCGGAGGATGGCATTCAACTCCACCTGGGGAGAACCAGACAACAATGAGCAATAAGCTTTCTTAGGCTCCATGCAGGCTGCTGAGTATCTTAGCCACCATTATCTCACTGAACTTCCCTACAGCTTAGAAGACAAATACCAGTATCATCACACCCACTTTACAGATGAAAAAAAAATGAGACTTGGGGGAGTTAAGTAGCTAGGCTATTATCACAGCTAATACATCCCAGAGCTTGCATTCAGTCCCAGGACTGCTGGTATCTGGACACATATTTAACTACTACTCTATGCTCTTCCTATGGTACTTAATCTCTCCTGGGAACCAAAGAGCTCCAGTGTTACAAAGTACTTCCAACTAACTTCTTTTTAGTTCAGATCAAGTCTCTAAGGCCTGGTACCAGAAGGCCCCACAGTAGCTCTGGCAATTCTGATTTTTAAAAAATGATAAAGGAAATCCATACAAGTTCCCAAGGTCTCTCTGCCAGGAGCACTGACGCCTGGTGTGTGTATTTCAAAGAACCATTGTGCATCTTAATTACAGGTAAATAGATGAACATAATAGTCTCTGTTGACTTATTTCAGGTCTAGCCACTTAATTGTAGTCTGTTCAAAGGTGAGAACCTAACTCCCCCACCCACTATTAAGATTAAACTCTCTTTTGCCAAAGTTTATGATTCACCTCAACTCAACCATAATCCTTGTACCTACTACAAGGCCATAAGCCCCAGGCAACTGTGGAAGGAACAGTGACCACAGAGATGAATAAAACGATTCATCCATTCTCTGTGGAAATAAGTAAGGATGCATTTTGTGTAATTGACGTGGTCCTAAGCATTAGGTGCAAATTATTGCTTTAAATGGTTCAACAGGGTCAGATTAAAGAATGATAATGCCAAAGACCATAGTTGTCACCTCCAATTAATGAGGACCAACATCAGCCCTGGCGTGTAATATTCAGTATTCTCACAACAATTCTATGAAGTAGGTTTTGTTGGCCATTTTACAGATGAGATCAAGTTGGGAAAACTGTGCTGCAGCACATTGCCTAAGAACTAAGTTACTGAGCTAGAGGCTGAGTCACGTTCTCATAGCTCCCAGAGCCCTTTCTCCTCCCCTTGTATTCTGCAGAGAATGCTTTCCTGTAAGGTGAATGAAGTCTCAAGTTTCTCTCTTGTTCTCCCAAGAGGCATATTCAAAATATAGACATAAAAAATACATTTTAATTCTAGATTGGAGATTTACCATATGCGGTACAGAGCCAGGATCTCGAAAGGATTAAAGGTTCCATGATGAGTATCTTCCTTTGCAATGTCAGTTTTTCAAAGCCTACCACTCATCATTTTCCATTCACTTCTCCACGTGTAACTCACACCCTCAAACACAAGCACAGGCCTAGTTCCCACACACTCAGCTTTCTCCAGCATCACCTAACATGAGCCAATCGAGCTGATTCCCTGCATGAAAAGCTGTACCCACTTCCTGCCATTCCAGGCAGGGACATTATCTGGTGTCCATCTTTCAACTTCATTTAGTTAATTATTTACAGAATTTCTTCACAGATTAGGTGATGCCAGTAATGTACAGTGTGCGCACACACACACACATCTGCTAAAAGATGTTTCCATTGCTTTATTAGGTTATAAAACAATCAAATTGCTGACATTTAGGGCACCAAGCATCAGACTGTAGGGAGATACATTGTGCAAGAATCACTTTATTATTATGGATTACTCTGATTCCCAAAACTTTTCAAGCAAAGTCTACCACCTCTATTTTCCCATCATCAGGCTCTTTAGAACCATACACTATAAATAAGGGTTATATAAGATCTGATACGATGCACTGAACAGAAGGATAATAAATTTTAATTCATTGAAATTGAGGTATACTGGAGATGCCATAAAATCCCTACCATTATTATTCCTAATAATGGTTAATAGAAGGCAATTATGAGATACCTTTTATCCAGACTGTTCTGTACTCTCTAGAACAGGTATGTTAACCACAAGAATCAATTGGTTCAGTCTGGGTGTACTAAAGCCCCAAATTTCATGGCTTATTAATTAAGCTCATAAAATTTCGCACTTGATATTGTGAACAACTTTTCTCAAATAAAGAGAAAAAATTAGTCTGTTCTCAAATCATGGGTGACATCAGAATCAAGGGATCTGGGATGGATTTAAGAACCCTAACATGTGCTCCACTAACTCTGAACCAGGTGGTCTCTGAGGACTGCATGTTAAAGGGGTGCAGCTGGCATGTCTCAGGATAGGGCAAACCTCTCCTGGCAAGCTGCCTATCACGAACAACCCAGTGCCCACCCACACCCTGGTGTCAGGAGCAGTAATTCTAATCATTCTAAGCCTTTGCCACACACTCTGTTTCCGAGTCAAGTACTAAGGTATAAGGGTAAAAGCTATTTCAACCTTTGGGAAAATGCTTAGATGGGGTAAATCATTTTAAAGGTTGAATAAGAGATCATCTCTCACAGAGGCCAGCGGGGTAAGAGCAGTTCACCAAGCCCTACCCACTTCATGCCACCACCTCCCAGCCCCTCGACCTCGAGGGTCTTCATCTTCCTCCAGCCTCTCGCCAGCTCTCCCTCTCTGCCACATCTCCCGAGCTGAGCTGCCTCCCTTTCTCCCTCTTCTTCATCACTGGGAGTTAAACTTGAAGAAATTTTTATCATCACTGCCATTCATTTAAAAATCAAGGGACTCCTATTTCTAGTTTCACTTATAAAAGCTTACTAAATTTATTTGTGTTTTGTTTTGTATTACTTTTTTTTTTTTTTTTAGCAGTGCTGGAGATGAAACCCAGGGCTTCCCCACTACACTACAAATTGCCTTCTTTGAGACAAAGTCTCACTAAATTACCCAGGCTGGGCTTGAAATTCTTATCCTCTTGTCTCAGCATCCAGAGTGCTAGGGTTACAGGTGTGCACCACCATGGCTGGCTTCACTTTTTTTGTGCAAGGCTTAGGGATAGAACCTCCAGAAGCACAAAAACTTAGGCATGTTTTCTCTCTGGTACAGGTACACATTGCCTCCCACAGAGGCAAAATCCTCAAAAATATAGTTAAGTGCTCACAATTCATCTACTGACCTGAATTAAATGATTCCAGATAAGCAAATGGTGACGGATACAGATGAAGGGAAAGAACTCACCACACAGAGGCCCCTGTGGCTCTTGTGGCAAATCACCATGAACCAAGTGACTTGCCCCAAACAAGTTTATTGCTGTACAATTCTGGAGCTCAAAAATACAAAACAGATCTTATAGGCTAAAGTCAAGATGTGGGCAGAGCTTCGTTCCTTCTGAAGGCCCTGGGGGAAGCCAGTTTTCTTGCTTTTCTCACGTCCAGAGGCCACCTGCTTTCCCTGGCTCATGACCTCTTTGTCCATCTTAAAACCTCTGCTTCTGTGGCCATCTCTCCTCTCTCTCCTTCCAACCCTCCTGCCCCCTTTTCATAGACTCCTTGTGATTTCACTGAGTACATCAGATAATCCACAACGATTTCCTCACTTAAATATCCTTCATTCAGTCACAACAAAAGCCCCTTTTGCCATATGAGGCAGTATATTCACAGTGCCAAGGAGCATAAGAAGACATATCAGGGGAAGGATATTATTCAGCCCACCTTGCAGAAAACACCAGAGCTAGGAACTGAGAAACCAGGACTGAGAAAGGGTAGCCCCTTGGGTGGGTGTGAGAAGATTTGACACAATGAAAGATAAACATTACCAACACCATGGAGGTCAGGTCAAGTTTGGGAATCAAGTTTTAGAGTCAGGCAAGCATGAGGCCTCGGTTTTCTTACACAGTAAGTAGACTAGTAATAATATCCACCTAATGGGCTTATAATGAGGACTAAATAAGATAACATATGTAAAATGCTTAGCACATGGTGAGCATGCAACTTGATGAATATGTAAGACAGAAAGATGGAGCTCTTTGGAAACATCAGGGATAACAGCAGCAGCCCATTTTGAACTCTTCCTTTCCAGGATGAAAGGACACGATAAAAGAGAAATTGCCAATGAAAAATGATGGTACCTTGCAAGTGACCGCAAAGACATTGTGGAATACTTTTCTCCTTCCCAGAAGTTGTAAGTTTTACATCCACTGGCCAAGATTGCTTGCCAAATTACATGGCTGATTTCTGTTCAGAAGAAAAAGGAGTCCAACCAAGAAGCCATTTCCATGGCAACCCAGCACCAAGCTGGGTTTCTTTAAAAACACGGGGATGAATTGGGAAGAGTAAATCTGATGGGAACTGTTGGTTCCATACCTGGTGGTAGATGGCTTTGGCTCCTGTCCTCCAAATGTACAAAGCAGTAACTTTGGGAGTTGGTGCTTCTGTAAGGTTGAATGTTTTTGTCCCACTAAAGTTCACATGTTGAAAGCTACTCCTCACCACGATGGTATTTGAAGGTGGGGCTTTGGGGTGATGATTGGGTCATAAAGGGTCTGGGATTATTACTCCTATTAAAGGAATCCCAAAGAGTTGGTCATCAGTGAACCAGGAAGAAGGTCGTTTTTTCAGACACTGAATCTTCCAGAGCCTTGACCTCGGGCATACTGGGCACCCGGAGGTGGGGCAGGGAGGGTAGTAAAGTACACTTCCTTCTCAGGGCACATAATTTTTCTAGCAGCTGGATGTGACTGATGGAAGCAAGCCTGGACATCAGTGCATTTCCTGAAACCTTGGGCTGGACAGTTCTTCTGGTTGCATAACCTGCAAGATCAGTTATAAACACAGGTATCTCCCATCTGGAAGCTGATTTCTTTCTCTCTGGGGCAGATGGAGTGGAGGAATGGGGTCCCTACCCAAGTCCAGATTGACCCTTTTAACAGGACCTTAACTTGGCTCTTCTTGAACTTTTGAGTGAGCTTCGTTTTTGGCTCCTACATTTTATTCATTCTAGTGTCCTGCTACCTTCTCTGTCATGAGTGGTTCAAGATTTTAAAAATCACACAAATGGTCATTTGAGGACACTAGAGTAGAGGGGCCGTGGGGGGACATGAGGGAACAGATGTGGTTCTGGCATGCATCAGATAGCCATTTTTAGCAATACAGTTGGCATGACTCCCTGTCTGCATGAATCAAGACTCTCATGTGGTTGCAAGAAACAGAAATGTAACCGGAATTACTCTAGCAAAAGAGATTCATCCAAGGGTGACTTGTAGGCCAAGATGCAGCCAGTCTCCAAGAATGGAGGGAAAATAGGGAGTTGTCTCCCTCAGGATGCCCACCCCTTCCCTCACCTCTGCTCCTTCAGCACTCTGAAACTCTTCTCTTACACACACTCCTTCCTTCCCCTCCTCTCTTGCTGGCTTTCTCTGCTTCTCAAGAAAAACCTAAGACTACCAGCACCTCTTGGATTTGTATCTGCTCCTTTCAAGAGACCAACAACCTTGAAACTAGAATCTCTTAGCCCCAACCTAAAAGGCCAACAAACCAGAAAGCCGAGCTTGACACTTATATTGATACAAAGATGATATAGGAGATGAAACAGGACCTCCAAATGATATAAAGGAAATGTTATATAATTCCCAACTTGTTAGGTGTCTGATACATTGAGTTCACGTTCTCTAAAGTTGAAGAATGAATTCTGGGAACAACAGAGGTTAAGAGTAGGAAATATTTATTGAGAGGATAGCTCCTGAGAGGCAGGTGGAGTCCCAAATGGGTAGGCGAGAACCTCACTTTACAGGGAAGTTTTATAGAGCAAAAAACCATGTGGGTTAAAACTATGATCAACCAATAAGGTTACGAGTATAGTTGCTTAAGTAATAGTGATCCAATGGGGAAACAAGCCATGGAACAAGTGTGCATGGAAAGAACAAAGACTTGTTTCTAGGAAATGATAGGTCCAGAGGTCTTGGTCACCCACTGCAGTGACTGATGTCTATCTAGACTTCATTAGGCCAGGTGTTACCACTTATCTTGTCCTTTGGGGAAGTATGCAGGCCTGGTCATTTCATCTTTATCTTCCAGCCTGGTCTCCAACAGATACATTTTTGGCCATGGTTGTAATGTGTTTTACCTTTGTCCTGACTCTTGAGAGCTTAGCCCTATCTGACTGACTATAATATTTCTACCTAACTTAGCTAAAATAAAATGGCAATCTACACAGAGTAGAAAGACCGTTAATTGTCTCCATCAAAGAACTGGGGCCCATGTGCTCGCTTTGGCAGCACATATACAAAGAACCAGGGCCCAGAGGCCATCCTGGGAGATTGGGGAACCTCAGAAGGGGGTATGTTGAGATTTTAACCACTATGTAAGCTGCTGGTCCATTAAGCTGCAGCAGGAGGCAGGGCCAGGAGGGAGGAAGTGGCTGCCTGAGCGCCCACCACAACTTCTGTGTGAATTGGACAAAAAGACAGTTTCAAGAAAAGTTGTGAATGGGAAAAAGAGCACAAACAGAAAAACTAATAGATGTTCAGCACCAAGTTGTTTGTACTTAAGCTTCCACAGAAGGTACTTCATGCTTATTTCTGGCATAATATTACAATCCCAAACATTTCAGCTAGAACTCAACCCATAAGAAATTTTCTGCCTAATACTGCACACAAGCTCATGCATAAGATGAACAGAATGGCAGGGAATGGCAGCCCACATTCTAGGAAGACTGCATTTCTTCCTTAAACAGTGGCTGTTTAGCCTAGAGAATGTAAACAGGAGTAGGGAGGAGCTGGAGGACTACCTTAAACAGAGAATGTGCTGGGTGCCAACACAGGGAACAGGGTCTGCATGGCCTGAGCAGGCAGCATTGGGCCAAAATAATGGAACTTTTCAGGACATAGATTTTTGACCCAATAGACAACAGAGTTGCCTTTGGGGACAAGTCACAGTTCCTGGAGGTGTCACTCAAAAGTGGACACCATATAGTGGTGTCATGGGGCTAGGTCTGAGAAGATCCCTGAAGCTGAAATCAGGAACTTAGCCCATCCTTTGGTAGAATAAGTTTGAAGATTTGTTGACTTTTGTTGCAGAAAAAAAAAATTTCAGGACATACCGGTAAGAGGCATGAGATGGGTTTATTGGGCAGAGATTTTAGGATACATTCAAGAAAGCATGTGCTCAGAGAAGAGTGAGAAACATTATAAGACAGAGCTGGGTATATTTAAGGGGTCTTGGGGGATATCTTCAAAATGTGTGATCTAGGATGGGTATTCCTACTGTCTATCAGGTTATCCCTATGGCAGGTTATGTCAGAATGTAAGCCATCTCCGTGTTTGAAGTTGAGATATGCTACCCACCCATATCGCTACTTCCTGGTGGGGGAAGAAAGCACAATTTACAAGTGAAAAGGACAGGGTTAGAGCCAAATTTACTGGCTTATTGTGTTTTTAAGACAGGAATTTTTTGAATTAATTTCCTGGAAAGAAAAAAGGCTTGAGTAAGGTTTATTTCTTGAAGCTGCAGTTAAGTACAATTTTAAAATTTTAATTTCCTTGTGTCCTTTGTGGCTAGATTTTATTTTCCTATTCTACTTCAGTGGTAATTTGTGGAGGACACTCTGTCAGATGACTTCTCAAAGTCATTACAGCCCTAGAGTGGACGCCCCCGCCCCAGACTCACTCACACAGGGAAAGGCTGCCTCTGCTGGACTTGAAGAGCCTGGGCACAGCATGTCCTGCACCATATTCAACCTGGAGGCTGTAGAAACCATGACTGGCCAAAGGCTACATGAGGTTGTTCCCAGGTTCTACGGTGCTAGAGTCTCCTTCAAGAGGTGGTTTCTAGGTCCTTTCTGTCCTGAATGAAGAATTGGTCAAGACAAGCATAAAAGGTAGCAAGGTTTTACATTTATTAAAGGTAGGAAGAGAAACATGCTCTGGAGAGCAGGTTTGGGCCAAGTACAAAAGGAAAAAAGTACACTGTACAAGGTGGAAGTGGCCCACAGTGAAAAAGAGAACACACAGCCAAGAGCTCAATGGTGGCCATTTTGTGTCTCTCCCACTTCTTAGGCTGAGTTCAGGTCTAGGCCATCCTATCAAAAACCTGCTCAGGTGCTTGCAAGAAGAATTGAAGAAATCACTCTGATTGGTTCCAAGTGCAGGGCTTTGGGAAATGTTCTGGGCACTGTCCTGGAACTCTGTGATCAACTCCCACTGCCCATTTCCCCAGCCAGTCTGCCATACCTTAATTACTGCCTCATTTCCCTGACACACATAAATCCCCATAATTCTTAATGGGGTGCTGAGGAAGTGGAGGTCTCTGTCTTCATATAGCTACTTCCTGCTGAAAGGGGCTACTGGGCCTCCCTAATGGGGATTATGGTCTCTACAATTACCTTGAGATGTTTGTGCATCACCAGCTAGGTTGAAAAAAAAAAAACCTGAAGTAGAACTGGAGTCTTGTTTTGTGAAGAGGAGCCTCAGAGGTTCACAACAGTAGCTTTCTTCTAGTCCTGTGAAAATTCTAGTGACCATTTCCCATATAGAGTTTTTGTTGTTGTTGTTGTTTTTCAATTTTGGTACCAGAGATTGAACTTGGATCCTTGCGCTTGCAGGGCAGGTAGTGGAAACACTGAGTTAAATCCCCAGCCCCCATGTAGGGTTTTTATAGCTTTCTACTGTGTCCTTTGAGGAAGGACCAGTTTAAATGGTTCCTCAGGAACAGGTAATTAGGGTAAGGTCTTAAGGGGCTGCAAAGCTGCACTTTTTGTCTCTCCATCAGACTTTTGACTTCTCAAGGAGACTTTAAACATGTCTCTTTGGTGTCCCTTGCAATGAATTGCAGCAATGGGCTTGGGAAGATAGACTGCCTCTAGGAGTTGTAGAAATTCCTTATTGTGCTTTATTTCATTAGTTAGCAAGGCCCTTTCTTTCCAAATTGCTGCATGGGCATGTCAATGCCTGAGTAAGAGCTATGAGCTCTGCTTTTTAAGCAGAGCTCCCTGGGGGAAAGGGATTAGGCCTCAATGACCTGTTGTGAACTGACAACTGCATAACCTGCCTTTTGATGTCCTTCTTAGACAAAGCTGCTTCCATCAGTGAACCACACCTCAGCATCAGTGTCACTGAGATCCTGCCTATTTGCACAGGTCTGGGAAATCACCTGTTCTCAAGAGTCGCTAAACTCTGAGCCTGTTGGCATTGAAGAGGCAGTAATAAAAGCAGTACAAGTCTATATAGTAACCTCAGGGGTATTTAAGGGCATAGCCTAATACTTGGTAAGCCATACCCCTGTCAACCACAAGTAACCTATAGTCTCAAGAATAGCCTTGAGCCAGGTGTGGTGGCACATGCCTGTAATCCCAGCACTTGGGAGGCTGAGACAGGAGGATCACTGCAAATTCAAGGCCAGTCTTGGCTACATAATGAGTTCAAGGTTGGCCTAAACTACATAGTGAGACTTTGTCTCAAAAATAAAGTCCTGATTTGATAGGATAACAGGAATTCTCGTTTTTGCCCCAAAGTTAGTTTCACAACTTCTTCTGTTAGCATAGCTGAAGCTGGTACTGCCCTCAGGCAGGGTGGCCATCCAGCAGCCACTTCATCTAACTTTTTTCAAAAGTATGCCACCAGGCAAAATTCTCATCCTAGCCTTTTGGTCAAGACACCCAAAGCAATTCCTCTCTTTTCTGATATGTAGAGGAAAAACGTTTTTTTGTTGTTTTCTTTTTAAAGTTCCTTTTTAATTTTATTAGTACATGTTTGCAGATCATGCAGTTTACAGTCATCTCGGGGAGTGGTTACATATATAGACCACATCTTGTTTCTTTTTTTTTTTTTTTTGGTACCGGAGATCGAACTCGGGACCTTGCGCTTTCAAGGCAAGCGGCAGAAGCACTGAGCTAAATTCCTGGCCAAAAATGGTTTTCTTATGTCAGGGATTCCCAGTGCTGGAGCCTGAGTAAGGGCATATTTTATTTCTCAAAAGGCACTGTCATCACTTTTGTCCACTGTAGGGATACAGACTCAGGACCTTTGACAACCTCATTCAAAGGCTTTGCTATTAGTCCAAAATTAGGTATCCAGATCCAGCAGGAGCTGGCCACTGCTAGGAAGAAAGGAATGAAGCTGTTGTTTCATACTAATGTGGATCCCTATGGTTGAATGCATAAAAGGCTGCATCCAGCAATTGGGTCATATTTGAAATTACTGGGTCTCTCTGGGGTACTAATCTGTGGTAGAAACAGGTGGGAGAGACCTATAAGCTCCTGAGAGACAGGTGGGCATCTGAGGTCAGGTAAATACATCAATTTCCTCTTCCATATAGGCTTTGGGAAAAGTTCTGCTCATGTGTCCTGGAACTCTGTGATCAACAGGCCATGCCCACTTCCCCAGCCAGTTTGCCATACCCTAATCTCCTGCCTCAAGGTATATTCACCTATGCCCCTTACACAGGCTCCACAATGATGCCCATTGTACAAATCAACACACAACCCATCACCATAGGGGCAAGAAAAACAAAACTGTGGGATCTTCACATGGTAGAGTACTATACAGAGGTAAAATGGAGTGAAACATAAATAGGTAGGTATATATATATAACATAGATAGTACCATTATGGGCTATGAGACCACTCCCCTCCACTCACCTGAACCTAAGCAATGCTCCAGGGACCCCCTGACATTCATTGTGGGGCCCACTGCCTGAAGGCAGGGATTGAAAAGGATATGTGCAGTGGATATAGCTGACTTGACTCAGTATCCTGTCAATCACACTGTCAATCATGCTCTGAAAGATCCAATAGGAGACACCCTAGGCTGGATGCACATTTCAAATCCTCAAGCCCAATCCATTCTGTGCCTGTGCCATTTTTCCTTTCTGCCTGTGCCATTATGTTTTTCATTCATGCCACTTTCCTTTCCACTGGCATGAGCTCAGTTGCTCTGAGCATGCCTTTACCTTTTAAACTATTAAACTTAGCTCAAAAAAAGCTGAGTGAAAAAATAAAATTATAGAATAACATACACGACACTATCATCTATAAAAATCTCAAAGATTTGTAAAAAAGAATGCATTGGTCATGGATTTATATATACATAGTATATAAAAAAGGACACACCAAGTGAATAGCAAAGGTTGTCCTGGGGTGAGGAGGCAAAAAGAAGGGGATTGGATGGAGGTGATCAAAGATACTCCCTTTTATTTATTAAAAAACGCACAAATAGAACAAAGTGTGAAATATTAATTCTGGTCAGGTAGAACACACGTCTACTACACTGAGAGACAGAAACAAACTGAGGCCCCAAAGACTAGTTTTGACAACATGGCCTGGGATGGGGGTTAAAGTGACTTTCTAGGCAGGTTGCCCAGCAGCTGTGGATTCTGATGTAGGTCACTCAGCAGCCACCTCTGTCTCACGCTAGACTCCATTATGCTTGGCCACCACCCCTCCTCTGTCTTTGCCTCCCATCTCTCCCCTGGACCCATTCAGCTTTGACCAGATGCCAGGGAAGGCAAGATGCTTGCTCAGTCTGTGTAAGAAGGAAGTACCTCACAACAGAGCCCAAGAAAGCAAGTGAAGATGGGAGATTCCTGGGGGCTCGGAACAGAGGAAGGCAGAGGTGCCTATAAATAATCATCCTTGCCACCCTGGAGAAGACTGAAATTAGTCCAGAATCCAGCACCTCTTCCTGGGAGGAAAAGAGCCTGTGTGAGACAGAATAGGTCTGATCCCTCAGGCAGGGTTCGCACACCTGAGTGACTCAGTCTCCCATGCCTTTTAACATATCTATTTCCAGGCTCTGCCCCAGTAGGTCTGGGTGTGTCCAGCATCCATGGTAGGGAAGATCCCCAGAACCCATATTTGTCACTGTGAACAAGCAAACAGAAGTTTAAAACAGGTCACAGCCTAGTGCACTGGGGAAGATGAAGTTCTGCTAATCTATAATGGGAGCAAGAGAAAATGGATACAGTGGGAAAAGACACCGGCCCCCCAAGTAGAAGATCAGAGAGGTATTTCTAGTCCTAGGTGATGCTCCTTTGTCCCTAGGGTCCTAAAATAGTCTCACATTTCAAAACAGTTAGAGCCAGGGGCAGCAGTTGCTTCCTGCAGAACAGGCAAAATGCTGAACATACCTGCAGGCATCTGCAGACATGTCTGTATGGCCACTCTGTTTTCATTCATTCTTGAGCTGTGCAAGTCCTACTTCAGGTCTTGTGTAAGAGTCTGCATGACGTCCCTGCTCTCGTGGCATTTACATTTTAGCAGCAGAAGCTACCAATAAACAAGCAGGTCCATGAGGTTGGTGCGTACAGAATGGAGGTTGGAGCAGAAAAGGGACTGTAGGTGTCAGGTGGGCTCTGAGCCCCTGCTTTAGGCCTAACAGTGGTTCCACAGTGAGGGAGAAGATGCTGTCCCTTCTGCCATCAGACTGGCACGACTGTCCTTTCTCTTTTACTTCCTCCAGGCATGGGTCCCTTTCATGCTCAGGTGGCTGACACCTACCTGGAGATACATGACATCAGTTCACCCCCTAGTGGATATACCATCCTCACAGTCACACTTGCAATGGGTTCTTTCCTTCCCGCCTAGCCCTGTAATAATTATTTTGAGTGTTCTGGACCTTAGATGCAAGATGCCTACCTCATGTGCATGACAAGCTTCTCCAGAGAAACAGAACCAACAGAACATAGAGAAAAACAGAAAGAGATGTACTACAGGAAATGATTTGTGTGATTATGGAGGCTGAGAAGTCCTATCATTGTCATCTGTAAGCTGGAGGCCCAGGAAAGTAGGGTCATTCCTGTCCAAATCTGAAGATCCAAGAAGCAGAAATGCTGATGTCTCTGCTCACACAGAGAGAAAGCAAACGAACTCTGCCTTTTGTTTTATCAGCGCTCTCTCTGCACATTGCAGGAGGCTCACTTGCAGTGGTGAGGGCCGCTTCTTTCCTCAGGCTCTGACTCAAATGCTAATGTCTTTTAGAAATAATCTCACACACATGCTCAGAGAAAAGCACTTTACCAGATGTCTGGGCATCCCTTAGCCTTGCCAAGTTGGTGCATAAAATTAGTGATCATGTTACAGAACTCAGGTCCAGAAGCTCATCTCATGGAAAAACCAGTGTCTAAGTGTTGGAGGAAAAGAAAGGCTTTCTTCAATCATCGAAGAATGGAGAAGCCAGAGCTCTGCTAACACTTCAGCTTCTCCTCCAAGGGAATTGAGGAGTTACTGATATAGACAAGGAATAATGGGGAGAGCACTAGACTAATTAAAGGGAGAAATATTCATGTCTTTTCTCGGAATGGGCAGAGATCTTCCAGACCTTTCATGGTCTAGTGTTTCGGGGCATGGTCGCTGCTAGTGTCTTTAGCCTCAAAGGGGAAGAGAGAAGCTACACAAGTCTAGGTCAAGTTACCCCTGTATTACAGCTCTGGACAAAATATTTCTCAAATGATCAACATGTCTACGTGAGAGGTGAGTAGAATCGGACTCAAAGGTTAAGGCAGCAAAGGAGACACAAACACCATGAAGACAAAGATCCCGAGCCTTTTCACCTCATCCAGTCATCCATCAGACGTGTGCAGGCTTGAGTGGAGAATCAGCGTTTCCACATGTCTAACCCGTGTGTCAGAGGTGTCATCCACAGTGAAGCTAGTGGAATACTAATAACATATTGGTTTTAGTTGTGTGATCTCCAAAATTACTGATTTTTAAGTCAACTAAGGGCAAGTGGATCTGAACAGTTTATATGGATTTTTCCTTGGTGAAGAGGAAGTAGTAAAGTTATAGAATGAGCTAGTGAGAAAAGGGGGCCTTGTGTGAATAGGGATCAGGTTGTAGCAGATTTAGCAGCATGAACAGTCAAGAGAGCTTGGCAGGGTGAAGGAAGGAAGGACAGTGAGAATGCTAGCCAGGCAGATGAGCCTGAGTGGATGGACAAAGCAAGAGACAAGAAATACTGTCCAAGAGCCCAGGAGAGGGGAGGCAGCTGTATGGAGGAGGCAGCTCTGATTTTCATTACAAGGACAGGTCACTGCCCCCATCCGGCCCTAGGAGAGGGGTCTGTCCATATAAGTTGTGGAAATTCATGGTGAAGATGGCCTCCCTAGAATACCACAGGGCCACATGGGCCCAAGGCACAGTGCATATGTCTATCTTGTCACACTTTCCCTGGGCCTTCTTAGTCCAGAGTAGATTTTCTTTCATGGGAACATGTGTTTCTGTCATGGGAAAAGGATGGGGTCAGAAGCACTGGCAGGGAAGGCTGGAAGGAATGCAGCTGGAGCCACGTGGGAGCCGTCTGCTATGCTGCCAGCAATTGCAAAAGAATTTTTCATTTTTATTTCAGGTTAAGTGTGCAAACTTGAGCCTGCTGGGGAATCTCTTCCTTTGGGAAATTCTATGATGAGAAGTCTCTGCTTACCTTTGTTTGGGACACCTGCCTAAGGGCTTGGCCTGGCCCAATGTGGAGCCACTGGTGGGCCCCACGGCAGAATCTTTTTCTGGGCAGATAGCCCCTCCCTCTTGTTCTAAGGCTTGATTGTGTCTCTCTTATTGTTGAGTGTTAAATTTTTTTTACTTAATAAACTTTATTTTTAGAGTAGTTTTAGGTTCATAGCCAAATAGACCAGAAAGTATGGAGAATGCCCATATGCCCACTGCCCTCCCCAAACTCCCCCACGATCAATATCCCCCCAGAGTGGTACATTAGCTACTATTGATGAGCCTATATTGACTTGTCACTGCCTCTTAAAGTCCACAGCTTCTAGTAGAAGCTTTTAGTCCACAGCTTCTGGCAGAGTTCACTTTTGGTGTTGTACATTCTATGGGCTTTGGCAAATGTATCCATCATGATGTACCCACCATTGCAATAACCTACAAAAGTTTTACTGCCCTAAAACTCCTCTGTGCTCTTCCCATTCATCCCTCCCTACCCTACTCCCTAGCAACCAATGATCCTTTTATTCTCTCCATAATTTTGCCTTTCTCAGAATGTTATACACAGTAAGTCCCTGACTTACTAACATTCCGGTTGCAAACTTTCACAGATAGGAAAGGACTTCGCAATTGCAAACATTTGTAGATGGGAACAAATCACAGGAGTAGCTCATGGGTCTGCCGGACATTGTCACAGTTTTGTTGCTCTGTGCTTACTGTATAGTGCTATAGTGTACAGTAGGACATCCAGTCTGGGACTCACTGTATTTGTGTGCGTGTGTGTTATGCTTTACATTGTATATTTGTGTCAAAGGTATACAAGACTCACTTTGTCGGATTTATGAACGCATCTGAGTTAGAAACCTTTTCCTGGAATGGAACTCATTTGTAAGTCAGGAACGTACTATAGTTGGAATCATACAGTGTACTGTACTGTAGCCTTTTCAGATTAGCTTCTTTTGCCTAGAAATATGCATTTCGTTTCTTCTCCATCATTTCCTGGCTTGAGAGCTCATTTCTTTTGGCACTGGATAATATTCCACTGTGTGGATACATTGCAGTTTGTTTATCCATTAGCTGCTGAAGAACATCTTAGTTGCTTCCACTTTGAGGCAATTATTAATGAAGCTGCTATAAACATCTGTGTGCAGCCTTTTGTGTGGGTATAAGTTTTCCATTCAGAAACACTTTTAAGTATTTTTATTCTTTATGGATTTTCATCTTAACACATTGTAATTTTTGTTTGTTTTTGTTTTATGAGTCAGGATTTTGCATGTAGTTCAGGCTGGCCTTGAATTCACTGTGTAGTCCAGGCTGGTCTCAAACTTGCAGCAATCCTCCTGCTTCAGCCTCCCAAGTGCTGGGATAACACACTGTAATTTTTACTGATGAGAAGACTTATGACTAATGAATGTCTAACACCTTCCTCCACCCAGTTTCAGGATGGGTGTTGGGCTCTGTGGCTCCAGAGGACAAAGCCAGCCAGGGGCTCTCTGCTTAGGCAGTCCGGCCCATGCATGTGATCCCCGTGCTGGGAACCAGGTTACAGGTCCTACAGGCACACAGCCTGGCTTCCATCCTCCGCTCTGACTTTAGTAGCTATGCATCCTTGGACAAAGTCACCTACTTCTCTGCACTTCTGCTTCCTTCCCTAAAAAGAAGGGTAGCCACATTAACTAAGGTGCTGTAGGAATTCAACGGGATGGTGATTGTATGGATTTAGTGCAGTGCTGGACACAAAAGCAGCGCCTGATAAAAGTCCACAGGACCAGAACAGGACCAAGGTTCAAAGGAGGAATGATCTGACTGGTTCCCAACACTGTATCTGAATACTCTAGAAACCTCCATTCACGTAGATCTGTTTCCATTAGCCCAAGAGAGCTGCTCATTTTCTTCCACATCAGCCCCATCTTTCTCAGCTTCAGTCATCAAACCATCAGTGCAATTAATCAATGAGATAAAGGGTAAGAATAAAAAGCCAGAAATTAGCTGAAAAGTGAGGACTCTTGACATGGGGATTTGGGAGGGAAGTTTGAGCCCTACACAGATGATCTCTAGAGTGTGTTTGTTCCCTGGGCTCTGTGCTAGGCCTGTTCTTCCCCCTGGGTTTCGCTTCAGCCCAATGACTTATTAGAAGAGAGCGCAATGGAAGAGGCACAAAGAGACCATGGCCTTAGGTTGAGAGAGGGCCCTGGAGCCAGGCACCATGGGTACCAATGTGTTGCCTACTCCTCTTCCTTGCTGGGTGACTTCATGCTGGTCACTCAACTGCTCACTGCTTTGCGCTTCAGTGCTCATCTCTCAAATGGGGATTCTAATGCCTCCCAGGCAACTAAGAGGTAACACACATAAGCACATTGTCACAGTGGTTAGTGGTGATGGCGATGGAGGTGGACAAGAAGGAGCCACGGTGACAGACGATCATGTGCTATTAGTACCACGCTTACCTCTGCTGGTGAGGCACAAGGAGCAGTTTCCTTTAGCGTCTGAGCTGCTTTGTATTTTATTTAAAGCTAAAAGTGCATTTGTTAGTGTTTATTTCATTTGATCTCTGATGGCTCTTGGCAGGGGCCCCACACTGAGGCAATCATTTTTTACAGTTCTAAATAAAACAACAGCTTAGTGGCAGGAAGGCCCCTCCTTGAAGTGTGCTCCACCTGGATTTTGATGAAAGCAGCAGGGGGTGTGAGTCAGCCCATCTGGGCCACAGACACAGGATGCACAGCCGGTGGGCGGCCCCACTAGGCTATCCTAGAACCAGGCCTGGCGCACTGAAAGACCCGCCCTACTGATGAGTGTCTCCAACAGGCAGACATGATCTGATCCCAACTATTGGCAGCCTTCTTGGCACCCAGATTTCTGTGAGTGACATCACCTCCTCTGGCAGATCCCAAGTTCTCTTAGCCAGAGAGAAGCTTGCCCTGTGGGGCCGTGGCTGAAAGTGAGGTGCCCAGGAGTCCCATGTAAAACACCACAGGGGCACCTGGGCCACTTTTCCAGGGAGTCTTCAGCCATGAAAGTTGCTGCACAGACCAGACAATGTCTATCTTGGTCCAAGGGGTGGGGAGTAGGGGTGGTGGTGAGGCTGGGGGAGGCACCATGGTATCAGAACTTTCCAGAGTCTTGTGGGCATTCTCAAAATGCATGATTTAAGCCTCAAATGACCATTACACCTATTGTTTCATGGAGCGAGATAATGCTTACAGGGGCAGTAAAGTAGATGGAGGTGTATGGCTGCAAAGCTGGTCCTGCCTCTCTCTCTAGATCTAGGCCCTTCTGTCTCCCCACCTGCTACAACAAATGCTTGACAACATGTCACTCATGAGCACCAGGAAGGAGCCAAGTTAGGGACTATGGTAGTGGTCACAACAGAGCACGAGCACATGTCCATGCCTCACGTATCATTCATCATCTGCACAGACCTGAGGAGCCTCCAGTGGGGCCACAGAAGCTCTGAGAATTTGAGAGACTTGTCTCAGGGCTAGTGAAACCCAAACTGGGATCTGAAGTGTGACTTTGAGTGCTCCCCACACTGGGCCTTGCCAGGAGTGTTTCTGAGAGCTATGGTTGTAAGTGGGAATCACTGGCATTGAACACAGACTGGGAGGTCCCTCCCTGTCTCCGCCCTGAGGCTTCCTCCTATCCTGGGCCAGCAGTTGGGGTCCTTCAAAGGCTCGGTCATTTATTCCTCACAAACCACCCACTTGCACCACTCAGAGTGAGGCCCCCAGGCACCCTGTTTGCCTCCTGCTACTCTAGGCCCTCCTCCCCTCCTCCAACCCACCTCTTCCCCAGGTCCCCATTCCCACCCCACAAGTGAATTCAGTTAGAGTGTGTGCCAGGACGACCCTGTCCTGAATTTATGGGAAATCTGACCATCCAGCCAATGCAGACCACATCTGCTCAGCTCACCCACATTGGTTGACACCCACTTTGCCAACCTACACCAGTGGTCTCAATGGAAAAGACTCACTGGCCTGGCCCTATTAGACTGGGAAACAATGCCCTGAAGTGAGGTGCTTTGACTTGCTGAGCTGAAGAACATGTCTCAGAACCAAGGTCTCTCTGACCTTCCTCTGGTCTGCAGCTTCTGCATCTCTCGATTACCTTTGAACCTCTTTCTTTCCCCAAGAGTAGATAAAAGCTTTTAAATTTCTCTGAAGTTCCCTTATCTGTTGAAGGCAAGTTCCCCTCCCAGAAGAAGTATTAGAGAATCTGATCAAATAACCAGGAAAAGAAGAGACCAAAGATCAGAGTCCTCACCACACCCTGCAAACTTCTCGTCTACTCTTCGGGGGGCATTTCCAGGAGATCACCTGGAAGACCACCTGCTTCACAAGACACCCTTTGCTCACAGTGCAGCTCTGCCTCTCACCTTCCGGTAGCTTATCATCACCTCCATAGAGCCCAGAAGAACTTTTTCCTGGACCTTTCTCTGCTCTTTGGACTCATTCATTTCCCCTAAAAATCATTTACTATTCTGAAATTGTCTGCAGCCCCCCCGCCTCAAGAAGAGAGAATTTAAGCCTCAACCTCATGAACTTCTCTTTGAGTTTGGTATTTCATGGTCCCAGGCACATGTGCAGGTTAATCAATGTGAATGCTGTTTCTCCTGTTAACCCATCTATTCTCATTTCATTTCAGTGAACTATCAGAGGGTTAAGGGAAATCTCATGTCCCTACAGTATCCCCATGGATTATGGCCCCTCGGACTATGGCAGGAAAGAACAGACTGTCACAACTCACAAGGCACAAGGCAAACGCTGTGAGCTCCTGGCAGGAAAGCCCACTGGGCAGATCTCTGGTCCTGGGAGATGGTAAAGACGCTGGAAGGACTTCCATGCAGAGGAGGGAGCAGTGTGTTTGGGTCTGGACAAAGGAAAAGAACAGCTTGCTGGAGGAATGGAACCAAGTTCCAGGGAGGAAACGAAGAGGTGGGATGGGAAGGGAAGGAAGGGACCAAGTAAGGAAGGGGCTTGTGGATTCCAGAAAAGTGTTTAAATTGGCTCCCCAAAGCCTGGGGGCTGGGCAGGGCCCCCACTGTCCTACAATGCTCCCTATCTCTGTACTTTGCCTCAAAGATACGCCCTACTGCCACCAGACACCAACTGGGTGACCTGGGCAAAGTTACTTACGGTCTGTGGGTCTTAATTTCCTCATGTATAAAATAGGGAAATAGCTTCTATTCTCTAGAGTTATTGAGGGACTTAAACGAGGTATGGATCAAAATGCTTCTGCTGTGCTGGGCAGATTCTCTTGGCTGAGGTACTTTTGCTATCCCTGCAAACACTACGTGTGGATTCACTTTACTGCAGCATTGACTCCTCTTTCACTGCACTGCTTTTATTAACATTCCTCACCCTCCCTTGGCTCAGCTCATGGACAGGAACCCCACCTTCACAGCCCTTCCTCTTGATCTAGGGATGCTACAGGACCTCCAAAATGATGTAGGGATGATATGAGGACCACCAAATGATATAAGGGAAGTATTATAACTCCCAACCTGGTAGATGTCTGATATGCCAAGTTCGAGTTCTCTAAAATCCAAGAATGCATTCTAGGAACAATGGAAGTTAAGAGTGGGAAATACTTATTGAGGGATAGACAGCTCCTTCCTGAGAGGAACAGGAAAGGACCCAGAAAGTGGGTTGACGTGGACTTCACTTACAGGGGAGGCTTTATAGAGCAAAGCCACAAGGTGGGTATGAAATCAGGAGATGGGTACAAGGTGGGACAAAACTATGATCAACCAATAAGATTTTACTTGTTGCTTAGGTAATACTGATCTAACGTGGAAGCAAGTCATGTAGCAAATGTGCATGGAAAGAACAAGGTCCTTTCCTGGAAGGGATAGGTCAGGAGGTCTTAGTCCCCCACCCAAGGTGCCTGATGCCTATTTAGAATATCAATCACTATTGTTCACCCCTTGGGGAGGTGTGTAGGTGAAGTCATTCCATCTTTATCTTGAGGCCTGGCCTTCAAGGAATGCCCCTCCAGATGCAGTTGTAAACTGTTCTTATCTTCTGCACTTCTGCACTGACTTCTTTGAGGGCCTAGGCCTGTTTGACAGCCTCACCTAACTTAACTCAATATAATACTCTGACCATGCACAGAAGCCTACCGTGCTTGCCCGCCAGGGCCTTCGGAATATGTCTCAATACAAACCCCTGCCCCATCTTCTAGACCACTGATAGGGTGCGCCCAGACAGAATTCTCAGAACTGTCTCAGAACAGGGACCACTCCCTACCCTGCAGCAGCAGATGGTTCTCTTTGACAGAGGGTGGCAAAGAGACTCATATTTTAAGCTGATTCTGAACTGGAGGGGAGGAACAAGATGGGCACAGTGAGAACAGGAGGGTCTCTGTACTAGCTTTTAAACTATACCAATCAGCTGAGGGTTCTTGCTCAATTTGTACAGAGATCATGATTTGGCAAAGTGTAGCTTTTTTTAGTGCTAACAGCCCTGAGTTTTGAATGCCAGCAGCCATCAGCTCTTTTGGTATTAATGGCTTTCCTTGCTGCTTGGAGCCAGAAGCTACTGGCAGGACTCAGGAACTCTTTTGAACTCTTTGGGCTTTTGGAGGTCATGGCTCCCAGCTATTCTTTGCACTCTGTCTTTCCCTGCAGCTAGCTGCCATCCATGCAACTAGCACTGGCTGCTGATGGCTTTCCATACCAGTGTCCTTTGGCGTTACCAGCTCAGCATCCTCTATTAGAGTTAGAAATCACAAATAGTCAGGACTATGCCATCCAGAAGAGGCATTAATAGGACATGCGCTGCTGGCCAAAAGGTAACAGCACACAGGCTGAACCCACTAAGGAAAGAAAAACTGGGCTCTGCATTCTCAGAATCAGATTTCCTGTTTGGTCTTGAGGAGGGGAGGGGTCCCTCACAGGCCTAAAAGAGGAGGACTACAGAGGTGTGGAATCATTCAGAGGCTGCAGAATGAAGTCACCTGTGATCAAGTTCAATTCTGAAGCTGCTATAGTCAAAGCAGGAGCGAGTGTGAGGTGCCTACGCACCCAGGCTGGTTGTAAGGCACTTGGGGTAGCTGTGGAATAAAAACGCTTTTTGCTGTTGGATGTGGTGGCACGCATCTGTAATCCCAGCCACACAGTGAGTTTAAGGCCAGCATGGAATGCACAGTGAGATCCCGTCTCAAGTCCTCCCCACTAAAAGAAAATGTTGGGGAACATGGGACTCTTCTCTCCTAGCTGAGAGCCAACACCAGGCCATGCTCAGGATCATCCCATGGTCAGAGTGGCTGAGAACAAGATCCAGACAGCAGTTCTCCCAAAGCTCTTTCCTTCACACTGCAACTCATACTCCTTAGCCCAGGGCCTCAGGCAGCCCCTCCCAGTGATCACTGTCTGCACAAACAACAGCAAAAGCCACCCTGGTGCTGTTGGACCAGTGATGACGAATACCTTCAGAGAGAAGGGAGCTTTCACAATAACCCTGAACCTGGAGGGACCATTCACCAGACACTTACCCTGCTGTGCCTCAGCAAGACGTGGCCCCGAATGCAGTGGCATCTGTTGAAACAGGGCGAGCACTGTGGCTGCCAACCAAACCACCATCGAAGGCTGGAGCCTAGCATGTTAACCCAGTAGTGTCACGTATCACACAAGTTCCAAGAAAAACACATGTTGCTCTTTGCCACCAGACATGAGTATTTTCCCTAATGTTCAGGCAGGCCAAGAGAAACTCAGTACTTTGGGTTCACTTCGGACCAAGTTGTGCTTTTAAAAAGGTGACCACGGGCCAGTGGCACTGTGCAGATGCCATGGGCTCAGATCTCTTGGGCTCAAGTCACCAGGCTTACTACCTGTGTAGCTACAGCAAGCTGCCTTATTTTTGAGTGTCAAGTTCTTCAATTGCTGAAAGGTTAATACACATCCTCAGAACTGCTCTGAAAGTTAATGAGCTAATGAATATCAAATGCTCAGCACAGTGTCTGACACATAGCACCAGGTGGATATTAGCTAATGTGGTTGTCACTGAAGAGCAGAGCCATGGCAGGCTAATAATGAAAACAAGCGTGCCTGTATTACCTCCTGTTGTTGTGCCATGCTAGTGCCAGCGGGGCAGTATTATTATTCCTTATTTTACACAGGGAGGGACAAGGTTAATTAAGAATAAGAAAACTCATTGGTTCCTGCCTAACATTATTCACGCAGAGAGCAAAGGGCAGCCTGGCCTGCAATAAGCCGTATACTGATGCAGGCTTTGCTTCACAGCATCGCTCCTGCATTTAGCTTGGGGCTTTGGCCTTCCGCAGCCTTTCTAGATACAAAGTGGACCTACACACCTCTTGTTGGAAGAAAGATTAAGCTTTCACTCTGGAGAACTGGACCTCCCCCTACACAAGGCTTCCTTCTCACCGCTGACCACTACACACAGCCTCTGACCCTCAGCTCTTGAAAACAGCCTCGCCTTTGGTGTGTGCTCGCCACAGGGAACTAAGCCTGTGCACACTTCCAAGCCGAAGTTTTGCAACAGTCTTCCCGGGTCCAGTTTCCAAAACTCTTGGAAAACTTTCCTGGAGAGAACGTTGGCTACAGCTGCTTCCATCTGCACTTGTTCAAAGATATACTGAGGGAGCCGATTTAAATTCTCTGAGACTTAAGGTCTAGTTCTTATTCCAGACTCAGGACAAATGAAGATTGGCTGCGGACCTGTGCATTCTGGGGACTTACAACAGGCCAGTCCTGGGGTTGAGGCATTGTCTCCTAAACCATCTGCCTTTCAGGGGAAACCTAGCTTCCTGGGTGAAGCTCAGGGGAGGGAGGTCCTGCATCTGTCCTGTGCGGCCGGCCTTCCACACTTGGCCCGGAGCAGAAGCCTGGAAAATCTTTGTTGACTGATTTTGCGATGCATGGGGTCAACAGACTGTTAGTCTGAAAAGCTCCAGATGCAAGTAGAACTGTTCTCAAGCCCTAGTAAAGCCAGAGAGGCCAGGTAGAGTTGTATACGTTGTACAGCCAAATCTGATGGGCTGACTTCGAAATAACTTGTAAGACTGAGGGCACTGTCCCACACAGACAATGTGGTTTAATGAGGAGCCCACTGACATCATGCTCATTTCAACATGACTGTAACCAGCTGTCCAAAGAAGCACTCCAGACAGAAATATATGAAGAAATATTTTAATAGCTCAAACTCAAAGTCATCGTTCTCCCCGTTCCAAAGAGAATCCTAAGAGAGGTAACTTTGGCCATCTCGAGAGCCAGCGTTCACCCATCTGTGGTCTTGGTGCATCAACCTTCTCTGGGCGCTGACTTGGAGCACAGCAAAAACAGGCCTAGGACCATACTGGACCAGAGATACCTGTTATCTATGCACTGCATCAATTGCATTAGTTAGACTAGGATGATGATTCAGTTAAAAAAAAAAGACAAATGTTGACTGTCTAAGCAGGAACCGCCCAAGCTGGCAAGAAAAAGCACGCTGCATACATAGGGTACAGAAGGGCGGAGCTTCTGCCTGCACATCGGCAACATTACATCGGTTTTGCCTGCAAACTATCAAGAAAGATTCTGTTGGCCAGGGCATTTCCACCAACTGAGCAAAACGGTGGTCAAAAGTCCTGGGTTTCCTGTGCCAGCAGCCCAGAGTCCTCATGCACTGTCCACGGGAGAGTCTCTCAGGGAAACATGAAATCCAGCTCATGCTTCTGCCTATGGGTCAATTTCTTCAGGAATCACTGTAATCATGATGTCTTCATTGCCCCTGCGGACAACCATGTTCAGAGTGCTTTCCTTTTTAATGACGTCACTGACGTCATTGGCAGACATCACCGACTGTCCATTGATGCTGATTATGACATCATTTTCCTTGAGACCACCGCTGCAACACAAAGTGAAACACACTGGTTATGTCTCCATTCCTCCTGGACTGACTTTACATTAAGAGAGGCATGGTTTGGATCCAAAAAGCACGGAGTAAACATGGCTGGGTAGTGGTGATGAACTGGGGAGGTAGTGGTTTAAACTATCAGTGGATTACATTTTCCTTTGCAGAGACTTAGGCCAAATCATCGATTGTGTCCACTGCAGAAATGCCTATGGCACTTGTGTGACATTATAATGGACTAATCGCAAAGAGGGCAATGATGTACCAAGTACCATGTGCCACACACCATGACTATGGCCAACCTGCTTGTAACAGGTACTGCAACTGAGAGAGGAACGGGAGGAATGCTGCTATTAGAGGACACTTCCTTCATGTTACTGCACTGTAACTTTAAGTTTTACATAGGACAGAACTAAACCACTACAGACAATTTGTACTGGCTACACCTGCCTGGCATTAAACACCTGACGACACTGAAATCCGCATTTCATATAACTGTCACATGTCACACAATACTATTATTATTGTAGAATTTTTCCAACCATGTAAAATACAAGAACTATTTTCAGCATACAAGTCATATAAAAGCAGCCAGTGAGCCAGCTCTAGCGCCCAAAGCCTGATTACAGCCCCCAGTTCAACATTTCTCTCTGGATATTATGTCAATACAGGTCACAAGCCTTGATTATTGGCTGAGCTGCTTCTTTCATGTTATTTTGATGTCACCCGAATTATTCTTCTAAAGGTGTTGACAGCTATGGCCTGTCTAGTCACAGGTACAGAAAAGGTGCTGGGAGAAGATCAGTCTTAAGGTCTTGAGGACTCTGCTCTTTCCCGCCAAACTACCCAGATGCCTAAGGACCTTGCTATTGCTCTTCCCATCTGGATGACCTCAAGCAAAGCAAGCACAAGTGTGTGTGTGCATGAGTGTGTGTGAGAGAGAGAGAGACAGACAGACAGACACTGGGGATCAAACCCAGGACTTTGCACATGCTAGGAAAGTGTTTAACACTGAGCCACAACCCCAGACCAGACCTTTATAAATTTTGAGACAGGATCTCCCCAAGTTGCCCAGGTTGGCCTTGGTTTTCCTGCCTTATCCTCTGAGTAACTAGGATTACAGGTATGTGCCACCACACCTGGCCCAGAACAAGGACTTCTGAAGGCCAGAAACGCTATTCTGTGGATGAACTCTGGGCCCAGGCAGGTCAGAAGTAACCAGAGATGGCCAACCACGTTTGTCAAGCGTGGACACAGTCATCTGAACCAACGGAAGAAGAACACTGCTTTGTCCCACTACATATTAGGAAAAAGGCAGACGCTTCACACTCACGCTTCTGCTGGGGTGTCGGGAATTACTTCAATGATATACGCTCCCGAAAGCACATCTGGAAAGTCTCGGTGGCGATCTTTCAGCTCTTTGGCTTTGCTGCTCAGGAGGAAAAGCATCCATGTTAATATTAAGTACCAACAGGCTTTCCTCTGCTAACATGCAGCTCTCAAGAAGTTCCCTTCCTGTCCCCAAGTCCAATGTAAAATTCCTCCAAGAGTTCTGATTCTCCTTTAAAATTGCCTGCCTCCTAGAGTCAAAGGTTTACTATATATAGTAAATACTTTAATCATAATTGGTATTACCATTAGTTATTATTAGTTAATAATAGCTGCCACTGAATGAACAGCAAAATAAAATGGCAGGCCTGGTCTGCGGCCATATATCTGCCATTTGCAAGCTGTGTTACCTTGGGCACTTGCTTGACTTCTCTGTGCTTTTTCTTCAGCTGCAAGATGGAGCTAGTAACTGCTGTACAGGATGGGTTGTTGCGAGGATCAGACGGGGTTGTCTAGGTAAGATGCCCAGCCCAGAGCCTGGCACAGAGTAAGCACCTGACAGTACTGCGGCTGGTGACCACTGCCTCTGCTTGCTGATCCAAGAACCTGCACTGTCACAGTCATCCTGCAGAAGTCACTAGCACTCAGAATTCACAGCCAGGAAGCATAGGAGCTGGGCCAACACCCCAGGAAACTGGACCCCACAGCCTAAACTCCTTCCCTACACCTCTATCTCTCCTGGCCCCAAAACAACCAATGTGGTTTTCTTCTTGGCAAATCATCCCACCTTCTGGAATATTGGGAAAGGTACCACCATTCCTAACACCTATCAAACTGTCTGAACATTTTGACACTAGTTAATAACTACAATAATTCACAGCAACATATCTGTCAGTATATTCTGTTCTCTACCCACTCGGCCTGGGACAGTTCAGCCATGCCAGCTGGGTCGGCTACCAGGACTCATGACATCAGCCCCGTTTCTCATCCAGGGTCACAGCAGTATGTCACGGGCCTGGCAACCACAGGCAGCGGCTTCCAGCAGCTCAGGAAAATAAGCCCATTCGTCATCGTGGCCGTCGGCGGGGCCTGCCCTGGCATTCCTGTAGCCACGGCCCACAGCTACATAGCGGACAAGAGGCGGGTGCTCCAAGGGCTGAACGGCCACCGGGGCACTCCTGGAATGTGAGTTTCAATGGAACAAGTGGTGCCAGGAAGGGGTGAGGGAACAGGAGGGAGCCAGCCCCTCTGCTGTCTAGGCCTGCCTTCCAATAGGGCGGCAGAATCCTCCAGATGGCCAGATGCACAAACAAAGACAAAGAGCAAAACAAAAAGAGGGCAAGGCTAATGGCCCCTCCTCTTTCCCAGTGTGATTTAATTTCTAGCAGAAGCTTTGAGGTCTGGAAGCAGTGTACAGTTTATCAGAGGGAAGGTGTGAAGTTCAGGGTTATTTCAATGCAGGGCAGACACAAGGGTCGTGTTTACGCACCTGGATGTGAGTGACATCATTCGGATACCAATATACTTCTTCTTGGTGATGGCTTTGCCTAGTGTGACAACAGAGGAACAACAGGTCACCCCACTTGGTGGGAGTGGCAGAGAGCCAGGGGTCCTGAAACTCTAGTTTGCAGCATGAGGTCAGGACCAGAGAGGGACATACTGGGGCCTGGTCTGGATCCCTACCTGCCATGAGACCTTCCGAGAGTCCCATCATTTGAGTTAATTGCCAAAAACCTAGGAATGATCCCTAGTTTCTCACTGCCTCATTTGGATCTCTGGCCCTTCCCCAGGCTGTCTCTATCCTCCATAGATATTCAGAATGGGACCCCTTTTGCTCCAACTCCACTGCTACCACCCTGGTCTGCAACCCTGAGACCTCCCCCTGGGTGACTGGCAGAGCCTCTTTGTTGGCTTTAACCTACACACACACACATATACACACACAGCAGCCTCCTTCCGGTACTGAAGTGTCCTTTCTTTTCAAAGACATCACCCAGATCACAAACTTCTCTATTCCAATGCAGTTAAAATCCAACCCAGTCCTGCACCATGGCCTACTGTAAGCCTTGCTTCCCTGGCCCTGGCTGGCTTCCCACACCTGCCCTGTGTAAATGCACAGCTTCTGCACTCCCGGCCTCATGGGGCACTTGAAAGGCCTGTGCACCCTAGCTACACTCAGTCTACTGTCTCTGTCTGCAATGCTGCCCTGGCCCTGCCTGCAGGCTCCTCACCAGGCTGCAGCCTGGGAGGCATCCTTTGGCCTTGCTGTTTTCACTGTCAGCCTCTCCAGTCACTCTGTAATCATCCACCACGCCACATTTTCTTGGAAACACTTGCTGCTGTCAGATATTATCTCATTAGACTGTTTACTCCCAGTTTCTCCCCCAGCAGAATGTAAAAATCATGCAGGCAGGGGCCCCTGTAGAGCAGCCCACTGCCCAGTCCCCAGGCTGACTCAGAGCAGGACCATAAACATTTGCAGAATGAATGATCTCTCTGAATCTCAGTTCTCATCAGCAAAATGGAATAATAATTCCTATCTAATGCAGCAAAGGCATGAAGTGACACAAATGAATAATTAAGAGAAATAATACACAAAAGTTACCACGGCTTGTGCCTCATACATATTAGACTGAGAACCATGTGAAATTCCCACAACCATATGACAAAAATGGTCAACTATCCATGCCCTAATACCAAGGGCTTATACCAGTGATGGCTGATATAAAGTTTGCTCTGGCACACATGCCCTAGGTTTCCCACCACTGGCTTATACTACACATTTCCTTTCTCTACCTTTTTCTCTTCCCTCCCTCCCTCCCTTTTTTCTTTTTCTTTCTTCTTTTTTTCTGGTGCTGGGGAGTGTATCCGGGGCCTTGCACATGCTAGTCAAGTGCTCTAACACTCAGCTCCATCACTAGACCTTTTCGTAAATTTTATTTTGAGACAGGGTCTCACTAAGTTGTCTCAAACTCTCAATCCTCCCACACAAGCGTGCACCACTGTACCTGGCTCCCTTTCAGTTCTTGGTAGGAGCCCTTCTCTAAGTCTCCAAAGGGCAGCTAAGCCTCAGGACTGAACCTCCAAGTCCCTCACTTACCTTTGGCCTGCCGATCATGGGACTCGGTTAAGAATTTTTTAATCTTATCAGAAGGGATTGCGAAGGAGATTCCTGCTGTCACCTTCAGAGTGTTGATTCCAATCACTTCACCATCCTGAAAAGCAAGATGGAAATGGCTCACTGAATCTAAGAAGGGCTAGTGGCAGGTGAACACTAGAAGAGAGTGGAGAATCTATATGAAAGAAGCCTTTGAAAAATGCTTGAGGAGGTGGAAATGTTAACGATCCTGATTTGATCATTACACAAGGCACAAATGTATTCTGAATTATCACATTGCACCTCATAAGTCTGCACAGCTAAAATAATAATAAAAAAAGAAGTCTGTGGGCTACGTCAGAGAACGAGATGGGAATGGCAGGAGGTAAGGCATTGGGATGTCTGGGCAGCCTCAGCTATACTTGGTTTCCAAGGAATTGAGAAGCACTCCAGACTGGAACCCAGCAGTCACTTCACTGTACACAGATAGTTTCAAAATGTACAATATTGGTGTCTTTTTACACAAAATGTTTCTGAAATTTGAATCCTTAAGGTAGTCCTACACCTCTTCTTGCTGCTTCCATTTCCAATGACCTTGAGGTGACTGCTGAGGCCGGGAGAAGCCACCTCAGAGGCTGAGGCAGGCGGGCTTCACTGCTCAGACAGTGCCGCTCCATGGGTAAGACGGGGCTGGGGATGCAGGGGTGGGGGGTGGGGCACAGTTGAGGCTTCTTTGCTGAGAAAGGAGGCACTTGGTAAAGACACACAGGCCTTGCTAAGACAGCCTGTTTCCTCAGCAGCCCACTGTCTGTGGTACAAAGACTTTGCTTTTTATGCGTGAGTATTTAAATACAGACTGGGGTAAGATGGCTCTGAGTGGGTAACCCCTCTGCATTCCAGATGTCTTCAGGGAGGCACCCTGACCCCAGAAAAGTGTGTGGCTGGGCCAGGCTGGCTCTTCTCACTTGCCCTGGAGACCGGGGCTGGAAGAGCCACCTCCCTCCTGTAGCACACAGCTCTGCTGAGACCTGTGGCCTATAGCTGCTCCCAGTTGCCTGGACCAGACCTGAACTCCATAGCATTCAACTGTAGCTCTGAAACATGAGTATATCCTCTGGTCTAAGGTTATTAGCCCTTGATTCCTTCCAGGAAAGTCAACTGGGTGATAGGCAAAGATACGATACAATCCCAGAGCTCATTTTTAAAGAATTAGATAATGTGTGTTGGCAAGCTCATATTAAAAAATAAAACAGTAAAATAAAACAGCGTGTACACATATGAAAACGAACAACAAGATACAGACATTGAAAGGCCTTACCAGGTTTACTAATGGACCTCCAGAGTTTCCATACTGAAATTGAACAGAAATGGAAATGTTATGTTTGTGTTATAAGATAGTCCGGTCTGTGTTATTCCCCGGCAGCATTCTGAGCGCTGTTCCTAGAGAATGGGGCATGGTTCTTCCCTCAGATTTGTTCTTGTTGACCCAATAACTGGCTAGAAAAAAAGGACCTTACAATTTTCAGAAAGTTTGAGATGTGCCACAAATGGAAAACTTTTGGCTCTGCAGCCCAGAGGCCTGACAGGACCTAACACTTGCTCCTGGGATGAGGCTGGCAACCCACTTGCTCCAAGACCACAGTATTCAATCTGCACAGCACCCTCTGAGGGACCCTAGCCTTGCTGCTGGGGCTGGAATCCATATGGTTTATTAGTTCCTAGACTTCAAGCAGACTGCAAAAAAGTTCGGGGCTGGAGGCGGGGGGGGGGGGGTGGCGGGGTGGCTATAAGAGGCAACGAGTATGCAAAACACAGTGTTTCTTACTTATTAGACAGATGTGGGAGGAAACAAAACACTGCTTCTCAGAAACACCAATCCTTTAGGGAGAGAGCTGAAGTGCAGAAATGAAATGTGCAAGAGATTAATTAGAGAATTGCCTGGTACGGTCCCCAGCTTCGTAAGGAGCCACATGGAACGGTGTAGGCCTAATGCTCCACCTGTGGCCAAGGGCTCTGGTCACAGGCAGGGCTCATGGCTCCCTCCTGGAGGCCGCAAGGTGTGTGTACAATGAGTCCTTCCTGCCAGAAAGGGAGGGCCCCACATGTCCTCAGTGTGTGCCTGAGAGGCCCGTGGGACTGGGGAGCCACTGAGCAAGCCTGCTCAGGTAGGACAGAGGACCTCTTCTCAGTACAGCCCTTTGATAACTGAGGTTCCCTTTACAGGAGTGGCAGCGATTGCTAATGGGGTACTGACAATCTTTGGTGTCCTCTGCTTCAGGGGTTCAAAGGGAACCCTTGTGACAATACTATGAGGATCCTAACTCGATCCCAGTTCCTAATCCTAGCTTTCCTCTGGCAAAAACCTGCTGAAAGCTGCAGCTAGTGGAAGGAAGGAGAGCAGGCAGCTCACATTGATGATGGCGTCCGTCTGGATGTAGTCCATGTCCGAATTCCGGAGCCCAAGTTCTTTGCCACCTCGCTGGGTGGTGCTGACGATCCCAGTAGTGACTGTATTTTGAAGGGAAAACGGGCTTCCAATGGCAACCACAAACTCTCCAGGCCGCAGCTCTGAGGAGCGGCCGAGCAGCAGGACAGGCAGCTTTCCCTGTAACCACAAGGGCAGCCTTGTGTGATTTTAAAAGCCTCATAAGGGTACAGACACAATGGAATGCTAAGGAGGGAGGGACCACCAGGAGACACCAGCCCCCATGGGGGACTGAACCCAGGGATGACATCCCTTTCCTGGGCCTAGAAGTCTGCTGTGAGCCACACACTGGAGGCTGTTGGGGAGCAGATACTGAGGGTGCATGTCAAGGAAAATGAGGGAAGGTGACTGGAGGCCATTTTAGGATCTGATCACATTGAGGCTCCCAGCACAGACTTGCTCTGACACCTGCAGGGCAGATGACAGAGGGCAATAGAATCAATTTAGGATCCATGCTTGGGATGGTTTCAGAGAGCAGAGGGCCTAGGAAGGATCCTGAGCCTGCAGGACTCCAACGCACTAGTCACACCGGCCACTCCCAAATCCTGAGGGTATGGAGAGAGAGACCTTCAGGCAAAGAGATGCCCTGATGTGTGGAAACAGTCCAAGGAACCCCAGCCCCAGTGCCTGGGGAAGCTGCACAGAGCCAGGAGTCCTGGACAATTCTTCAGAATAAGTTAGGACCCCATCAAGCCCATCCTGGAGTCACAGGGCCTTCAGGGCTGGGAGAATGGCTGGGGGCCTCCTCATCCACCAGTGAGGCATTGAGGGCCTACTCCCTCCCTGCAGCAATCCCCACACAACGCCACGCTCTGCAGTGTCCAACTGCACGCACACAGAGGGCTCAGCAGGACATGTTTATCCTGGGCCTGAGCCAGCAGCCTCTGCCAGAAATGACTTCAGCAGTAACAGCCTGCGGGTGGGGCAGCCTTCTGATATGCATTCAGCCACTCTAGGCTGGCCCTGAGGGGCAGGCAAAGGACAGGTGAGAGAAGGTGCTGGGATGGGGTGACCTGGCTGCCCAAAGGAGGAGAGCTGCAGGCTCTGCAGGTCAGCTCAGACCCAGAATGGTGGCCCAGACACACTCAGCCACAACTTGGGAAGCAGGTCCAGGATCCAGGCAGGACTCACCGTAATAGATATTAATCAGCATTTAGCTCAAACCCCATCTGCCCCTGGCCTCTGCCTCCCAGGAAGAGAGCCAGACTCCAGGTCTGCAGAGACCTAATGACAACTCTGTCCCCGTCTTCTGTTCTCAAGTCTGAACTCAGGCCCTGAGGACACTGGGAAGGAGACAAATACTTTGTAGGAAGCTGTGAGGGCAGAGAGGAAGGGATCGAGGCCTATGTGCTGCCTGCCCATCACTGTCATGGGAGGGCCAGGCCTCCAGGTGACACCGACTGCAGCCACTGAGAGCCCAGAGCACCCCATGGATAAGCTTGCCTCAAGTACAGCGAAGTTATTCACACTTGGGGGATCACATAGGCTTTGGACAAGATGGAAAGCAGTGATGAGAGCTCAGTGAGTCTCCCCAAAGAGCAGCCCTCATTCCACACAGGAGGGAAATGTGGCTACATAGTGGCTGTTCAGTCACATCTGCACTGGAGGGTCACTCCAATTAACATCTCATTTTAAGTTTTTACTCACATGCTTCATGGATTACGAAGGGTATCGTAAGGCAGACCTAAGCAAGCAGACAGGTATGGTGGGGGTAGATGGGTCTTACCATATAAACCTTGAATTTATGTGAAAGGAATGAACACTCTGCCCGTCAGATGATAAAGTGCTTCCATGATAATCTTGGGGCTTAGGCCATAACTCCCCCCATTTTACAGATGTGGAACCTGAGACCCAGATATAGGGGGCTTCTCACAGCCAATGAGGAACCTGGCTAAATATGAGGATAAATTTCCCGGACATCAAACCTGGACTCCCAGAGTGCAGGAGTTGTAATTTCCAGATTTCTAATTATAGGCAGAAATCCTTGCAAAGTGGGGCGTGGTGCCGAGATGTCAGCCAGGCCAGATTTACAGCTCACCCTGAAGTCAAGCTGCCCTTGGGGGGCCATTTGACCCCCGCTCCCTGCAGGTGCTGGCTGGCTGTGACAGCACCAGGCTGTTCAGCCTCATTCACATCCAAGTGGAGCTAGTTCTCAGTCACAATCCTCACCTCAGGCCCGTCGGCTCGGCAGCTATACATACTTCAGCTGGCCAAATTCCTGCTCATAATTGAGCTTTTTATTCCACACTGTCTAGACATGCGCTCCATGGGGAGACCCACAGGAGATGAAATGCACATATGGCTGGAAGGTACAGTCATGTGTTGGTCTTGACCTGCAGAGGCTGCACGCCACTCCGGGCCCACTCACGCCCAGCCTAAGGCACCGCTCTGTGTCCACAGACTGCTTCCTGAGCCACCCACATCAAAGCCAGCTCCTGGCTCCTGGCTGCAGACGCTCTGTCTGAGGCTCCCTTTGAAGCAGCACCAGCCATAGGCCATCTCCAAGACACCAGAGTGCTAAGGGCCACTCACATCTCCCCATCTCGCCGGAGTGTCACAGAAGCACGCAGAAGCATGCCCACGAAGTAAACAGGGCAGACATCTATCTTCCTCCTGACAGCAGCAGGGGCTGAGGGGAAGAGGAGGAAAAAAGGGGCCCACAGGGCCCCATGGCTCACGGCAGTCTGAGTCTCACACAGAAAAGCGCAAGCTGGAGACACACACACAGGTTGTGAGGTGGAGCAGCAAAGCCCTCAGGATCCCTGTCAGGGCCAGCAGCTCACTCTGGGCCAAGTCCTTCTAGGACCAGGGACATTCCAGGGTGAGACCCTGCCACTGCTGGTTCTTACGGTCCTGCTCGAATTCATGGGAAGCCTGGGAGGCCAGCAGAAAAGAAGGGGCACCTGGCAAGCAGGACAGAATAAGATAAATAGAAAGGTGACACTTTTAACAAAAACTGCAGTTTCAGGACACAAACTCAGTCAAAAATTCCTAAGGTCCTTAACGACACAATAAGCCTGGGGCATTCCCTCCACCTGTAAATTAGCCTTTTTGCCTATAAAAAGGGCCTTTTCCTACAGATGGGCTACAGCTCTGTCACCTGTGATGGTCCTCACCTCTGAATGGGTCATCACCCATCCCTGCAGCATGGGCCCTCCCCTTTCATTTGTAAACTGAAGCCTCTCTTCCCATAGTCACAAGTTCCACAGATTTCTACTCCCAAATCCCATAAATTTACACAGCTTGAGGCCATTAAGTGCTTTTCTCCCTTTTGAGGGCCTGCCCTATATTACTCTCTGTGCGTACTTTAAAAAGTCTGTTACTAAATCCCTTTATGCCTCTTACTGGCATGTCCTGAAAATTCCTTTTCTGTGGTGGAATTCAGCAAACCTGCAGCCTATCCCATGGTGGGAGTTAGTCAAGGTTCCCCAGGCTTGTTTTGGAGACCTCCTTGGACCCTGTCCGGTGACATGCAGGAAATTTCCTAGCACTGGACGGTGTCCTCAAGTCAACAAGAACAAACCCTCACTATCCATTCAGATACAACATACAGCGGGCCCAGGAAACATGGCCCACATGAAAGAGAACACTTCACATGAGAGAGAACAGTCTCAACAAACACTCATGCCTGTCTCCCTATGAGCACAGCACAGGGCCACGAAGACCAGTGCATCCACTCTGGCCCTCTAGGCTTCCCATCTGTTGGGGAGAAGCATTATACAAGTCAACAGGACCCACAGAGTAAAAATGGGTCAAAGTCCATCCTCCTTACCATGGGCATCTCAGCTGAGTGCCACAACTGAGCTAAGGGTGAACTCCCACTGCCAGGACTCTTCAGGGCAGGACAGCTGAGCTGTGCTGAGAGGCGCCTGTGCTGATGGCTTCCCTGGGCCTTTCTGTCCAACATCTACCAAGGTAGCGCAGAAGAGAAGCCAAGACGTGGCCTTATGTACACACACATGCTCATGCAAACATGCTGCATCTAATACTCCACGTACTTGGGAGAACACATTTGGACTAAATGATGTATTAACTCTCTCTCTGAGCCTGGGTCACTTGATTAACTTCTCTAGGTCTCAATTTTACATCCTCTAGAATAAAGCTGATAATCAGTGGTCATCTCAGCTCTGACAATCAGGGTTCTTTCCAGAAGACCTGGTTGTTTCCAAAAATTCTATTACCAGCCAATAGTTATGTGGGTAAGATCAAAAAGGTCCCATGACCTTAATAAATCTCTTAGTACACAACTTCCAATGAGGTCAGAGGATCCCCGCAAAGTTCTACTGCACTGAGAGGACAGGAGATCTCTGGAATTTTCTAGATGGTGACCTGATCAACCATCTTCCAGGGAGGACCCTGCATAGTCACAAGCATCACTAGTTCAACTTCCGCTTAACAGCCCTCAGTGCTCACTTCCTTGTGACCTCATTCCCCGAAGCTTGGAGAGAAGAGCAATAAAACCAATCAGTAGAACCAAAACTAAAGGAAACACTGGCGATTTTCTTTAACCTAATGAGCCAAGTCAATCACTTCTTTCTCTCCCTTGAACGGTAGAAGTGCTCCTCAGTTATAAAAATATTTTTGTTGCTGAATCTGCACAATCTACTGTATCTGTCAGCTGTACAGGACACTCGTTTTCAGGGGCTGGGGCTTCCAGCCTGGCCCTGTGTTGGGTAGTCTGCTTCAAAGGCTGATGTTACAGCATCTGCCTGTGACTCAACTGAGTGATTCAATGTGCCTTCTGGAAACAGTTATGTTAACCTTTCATTTCTTTAAAAAATATGCAGTGGAGGAAATGGTACGTCCCTGTACCCAGGAGGAAACAGACTAGGAGTCCTGGAGAGGACGTTCACATCTAAGGTCCTAATAAGAGAGAGGGAGAGAAAGCGCTCTAACCTGAGTTAGTGGGACAGGAGCAAATGAGCAGGCAAGGACTGGTGGAAAGGTGGCAGACCCATGGGCTGTGGACCAAATTAGCTAAAGATTTTTTGAGGACCAGTTACATCGTGAGCGAGGCCCAGTGTGAAACAGAACTCAGGCCCCTGTGCACAAGGCGGGTTAAAGTGCCGTTAAAAGTACTAGCATATAAGCTCCTCTCTCTCCGTCTGTCTCTACCAATTTCAGTATTTTTGTCCTTCAAGTGCAAAGTCACAAGGGCAGCAAGTGCAGATATCTACCAAGCTTCACAACCCAGCTCTCCAATCACGGTGCCCCACAGGCGGTGTGGAAATCAAGCAGGCATCTCTTTTTTAAACGGTCCACCACTCCAACCTATGCACAACAGATGACCCTAAGGGCACTGGCACCTCTGTGTCCAGTTAGACACACTAGATAACTAGGTAAGGGTGGGAGAAGCTTGTCCCTGCCCAGGGGCATCAGCCTGAGCCCTGCACTATGCACTCCCCAAGATGCTGTGGGGTATGACACTCAACCCTGATCAGCCATGCCCACCCCTCTTCCAGGGGTGGGGGCAGCAGTGACTGCTGCACAGGGCAAGGAAGGAAGGCCAGGCAGAGAACGGGGTCCCAGGAGACAGGGGAGTGGGAAGGCTAAGAACCTAGCATGGGGAGGGAGGAGGAGAGGGAATTATGCCTGAGCCAAGACTCCAAGCCCCCTCAGCATACTCCACCACTTCATTAGATGTCCAGTAAAAAACACAAAGATAAAATTAAAGACGGTGACCTCAGAGCATGGGGCCTTTCTGAGGCCAGGGCCTGAGAGTACCCAGCTCACATACTCATGAAGCTGACCAAGACGGGGACACTTAGGGTTTGGATTAGAGAGGATGAAGGTTATTGGTGATGACAAGGTCAAGAGTGGCTATGGTGAGTCCAAGCTGAGAGCCAGGGCAGGAAGGATCTGCCACACTGAGACTACCACCAACATATCCAGGCCCAGAGGAAGGGGCTCAGCCAGTCACATCACACCTTTTCTCAGCTGACGTGTTATTACTGCTGTGTGCAGAGAGAATAGAGAGGTAAGGTGGATGAGAGGGCAGTGTGGTAGGAGAGGTAAGAAAAGTGAGGCAGATGCATGGAGAGGGAAGGAGAGAGGAAACAGGCTGTGCAAAAGCAGAGGACAAGAACGCAAAGGAAAAAGCAGGATCAGCTTCCTCCTTACCGTTTATGAGCACCACCATAATATTTAGTCTCCTTAAGATACATCAAGAAATGTTTGCCATTCCAAATATCCAGTTAACCACAAAATGTCAACAGTTCTATGCCGCAGCCTACCATACAGTGACTGTATATATTCTGCGGTGTCCAGAGGAAGGAAAACATTGCATTGGTCAAGTGCAATTTTTGTCTTTTTCATACATCAGCCCTTCAATCCACCTGATTTTATCCACTGACCTCAGTATGGCAGATGCTGCTACATAGTGTTTGGCCATGGCAGATGTGCGACAAATATTTAAAAAATCAATGAAGAAGTGAAAAATGAAAGAATGAACAAATCTGATCTTAAAAGATCCATCAGAACCTTAAACAGGGGTAAGGCTTGGGTTAACCGAGGCCTGGCCTTGGTCAGGGTAACTGACTTGGATGTGGCCTGACTTCCAGCCATCTGTAGAGTGGCAGGCGGGGATCAAGGAAGCCAGAGGAGCAGCTTCTGTCTCCTGGTGGTCAGTGGTGGATGTGGGCTGTGCCCCTCACCTGTGTGGAGGCTCAGTGTCCAGAACAGCAGTGGCCCAGCATCTGCCGAATGGAGCTGAAGGCACTCAGGCTCCTCGCTGCTCAAGACCTCCTAAGATCCTGTGTGGGTCCCATGTGGGTCCCTGCTCAGAATATAGCATCCTCTCTAAATGTATTTTAAAATGTTTGAAAGAGGCATAGGCTTTTCTATGTAAAAATAATTAGACATGGTCGATGACAAAGGGCATATTATAACTAATATATATTCATGGCAAAATGTGGTCATAGGGAGGGCTAATGGCTTCCGTGAGTGGCATGGTAGTGGTAAAGAAAACAAAGAGCAAAATACCATGAGTCACATGTTCCTATTATCGGATTCCAGTGCCTCGTTTGACAAAAGTGACTTGTTAATTAGCATGTTTATTAGACTAATCAGTCTTATTTCTCTCTTGCCATACAAAGAGGTCTGGATGGCTTTAGGAAACCAGTTATGGGAAACTGTATCCTCCTGCCACAAATGAGAATGGGGTCAAATCCTTCGGAAACCTTTGTATTCTCAGACTCTCCGGAAACTGACTACACAAGACCTTGGAGCTTTCTGGAAGATAAGCAGGAACCCCAAAGAACCAAGGCCAGGAAATAAACCAGAAAATATACAGAGAAACCAGCTACCCGGAAATGTTGGCTTGTGTTCGGAAAGGTTCTAGTAATCTCACTAGAAAATAAGGGTTTGCACTTGGTCCAAGATCCAGGTCCTGCGGGCTGAAAAGAAAAAGAAGATTCACTCCACCCACCACGGTCCTCTCGCCACCTGTCCCCGTGGCTGGCTCAGCGTCCTTCCCACCTCAGCCTGGCTATCCCTCTGCAGCTAAGCCCCTAAGCGAACACCGGCTTCCCAGCCCCCACGCCTTCTGCCTCATTCTGTCTGTCTCCTTCCTTGTGCTTAGTGCCACATTTAGCCCATTTCACCTGTTTCCCACCCTGGATCTTAAGCCTTGTGGCTTTTGTGCACTGTTGCTACATCCTCCACACCTAATAGAGAGTTTGGCCAAGAGAGATGTTCAATACAACTTAATAAAATCTGCAAATGAATATCTCTAAAGTTATACTCAGAAACTCAGGAAGAAAAAATAATGTCAGCAAAGGAATAACTGAAATTAATGAACAAGACCTTAAAAGATCCAGTAGGATGCTGAAGTCAGACAAATCATGTGTAAAACATGTTGGAATTTCAGTAATCTCCTTTCTACCAGTATCACAAAACAACAGGCAAACATAAGGCTTCTCTCTCTGCTTAATTTGGAAGACTAAAGCCCCATCTTCACCAAAGAAGCGTAATCCCTCCCAAGACAGGAAACGAAATCCACTTGCCCGTCCCCATCTCCCTTGGTCATCTAAGGGTTTCACCTTGGTTGGTGCTTATAAGCATATTATTCCCCAGCCACCCTTAGCTCTTCTAGGTCAAGGACATCATCCACCACCAGGGCTGAAAAACTTTTTCTGGGAAGCACCACAAAGCAAATATTTTTGGCTTCATGGGCATTTGGTCTCCACGCTAACTAATCAACTTCACTGGTAGAGAGTAAAAGCAGCCACAGACTCTACATTAGTAAATGGTCATCATTGTGATCCTATAAAACCCTATTTACAAAAACAGATGCAGGGCCAGATTTGGACTAGTCTACTTGGCCGATCCTATATTCTAAAGCACTGTTACACACTCACTGAATTGTCAAATGAAGTCAACCTCCCCCAAGTGAGGAGGACAGAAGACTTCCCAATTGGGTGCCTACAAATTCAGTCCCAACGACCCAGAACTGCTCTGTCAGAACCATGAATAACAACCTTCATCCAATTCCCTGAAAAGAATACCCAAGTGAAAAAAGGCATTACCATATTAAGAGAAAAATATAGCCAAAGCATTTCCTTAACAATCAACTAAGTTCTTGAGTCTGGGCCAGAGAATACAAAGGGCTCCAGTTTGGAGTTTGGGGAACTGAAATATTTCACAAAAGGAGCCATGATCAGAACAAGGAGAAGCCATGTCCCCATTCACCTCTGGACAAGGGCTGGCACGGAGAAATAAAAGCCCGCTTCCGCTTCACTGTCTGGACTTCCATTCTCTCATGAAATATTGATTCCCACCTCCCTAAAAATGGTAAAAATCAATTCTGTAATAGAAGTCAGCAGGCTCTGTGGTATCTTTAACAAATGCAGTGGGAGCCCTCTGAGTTCCAGGAGAGGAAGAAGATCACAAAAAGCACAGTACGGAGGGAGTAGAGGAAAGATTCCAAAGTGGAAAAACAGCCAAACAAAAAAAGGTGTAGCTATGGCATTAGGAGTGTGCATATACGTGACAGACTCCAGAGGATGCTCAGGCTCTGTGCTATCTGATTCACTTTTGGACATGCTCAGGTCTTAGTCAGTGCCCTCTGACAGTCTTGCGGCCTGAGAAGAACAGGCATGAGTCACACGGAGCACTGCACCACCTCCCTCCCTGGCCACTGCCTGTCCCCAGAGGCTCCACAGACTCTCCTCACTTAAATAACTCCAGGCAGATTCATTACACACCAGGCCAAATTCTCAGAGCAGGGCCTGGAGAGCCTCGGACGTGAAAGGCCCAGGCCCCTCGCCCCTCAAGTGACCATGCTCTGAACTTCCTGATCAAGTGTTGGCCTTCTTGCCCCGTCAGCAGCTCAGCTGTAAGAGGACCCTCTGCAAACAAAGCAGCCCAGCACTCAGAGCTGTACTTGGGCTACTTCAAACAGGTCTGTGGGGGCCACCAGCCCAAAGGTGGCCAGGGACCAACCCAGGCCTGAGGGGAGGAAGAAAATCACCTCAAGACTGGACAAGGCTGTCTCCAAATATTTACCTGGCAGTTGGCGTCAGGAAAAGCACCCACATGAAACCCTGCTGTCTCAGCAGCGCTTTGAGTTACCCAAGTCCACAGACTCACTGTAGCCCTGGCAAAGCCATAGGTCCTTCCAATCCGGAGCCTCTGGCTGAGAGGTGGGGTGTGTGCAGCCAGCCTGCTGCTCAATCTCTCCTCCTTAGAGGGGAACAGGAGCATGGGGAGCAGACCCTGGTGCCTCCCTCCCTTTACTATATTCCAGGAGCCATGGGTCTGGCCTCCGTCAGAGCACATGGCTATAAAACCTCACCCGGGACACTGTTGTTGAGCACTTACTGCCCTGATGGGTGAATGACACAAATGAATCCCTCACAATCCAGCAGAAGAGATAGAGCTGAATTTAAAATAACAAACAAAAAAACCCAAATGAAGCTGTGTGTGGTGGCTGAGGCAGAAGGATCACTTGGAGGCAGGAGTTAGACACCAGCCTGGGCACCAGAGTGAGACCAAATCTCAAAGTAAATGCATAAACACATAAGTAAATAAAGAAATAAATAAGGCAGTGATCACTTGTGATAAAGAGATAAGGAGGGAAAACACTGGGATGGAAAGGAGTCATTATGACCGGTGAGGCTGAGGGGACTGGGGAGCCACATTATGTTGTGAATCAGACCTGAAAGACAGGGAAGTCAGCCACGTGAGGAATGGAAGAAAATGCCCCAGAGGAAAGGAAAAAGCCCTAGGGAACTGAGGAGGGGGTGGCCGAGAAGAAGAAGAATGTGGCAAGAAGGGGCCAGATGAGGAACGAGAGGGAGGGGCTCCATTCAGTCAGTGGAGCCCCAGTGAGGAGGGATGGTCTCTTAGGGTGCACTGGGAAGTCCATAAAGCTTTTACGCAGAATGGGCAGACACCCTCCGAAACAATCGGCACAGCTAGCAAAGCAGCTGTAAGGAAAGGGACTTTCCCTGCCTACCTTGTTCAATACCACCCCAGTATTCCTGCCCTGTGCTCTGGCCTAAAGAAACCAAATAGCTCCCTCTTTACATCTCTCCTCCCCAGCCCTATATCTCCGCCTTTCTCTAAACTACACAGACAAAATGCTGTTATTGGATAAAAATCAAAAATATTCTGCATACATGGCCAGTGGCACATATTAAACACATTTGGAAAGAGTTTGTGTCCAAAGCTGAACTAGTTTGCCCTCAAAGCTGCTTTCCATTAAAATGTTTACATGCCTACTCTCCCTACTTCCTGGGGCTGTATTCCCACTCCAGACCAACAATGGTCCCATCCAAGGTCCCCAAGAAAGGGAACTTTCAATTCTAGAACAGGAGCAAGGAAAGGGATACCAGGCAGGTGGGAAGGACAGGCCTGCAGGGGACCTTCCCTCCTCCAGCATGGTGGGGGCAGCAGGCTGGGGCCACCCATGAGCCTTCTCCAAACGTTCTCCAGAGTCTCAAACACACAGCAGCCAAATGAGTGCACACATGTCTACTCGGCAGAGAGAAGTGACAGAGTTCTTTGGTCACAAGCCCAGAAACATCTCCAGCAACTGCAAGCCAAGTAACTCCTAGCCCCTAAAGACCGGAAGAGGGCTCCAAGAGAGGAAGTGCAGGCTCAGGGCTCCAGTGCTGGAGCTCAGGCGGTGCTGCCAGGCACTCCAGGGGCCACCAAGACCACACCCGTGCTCATCCATCATGTGTGCCTGCAGCTGAGGTTTGCAATTTCGGGGAGAACATCTGCTTGCCTTCACTAGGTCAGGTGTCCACATCTTGGCCATGGGGGAGACAGCCACATAACCGATGGCCCCACTCTGGCTGTCCAATGGGGAACAGGCAGATCCCTGAAGGAAATCCTGGCTGCTGCTCCCAGAAAAGGAGCTAGGTCATCATAAAGTGACAAGGACAGCAGATGTACCTTCCACTTTAAAAGTGTCAAGAATGCCATATTCAGGAAGGACAGGGCCGGGGATTTAGCTCAGTGGTTTCGCCGCCTGCTGTGCAAGCACAAGGACCAGAGTTCAATCCCCGGTACAAAAAAAAAAAAAAAAGTTTAAATATGAAGTTATCTCAAGTATTAAAAAATA
>NW_004624737.1:24236561-24259711 GCF_000247695.1 Heterocephalus glaber
CCCTAAAGACCGGAAGAGGGCTCCAAGAGAGGAAGTGCAGGCTCAGGGCTCCAGTGCTGGAGCTCAGGCGGTGCTGCCAGGCACTCCAGGGGCCACCAAGACCACACCCGTGCTCATCCATCATGTGTGCCTGCAGCTGAGGTTTGCAATTTCGGGGAGAACATCTGCTTGCCTTCACTAGGTCAGGTGTCCACATCTTGGCCATGGGGGAGACAGCCACATAACCGATGGCCCCACTCTGGCTGTCCAATGGGGAACAGGCAGATCCCTGAAGGAAATCCTGGCTGCTGCTCCCAGAAAAGGAGCTAGGTCATCATAAAGTGACAAGGACAGCAGATGTACCTTCCACTTTAAAAGTGTCAAGAATGCCATATTCAGGAAGGACAGGGCCGGGGATTTAGCTCAGTGGTTTCGCCGCCTGCTGTGCAAGCACAAGGACCAGAGTTCAATCCCTAGTACCCGGTACAAAAAAAAAAAAAAAAAGGAAGGACACTGGCAGTGCCAAGGGCACTCAAGATGCTGGGGTGGAACTGGGCCCAGATGAGGAGCCATCAGGTTGGTCACTGGGTGTATGGCCACACTAACTTTATCAGGTTATCCTTACATGGCCCCAGGGAGGCTGGGCCACAGCCTCACATGACAAGGTGCCACTGGTAATGATTTTCCTTCCCAGACCCCAATTTTTATGGTCCTGTTTTGCCTTCTCTGAGTTTCCCTGATCTGTTTCTTTGGTGCTGTCCCTGTCCCTCAGATGACGCAATGCCAGGTGCTCCCATCCACCAAGTGCACACACAACCTCACACGCTGAGTGAATTGGTGCTGGGATCTGTCAGCCTCTGTGCCAGCTCCTTCCAAACCAAGCCTCCTGACAAGCCAGTTTCCCCCATACTGACTCTCATAAAACCTAGAGGACAAAAGAGAGAGAGCCAGCAGAGATGTTTTTCTCTCCCCACTTCTAACTCTCAGCAAAAAAGAGAGGAAAAAAACCAGTTTAGTCAGTGGAAACTGGGCTTTTGTGTGGGCGTCTGCAATTTAATATCCTTTCATTTCCGATTCCATTTTGAAAAGCCACATCAGTTCCATTCTAAAATTTCAAGTACACTTTTTTGGGGCGCTTGCCACATATGTCAAACAGCACACTGCTAACTACAGAGCTCGACTAGCAGGGACAAGAGGAGCGAGGTCTAAAACCTTCTGCTTATCTCCTCTACCAGGATCTTCCACCTCCTGCCTGGATATGCCAGGGATGACTTGAGCTCTAGTCTCCACTTTAGCTTAAAATCGGAAAAGAAGATCCTTGGGGCAGAAGCAGATACATGGTATACGCCCACACGTTCCGAACATGGGATGACTCTGTGGGGTCAGCGCACACACCCTGCAGACCAGAGCCCTGCCTACAGATGGCCCGGGCCCCTATGCTGGCTGCCATTCAAGGGCCCAGTGAAGCCCAAAGTCCCACATGTGGCCACAGGCTGTGCTATTCTGGCAGCCTCCTTCCAATTAGATTACCACATCCTGCACACCTTTCTACAGCATTCCCGAAAAAGATGCAGCAGTCTTGTGCAGCCTATTTAGGGCCGAGCTGTCCCATCACACGCAGAGGCCAGGCTGCATCCTGTGAATGGGCTTGGGCACTGGGGGAATGGCACCCTGGCTGTCCTATGTGGCTAGGATAATTAGGCACAGCTGTGTGGCCTCAGACAGGCCACTTATGTTCTCTGAGCCCCATTTCTTCCTCCACAGAGTGGAGATAAAAGAGCTATCTCACAGATGGTTAGAGAGGAAGGCAGAGCCTGGCCCAAAGGATCTTGTGACCAGTAAATACATTTTGAAAGATGAGTTGTTGCTAGAAATTCCACAGTGACCTAACAGAAATGACACACAATTGTGACTTCACAAAAGGCCAGCTACCCACACAGCCAATGAGCCTGTATTATCCTAAACCTCTTCAGCTTGTGTCTGGCTATGCAGCCTCAGACAGGTAAAGGTAATATGCTGCAGGGAGGGTGTAAATGTTTTGGCCAATGGTTTTCTGAAAAGTTGGCTGTGAAGGAGCCTAGGATGGTGCAGCAGCCTGGTGCTGTTAAAAAAAGATCCAGAATCCTACTGCCCAAACAGTACACAGAGCTGTTTCCATTGACAGCCAAACAGCCTGTCTAATGACACACCTATTTGCCTTCAAGGCCAACAGTGAGGCAAAGCAAGCAGAGAGCTGATGAGGAGACCTTCCTGACTCTCCCAGGTCTTTTCCTGGACCAGCAACAAGATCCCAGCTAACTTGATTCTTCCTCTATCTGAAGTCTAGAGAACTGGAAGGACATGAAGAAGCTATAAAATGCAATCTTAGCGCACCTGCCAAACAACAAACTCATCTCTGTAATCAATATGACAAGCAGGAGAAATTTTTGATGACCCAGTCAGAACTGGATTTAATTTCATGCATAAAGACTTTGCTAAACAAATCAGAGCAAAAATGACTACAAGAAGAATATTCAGATAGAAAGCATTTTTTTCTTTTGCAATGTTGGGGATCAAAACCAGGGCCTGAGTTACATCCCTATCCCTGAAAGCATCTCCAAATACAACATTTGCCAAATTGGGCTCACTGTTTCTTTCTCAGCTGTACCCACACACAAAGTTGCATAGTCAGAAAATGATAACTGCAGAAATACTACAGTCTGCGACCTTTGGCAAGTAAGCCACATGCACATTAGCATACTAAAGGTTCGGAGCAGTTCTCTAAAGAAGAAATCCATTAGCTTTATTTTAATTCAACTTTCTCCATATGAAAAACTGAAAACATATCTAGTAACCTTACAAAGACTTTAATTTAGTAGACCTGGTTTGTTTGCAAAGCAGCTGTTTATATAATAAGCATGGCTCATTCTGAAACTCAGCACATTCTGTATTTATGTGTATGATTCATGATGTATCTGTGGAAATAAACACAAATTTTAACAGATGCCTCCAGATAAAGAATGGGAGGAAGACTCAATCTTCACTATACAAACCTATTATTTTACTTTTTAAATGTTTAAGATGCTATTTTTAAACTTTCTGATCAAATAGCAAGCGTCTTCCAGAAGCTGCCCTCAGCCCCTTCCCTCCCTTATCCAGTCCCTCTTGAGTGCAGACCTGACTGGACTAGGAGCTGCAGCAGTCCCCTTGAGCACCCCAGGAAATCAGACAGCTTGGGTGCCTCTGTCATCTTTGGGTCAGGCCAAGAGTTTGGCTGGGGTGCATGAGAGCTCAGCTCAGCAGGTTAGCTAGTGGTGGGCTGGCCACACTTGGAAGACACTGGATGGTCACTCACCTCGTGGTCAATTTTAATAAGTGCAATGTCTGCCTTTTCATCCACATCCTTGATTTTGGCTTCATAGGTAGCTCCATTCTTCAGCTCAACTTTGACCCGGTGCTTGTTGGTCACCACATGGGCATTCGTTACAATCAGTCCATCTTCTGACACAATGAACCCAGACCCACTAGCCACTGGAACTTCCCTCTTAGAAAAAGGCAGCCTGCAACCCAAAGGGACAGCACTGTTAAGCCTGAAACACCTTATAATGAGACTTCAACACATGGAGTAACGTTCTGCAAGAACAACACACATCTGTACTTGTTTCTTTATGTGATGGGTCTAACATTTAAAAAACTAAACATTAGTTTAGTTTTGGCAAGGCATTAAAAAAATCCACGTATAAAATATTCTTAAGAGAATCTTCACAGCCAAAAGTTCATTAAAATATTTGAAAGGTCAAGAGTGTAAATTTAAGTAGTCAGATGGAAAAATATCCTAAGGGAGAAATACTTATCGTGATACAGGAATCTATTCTGTGACATTTTGACACTTTGTGTCTCAAAAAAATAGCTCTGATGTTTTGTTAATGGAGGCATTTATCACTAAAAGCTTCATACGTTATAGAAAAAAAGAAACCTCCTCTTTACTTGCGAAACAACTCGATGTGAACCACAGCAGGAGCGATCTTCTCCACCACGTCAGCAATAAAGTTGTATTTATGGCGCAAACTGTTGGGATCTTCCTGCCCTGAGAACAAAAGCAAAGGACAGACACTTAATGATATTGGCTTTTGTGTCTCGGTCACCTGGAGAAAGACATGGGTTAGTGAAGCCAAAATGCACTGCAGCAAAAACATACACACTCACATGTGCACACAAACACGCCCACATACAGTATATATACTTACACTCAAACACACCCATACTTGTACATGCATACACACACACAGGTGTACCAGAACACAAATACACATACTCACACACACATGCATAGAGTCACATATACACACATATCTTCAGTGTGAAGGAAACCATTTCCCAGGCTGAGTAATACTGGGACACTTCCAAGTCCTCTTGTGACCCATCACAGCTGCATAGCCACAGGCTCCACGAGCAGCTCGAGCATTTATAGACTTCTTAGTTTCTTAGTTCCTGCCAGAGCTGTACCACCAGGAATTGTGGTAACCCCACTCAATAGCACTGGGCCCAGGGACACCCTGGGGCCAGCCTGCTGCTTCCAAGCTTCCCTTGTTGGCTCTGAGGGAGCATCTATGAATGAAGGGCCCGCTCCAGCCTGGCTCCTCTTCCTAAGTTGCTTTATTTCAGGGCTGAAATCTGATCTCTTTCCATAGCACAATGTTTTCAGGTTCAAAGATCTGCAATTACTAGGGAAAATAAACTAACTCAACAAATGCACGATATCATCGTTTTATTATTTCTGCTTTCAAAACACTTTCACATGCTACCTCATTCTAATTTTTCCTACTTTCTCTAGAAGGGAAGAATGAAGTATTCTTCCCATATTTGGGGAAACGGAAGCTCGCAGACTTTGAGTAACTTTTTTGTGGATACTAAATGTTCTTAATAAAGAGCATAAATAGCAAAAAAATCACCAAATTCACAACTTTTCCTCTTCATTCCTGGCCCCACTTGTATGTGTTACCCTCTGGGGTCTCCAAGTAACTATGATTAACTGGTGCATCTCCCTCAGCACCCCAATGGGAGATTTAAATAGGGGGTGGAAACATTGGTCCAAACACAGATCCTAGTGACATCAACCACAGACAGCTGTAAATAAACACATCTGGGCTTCCAGGGTCCAGCTTCCTGGGCAAGGGCCAAGCAGAGGTTTAATTCTGGCAAGACCAACAACCCTAGAGGGGCATGGCACGCCTGAGACTCAAGAGAAGCACAATGGCTAGAGTCCTGCCAATAAGGATCATTAAGTCACTTCCTCTTTCTGCCTTCCCAAGGTAGGAAAGGAAAAATCCACTCCCATCACGGGTAAAGATGAACATGGGGTTTTCTAGCTCAAATGAGAAGTAGATGCTTCCTCACAAGCTAAAAAAAAAGCGGCTCCTGAGGCCTTCCACCAGGAAAGCTTACAGAGGGGATCTGCTTGATGACTAAAAGGCCCGAAGTCCATCCTCAGTTTGTGGGGTGGCCTCTACTTCCCCACCTATAACATGGGGCTGCTGCCTCCAAATGAGCTGCAGTGTTGATTCCAGCTCTGACTCTGATCCAATCCCTGTCTCTACTGCACAGGACAAAGAACAATGTGCAACTGGGGAACGGGTGCCGGGCTCTCCCAATTCTGCAGGTGAGCAAAGAGAAAGGAGGAGGAGCAGTGCAAAGACAGACAGTGCTGAAAAGCCCAAGTGACAAGCCTTAATTGTGCAAGTCAGATGAAAAAGTGACCCAACCTCCAGTGCCACCACTTGGTGGCCAGCATTCATGTAGAAATGAAACAGAGTAAAAACTGAACACAAGGAACTCCAACTAGTAATTGTTCAAAGATGGACAAAATGTCAACCCAAACAAGAAGAAATGTTTGGCTTCTCACGGTGCAATTTCAGAATGTGGACTTCAAGTGTCTCTAAAAGCAGCCTGCTCATTGTTAAGATTCTTGTTCCACTTACAAGGCTTGTCTCCCAAACCAAAGGGAGTTGCTGTGGCCTTCTGCCCTCAGATACCCTGGCTGGCCCTGTACGCTCTGAGGGATGGGGAGGGATCAACACTGCAGGAGCCAGGCCACTCAGCAAGGGAGAGAATCAAGCACAGACTCTGGCCTCAAGTGTGTGGCCTCAGCCTTGTCACTGAATTCTTCCAAGCTCAGTCCTATATCCGTATGATATGATGATGATAGCAACTACCTCAGTGTGTTCGCTGTGTTGATTTCATGAGCTACTGCCTGGGAAGTGCTTGCCCAGAGAAGACATATAGTTTAGAAAGAAAAAAGTCAAAAGGACTGGCAAAGGTGCTGCTCAGAAAGAGGCTGGGGGCAGATGTGAGTGCTTCGACACATTGGCAGGATTATGGGGAGGGAGAGCTGGAGCCACCATCTTGGCAAACTCATCGGGGTCCTCGAGGCTTCTATTAACAACAGCACCATCACAGCAACCCCTGCAGAGGCACAGTCACGGGGAGGTTATGAGATGGATAGACCAGTTGTTCTGGGATTAACTTGCACCTGTGCTCCCCAGCTCACAAGGTTACCCGCCAGCCACTGCAGAAGGGGCGGGGTGTCAGGTCAGCAGGTAATCTGGCTGGAACTGCAGCCCAGCTGAGCTCTCCCCCTGATGGAGCAGCCAACGAGAGGAGGCAGAGATAGCATCCTCTCTGCATTGTTCCCTTAGGCTAGAAGCAGAGATAGCATCCTCTCTGCATTGTTCCCTTAGGCTAGAACCGATGCAGAGGGCTGTGAGGATGGGAAGTCCCAGACAAGGGCAAGCCCTAGCCCTTCTAACAGCTCCATTACTGCACAGACCAGGAAGCTGAAGCTGGCTGCCATTCAGTAATGGACCACATAATGAGGGAGGAGAAAGGAGTGAAGGCATGGAGACGGAAAGGAATATGAAATTGTTGTTATCTGCAGATGACATGGTGGTCTTTCTAGACAATGACTAGGAATCTGCAAATATAGTACTACAATTAGTGAGTTTATCAATGTCACAAGATAACATAACAGCATCAAAAATGTTACTTAAGGAGTTACTTATAAAATATGTATAAGAACTATACACTGAAAGCTCCAAAATACTGCCAAAATAAATTAAAGAAGAGTGGTGTCATACTTACAGCTTAAAGACTCACTACTGTTAAACTATCAATTCTCCCCAAATTGACCAGTAGACTAGTCCTCATAAAAAAAATTTTCAGCAGGAGTTTTTATAGAAATTTGTAATTTATTTCTAAAATTCACATGGCAAGTAAAGAATCTTAAACATCTAAAATAATTCTCACAAAGAAAAACCGAATGACATACTATGGTATTTCATTTTTAAACAGAAAAACTCTATAATAACTAGGATTAGTAGAAAGATGAATTACTATAATTCAGAAAGATTTTTCCTCTTACCTAATGATTCTTTATCATTACTGATTTCTGACACAGCTAGCTCATTCAGTATAACCAACATTTCCTATAGTTTTACGAGTTTAAAGTTGCTAGGATTCCATTCTAGGATAATAAATGATTCATTTCTCTTCTTTATAAACTGAACAAACATACAACTTCATCAATCTGGCTTGCTTGGATCCCATCACCACTGGGGGTTTACAGGCAATACTTAACTGTTTCAACAACTGCCTTCCAGAGGAAAAGAAGCACACCGCACGGAGACGTTCCAGTAACTGCTACCCACTACGGAGCATTTACCAAGAAGAGAAAGCCCTAGCATCAGCCATTGCTCGGCATCCATGGCAGACAGGCTTTGGGGCCCTAGCACATAGCTCGAGTCCCCTGTGTAACAGGGCACGATGTTTGCATACAACTTACACAATTCTCCCATGTACTGTCAATCATCTCTAGATCCTAATACTGTGCAAATGTTATATAAGAGTCGCACTGCTTAGGGAATAATGACAAGAAAAAAGTCTGCCCATGTTCAGTACTGATGCCATTTTCTCTCATATACTTTGTACTTTAATATGACATGCGTTGCATACAACACATGTTCAATTTGCAGTGGGTTGAATCCATGGATGAGCAACCTGTAAATACCGAGCACTGTCTGTTTCTGACGTACATCACAGGGTAGTAGGAACCAAAGGACAAGTTCTTTTACCTGTGTTTCTTGCAAAAGTATAAGCACAAAATTGGGTTGCTTTACATCAAAACATGTGTTTCTTTCATCTTTAAGGCAAAAATGTCAGGCAAAGATTAGAACTGAGGCAGGAAGAAGAGAGCATCTAGCCCTGATGTCCTAGTGCCATGCTCCTCAATCCACGCCACAAGGCACCACAGAACAGTACAGCAAACACAAGACATTTCACCTTCTTTGGGGAAACACAACGGCACCCCATGCTCATTGGACACCTCATAAACTAGCTCCAGGTTCTTCAGTTTCAAAGCCATAAGGCAATGGCATTCCTTTTGATGATTCCACCTTTGTGAAGTTGCATTTCTGGAACTCACTGATAACAGGAACACACTGCTCAAAAATCAGTGTTGAACTAGAAAATGGAGGTGACAGTGTCCAGTGTGATTCCAAGAATCGGGCATACACATCGCATTCACAGGGAATCATGGTTATTGGAAAATGAAGTCAAAACTTTTTTTCTTGTTTCACAATACTTACTAAGGTTTTTGGACCTAACTACTTGACAAATGGAACCTTGGGGTACTTTTCTGACCTCAGGTGCCATGAAAAAAATTACTAAGGGTGCTCTAAACCTTGAAAGTTTGGGGGCCTCTGCCTGATGTCTCACGGGCTCTCTCCAGTGGCTGATGCTGAACCCTGCATGGACGCAGTAAATGAGAGCAGGCAGACTTACAGCAAAGTCAGCAAAGCTCTGGCTTGGAGCTCCATTTGCTCTGAGGGGTGCCCTAGCAAAGTAGTCATTACATGCTTTTGGAAATTTTGTAGATGTAGTTAACTTGCAGCTGGCTGACATCACAGGCTCCCTCCCTGCCACACAGTGGGTATCTTGTCAGGGAGGCTCCTCAGAGGAAAGTACAGCTGGGGAAATAATTTTGTTTGGTTTAAATGAGATGCATCTACATGCCCTGCAGTCACTCTGTCTCTAGTTAGGTGACTGTACTTATCCTGGTGCACATAAAATTTCCAGAGTCACGCCCACTGCCCCTCTGCTCCCAGTTCTGCAAGTTGGTATGGAGGAGGTTCCGAGGATACTGTGTTGGTAGTAGGGAAATATAAAAGATTGAATTAATCATAATAATATAAATAATAAAAAATATAACAGTAAATAATTCTTTTTTTTTTCTCTACAGGAAACATTCCAAAATCATTACCACATGAAAAGGTGATCAGAATCAACAGCCAAAAACTAAAGGGGGTGGAGAGGTGTATAAAAAGTGCAGGTGGGGCTGGGGATTTAGCTCAGTGGTTCTGCCGCCTGCCTCGCAAGCACAAGGACCCGAGTTCGATCCCTGGTACCAAAAACATTTTAAAATTTAAAAAAAAAAAGTGCAGATGTATCTGGCAGTTAATAACATCATATTTTGCTGGATTTTGTGATGCTTGTGGTATTTGCTTTTTGAAGTTTTTAACTTCTGGTAGTTTCATTTTTCAATCTAGTCCATACCTAATGTTGAATATATAATTTTGAGTTTTCTTAAAGAATCTCCTTAATTGTGAAAGTCTCAGATCCCATAAACCTGGACCTGCCACGGGAAGGTCCCTATTCCTGCCCAGGCAGCAGATCTCATTCCCCGCAGTGTCTCCAGCACGTGGTTGGCTCCCAGTATGACAGGGCACCTGGGACACCTGAGCTACAGCTATGTGACAGGCTGCCTTGGCCAGCCAGCCAGAACCCTCAGCCAACATGCCACGGGCAGGAGGGAGGGCTCTGCTGTAGAGGCCAGGGCAGCCCCAGGCCTTCCCCTGGCAGTCCTGGGGACCCCAGGCCAGCCCTGTCCTCCACAAACCAGCAGCAATCCCAGATCTGGCCCCGTCACCCAACACTGCGCCTGTGCTCTTTGCTCCGTTCATTGGCCCCTGCATTTCCAGCAAGGTTACCCAAGCTGAGAAAGGTCACGACCTCCCAGCGAATGCCACTGTGGCTTCAGAGGCAGGCCTGGCATGAAATCCCATTGTAATTCATAGCTGCAGCACTTCAGGTAGTGGTTGTCACTGTCCAGGCCTCCATCTCCCTTCTTCCCGGAACATGGAGATGTAACATATAAAGGACAGCTGGGAGTCCCAAGTGACCTAAGGCACCTAAGTGCTAAATCGCACACCCACCCTCAAGGCCAAGGTCTTTGGGTTGTCATCAGCCAGCTTTCTGCTCAGGGCTGGGCCTCTCCTGCTTCAGAAATGTCTAAGGCTCTCACTTCTCTCCCAGCCTTCAAAATACTCCACTCCACCCCAACCCCTTGCATTCATATGTATTTCCTTCCTGCCTGGAACACTTTATTCTCCTCCATTACAGCTAGTCAAATCCCACTCAACCTTTCATACTGGCAGTAAAATATCACTAAGGATAATAGTACTTACTTATTGCACATTTACTGTTTACCATGTGTCAAGCACAATGCTGGGCACAGATGTGATCCCTAATTTTTGGTACAAGTCTACAGGCGGACTTCTGTATGCTCAGCCTACAGAAAGATGGAAAAATAGAAGGTCAGAGGAGGAAAACATGTTGCTTAAGGCCTCAGAACTGGAAGTGGCAGAGGCAAGAGGCTAACCCATCCATCTGGAGCTCCTGAGCCGGAGCTCTTTGCTCTGCATCTATGACCTCCCTTCCTGGTCCCAACTTTCCGACCCCTGCACCCCACACCATTGTGGGAACATGGTTCACACTTCCGGGCCAAGAGATCAGGACCAGGATGTGGGATTAACAACCCAACCTTCCTTTTCAGCAAGAACAATCCCGTCATCCAATTTCTCAGCAGAGTTGGTAAGTACAGCTAATTTGGAAAACAGAACACAGTGTATTCGAGGGAAAAGAAATGAATCCTCCTTTCTTCACAGGGAACAGCATGTTCCCAAAATTCAAATCAGTTGCAAGAACAGACTGATCAAATCCCTGGCATTTTAATGCATTGTCCCACATTCAGGACTAGCTTCATCATTTGCAGAGCCCAGGGCAATATAAAAACTTCTGTTCAAAAATTTATTACAAATCTCAAGACAGTGACAGCGGAGCATTAAGACAGGTGGAACCTTTCTGAATGTGGGACCCTGTGTGATGGCACAGGTCCATGCCCATGGAGCCCAGTCTACCTGAATTTCAAATGCATTTGATTTAAAACCCCAAATCCAGATCAAGTACTGAAAAGCATCACACACTGCTCAGGAACTGCACCCTAACTCTGTGGAACCCAGGAGCCCGCATCCATCCACATGCAGGGGCTGACGGGCACACACATGCAGGGAGATCGGGTGCCCATCCTCAGTGACCTGTAATGTGGGGACAGTGCACACCAGGCCAAAGCAAGCTGTGCAACCTTAGGTAAGCCCATTAGGCCGGGGATTCCTCAACTTCAAAATGAAGGGCTCAGCTGGGTGCCTTGTAAGCTCACTCCTGGCCCTCAAATTACTCGGGATTTTTCCACTAAATTTCAAATTCATATACCAGCACAGGCATTTGTATTTGACAGGCTACCAAGAAGAGCATAGGGCAGTTCCAACAGCTACCAAGACTCAGGGGGAAGGCCAGAAATGCAGGAAGTCAGTGAAACCTACAGCTGGATCATACCAGGGTCTGCTCAGGAGGAGACCAGGACAAGCTAAAGCACCAGGCGATATGTGGGAACAACTCATCTCCTCTCTTCCAGTTCAATGTGGCTTCCTTCTGCCATGAAGGCCTGGCCATCAGCAACAAAAGCAAGACAGATTCTTTAAAGTCAAGGGCACCAAATGCATTGCGCTGAGGCAGGAAACTAAGGCTGATGGGAAACATGTGCCCATTCACACCTGAAGGGCCAGAAGGCCACCATGACCATCTGAGGACAAGAAGTAACTACCTTGGAGATTGCCTGCTGGGGCCTCCACTGTTGTGGTCCCAAACTCTGCCCAGGAGCCTGGGAAAATCTCCCCTGGCCTCCTCCGGACATGAGCACTCTCACTGGCAAGAAAATTGTAAATAATGAAGGCAAACAGCAGGCCCCCAGTGGAGTACTAAGGAAACTGAGAATGATCTTTGGGAATGGTCCAGTGTATGAGGGGTAGGACTCGCTCCTCATCTGTCATCCACACCTTCCCATGGCCAACACCCCAGGCAGCAGTCTCTGTGTGTGGTCCAGGCTCTAGTGCTCCATTCTCCAGGTGCCAGCAGCCTCCTACAGGTCTGCTGCCATGGGAGGGTACATGCTGGAGGCATCCCCCTTCTCATTTTTGGTGGTGCAAGAGTCACATCTTAACATTTCTTTAGTATTCCCCTCAAGCTATAGTATGGCCAAGTGGCTGGCTACTTAATAAAGCCAGGCCCAGATCCAAAGAGCACCTTCAGGAGGGAAAAAACCGTCCAACAGCAGGGACCCTATCTGCAAGTGCTCATCTGTCTGTTCCACTCATAGTCCAACAGGGGTCCAGAGCAGAACAAGGGCAGTCAGTCTGAAATCAAAGTTCACCCAATGCTCCAGTGCTTGTTCCTCCTACTTTTCAGTACCCCTTGCCAAGCCAAAGGCCTGAGCCCACTGGCACTTTGGATGGAGAGGAGTATACATGAGCAGAGACACATAATAGAGCAAGATGAGTAGGCTGCGGGCCCAGGTCAACTGATACCAAATGCCTGATTTGGCTCACTCCTAGGGTGGCAGGAACAGAGGACTTAGGATACTGATTTTTTTTCTAGTACTAGGAATTGAACCAAGTACCTGGCCTTGCAATTTGTTTTATCTGTTTTGGAGACAAGGTCTCACTAAGTCACCAAGTTGGCTGCACTGGGCTGAAATGTGTAATTCTCTCGCCTCAGCCTCCCAGGGTACTGCAATTACAGGGGTATGCCACCGCTCCTAAGGAGTGCTGCTGATATTTGCAGTGACGAATTGACTTTTGGTGTCAGGATGGAATTCAGGACCCAGCATTCTAGTCAAACATAGGTACCTGAGGCCCAGGCAGCACACCTGTCCCAGGTTCTGGTTGCATGTAAAGACAGGACCAAGAGGCAGGCAGTTAACTAACCCGACACCTCAGCTAGGGAGGGGTGCCCGTCCACATTCAAGGAGGAAGAGGAGATGATTTTTCTCTAAGACAAGCTCCCTTTGTGAGGTTTCTTCCTGAATTTGAGAACAACCTGAGAAGCACAAAGGCAGAAGGCCAGATGAGCTGGGTAGGGAGGCAGAGGCAGAAGCTGCATGGAAAGGAGGATGAACTGCACAGAAACACACAGTTTCTATCTCTCTTCCCTGAGGGACTGGGGGAAATCAACCCAAACAGGTTCCTAATGGCTAATGAGGCATGAATCACTAAAGGCTGGGGCTTCCTGCTTGCAAGAGAGCTTGCTCGGAGGAAAAGAAAAAGAAAAAGGCATAACTCCCATGAGTGGAGCAAAGATGCCCCTCAAGACTCACTTGCTTCGTGATTTTGGTCTGAGCGGCTGCACTGTCTCTGCCCTGCTCCATTATATTCCAAGGAAACTTGTCAGCAAAGGCCAGAGTCAGGCCCAAAGCTGGTCTGAGGCACCGAGGCAGCAGAAATAGAAATGAGACCGTGCACATTCCAGGAAACCAGACCCCCATTCTAATCCGAGCTACAGGTGCAAATTCCAGAGCCCAGAGGAGCAAGCCTAGGCACACAAGTCTGCTCGAACCTTGCAGAGAAAATGCCCCGGAAATATAGGCATTGCAGAGCTGGGGGCTAAGGCAGCCAGCTGAGGTCTAAAACAAATCTGAAGATTCTATTCAGATTGAAGAAAGGAAAAACAGGAAGGACAATGGCCTTGAGAACTAACTACCCTGGTTAAAATATACTGAATTCACAAGTAGTGACATTTTTTCTAAGATTACAAATTGAGTGATGGATGAAAATACTCTCTCCCTGTGTATTGCTTAGAAGTAAAGAAATAAAATTCAGAATGGTTTTGTATGACCTCTTTCTTTTCTTTTAATGAAGGAGGAAGAGGCGGTGGAGCCCAGGGCCTGGCCTGGATTTCCAGCCCATACTGGCACTTCCAAGCCCTGGCAGCCCTTCTCTTTCCGGTACAGTCTCCCAGACGGCTGTGAGTGGGAAAAGCTCACTGCACGCCAGGCCTGAGGCTGCAGTGCCCAAGGTGGTGCTTTGCACAGTGACTATCTGTAGTGGCTGGGCCAAGGCTGCCGTGGTTGGTGCCTGGAAAAGACTTGTGGCAGGTGAAGCAAAGGAGCTAGATCACCCAACAAGTCTAAAGACACCCCCCTTCAAATAGGCTGCATCCGGATCCCAGTTTTGGGGGCATGTGGCCAGCTGGCTAACTAAGTAAGCCCCTAACTGTGCTGTGACTCACAAGCTCAGCCTCGGTCTGTAGCTTTGGCTTTACTGGTAAAAGGTGTCTTTTCCAGAAAAATGTGTCTATGTTTAAAGTTGCCCAATATTGAAAATTATTTCTCAGTCTCAGTGGCAAAAAATAAAAACAATGACAGTGATTCGTACTTGTAATACCCATGGTGAATGCTTGAGTCTGGTCAGTGTCCTTGCATTTCATCAACTTTTCTGGCCTAGTTTTTGTATTAGAAAAAAAGTTTTTGATCAATTCCTCTGCACAATTTTTTTTCTCCAGAACCTTTGACTGCCCAAGATGATGTACCTATTATTATCTGCAGGGAAACAGCTGACCACTCACTCAGTTCACAATACCACCATCAACTTTCTTCTGATAAGCATCTGGCTTCAGTCCTTGACCTTCTCAGCTGGGCTCTCTTCCTGCCAAGACACCTCTGGTTGTTTTGTCTGGAGCTGTCAGGGCCTTTCAGCCTCTGAAACTTCCAGTCCAGTCTCCAGCACAGGGCTGGGAAGCACAGCCTTGGAGGCTTCCCCACCCATCCCAGGGTGGGCAGGGAGATAAGCCTAGAGTCCAAGGAGGGAGATGCTGAACAATGCTAAACAAGCCCATTTGTCTGGGAACTGGGAATTGGCGGATCAGAGCAATACCCAACATCTATTTGCTAATGAGCTCCTGTCCTAGAGAAAGGAGGACAACAAGGGGAACTTGTGAACCTGAAACAGAGGCCAGAAAGAAACTGCCTCACGTAAGAAGTGAAAAGTGGATCCAGGACCCAAGACAAGCCACTTCCCCTTTCTGGGCTTCAGGTACCTCATGGGGGGGGGCGGGGGGGACAACATCATTTCTGACATCCTTTCCAGCTCGAAAAAATGTCACATGAGGGCCGGGGATTTAGCTCAGTGGTTCTGTCACCTGACTCACAAGCGCAAGGGCCTGAGTTCGATCTCTGGTACCAAAAAAAAAAGTCACATGAGCTAGTAAACCTGCAAGTGTATTTCCTGATGTTTTCCTTTTAGTGCATAATTTCCACCTGTGTAAGAAACTTATTTTTAATGCTGGCTTCCTGGGAGCACAGAGCCAACAGAACAGGGTCAGCAGTTTCAGCTTCAAAGTGACCTTCAGGACTGGGATTAGGATTCTCCAGCAGGAGTACTCGGTCTTCCTACGCCCACACATTGGAGTGTTTTTTAGTCATAAACTAGAATGAAGTATTGACACATGCTAAAATGCGGGTGAACTTTGAAAACAGTATGCTAAGTGACAGGAGCCAGTCACAAAGGACCACATACTGCATTTTGCCCACTGCCAATTGCCAGAGACTCCTGTGGTAGCCTCTAGTGTCCACCTGCCCAGTCTGCAGGCACAAGGTTGAAGAAAAACTTAAGACAGAGTTAAAGAGAAAGTGTGAACTTGGACACCCCGTGCTCCGTGGCAAATGGCACTGGCCTGTCTCTTCCATCGAATTTCATTATTCATCAATCAGGGTAAAAGGTACAGCACGTGTACAGATGTGCAATATGTGAAATCACCATGGAAACCAATGCAGCCAAGGCTTTAAAGAGAAGAGTCAAAGCCCTTTCAAATTAGAAGCAAGACAGACAAAATATATGGTTGTAATTGGAGCACTGTCCTTCAAGCTATGAAGGCACTAATTGTGGGAATGGAATTTGGATGTGATTTAGCCTGACCTCAGCTACGGATGTTATCTTGTATTAGCCCCACAGCTTCATGGGCCATCACTCTGGTCTCAGCCATGGTCATTAGCAGGGAGGTCATACTGACCTGCGCACTACCATGGTGCTCATGAGATACTTCTGTGAGTCACGTAGCTTCAGTCAGACTCGCTTCTTAAAGTAAGCCAATTGAGGGATTGCATACTGCACGATTCCACTTACAGGCAATGTCCAGAAAAGGCAAATTCACAGACACAAAACTGATTGGTGGTTGGCTAGGGCCAGGCAAAGGGAAATATGGGGTGATTTCGAACGGGTACTGGGTTTATTCTGGGGGTGACTGGAATGTCTTCAGATTAGTGACGATAAGTCTATAACTCTGTGAACATATAAAAACTTTAAAAGGATATATTTCATAGTATGCAAATTATCTCAATGAAGTTAGTATTTTAAAAAAGAGATGTCCCTTGTTTCTTTTTACTTTTTTAATGTAACTACTTGAAAATTGATTTTACATACTTCTATGTGTACAAAACACTTGAATGACATATTCTTCCCTTATCAAAAAAACATGTGGTCTGGCCTCCCCCTGCATCATGGAAAGAGCTGGCATCCAGCAGTCCCTGTGGTGAGCCCTGAATTGGGTATCCAGAGACTCAGTTCTCTTTCCTCCTGACTGGTGAGCTTGGACCTTCATGTCTCCTCACTTGTTGTAGTATCCTCACCCAAAATACAAGTGTTGAGCCCTTCCAGGCCAGACGTCCTGTGATCACAACTCATCCCATCCCCAGGTAAAACAAAATTTTGAAAGTTCTCATTCTACTGCAAACATTGCTTATCCCTTACAGGTGACGAAGCTGAGAATAAAAGTAACTTTTAAGACCCACAGAGTAATCTATCAACTGAGCAGAATGACTGTTTTGGAACCATTGTCTTCTACTTATCCTGAAGGATTTCTTTCAGTGGAATTTTTTTATGAGTTTCAGTGACTTCAGAGGTTGAAATTTCTATAGCTGTGGGGAACAAGTATTGCTATAATCCTTCTAGAAAATAACTAGAGGACCATAACAAATCCATACTCTTCTATCCAGTCATTGCACTTTTTAGTATCTATCTTAAGAGAACAGATTCTAACCCAAGACACAGAAATAGCCATGAATGTGAAAATGCTCATCTCAGTACTGTTTGTGATAACAACCACAGCTCAAATGAACTTGAGTAGGGGAATGATTGACCAAATGGTGGTCGTGTTTGGGACAGAAATGAGGAAGTGTCTGGAATGATGGTGAGGGTAAAATAACAAATCTTTTTCCTTTATTTTGGAACTGATCAAATTACTTTTCTAACTTTAAAAAAGTGTTATAGTACAATACATCATCAGGTGTAGAAATGTACTTCCCATGATGGCTAAACAATATGGAGAAAAGGAAACTTTAAAAAGCCTTTGTGCTAAGAAGAAAAACCTGGTAGATTCAGCCCAAGGAAAACTGACCCACAGGTTAAAGATATGGTAACATTTTGAGCATGACTTTGGGTGTGCACTGTGATGTTTATGGGGCCTCTTCCTGGAGCAAGGGTGCTGTGTCACTCAAGGCCTTCCCAGGCACTTTTGATGGTTGATGGCAGAAGCCGGGCATCACATGGATTGCTTTGTGGTCATTTTCCATCCCAAGGAGAAAAACTTTTTCAGAAAAAAAAATTCTTCAACATTCCATTGAAAAGGGAGAAGTGGATCCGGGATTTAGCTCAGTGGTGCTGCTGCCTGCCTCACAAGTGCAAAGTGCTGAGTTCGATCCCCGGTACCAAAAAAAGGGGGGGAGAGGAACTGAAGACACCCATGACCTCTCAAGCCTATAGGAAAATCCTATACAAGGACCCTGGTCCCTCCCAAACACCTGACTGCTCCTCTAGGAAGAGGCAGCTAAGAAGGGCTTAGGGTCTCTGTCCTGGGGCTCAGGACAGGCTCCTCAGAAGCCCCCCACTGATGAGCTGCTCAGCTTATGAGAGTCATGTTCCCTTTGAATACCTCATTTCCCTAGCTGTACAGTGAGACATAGTTGGGCTGTGGGACTTTCAGGTAGAAATGACTCTTAGGTTTCACGCTGTGGGATACTGTCCCCCTTGTAAGTGAGTCGGTGGCTTTGGCTAGCCACCAGTGTCTCTGCAGGGAAGGTGGCATCCTCATCCACAAGGTCCAAGAAAACATGCAAACAAGGAGTTGATGTGGTTAGAAATGTGTTGTGGAGCCGGGGATTTAGCTCAGTGGTTCTGCCACCTGCCTCGCAGGTGCAAGGTCCCCAGTTTGATCCCTGGTACCAAAAAAAAAAAAAGAAAAGAAAAGAAATGTGTGGGGGAAAGTGAGAAGAGATGATATATTCCAAAGGATGAAGACTCTGCGGTGCCCAATGATGAGTATACCAAGGAACAGCCTGTAGATGGGAAGGATCCCAGAAGCCTACAGACAGAAAGACATCCAGGTGCCTGGATCCCCTCCAGACTGCCTCAAGTCCTTGCCCTATCTCCTGTATTCCTGGATTGTTATTGGGCCTTTCCTACTGGGTTTTTTCCAATGGGGTTTGCACCATATTGGGTTACATTTGTCAAAGCCAAAAATGTCAAACTAGTGAAGAAATGTCAGGCTAGAACCTGAGAAGCCATCAGCTCAGGCTACTTCTTGACAATCAAAATGTTCAACAGAAACTGAGACTGATGCCAGGTGTGACAATACATGCCTATAATCCTAGCACTCTGGGAGGCTGAAGCAAGAGGACAGCAAGTATGAACCCAGCCCGGGCAACTTAGCAAAGCTGTCTCAAAATAAAATATTTAAAAGGCTGGGGGATGTAGCTCACTGTGAAAGCCTTGGGTTCAATCCCCATTACTAAAACAAAACAACCAGAAACTGGGCTTACGAACACAAGACTGATGAACATCGCCTTGCAGGTGTTCCTAATGGAAGTGACAGTCCATGATGGCAGTACAGGAGATGATGGGACAAGAAGTAGAATAACTGGGATGTCTGTGTTTTGAAACCAAGTATTCTGCCTTTGGATGAGATAGCAGTGGACCCTGCCCCTGACCTCCCTGAAATGGAGGGTCAAATTCAGTCACCTTGACCAAGAGCTCGCCAAAAAGTGTATTACTTTTCCATCCTTCTGCCTCTATTCTTGGTGCTGGTTCTTCCAGGAGTCCTGGAAGAGTCTGGAATTGCTATCTAGAAGTCCTAATTTCTTGCAACATCAATGCTTCAGTACTCCCAGCTGACAAAACTCCTTCATACCTGTTACTACACCTGACCTCAGTCTCTGCTGCTGTCTCTGGGCAGCAAGAGATAAGGAAACTCAGGCTATGAAGAGTTAATAACTCATCCAAAAGGTCCAAATGGAGCTAGACCCAGGTTTCCTAACACCAGTGATCCACCATGGAGACAGCAGTCATGTTTCAGAACTTCAACATGCCTCTCTCAGGAATTGATAGATCAGGACAAAATCAGTGAGGATCTAGTTAACCTGAACAACACTATTAATCCACTGTGTCTCACTGATGTTGGAGAGGACACATCCAACAACAGCATAACACATGTTCTTCTCGACCCTGCATGGAACAGACTGCATTGGAAACCAGAAAACACAGTTTAACAAATTGAAAAGAATAGGGGTAGGGATTTAGCTCAGTGGTGCTTTGCCTGCCTTGAAAGTGCAAGGTCCTGAGTTCAATTCCTGGTATCAGGAAAAAAGAATAGAAGCCATACAAAGGATGTTCTCAGACCACAATGGAATTGAACTAGAAATGAGTAACAGAAAGATAATTGGAAACCCCTTCAAATATTTGGAGATTAAACAGCATGCTTCCAAACCACACTGGAGTCAAAGAAGTCTCAAAAGCAGTTCGGGAGCTAGACAGTCTTGGGTGTGAATCCTGGCTCTGCCTTCTCCTACAGGGAGGCCTTGGGTGAATTACAATCAACCTCTCCAAGCCTCATCTATGTCCTTGGCTGGGTTGCAGGAATAATGCTCTTTTGTCCCTGGGTAACAATGAGAGAAGGAGGCAAGACCCATAACACATAGCACACTGCCCAGCTCAAGCAAGTACCTGGAGGTAGTAGGTCTTTGGATCACTGTTCTTTTTGGTGACACTTTCCGGTATCATACAATGCCCCCATCCCCAGATACCTCCCTGTGTGCCAGCAAAAAGCAGATGTAACTGCTAAACGCACAGCCTTTCCTCTCTGTTATCCAGTTGGCAGCCAACTGCCTGGACAACACCAGTGGGCAGAACTCTGTGTCCGTCCAACCCCACCAAGCGGTGACTGCTTCTTAGAACGCTGGTACTAAGGGAAGAGCTCACCTTAAGTTGCAGAGTGTGAGATGATGTGAGTTTCGGATAACAGGGTAAAGTCCTGCCCAAGACTACATGGAAGAGAATCCTACTCCAAGCTCACCCGCACCGAGAAAAACACAGCTCATCACACGGACAGGCCTACCATCTCCTCCAGGAGACTGTATTGCACAACTGATGAAAAAGATGTTCCTGAGGTTTGAAACATTGCACAAGGCTCTGACTCATTAAAACAGGGGTTATGCAAATGTGGAAATTATCGGAAATTCCAGCCACAGCAATATGCTCTCAGAGACCTCCATGTGCACAGGGAGAGAAGGGACTCTGTGGCAAGGCACCAGCTGCTGTCACAAGATGCTGTGGACAGCTGTGTTTATTAAATATGCTTATTTGACAATTTGTCCCAGGAATCTAAAATAATAGGTTATTCGTGGATTCCCAATCTATTTTTGTCTTTTCTCGAGACACGACAAATCCTTCCCTGTGAGGAATTCTCAGAGTATGAGAATCACTCTAGAAGGTCCCAGGGCATCTCTAAGCTGCCATCTCTTGGGTTCACAAACTCCAGGGAGGCTTAATAAGATGACTTCTGTAAAAATCCCAGCTGACCCAGACACAGCTCTTAATTCAAGGGAAGCCACCTACTTCTCAAATGATACAGGACACAACCAGGGGTTTCCACCAAAGGGTGACAGGAAGGTAATGTCTGACTCCCTTTTCCCTGAGAACCTTTCTGACATATTAATTGGTAAATTCCTGCCAGCCTCAGGACCTGTGTACAATGGCTTCCCTTCCTATGAATCCTTCCTGACCAGCCCACACACCTCATCCTCGAGGGAACATTCCAGCACTCCTCAGAGCTAACTCCTTTGTTAGTGCCTTCACGACAGACTATAGCTAATTTTTTTTTTTGAGAAAGGCTCCCGCTATGTTCTAGGCTGGCCTCAAACTCATGATTCTCCTGCCTCACCCTTATAGATGTGGGCCACCAATATCATAGCTAATATTCACAGATTTCTAGAAATGCACCAGGTACAATGTGAAGCAATGAAGTACAGTCCTTTGATTCCGCAACAGCCCTAAGAAGTTCATGTATACACACTATTATTTCTACTATCATTTTACTGATAAGGAAACTGAGACTTAGAAATTAGGTCAAATGTGGCCCCTGGGCCAAGGAGCAGAGCTGCCCCCAGCACCCAGGAGGTGAGCCTCGCAGGCACCAGCAGCACACCCCACCACCACCACTGAAATGAGAAGACACGTAAACAAGTATCAAAACCAGACTTCCAGATCACCTAAAGAAACCCCAAAGGGAAATGAGATGGAACAATCTAATACTCAACCACCTGGACTACCTGAACTGGTAACAAAAGAGGATCTGGAAAAAAATGAAATCAGAAATAATTTATCAGATAACAGCAGAGATTGTGCCCACAGTGCAAGACATGATTAATAAATCTAGAGAGGAGCTGAGGAACATGATGGAATCCCAACATGGGAAACAAATGGAATCCATAAAACAGATACAAACAGATTTCCAGGAGATTAAAAACTCCACTGAAAGTTTACACAGCAGAATGAGCCAATGTGAGGACAGAATTTCAGATATAAAAGATAAGACTGCAATTAGTGATGAGGAAAAGAAAAATTGCTTTAAAACTGTAAGGGACGATGAGAAATCAATACAGCAACAGCTAGGCAATGCAAAGAAGAATAACATAAGACTGATCAGAGTTAATGAAGAAACAGGAAAGAGTGAAGACAAGATTAAAAAAAACTGTTCACAGAAGTGATGGCAGAAAACGTCCCAAGGAGGGGAAAAGAACTTGACATACAGATAAGTGAGGCATATAGGACTCCAGCTAGCCTTGATCAAAAAAAATCTACACATAGGCATATAATAGTTAGGATTCCAGAAATCCAACAGAAGAATAAAATTCTACAAGCAGGGAGAGAAAAGAAATAAATCACATACAAAGGAAAGCCCATCAGAATCACAGCAGACTTCTCAATGCAAACCCTCAAGGCAAGAAGAGCTTGGAATGACGAATTTCAAGCCCTAAAGGAAAACAGCTTCCAACCCAGATGGATGTACCCTGCAAAACTATCTTTCAAAATTGATGGAGAAATAAGATACTTTCATGAAAAAGAGCGCCTCAGGAACTTCATGAATAGCAAACCAGCACTCCAAAAAATTTAGACAATATCCTAGGAAAAGACAACAAGGATCACAACCCCAGGAAGCTCAGCGGAATGAATCCATCAAGAACAAGAAGAAATTAAATGCAAAGGGGGAGAATCCAACAAAAAGAAGAAGTCATGACAATGATAAGTCAAAACATATCAGTTATAACCATCAATGTTAATAGTCTCAATTCACCGATCAAAAGAAATAGACTGGCAGAATGGGTCAAGAAGCAAAAGCCAACAATATGCTGCATACAAGAAACACACTTAATTCAAAAAGAAACTCATAGACTGAAAGTTAAAGGATGGAAAACAATACTCCGTGTGACAGGAACCAGAAAAAAAGCAGGAGTAGCTATCCTCTTTGCAGATCAAGTGGATTTCAAACCAAAACTGATAAAGCGAGACAAAAAAGGACCTACATCCTTGTAAAGGGAACAATCCAAAAAGAAGGGATGACAATCATAAACATATATGCACCAAACACTAGTGCACCCAACTATATAAAACAAATACTAACGGACATGAAAAATCAAATAAGCA
>NW_004624737.1:24261530-24272605 GCF_000247695.1 Heterocephalus glaber
GGGAAAGGAAAGAAGGGAATGGAATTAATATGAGAAAATGGAAACAAAGTCTTTGTAAATAGGGAGGGATGGAGGGGATGAAGGGAGGGCAGGGGAAGGGGGAAAAAATAAGAACCAAGAAAGATATGTAAAGGTGCACATATCCAATGATGAATGTCATTATATTGTACACCTAAAATGTACCAATAAAATTAATTTTTAAAAAATTAGATCAAATGCAAGAAATCACATATCCAGAAAATGGTGATCTGATTTCAGAAGCCCAGCCATTAAGCCAGGTATCATATGTCCTACTGTGAGCACTTGGAACTCAGGAGCCAAAGAATCCTGCTCATCTCTCACTTCCCGTACCTGGCACAGTTCTGAGTACACAGTGATTGTTCGATAAATGCTCTGAATTCAGAAATGGAATTCAAGTCACTCATTCCAAACCTGGACCCGGCAGGCTTCCCACAGTGACAGGCACTTCTTCAGACACTCTCTCTTGCCACTTATTTCTGTCCTATGGCACACTGCCCTGTGATTCTTGACACACATCACCAAGCAGAGGTGAATCGCACCAACTCCCCTTCTGCTTCTGGGGGCCTTTTGGAAAAGCATTCGGAATAGCTACATTTCTCGATTTTTTTTTTTTGGAAACACATTCTCACTAAGCTGGCCAGGTTGGGCCCAAACTTGTGATCCTCCTGCTTCAGCCTCTCTAGTAGCTGGGATTACAGCCATGCAGAACCACACACAGCTACCCGCCCCCAAAGGCAGGGAAGGTGGAAAAGGAAAAGAAGAAACAACTCAGCAAAGATCTCAATCCAGAGGACCCAGAGGCAGCCCAGCAAGAGACACCAGCCTCACTGACATTCAGTCCTTGAGGTGGGCATATGACTTCCACGGTCTCTCAGGGATTTTCAGCAGTCAACACAAAGCCCAAGTATGAGGCAACAAAGTTCAAATGGGACACAATGCCAGCCTTGGGTTTAACCATCATAATGTAAGAAAAAGAGCGGCCAGCCCAGACTTCAAAATCAGGATGCAGTGAGCACAACCCTGGCAGAAACTGACTTTGCTACTTGCCTCACAGACCATTCTAACTAGAAAGGACCTCTGAGATCATGTGGTCCAGCTCTTTCCCTGCGGAGGCTCTGAGAGGAGAGCTAGGGACTAGCAGACAGGCCAGGTAACTGCACACCCAACAGGCCCGGGCCAGGTGTTGGCCCTCTGACCCTACCAACCCAGAGGCCTTCCAAGGAACCCTCAACCACTGCCAAGCCCGATTCCCCTTCACATTACGCCTGACCAGAGCTATTTCTTCACTAGAAATATAAGCTCATGGAAAATCTGATTTCTGGATCCAAAGCATGAAACTCACCCAGGATCACACAGCTCCAAATAGACTCAAGAGTTCTAGCCCGCCATGCTGAGGCTGTCTGGCCACAGTGAGTTCATAGTTCCACTGTAATCACTTAGTGCAGTTATTTTAAGCTCCAACCTATTTACAGCTCTCTAAATCAAATACTTAGCTTTTGATACTGTTAACTTACTAATTTTATGGAGCCTTCATATTTTAACTGTTTAATAAAACCAAAGGAGCAACAGAAAAAATAAGTAACCCGAGTGAAATACCTCAAGACCTTCATGTTTTCATTGCTGCAAATGACTGAAATCTGCAGACAAAAATCTTTTCACCAACCTTGCCCTAAGAGAAGCCTGCTGCCCACAACACACACACACTTTAAGTGACAAAAGATATATTTGAATGGCCAATCATGCAAACACTTCAGCAAATGCTGTGCTTGGGAAAGGAAAATGCAGCTACAGGAAATGAAAGGTTGTACCCCTCCTGCCCCCCGCACAACCCCCACCCGGCAGTGTTACATCCAGGTTCCCCGGCAGCAGGAACTTTGTTTTGCTCCTCAGTCTCCCCACACTGTCTGGCACTTAACGAACTGAAGACTTGCTCAAGGCTCCCATAAAAAAACCAATGAAATAAAATACAAACAGTATTCAACTACGAGGAATGTAATCATTATGTACTACAAACATGTACTAATAAAAAAATAAAGAGGGGGGGGAAAAAAGTCTATGCCTCCAAGAAGTTAAAATTGTCTGTTCTGAGGCCTCCATCTTTAGAGGCTCTGCAGTGACAACAGTACCTGAAAAGCTCTAGGGAGGAGCCCTAGGTGTCCTCCCCTCTTCCCCACTTCGGTCTGGGCCTTAGAGACCTCTAGGCTTAGGGGCTGCTCTTTGGAGTGGGGTGGGCTTTTCCGGAGTGGATGCTAAAAGGAGACACGACATGGACTGGGCTTCCACTATCAGAGGAGTCCTTCTCAGAGGTCTTTCCTGGCTTCTTGTCCATTTTTTAGCAGAGATCTGCAGTACAGCACAGTCCTGCTTGGACTTCTAGAACATCCAGGGATGTGGAAGGGCCTTTCCCTCCTTGAGAGCAGTTTGGGGTCTGGGACTCTGGTTTGGAAATGTCTTTACAACACCTCCTTCTCTTTCACTTTTCCTTGGCAGGGCTGTGTGAATGGCAAGTGGAGGCGACCTTGTCCTCAGACTCCTGCGCCTGCTGATGAGATCTGGGATCTGTCCCGCTTCACTGAAAGACCACGGCCATCTGGAGCACTGTCTGTTTCAGCTATTAGCTGTGGCTTAGCTGGAGTTGGCTTATAATCTCTGCTGCTCTGTCAGCAGCACAGAGAGGTGGTTTATGAAGCGAGCTCTGGAATCAGAAGTGTGGGTTCAAGGCCTGAAAAAGGTACTGCTGTGTGACTGTCTTGCGGCTGTAACCCAGATTACTGCATAAGCATATTCAGAAGGCTCAAAAGAGTTGAAAACTGTATGCCAGACACAGAATAAACATGAACTATATATTAGCCCTCATTATTACCATCTTATTATTAATTGCAATGCCTTTTCTTTTTCTGTCCTCTCCAGATCAACAGTAGTTCTCCGGTATAACTGTGTAGTTTCCCAATCAAACCCTGTCAGCAGCGATGATTTCTGAAATTCATGACCTGCTTTCATTTCCAAAACCATGATTAGAGACATATTCTGAAGTCTTCACTAAACAGCAGGTGAAAGTCCTCTATTTTCAATGACAACACTTCCTCCACGGCCTGGGGCCACCATGACTCCAAGTGTGGCCTGACTCCCCCGGGGGCTGCTCCTCAGGGACATTCCTCCCTCTCCTCCCTGCACTCTGCCCAGAAGCACCCTCCTCACTCTCAGACCGATGCTGCCTTGCACAACTCTCTCTCTACTCCAACGGCACCTCTTAAAAAGGCCTCCACATCCACCCAGCCAAGGCAGCGCTCCTGCCAATGCTTGGCACCAGGTAAGGCAGCCAGGTCTCCTCATTCAGCTGTCACATTCAGCTGCTGGAGTGGGGCTTAGGCCAAAGGGAGGGTGTCGGCTCCCGGGATCCTGCCCTAGACACCTGGGGGAAGTCAGAGTAGGCATCAGGTGGCGACAAGGGGCAAATCAAAGCAACACCTTCTAGCAAGGATAGGCAGGACAGCTGTGAGTCTTGAACACCTGTTTCTTCATCCATCCACTCATCCACCCACAGAACCATCCATTGCCTAAGTGCCAAGCAGACAGACACACAAACAGTGCCAGACACGCTACAGAGTTCAATAAATAGTTGTAAAAGTAGGAGAGACGGATGAGACCAGTGTCCCTCCTTTCAGGTCTCACATGCTCATTCTTGTGTAACTGCCCCAGTTTGGTGCATTTGGGGCTACTGTAGGCCTTTTGGCCAATGAAGGACCTGTTTCTCTCCACAGGGAGACTTAGCCAAGTATTTGGACTCTGCCAATGCCCGAGCTCGTTAAGTGACTGGGTTCACTGGTAATAACGCAGTTCACATGGTACTAGTAACTCAAGACCCCATGCTGTGAGACTACAAATAGTAACAACTGCCTTTTTTTTTTTAAAACCAAAATTTGCTATTTTAACGTGGTCATGACATGCTCAAATTCTTGCAGTGGCCCCAACACCCACAGTGATGCGTTCTGCACCCCTTTGCTAGGTTAGTCTTATACCAGGCTTCCTGGGAGCCAGCCCTATTCAAGAACATCACCCCGTGTCACTCCTGGCCCTCCCCAAACGTCCCCCACAACACTAATCCGTTCCCAACCCCTGAACAAGTCCCAGGTGTGCTGCTAGTACTAGACAAATTGTGACAGCAGCTGGTCCCACTTCGCCTACACACACTTCTGACCCCCTGGAAATCCTTCTACAGCCAAGGGGTTAAGCCCTGGGCTGGCTCTAAATAAGGCTGCCTGGATTCAAATTCTCACAGAGTGACCTTGGGCAAGTTATTCAACCTCAGTACCACTTACTGTGAAACAGGGATGAGAGTAGAAGGTTCCTCCGAGTGAGGCTGTAAAGACCGAGTGAGGTCATGGGATAACTCACCTGGCACATGGACCTGTGTTCAGCAGGTGTATCTTCTCATCCTACCCATTCCTGAGCCCGTGGGTCATTTTTCTCTAGAAAAACTTCTCCCCTAATATACTGAGGCTGGGTTCCGAACTCCCTCATCAGTGGATACTCCCTAATCCACACAAAGGGATGTTCCTAGCCACATAAGCCAAACTGCCAGGCCCTGGGTGGTCAGGCTGGGCCATATTCCTACGAAGACATAACCAGAGCAGTCCCTCTGCACTGCTTCCCCCGTCCCTCGCCCCAAGGACTGCCTGCACCGAGGAGGTTACTCTGGATCTGGGCAGCAGTCCCGAGGCGGAGGCCAAGGGCACTGCCAAGCCCGGCTGGCTGGTCCCCACACCGCTGGACTGACTGGGGCTGAACTCCCGCGTTGTTTTTCCACAGGGCATCTCTGCATAGAGATGGACAGAAGCATCTCTCCGGAAGATCCCTAGAGCCAGGAACTCCTCCACTCTCCTTTGCCCCATCACTACCACCTCCCCTCCCCTCTTGATACAGAAAGGCTGCACCAGGAGAGAGGAGTGGGGGGGGGGCTACTCCTCATCCCAAACCCTCCCCTCTCCATCCTGCAGACTCCATGACCCAGTCCCAGACTGAATTTATTCAAAAGAAGCCACTTTCATTTTTGTAGGGCTGTTTCAAAACCAGGGAAGCAAGACAGGCAGCAACACTGCTGAACAGGCTGCCGTACTACGCCGGTCCCTGCTCTGGGATCAGGGGAAACTGGGCTCAGAGCAAGGAAACGCTATTCCTACCCCAGAAAAAGTTAAAAGTTTTCTTGGAGAGAACCTATGCGAAAATTAATGTGTGATTCATTTTAAAGGGGGAGGCAGAGAAGTAGAAAGAAAGAAACGCAACATAAATGAATTCTTGTAATCCCCAAGGCGGCTGGGCACAACACACTATTCTCAATCCTTAGCTCTTCCCTTTGAGTCTTCGATCCTGTCTCTTCTGGGCGCTGTGTGGCTCCCGAGGAACACCTGGCGGCCACCACTTGGCTGGAAGCCTCGTCACCCTGGCCCCGGGGCTGCGGGGCAGAGCGGCTGGAGCACCAGCGAGGCGAGTCACCAACTCCAGGCTAGGAGCAGAGCTCGGTCCTGAGCGGGGGCCCTGAACATCCTGCAGCGTTTCACTGCGCGCGCGCGCGCGCGTACACACACACACACACACACACACACACACACACACACTCTCCAAGCTGGCGGGTCAGGGGTGGAAAGGAGAGACCGACAGGGGTCCGGGCGCAGGCGGAGTACCTTGGCCACAGGCGCCGCGCTGCAGGACGATAACCGGGGGCTGGTGCAGCCTCTCGGAGCGGTGGCTGGCGGCGCGCAGCTGGCACACGTTGGTATAGGTGTTGGCGTCGCTGCCGCACACCGGCTCGCTGCTGGTGCACACGCAGACGCCGGCTTGCGCGCGCCGCCGCACGGTGGCCGAGGCTGGCACCCCGAAGGGCACCACGCACTGCAGCCCCTCGTCGCATGGCCCCTCCTGCAGGCCGCACGCGGCGCCCTCGGGAGCGCCGCACACCTCGCAGCAGCCGCACGCGTCCCGGACGCGGCCGCCCTCGCAGTTGGTGGGCGGCGGGGCGCAGCGCGCCGGCTCGCAGCGCTCGGGACAGGCGGCGGCGGGTCCGGAGACTGGCGCCGAGCGGCTGGCCCGGGGCGGCAACGCCGAGGCGGGCGCAGCCAGGAGCAGCAGCAGCGGGAGGAGCGCGGCGCACCGGGACTGCATGGCGGCTCCGACGGCGGCGAACTGGACGCGAGCCGGCCAGCAGCGCTGGGAAAAGGGCGCGTACGAGGGCCTCGGGGCAGCGGGTGCGAGTACGCGCGGCTGCGCGGCCCAGCCCATTGGCCTCGCGGCAGTGACGAGCCGCGGGGGATGGGGACGGCGGCGGGACGCGGGACCGCCCGCGGCGGAGCTCCTCGGGCACGGGGAGGGCGGGGCGGCGCGCGGGTCCGCCCTCGCGCGAGGCTTAGTTTCCGGGCGCGCGCACCCCGTGTGTTCTTTTGCGGGGTCTTTCCCCACGATTCGCGATCTTAAAACCAAACGGCAGTCTGTAAAGGAGAACCTGCCAGCGCGCCCGGGAAAGTTCCCGCGGATCGCCGAGCTGGGGAGCCGCCCAGGCAGTGCGGTGGGGCCGGCCGGGCGGAGGGGGCCGCGGCACAGACAGCGGGCCGCCACCACAGGCCCTGGACTCACGCTGGAATTGACCTGTGACCAGCACGCGAGGCCGGGACCGTGGACCTGATGCAGCCACACAGGCACCGTCCAAACCTACAGTTAAGTGAAAAGGCCAAGAGAAGTAACTAGAACATAATCATCCCCATCTAGTTCTTGTACAAAGTTGTTATCAGTGGTGTGCATGCTACTCAGGCACGGAGTAGCTCAGGAAGGAGCCTCAGGAGTTTGTACCGTGCAACGTTGGCGACGGTCTGGATGGAGAAGGGCCTTGTATGTTTTCAGATTTTCCCCTCCTGGATGTATCAGAACATTTTGTTGTCAAACAGAAGAGCCCGCCTTTGCTGTTTCATCTAAGTCTTCAGTGCATCTTTTGGGACACAGGCAAGTAAGTCTAGGCGGGCGAGGGCGATGGGTAGTGGGGGGCAGAAGCACGGCGGTCTTGGGTCCACACTGAGCCCATAGGCAGAGGAGGACCCGAGGAAGCGCTTTGCAGCTGCCGCTCCTGGGCAGAGGGACCCAAGGATGGGGGGACAGAGTGTTCTGACTTTGGGGCAGGGCAGACGCTTAGGGATGTTCCTCTAATCTCCATCTGGGCTATTTCTTTGTGCACACGTCCCCTTTACCGAGAAAAATGGTTTGAAAAGAAAACTCCAAAGACTTAATAGACTTTGTTAGCATCCTGGTTCCAGAGAAGCCTTCCCATCAAGGGCCAGGAAACCAGAGGCCCAGCAACCTGAAAAAGTGTCCCAGCCAGGCTCCCCAGAGCCTCATAAAGCCAGAACCTCACCCTGTGGGAAGGGAGGGCCCGACCCAAATTCCCTTGGACTGGAAGCCCTGAATTTTTAGCCAGCTGGGGGTGGGAGGGGGAGTTAATTAGCAAAGCTGATCAGCAAACACTAGTCACAGTAGACCAATGAAATAACAGGGGCATGTGGTGGTAAATAAGTTAGTGAAAACTTCTCTTTTCAATTCCCTTATTTTTACAGAAAAAAAAAAAACCCCAAGGGCCAGCAAGGCTAAGTGACTCCTCCTACTGCGTGCACGTGTGTGTGTGTGTGTGTGTGTGTGTGCGCGCGCGCGCACACACACACACACACCTCTGCATCACAAGATTGGAGGAGATGGGACAGGACACCTGGTGAACTGTATCTGCCTGCCAGGCTCCTCTGCCTCCCTCCAGTCAACTGTCAGGACTGAGGAGTGAACCAGTTCATTAAAAACACAATGTAAACCCAGTGTCCTAGCACATACCTGCACTTCCATCACGTGGAGGCTGAGGCAGGAGGATCATGAGTTTGGGGGCAACCTGGACCACATAGCAAGACCGTGTCTCAAAACAGAAAGGGAAAAGAAGAGCCCCATGATGTCCCCAGTTTCCCCACTGTTTGCTCGGGAGGCAGAGTGAGGAGGGGTCTTCAAGTGTTACTGTGGGTACTGCAGTAGGGGATGGGTTTCCAGGTTCTTGTGCAGGATGAACAGAGCTTTGGGCATTGCACACAATGGTACAGAAAAAGCAGATACGTTTAATAAAATTGAAAGGGTGAAGTTATGCTCAGAGTGAACAGGTTCATGCCAGTGTAAAGGAAATAGGCACAAATGGAAAGGTGGAATGGCACAGGTGCATCTGGGCGCTCTACATTTAGCTTGCAAGCTTCCGGGTTTGGAATTTCAAGAATCTATGAAGGCAGGCCCAGGGGGCTTGGTTTTCTTACCTCTGTCTCCAGGAGGATCCCTCAGGACCGATGGGGAGGGTGGCCCTGGGCCGTGCCCAGTTTTGGCAACTGGAGTGGGAGTGGTCCCATAGCCGGAATTGTACATCCACATTATAGAATTCCTTCCCTGAGCCTCACCCCCCCCTTTTATTAGACAGTATCAAGATGAGGTAGGAAAGAGGAGATTTTAAAAATAGGCAGAAAGGAGATAAAAGTCCTAATTTTGTTTTGGTTTCTTGACACATGCTCTCGAAGGCTGGTTTTGAACTTCTGGTGATCTTCCTGTCTCTGCTTCTTCCCTCCACCTTATTTGTTTCTGGCATTAGGATCCTTTTGGCCCCAAGTTTATCCTCTATCTAAAATGGTATGTCATTTGTAGTTGCTAAGTGACATCTCCAGACTTTAAATCCTCTCTGTGTTCATTATGTATGTTACAGGTCCCTAGATAGAAAGATCTTTGGGGTGAATTTTGAGTAAAACCCAGCTGTATAGACAACCCCTTTTTTCCTGCTGTCTTAGTTAACTATTCTCTCATTGCTGAGACAAAATACCTGACACCCAAAGTTAAAGGAGGAAGACAGCAAAATCAAGCAAGCAAGGGACGACCACAGCTCTTTCTAGCCCTTGCATCTTATCCAGGCTACTTAGGGCAGGTTGCACTCACATCTTTAATCCTAGTACCCCTGAGTCCAGCATTGCCCCATGAATCAATCTTAGTGTCATACACTCTAGCTCCATCCACCTCTGAAAAAGTCCCAGTCCCACCTATGACTGCATGAGGCTTTAGGGGGACATCTAGACGCAAGATATAACACCTGCTTTCCCAATCTTTTTTTTTTTAGGAGCTTGAATGATTTTTTTGTTTTGTTTTGTTTTTTGAGACAGGACCTTGCTGTGTAACTCAAACTGGCCTTGAACTCACTGTGTAGCCTAGGCTGGCCTCAAACTCAAAGCAGTCCTCCTGCCTCAGCCTCCCAAGTGCTGGGATTATAGGCCTGTTGGAGTGGCTATGTTCCAGGAACAAGGATGATTGTCTTAGACATAAGCAACAGATTTCTACATGTCTTGCAGGGACAGTTGGACTAACCAGTGACAGAAAACAGGGCAGAGCTGCCAGTCACAGGTGCATCTGACCCTGGAGTAACAGAGCTGCTCCACCCGCTGGCAGTTCCAACTCTAGGGTAACTGAGAGAGTTCCTCCACCCAAGTTCCAACTCTGGGGTAACAGTGGAGCTGCCCCTCACAGTTCTGAATCTAGGGAGGTAAGGCTCCAGGAAATGGGGGTGCGGGAGCCCCTCCACGCACAGTGTGACCCAGGATGAGGCAGATGGCTCACCCAGCCTGACCTTGGGGGACCTAAATAGAATCCCATCTTTTCTCTGTCTATTTCTTTTCTTTCTCTTATTTCTTTCCAAAAATACACAAGGGATCTTAAAGACATGTAGTTTATCCTAAATGATTATGGGTAACTCATTGTTTACCCCCCAAACATCACCTTTAGGTTATCTTTTATGGCTTGGGACGGATTTAAGATGGAGGAATTTTAAATGATAAATTTTTTTTTTTCCAAATGTAAGAGACAAGGCCTCCAACTCGGTTCATAACAAGGAGAGAAAATGAACAAAGATCTCATCTAGCAATCTACAACTCTTCTGACTCTTACTGGTTGTGTGTGATAACTAACAAGAAAAAGGTACTCAAAGTAGCTTAAAGTATAAAAGTAAATTACTAATGCTAAGAATTACATGAGGAAAAAAGCATAATTGATAACCACTAAAGAAAGTTCTGACTAGACTATAGTAATTATAAACATAAAACTATGGAAGATTATTATAATTCAGCATGGCCTAAGAGTGCACCTTGATTTAATGTAATTGTTTTATGTGTTCTATGTTTTCTTGACTGTCTGCCTGTTAATCCTTTTTAATAACTGGTTAAAGTACATGCAGCTGCTTCATTAAAAATTTTTTGGGGGCCAGGGATTTAGCTCAGTGGTTCCGCCGCCTGCCTCGAAAACACAAAGACCCAAGTTCGATCCCCGGTACCAAAAATAAATAAATTAAAAACTAAAAAATAAAATAAAAACTTTTTTGGAACTCATATCAGGTTTTTTGTTTTATTTTGTTTTGTTTTTGTCCTTACAGACTTCTGGCTCTGTTAGGGCTTTCCATAAAAAAAAAAAAGCAGTTATACAAATACTCAAGGATCACCAAACTCACGTAAAACATTAAAGGGTAAAAACTGCTAGGCTCAAGGCTTACATAAAACTTGCAAATAAGAACCTTAAAGTTTGGTAACATAAAGGTTATATATGATTTAAGTTAATACATATCTGTTTGTTAACTTTCAGGTATGTTATCCTCTAAAAGTTCTATTTAAGTTGGCTTACACTGTAGATAAATGGACACTGATGACATTAGCCCAAATGCTTTTGTTCACATGGTTTAACAGTGACCTAATTGAAATGCTTAGTAGGTAAGAGTAAAGATGTCTTTAAAGTTGGTGACATGTTTTCATCCATGTTGTTAGCCAATCAAGATAATATTTTTCTGGGCCGGGGATTTAGCTCAATGGTTTCACCGCCTGCTGCGCAAGCGTAAGGACCCGAGTTCGATCCCCGGTACCAAAAAAAAAAGATATAATATTTTTCTTTAAAAAATTGTTTTTGGCCAGGCATGGTGGCACATGCCTGTAATCCCAGCACTTGGGAGGCTGAGGCAGGAGGATCACCTC
>NW_004624737.1:24273584-24289796 GCF_000247695.1 Heterocephalus glaber
CAAGTGCAAGGACTCTAGTTCGATCCCCAGTAACAAAAAAAAAAAAAAAAAGAAACTGAGTTTTAAGATTTAAGATTATTTAAATGTTGACTTGTAAAATGTTTTCAATTATCAGTTTGTAACTGGTTAAATGAGCAATTACTATCTTAGTTTGTAACATACCCTACATCAGGGAGTTGTTTATCTTTCTGAAGACAAAATATGCTATGAATCTAAGCTTTAAAGTTTAATACATACAAAATAACTGATAAGGGCTCTCTTTTATACAATATACATTACATCTAGACCAGTGGTGCGAACCTATGACACGATGCGTCAGCAGGCTGTTTGTATCATTGAAATCTCTAAAACATTGGCCATCACTGATCCAGACTCTAGACATATGATGTGATCAGCATTTTGGGCATCTCTAAATTTGGACCTGCCATTTTTTATCTACATCTGTTGGCTTTGACTAAAGAAGCATTTTGTTGTATGAATGAGATAACATGTATATTGGGTAATAAGTCTTCTTGTGGTCATTAACACTGTTTCTTAAACTTATAAGAGCTCTAAAGATGTCTTTTAATTCTTGTCAATGCAGTTGCACCCTGTAAACCTGTTAAAGGAATTTAAATTTTGCCTTAAGAGTAAAAACTAAGTGAGTATTTATAAAGACTTCTACATAGCTGTGGTGCTAATTACTGCTAGCCTCATGGTGTATTGAATACATTTGTGTTTCCCAAGTGAAAAGGGATAGGCTTTTCTTAGGTAAAAAGGCCAATTTACAGGTAAAAAGAAATGGCCCCAGCTTTGTCTTTTAAGGACCTTAGGAATTTTTTACTTGGTTTGTGTCCTGAAGCTACAGTTTTTACCGGAAAGTCCAATTTTTAAATTATGATTTGTCTTGTCTCCTTTCTATCTTAATTTTTTCCTATCATACCTCAGCTCCATTCTCCACCCCAGCCCTCAGCCCACTTGCACATTTCTCCCACTCACCATCAGTCCTGAAACATACTTTCTTGCTTATTAAAATCTGTACGCCTAGGCTCAGCTCTTGCCTTTCCAGAGATCTTCCTCCTTCCCTCTATGTGACCTAAGGAGCCAGGGTGCCATCTGAGGGACTTAGGTTCAAATCCTACTTCTGACCCTGAATTCTGACTCTGAGCAAGCTTTCTCAGAATGTCTGGGAGCCTCCCCAGAAAAATGGCAATGACTGCACATCTACCTGGAGTAACCAAGCTAAGGCCCATGCACTGGGTGCCATTTCCTGTGTCCTGATAGCTCCTTATCCACAAGCAATGCTTTTCATCTGCAAGTGTTGCCTTTTCTTTTACTTTGTATTTACTTTTAATTTTTTCCAGTACTGGAGATTGAACCCAGGGTCTTATGCATGTCAGACAAGCACTCTATCACAGAGCTACATCCCCAGTCCATTTTATTTCACTTCAAGACAGCATCTCAGTAAGTTACCCAGGCTGACCTCCAACTTGGGATTCTCCTGCCTTAGTCTCCTTAAGTACCTGGAATTGTAGGCATGTGTCAGCTGGCCCAGCCTCTTTCTCTTTTAGATTCTTCCCCATCTGCTGCCATTTATAAAGATAGTTTTGGGGGTTTTTTGGTTTTTGTCCCCCCCCCTTTTTTTTGGTTTTTTGAGACAGGGTCTTGCTATGTAGTTCAGGCTGCCTCAGCCTCCTTAGTGCTGGGATCACGGGTATGCACCACCACACCCAGCAAAGACAGTTTCTTAAAAGATGCATTTTTAAATGCATCATGAAAATGCATTTCTCACTCACCAGCACTTGGCACTATTTCCTAGAAACGATTTTTCCATAGAAAAGGGTTCCTCTGAAGCCAAGCAAATAGTTCCCGGCCATCCTCTCTGCAGCCCTAATTGAAAGTGTTTAAGCTTTAATTTGAACAGTTGAGTCTATTCATAAGTAATGAATGATGAAATACCATAGCTGCCAAATCCTCTATTATAAAATGAGGCTCCTGAATTGGAACCCAGCAACCATGGTTGCTGCCCAGTAGGAGAAAGATCTTCCATCTCCAGTCTCTGTTCTCCTAGACGTACAAAAGACTCCAAATGGGGGCTCAAATTGCATGTCCTAATTCACAGAACCTACAATCTAAGGAGCTATATTCATAATTTGAACTTTTCCTAGAGCCTTATCACTGGCCTACTCTGATCGCCAGGGGCTGTCAGTGAGATCAAGTCCATGCTGCCTTACCTGACGTCCAAAGCCCACCACGCACTTACCCAAACTGCCTGATATGCTGGGTTGTCTGCCAGTCCCAGGGCTACAGGCACCTCTTCCCACCCATCCAGTCTCCCATAGTGACAGAACCCTGCCTGAGGACATGCCACTAGATAAGAGCTGACTTCAGAGCTGATTTAGATTCTCTGTTCTCTGAATGCCAGGCACACTCCCAGCATCAGAAGGCACATACTAGTAATCTCTCCTGGTGAGAATCCCACATTCATTCAGTCTGGTTTGGATTCGAGAAACCTCTATGGGCTGGGCCCTGTGCTAGGCACTAGAGATGCTGAGTGGAATGACTGAGCCCGGGACCCGCAGAGCTCAGGGTCTACCATTTTCCACAGTGATGGAGGTGTTCTCTATCTGTGCCACCCAAGGTGATTGGTACTAAGTTACGTGTGACTGCTGAGCATTTGAAATGTGGCAAGTGCAAACAAGGAACTGAATTTGTATTTTTATCTAATTTTAATTAATTTGAATGTGAGTAGCCACATGAAACCAGTACCTATGACCTTGCAGAGAGAGAAATGCAAGGATGATAGAGGGGAATCTGATGAGAGGGGCATCCAGGACATGAAGAAAAGATTGACTAAGTGAAATAAGCCAGGCACAGAAAGACAGATAACGAATGTCCTTATACATTTGTGGAAGCCTAAAAAATCCATCTCATAGAAGAGAGTGGAATAGTGGCCACTAGAGACTAGGAAGAGTGTGGTAGAAGGGAATGGACAGGGATTGAAAACGGATAACAAAGCACAGTTAGCTAGGAGGAATTAGCACTGGGCGATCTATAATATATTTCAAAATAACTAGAAGAATCTGAAGTTCCCAACATGTAGAAATGATAAGTATTTTAGAAGGTGGAAACGCTGTTCACCCTGATGTTATCGTTACATATCATATATATGTATTGCACTGTACCCTAAATATGTACAAATGTTATATGTTTAAAACCTACAGTTTCCTGAAAAGAGGAGATTATGTTACTCCTTAAGAGAGGATTTGGCAGGTGGAAAGAACAAGGGAAGCACACAATTGGGGTCAGCATTATGAATCTACCAGGGGCAGGGTAGATTCATAGCTGTGAAATGTGGCTGTGAAGTTATGAGTAGTTGACTTGGTGCAGGAGAGACAGCTGGAGGGGACCCTGGGGCAGACTGTGAAGGGCTCCTGGCTGTTCTCTCAAGGAATTTGGACTTCACACTAGTGCTGATGAGAAGTTCCAGTCAGCATTTAAGATGTGTTTTGACATAATCACCTTGCTACAGTATGGATAATAAGATGGGAAAAAAGATTTAATAACACATTTAAATATAGATACATGCATTATTATATTTTAGGTTGAAGAGTACTATGAATTAATTGATGCAGTTAATATAACCCAATAGACTAAGAGGACATTCCGTTAGTTTTTTGTTGTTGTTGTTGTTGTTTGTTTGTTTTAGGCACTGTCTCCCTTTGTAGTTCGGGCTGGCCCTGAACTCACTATGTAGCCCAGGCTGGCCTCGAACTTCCAGTGATCCTCCTGCCTCAGCCTCCCAAGTGCTGGGATTATGGGCATGCACCACCACACCCGGCTTCCATTAGCTTTGTTAACAATTTACTTCCGCATGATTTTTTCAATATAAACCCGTTTTCAAAAATAGCATAAGGTGATAATATTTAAAGTATTCTTGAGAACGTCTAAAGCACTTTAGAAGTACTACTATTTCTAATATAAAATCATCAAACATTCTTGTCTATTAATTAAAGAAGGACCCCTAAAGGCTAATTCCAGACCTGCCTGCTGCTGTTTCCCTTCAATTTTTAAATTCTATATATTTTTAAGATCCATAATTCAGATGTTTAATTAATTTAGACTAACCTTTCTCCTAAATAGATTGTATAAGACCAATAGTCCATGTTTGCATAAAGTGGCTCCTTATAGCGTATTTACTTTAGAAAATTAAAAGTGTATGGCATGTGACCAGTTCCTCATTCTCTGATGAAGATCAGATAGACACAAGTTCAGACAGATCCATAGGGCATCTGCCAAAATGTAATGAATGACAACTTGTCAATTTTCTGATATGCAGGAACAGCATGTAAAGCTGAGCAAGGTCACATTGAAGACATACTGCCTTTTAGGCAAAATTGTTTGATTTTAAATCAAGGAAATTATGAGCCAGAATTTTAAATGTGCTTATAAAAAGAAAAAAATTTAAAGGGAGGTGAAATTTTCAACCTTTGAGTTATTTCATTTATCTAATTATGTAGTCCTACAATAAGCACAAGGGTCCAAAATTTTATAAGCATTAAAAAGCATTTACTAAGTGTATTTGGCTACATGTTTTCAACATTTGAAACCAACTTGACCCAGAAGGTCCAGATTCTCCACAACCTTGCATTGTTGTTTTCTTATACATATAAGGAAATGTTCTTCTAATCTCTAAATGTATAAGGAAAATGAACAATATAAAACTGTGACCTTACAGAAAGAATGATACTCCTCTAAAAACCTGGGAGAGAATTGGCTGACAGCTGAGGGTTACGCTTCCTTCTAAACCCAGTCTACCTGCTTGAGGATCCAGTGGCCTTCTATGTTCTATGTGCTCTGGTTTCTGCACTCCAGTCACATTCTCTCATTTAATGCACTTTCCTTTTGCCTTTGTAGGGCTCACAGTAGGTGCAGTGGATATATTCATTAGTATTCCCAAGTCTCCATCTATAGAGAATATGTACTTTGAGTTACTGCTGCACAAGAGGAGTTGCTTGATGTACTTGAGTTACTTGGTGTTACATTGGTCCTGGCCCTGCCGGCCTCCCTGTAGCTGTAGCTACAAAGTCCTCAAACTGAGCAGGCATCAGAAGCCTCACTGGGGCTGGTTAAAGTGCAGATTGCTGGGCTCCACTCTGGAGTTTCCCACTAGGTCTGGGGTAGGCCTGAGAAGGTGCATTACTACAAGTTTCTTGTGATGCTGATGCAGCAGGCCCAGGCACCCCACTTTGGGTAATGCATGAAACTGAATCCTCTGTGTCCCCTCCTGTCCCTTGTCTACCTCCAGTTCACTCTGGGTGGTATCATGAGAGAGGAACAAGACTTTGCAGAAGCCCACAAGAGCCACCCAGGGGCTCCCCAGGGACTCCAAAGCTAAGTCTGAAGAGTGAAAGGGGTCAAGACCAGTGGTAGTGTAGGGGCAAGCAGGCTCAACGCTTCTTATTGAATCTGGAGGAACCTTGCTTTCAATCAGAAGGATGTGGTCAGAGTCCTGTGTCAGAAGGGCCACCAGGACCAGGCAGAAGCTGGTCTGAGGAAGGGAAGCAAGAAAGAAGGAGTCCAGAGGCAGTGCTAGCAAAAGAGGAAAGGGGCTGGTAAGGCATGGATTTCAGCACCTGAGATCATGGAGTGCAGCGAAAGCACAGTTACCCTTCTGCCTATCACCGACCTCTTCTCTTCTCTCTCTAGTGCCAAGCACAGACCTCCCGGTGGAAAGGAAGGGTACACACCCCACTAACGAGGACAGACTCCCTCCCAGGCCCCCAGGAGCCCTCCCCTCACTGCAGTTACAATCCTCCTGGTCTGGAGGAGAAAGAGCCAGGGATGTGACTCAGAGACAAACGTGCCCTCCCGTTGCCCAGCTGGCTTCCAGTTTCACTCAGCTGTCTTTTCCTAAGTCACACAAAGGTATCCCAGAAATTGAGGCACCCTGACAGCTGTGCCCCAAGTTGTCAAGTGACCTTGAGAAGGACATCCTCCTTTCTGGCTCTCACAGTCCTCATTTGTCAGAGGAAGTGACAGAAGTCCTGGGGTTGTGAGAATTATCTGTGAAGATATTTTTGAAAGGACTGATACCCAGAAACTTCATTAAGTTCAGTAGCTTCTAGAACCCTATCGATATTGATTTTGTTAGTTTTGATCATTTTACTGTAGTTACATAAGAAAAATTTTTGTTTGTGTTTTTTAGACAAAAGTCCACTGAATTATTTAAAGGTAAAGGACATACATGCCTGCAACTTAGTTTGCTTTAAGTTTTCAAAGAATGATGCGGCAAGCATGGTAAAATTTAACATTTGTGGAATCTGGATTGGGGTAGAAGGGAGTTTTATACTACTTTGCAACTTCTCTTTAAACCTAAAATTATTTCCAAATAACTATTTTTTTTTAAAGGAAAACAATATTCTAGCTCAACTGAATCAAAAACTCTAGTGGCACTAATAGCACATGAATAAATGCTTAGTTTCATTCGTCAGCAACAAATCAATAAATCAAAACCACACTGAGATCCCCTTTCACCTGCACTGGGTGGCTAGAATCAAATAGTCAGCTGACAATAAGCAATGCTAAGGATATGGGGGAATCAGAACCCTTGTACCCTGCTGATAGGAATGTAAAATGGCACAGCTGCTTTGGAAAACTGGTAGTTCTTCAGTTCAACAAAGAGTTCTCATTTGACCCAACATTTCCACTTCTAGGTACTGTATATATCCAAGAAATGAAAACATGTCCACACAAGACCTTTGTACTCAAAGGTCCACAGTAGCATTATTCATAGGAGTCAAAAGTGAAAATAATCCAAATGTGCATTAACTGGTGAATAGATAAACTGTGGCATATCCACAGTGGAATACTATTCAGCCATATGAAACATGAAGTTCTGACATATGCTATTCCATGGACCAACCCTGAAAACACTGTCAGCCAAGCCAGATACAGAAGACCACCTAGCATATGACTCCATTCACAATAAATGTCTAGAGCGGGCAAATCTACAGAAACAAAAAGATTAGTAGCTGCTTAGGGCTGGGGAAGTGGGGGTGAGAAGATAGATGAACTCAGGTTTAGGGCTTGAGGACTAAAGGGCCATAGGGTCTCAGATTTTAAGATTTTCCCCACCCCAGGGCTACAGTGAGCAGTAGGCCTGACAGCCACAGACGGGCTGTTTCTATGTATTATCACCATGTGTGTACACCTTTAAGCCATCTGCTTATTCTAGCCAGGGTAATGATCTTGAAAACACTGGGAATTTTACTCGTTCAACTCTTTTTTTTTTTTTGGTACTGGGGACTGAACTCAGGACCTTGCACTTCTGAGGCAGGTACAATGCCCCTGAGCTACATCCCCAGCCCTCAACCCTTCAGCCTTATTTGAGCAACCAATCTGTGTCCAGATGGGCCACCACGTTCTTTCCCCAGCAGGCTGGGCACTGATTACCTGGCACAAGAAACCCACTTCCCCATTGTGACAACAGCATCGGCCACAGAGAAGGCTCTGATCTCATGTTGCTTGTGTTAAGAGATACATCCAGCAGCAACCAGGTATAGCACAGAAAGAACACATTTTTTGTCTCAATTTTTTCTTACACTTGGTTCCATTTTTGACGTGACTTTCAGCTGTCAGCTGTCTGCACTCCAGATGGGTGATGGCATGGCACCAGCAGAACATTATCCCCGATGAATCAGAGCCGAGGTACTTTTCCACTCAGCTGGCTGCCACACTCCCTTCTTCATCCATCAGGAGAGCCCTGTCACCTTGCATTGTAGAGGCTCATGTCTCTCTCCCCGGCTAGCCCCAGTTCTTGTGAGCATTTCTGAATGCTCTTCCCTTACCCAGTACTGCATCCGGTTATGAAATTAAGTCTGGATTCATTTAAAAATCATGCCACACCCCCTTCCTCTCAGGAAGACCTGAGGCTTGGAAGGAGGGGAAGGAGAAATAACCTAAAGCCCTTAGCTTCAGGAAGACCAAGCCCAGCCACTGTGATCATTCAAGAAATGCTCCATGGGCCGGGGATTCAGCTCAGTGGCACCATGCCTTTCTCGGAAGCGCAAGGTCCTGAGTTTGAGCCCTGGTACCACAAAAAAATCAACAACGAAATGCTCCCTAATGGTCCAACTTCCCTGACTTGAGATGTGAACGGGAATTGGAGCCCCAGGTAATGCTTATACACCAAGCCAGAAGTACAGACTATAAAGCCATGTATACTGTTGCTCCCAATGGTTTAAGAAAATGATAGACTCAAACCTGGAAGGAAGTGAGGTTCATTGTGGTTCATTTTGAGCAAAGGACTGATGGGTGGTACTTTTTACTTTTGTTCTGTACTAAGCATTAATACTGGGAGAGTTAGGCAGTTATTTTCTGAGATTTTTTAATGAGAATACCGGGACTGGGATGTAGCTCAGTGATAGGGCACAGGCTTAATATGTGTGAGGCCCTGAGTTCATCAATCCGCAGCACTGCCCCCAAATTAATTAAAATCTAAAGTGAGGATGACTTTTCAGGCTCTTTAGTCCCCCCAGTGTATCTACACGTCCTTTAAAAAAGAACCTTTAAGTCTTTAGATAAATTATTTCAGTTCCGGACACACCTTACTTGGTCTGTTTGCCCAGTTTCACCTCCCCCACCCCTCAGAGCCAGTGCGTCTGTCTCCTAGCATGAGGAAGTGGCCTTTCAAACTCTCCATAGAGGCAGCAATCTCAGGAGACCTTCGGAGGTGGTGTCCCACCCTCACAACATTCAACAATGAAAACAGTTTGGTATTGGCACACAGATAAACAAATCAATAGAATAAGAGGAAGCCCAGGTTGGGCTCACGCGTACTTATAGTCACCTGACCTAACAAAGGCACAGCGACAAACAAAAGGGAACATATGATCTTTTTAATAAATGGTGCCAGACTAGTTGCTACTCGCGAAGAAAAAACTAAACTTTGGTTCCATACACACACCACACATAACAGTTCATTTGAAGTGGATCATAGACCCAAATTTGAAAAACAAAAACAATGAAAGGGTGAAAGGGGCCACATAGGAAAACCTCCTTTTGATTCTGAGATAGGCAAAAGATTTCATAAACAGGATGCAAAAACACCGAAGAAAAAAATTCTAATATGACCTAATTAAAATGAGGACTTTATGTTCATCAAAAAGGAAAAGGAAAACAAAGAATGTATGTTCATTAAAAATGGAAAGGTAAACTATCAACAGGGAAAAGATATTTAAAACTTGTGTTTAACCAAGAACAGATTCAGGATATACAGCTCAAAAATAAAAAAGACAATCCACTAAAAAACCCAAGCTAAAGACTTCACAAAAGAAGACCTATCAATAGCAAATGACATCAGGAAAATACAGATTAAAACAAGACACACCCACAAACACAACTAGAATTGAGAAGACTTAAGCCCTAAAATGGCAGAAGCCTAGGCTGAGCTCAAAGATTTCTGCCCCCTGGTATCCATGTCTCATATAAGTCCGCTCCCCCTGAGTGTGGGCAGGACCTGTGGATGTGATTGATGTCACTCCTATGATTAGGTTATACGACATGCCAAAGCAGGAGAGATTTTGCAAACGTAAGTAGGGTCTCTAATCAGTTTAACTTTGAGTTCATCACAAAGGAGACTACCCTAGGTTGGGCTACCATAATCAGGAGAGTCATTCCAAAAAAAAGGGGGCGGTTGCCCAGAGTTTAGAGATATTTTCTTGCTGGCCCTCTAGGAGCAAACTGCCATGAGTTCTGCAGCTGTGCCGAAATGATTTTGACCAAAAGTTCTGTGTGCCCTTTTAGAAGGGCGCCCCAGCTCCCACGACCTTTCCAAAGCACCCCACACACAACCCGTCTCCAAACCATCCAAGCTGGGGTGGGGGGATAGATCAGCTCCCAGAGGACAGGCACTTTGCTGCTTCTAGCGTCTTACACAGAACCTCACACATTGCAAGAACTCGGCACATTTTAAATTAAATTATTGAGACACAATCCTTGAAGTTGGGATCTAAAATCAATGGCCCCTACATCTGATAAAAAGTTTGTGTGACTCCCTGGGTTTTTATTACCCATTTCTATGCATGACTTAGCTGCATGTAGCTACCGTTAGGGAAATGCAGGATTTGTGAAGTTAACATTTCTCCATATCCTCACCTAAATTTAAAGCAAATTTTGTTTATTATTGATCTTTTGCAATTTTGTTGGTACTGCTATAGAGTAGATTGCATTGCTCAAATCCTTATAGGACTGTACTAGGCTACATGATGTACCATTATTTGATCATTTTGACTTAATAAAATGCCAGTCTCAAATACTTTGACTGAATGCTCCTCTGAGCCTTTGATGTCCAGCTTGATCATTTTCTCCAGCCAATGAAAAGTGAGCAGCAGTGGCAGAGTCACTTCTGAGCCATTTTAGGAGTGACGGCATGTTGGCCTGGATCTTAGTGTAGTAGGGCCCCTCCCAAAGGAATGTGGTGAGGACCTTCACAGGACGAAGGAAGGCAATGATGTGGCTCAATCAGTTCCTGTGTACACGTGTAGTTCTCACACAGCTCTGTAACATAAACTGTACCCAATCAGGCTGTAGTATGTTACCATGTTACCACATAAGGGAAACAAAGAAACAGAAACTGCATAAAAAGTGAAACCTCCCTATGAGTGGGCTAGCCTTTGAATGAGAATCTGCTGCATCAGTGCTAGCAGGAATAAAAGCTGCCTCCTCCTAAAAGCTTCCTGGAAAAAAACCTCCATGTCCCATCTCTGTGGTCTCTCTGTATGAGAATCCTATAACATTATCTCTCAGCCATGAACACCAGCCATTTTCCAATACAGACTGCTCAATTTGCTTGGGTCCTGGGTGAAAAATGGCAAAGAGAGAAGGCATCACGCAACCTACAGCAGACATATAGCATAATGGATCAATAAACCACAGATATTTGGGGGCATTCAGTAGTAACTGTTGTACATTTAGGGACAAGAATCAACTACGAGCCACGTGTGTTGTCAGGAAAAATCCTAGAACAATTAAGGCTCCATTAAAGCTGCCACAGAGTTGTTTCCAGAATCAGAATGAAACCCAGTAGCACATGGGTGCTAATCACTTGCCTTGGGGACCCTTATGTCATGAGGATGGCCCCAAGCACAGGCAGCAGAAAGTTGGAGATAACTAGATCATGTGAGGCTTTTATAGACGGTGAGACATAGAGCAGTGAAGACTACAGATGCAAAGCCATCAAAGATATTTCTGCAGGGAAGTAGCAATTCTGAAATTTTAAATGTTGTGAGGCCTTGTTGACCAGAAAATAGATTGTAGAAAGAATAGAAATAGGGATGGAATAGAAATTCTTTCAGCAATCATAAATTACTATTATGGACAGCTAAGTTAGGTAGAAACATTATAGGCAGTCTGGCTGGGATGAGCCCTAGAGGGAGTCAGTGCAGAGGATGAGAACACATTACAACTGTGGCTGGAGGCACATCTGTTGAAGGCCAGGCCTCCAGATAAAGATGGAAAGACCAGGCCTACGTGCCTCCTCAGGGGATAAGATAATTAGTATCACCTGGTCCAATAAAAACTAGATAGATATCAGTCACCCCTGCTGGGTAACCAGGACCTCTTGATCCATCCTTTCCTGAAAAGGTCTTTGTTCTTTCCATGTACACTTGGTATGTGACCTGCTTCCCCATTCCATCAGTAACCTAAGTGGCTATACTTGTAATCTTGTTGGTTGATCATAGTTTTGACCAACATTGTATTCACCTCTTTTTTTTGCTCTATAAAACTTCCTTTGAGAAGTGTGGTTCCTGGCAACCCATTCGGGTCCCCTCCTGCCTCTCAGGAGCTATTTCTCTCAATAAATTTTTCCTACTCTTAACCTCCATTGTTTGTTAGAATTCATTCTTTGATTTTTAGGGAACATGAATTCAGGGTATCTGACATCTAGCAGGTTGGGAGTTATGTTATTTCTCCATATCATTACCAATACCAACAAAAGGAAAAAAAACCCTAAATAGACTAGTGCCTATAGAGAAAAAGAAATATTTTAAAACAAATAAGAACCTCCTCTGGAAAACTCAAGGCCTAATGGTTTCATGACTGAATTATTTGACACTTTAAGTGAACATATAATTTCATGTTCTTTCAAGTATAGAAAACAAATGAAAAGGTTCCCACTTAATTTTACATAGCCAGCCCACACCAATACTAAAATTTGTCAAAAATAGCATCCCTTCTCAAAAAAGTTCTACAAATCAACATAATTTATGAATACAAGTTAGAATTACTAAAGATAACAAACCCATCTGGTGTTAAAGAATATAATACAAGTGAAAGAATAGCTTACTATTAAGAATGGCATACTATTATAAGGTGTCTTATCTGAATTTATCCTATCATTTCATAAATTGCCAAGAAGTCTAATAAAATTTTGTATCCATGTTTGAGGGAAATAGTGGGGGATAAAAAATTAGGAACTTTGTTAACACAGTAAAGAATATCTCAAGTCAACAACCGGCATCATACAAAATAACAGAAAATGTTCACATTAATATCTGGACTAAAGTAAAAATGCCTAGCTCTAGAAATTCTAGCCAACACAGTAAAAAAATACCAAAAATAAAAATTAGGAAGAAGGAAGTAAAAGGATCATTTATTTATTTATTTATTTTTAAATTTTTTTTCTGGTACCGGGGATCAAACTTAGGTCCTTGTGCTTGCGCAGCAGGTGGCGAAACAACTGAGCTAAATCCCAGGCCCAAGGATCATTTATTGTAGATGATACTATTGTATTACTAAAACAAGGTAATTATCTAAAACATATTGGCAGTTCAGTATGGTTGCTAATTTAAAAGATTAATTTACATGAGTTATAATTTCACTACAGACCTCAATAAGCAGTTAAAAAATAACAGAAAAAAGATGCCCTTCAATGGAACTAAAACTATAAATAGAAAAATTACATATAATAAAATATAAATAAATCTAACACAAATATTTAAAAAAATAAATAGAACTACCTAGACATTTACTGAACAAAAACATACAAGAGCTCTATGAGAACAATTACTGAAGGACTTAAAGACTTGGCCAAATGGAAAGAGGTACAATAATAATCCTAGATAAGAAAATTACTATGTATCTGCAATTTTATGAGTGCTTAGACTGTAATACTGACATTTTCCCAGCTCACGGGCTTTCTTGTTGATTTCAGGGCCTCACTCCCACAGCAAAGTTCTCAGGCTTTATCTGATGATCCCCACAGTATTTCACATCGCACACAAACAGGGATGCTCTGCTCCCCTTCTGCAGCGATCCGAGTCAGCTGTTGGCAAACTCTCCCCTACCCTGCTCAACCCACACCAGGGCCAGCTGTGCACAGGAAGGGGACTGGGCTGGGGAGAGTGCGCCTTCCCCAGTGTGCTGCAGCAAGCCTTCCTTCTCACTCCCCCGACTTCAAAAACACTTGAAGCAGTGGTATACTGGTAAATATTTAACAACCAGTCTCTAAGGGAAAAATATTATACATTTTACTGATATCGCGGATATGTAAGACATGATTTACAAATAATATGTAATATTCATTAAGCCCATTTCCTTTTATTTTTGGACAACTTGCAATTTTAAAAAATGGTGTTTACATTTTTGAATGATTGAAAAAGAAAATATTATTTCATGACACATGAAAATTATGTGAAATTCAAATTTCAGTACCTGCAAACAAAGTATATATTAGTTATATTAGAGCATGGCCTTGTTCATGTATTTAAATATTATCTTTGGTTGCTTTTGCTCTATAACAGCAGAATTAGTTGTGACAGACTGTATGGCCTACAATGCCTAAAACATTTACCATCTGGCCCTTCACAGAAAAAGTTTGCCAACCCCTCACCTAGAAAATCATCGAAACAGTGATTTGTGACCTAAGTTGAAGCATTTGCTAACGTCCATGTTTTAAATGCTCTTACTGTGCCAATGTTACACATCAATGTGACACCATTGAATGTGGAATTAGGAAGAGATGCACAGTAGCACACCATTATATACTTTACTCAAAACAATAGATGAAAAAAAACCCTCAAGAGCAGAGATAACAGTGAGGGGTAGTAAAATTAGTAGGAAGTGATGAGTTTAAGTATTTATTACCTTTGTTCTTAATATAATTAATTCAATTGTAAGTTGGTAGTTTAATTTTTTTTTCTGGTACCAGGTATCAAACTCAGGACCTTGCACTTGCGAAGTAGGTGCCGCGCCACTGAGCTAAATCCCTGGTCCCTGGTTTAATTTTTGTTGTTTTTTGTTTTGGTACCAGGGATCGAACTCAGGACCTTGTGCTTGTGAGGCAGGCAGTGGCACCACTGAGCTAAATCCCTGGCCCAGCCTGGTTTAATTTTTAATAATGTTTACCAGCCAGCTTGCCAAGATTCCTGAAAATTTAACAATTGGCTCTCACTAGCTAGCCCCGGCATACTGCCTATTTGAAGTGACCAGTGGTGGCGGGGATGTTAGCTCTTGTGGCTCCACAGGTTCCACAGAAATGGGCTGAATACGCTTCTGTGTGTCCCACTCTGCCATTGTGGTCCTGAATCAGTTGCACTTCTTGTCAGCCCCACTTTCAAAATGCAAATGCTGTTCACGGCCTTGAGATGAGAGCACCACACAATCTTTCTCTCCCCTCCACATCTACAGCTTCCTTGAGACAAAGCTTCTTCCACAAAGGCAGAGTTTCCTGGGCAGTTCTTAGTTGGTGGAATCTCTGTCCGGTTACCAAGCACAGACAGGGCTGAAGTCTGAATGTTGATGTCCCCGCAAAATTTATATGTTGGATCCCAAGACCCAGTGTGATAGATAGTCTTAAGGAGTAGGCTTTTGGGAAGTTATATTATGTGGGTTCTCATTAGTTACTGCGACTTCCTCCTCAGAGCTTTTAATATTACAGTGCCCCAGGCTCATTCTGTGGTTCTCCTCACCTTCTCAAATGGTGGTCTCATCCAGTCTCATGACTTTAAGTAGCATGTAATATGTTGAAGTCTCTCAAATTTTTATTTCCAATTATTTCTCTCAATTGCAAATGTGCGTATTCAACTGCCTGCCTGAAATTTCTACTCGAATGTCTTTTTTTATTTTCCTCCCAAATTTTATTATGAAAAATTTCAAACATAGAGCAAAATTTAAGGTACTTTTCCACCACCTGGTACCATGAACATTTTGCTAACCTTACTTTTCACATATTTACCAATTTATCCATTCCTTTCTCCATCCATGAAGCCATTATGTTATTTGGTGTGTTTTAATTGTAGACATCAGTACACTTCTCCCTAAATAATTCTTATACATGTCATTAGAATTTAATTTCATATTGATACATATTTGCAGTATGTAATGATTACATTTATAGTGGGGAAGTTCATACGTGTAAATGCAGACATCTTAATTCTTTCTTTGTCTCCCTCCCCTCCCACTCCTCCATGCTCCCTTCAACTCTTGTTCCTCTTCCTATTTGTAAAAGCTCTATTTCTATTCTTTCTTTTTTCATCCTTTTCCCTTACTTACCTCCCCCTCCCCCATCTCTTGTTCCTCTTCCCATTTGAAAAAGATCTCCCTACTTCCTTTTATTTCGCTCTTTATATTTTGGGTTCTTCATATAAGAGAGACTCTGTGTGTGTGTGTGTGTGTGTGTGTGTGATTTATTGACCTAACATTATGTTCTTGAGGTGTATCTTCTTTATGGCAGAGTAGTACTCTACTGTATATAAATACCACCTTTTCTTTATCCATTCACCTGTTGACAGGCATGTAGGCTGTTTCCAAGATTTAGCTATTATAAATTATGCTGCTAATAAACATGGGTATGCATGTATCACTGTAATATGATGACTTTAAGTCTTTCATGAAGATATCTAGAAAGGGAATACCTGGGTCAAATGGAATTTCTAGTTGTAGTTTTTTGGAGAATCGCCATAGTGGTTGTATTAGTTTACAATCCTACCAACAATGTACAAAGTTTCCTTTTTCCCTGCAGCCTCACCAGCATTTATTATTGATTCATTTCTTGATGATGGTCATTCTTTTTGGAGTGAGATGGTATCTCAGAATTGTTTTAATTTGCATTTCTTTAGTGGTCAGTGACACTGAATACTCTTGCATGGAGTTATCGGCCATTTGTACTACTTATTCTGAGAAATATCCCTATTCATTTTTCCCCATTAACTTTATTGGTACATTTTAGGT
>NW_004624737.1:24292606-24328434 GCF_000247695.1 Heterocephalus glaber
TTTGTATCTGTTTTATGGATTCCATTTGTTTCCTATGTTGGGATTCCATCATATTCCTCAGATCCTCTATTTTTTTTAATCTGTGTCCTCTCTATATTTATTAATCATGTCTTGCACCATGAGCAAAATTGTTGCTGTTATCTGATTAATTATTTCTGATTTCATTTTTCCCAGATCCTCTTTTGTTGCCAGTTAAGAGAGTCCAGGTGGTTGAGTATCAGAGTGTTCCATCTCGTTTACCTTTGGGGTTGCTATAGGTGATCCAGAAGTCTGGTTTTTTTTGTTTTTGTTTTTTTTTGGTACCGGGGATCGAACTCGGGTCCTTGCGCTTGCGCAGCAGGCGGCAAAACCACTGAGCTAAATCCCCAGCCCCAGAAGTCTGTTTTTGAGGCTTGTTTATGTGTCTTCTCATTTCCACGGGGGGGGGAGGAGTTGCTTCTGGCACCCACGTGGCTCACCTTCTCTGCCCTAGGAGCCTGGGATGGGGGCGGGGAGCTTCCTTCTGGGTGCTGGGACTGGCTGAGCTTCACTGCCCTAGGAGCCAGGGATGGCCTCCCTATTCATTTTGGTTGTGCAGTTTTTGATTGGGTCTTTTATCTGAGGGGGCAATTTTCTTTTAGTTCTTTATACATTCTAGATGTTAGCCTAGATGTTCTATATATTCATCTATATATTCTAGATGTTCAAGGAATAGCTGGCAAAAATTTTTTCCCATTCCGTAGGTCGTCTCTTCACTCTGTTGGTTGTTTCCTTTGCTATGCAGAAGCTTTTTAATTTGCTATAATCCTATTTGTTGATTCTTGGTATTATTTCTTGTGCCACTGATCCTCTGTTCAGAAAGTCCCACGCCTATGTTTTCAAGAGTCTTACTTATTTTATCTTCCAGCAGGTTGTTTCTATTTTAACATTTAGATCTTTGATCCATTTTGATTTTAGTTTAGTATATTGTGAGATATGAGTCTACACTCAGTCTTCTGCATGTGGATATCCACTTTTCCCAGCACCTTTTATTAAAGAGGCTACCTTTCCTCCAGGATAACTGTTTGGCCCCTTTGTCAAAGATCAAAGAAGTGAATGTGTCTGTCTGGGGTTGTTTCTGCCACATCTATTCTGTTCCATTGATCTATATGTCTGTTTTTGTGCCAGTACCATGCTGTTTTCATCACTTTAGCTTTGTAACATGACTTCAGATCTGGGATTGTGATGCCTTCTGCTTTGCTATTGTTAGCCAGAAGTGCTTTTGCTATTCTGGGTCTCTTTTGGTTCCATATGGATTTTTGGATTGTTTTCTCTAGAGCTGTGAAGAATGCTGTTGATATTTTGATTAGGAATACATTAAATTATATATCAGTTTTGGAACTATAGCCATTTTGACTATATTGGTTCTGCCTATCTAGGAACATGGGATATCTTTCCATTTTTTGATATCCCCTTCAATCTCCTTTTTCATAATGATGTCATTTTCAATGTAGAGGTCTTTTACTCCCATGGTTAGGTTAATTCCCAAGTATTTTATTTTTCTTGATGGTACCGATGGTATTGTTTTCCCAATTTCTTAAGTGAGTGCATTATTAGTGTATAATATCATTATCGATTTTGTATCCTGCTACATTGCTGAACCTGGTCATTAATTCTAGGAGTCTTTTAGTGAAATTTTTTGGGTCTTGTAAGCAGAGTACCATGCCATTTGAATGTCTTAACAGGCAGGTAAACCTAATATATTTAATACTGCAATCATGATCTTTTCCTTCAAGCCTGCTTTACCTACAGATTTACTACATCAGTCCATAGCTTCTGTTTGCTTCTAGTTGTTCAGGCCAAACTTGCCCTTATCCTTAATGTCTCACTTTCTCTCACTGGAAAATCTTCCACCTTCTATACTTCAACAGGCAAAAGGAAGGTGTGAGGAAGAGAACATGACTGATAACGTGAACAAAGACTATGAGCATGATGCCTGTGAAAGTCACCAAAAATAGATGTTATTGGAACCAAAGGCTCTTATTTAGAAATAACAGTAAATAAGTTTAGGGAGAGAATAGATTATTTGTATATTATGAAGGTACCAAAGAGAGGCGCGCACACACACACACACACACACACACACACACACACCCCTCCATGTGGTGAGTCCCTATATCATAAAAGTTCCTCATATTCCTTACTTCACTCTCACCCTTCCCCCTAAAGAAAACTATGGGGAGAGGAAGGGAGGAAGAAGCAATAAATTTTCAAAAGAATGTTATGCATCAATTAAAACCCTTCAAATTCCAAATCAATATTTACATATTTATCACCGTGTCATACCAGCTGTTACATGGAAGGATCCTTTTATCTTTTGGGACTTCCTAAAGGCCCTATCTACCACATTGTTTCTTCCCCACACCATTTTTTGACCATCTTAGTGCTTGGATGTGTAGTTTTCCACACTAGATTTCATCACATATTACATTTTCCTAGAGCTCCTACTGGTATGTGCTACATGTTGTACAGTGAAGACTCAGATTTGATCAAGACTTCAACAGGTCAAGGCTTTTTCGCACAGGAGAACCCTTGGCCTTTAACCTACCTTACACCAAGTGATCATCTTTATAACAAGTCCCTACAACTATTTCTAATGCAAGAACTTGGCATTGTAATCTGGTTATTTTACTTAAATATTTATTTATCTTATTTTGGTAACTTTATTAATTCATATAATGTCAAATGTCAGAGCCTGAAATCTTTCAAGGAAGATTATGATCAGGATACTTACCTATTATTGATTCTCAAAAGTTAAATTTTAATGGAATGTATAAAAAAATCCTCATTTGAAATATCATGGTTCTGGAAAATAGTGAATGAAAATTCCACTCATTTAATAATCTGGAGATAAAATAAAGGAAGAGCACTTTTCAAGACTCCTTCTGAAGCAGTAATATCGTAGAGGTTAAGAGCCCAAACTGGTATAGGAAGATTGGATTTGAAACCTAATGTGACTTTGAGCAAGTGACTAAGTCTGTTTCTAAACCATACCATAGCAGATGGATGTGACCTCAATAGGGCAACAATAAGGGATTATTGTAATGATAGGATTGTTTTACCTCTTGACTGTATCAGTCAATATCATAATTATGTTGTATGATAGTTTTCCAAATGTCATCATTGGGTGAAACGGAGTAAAGGGTATACAAGATCTGTGCTTACAGCCACTGTGATACTACAGTTATCTCCAAATCAAAGCTTAATTTAAAAAGCCATCTGTAATTTGTGGCATAACTTTGATATTAATTTCAAAAACGATCCTAGGCAACCACATATCTTTAATTATGTCAGGGGAAATAAAATGAAATTAATACCAAATTACTATCAATTTAGCAATGGGCTAACCAGAAGGTGGCGCTCGTATTACATCAATTGGCAACAGTAAGGTACTAGAATATTATCAGTTAAAATTGTAAATATTGGGGCCCGGGATTTAGCTCAGTGGTGTCTCCGCCTGCTGCGCAAGCTCAATGAGCCGAGTTCGATACCCGGTACCCCGCCCCCCCCCAAATTGTAAATACTAACCTCAGCATTATTAGCAGTATTTTCGATACATGTCCTGATGTTTGAGAAAAACAACTTTCGAAAATCATTTAAAAACAATCGGTTTTGAATCTCTAAAATATTGAAGTTAGCGGCCCAGGGATTTAGCTCAGTGGCACAGCGCCTGCCCCTCGCAAGGTCCCCGGTACCCCCCCCCAAGTTGAAGTTAGCACGTGGAAAGTACAAACCATTTAATCAAGTATAATTTTAATCATGTCCTGTATGAAGGGTCAAACTCTCTTAAACACAAGGAAAGTCTAGTATTGTAATGTCAAATTTAGTATTTGTTAGCTCTTTTCTTTTTTTTTGGTACCCGGAGATCGAACTCGGGACCTTGAGCTTCCGAGGAGGTCGACAGAACCACTGAGCTAAATCCCCGGCCCAGATCTTTTTACTTATTGATTGATTCATTGATTGATTGATTGATGTTCTGAAAGCTGTGTTTATTCAAGTATCAATTTACATTCTGCAAAATCTACTAAACATGAGATCTGACAAATGCATAATCATGTAACCACCACCATAATCAAGTAGAACAATTGTGGAACAAGATGTGAAGGCAAAAAAATCTCTTGGAATCAATTCATGTTGCCAAAGGGATTAAAATCTAATCACTAAAATGACCTTTTGCATATAAAATACACAGGACCATGTTTTTAAAAAGCGAGATACTTTAGTTATGAAATAGCTAGTTAGAATTGTTTTGACCTTAATGTACTAATCTTTGTAGAGTATATGAATCAAGATAGTTTCAGACTAGGACTAGATGATTAAAAAAAAAAAAATGGAATTCTACAGAAATTAGTCTCTCCGGGACCAACTGCACTAAAAGGCAAAGGCACAAAATTCTCAGATATCTGTTCCTATGTGTAACTGGACCTGTCTCAAAATTCACCCCTGCTACAATAGGCATAGGGCAAAAACTCTATTTTGCATACAGATACACCTTTTCTACTTGAAAAGCTTCACCAGTTCTTCCAAGCACCAGACCTTATGTTTATCAACATCTTGAACTCCACTGAGCACAGGAGCGCGCGCGGCCGGAAAAAAAAAAAAAAAAAAAAAAGATCTTTTTATTTTTGATACAACTATTTTCTGATTCACCAACTGTGGCAGGGTCTCACTGTGTTGCCCAGTGGTTTTGAACTCTAGGGCTCAAGTGATCCTTCGGAGTAGCTGTAATTACAGGTATATGCCACTGTGCCTGGCTTATTAATAGAATTTTTGATTAAGACACAAACACCATGCTAAGAAAATTCTCAAACTGTGGAGGAAGGGGTTTCCCTTTAGAATTTCCCTTTATATTTAAAAAAAAAAATTACTGCATGGTTAGTTTTGGGGAATTGGTCTATGATGATATATCTTGATCATTTTCAATCCGTTTACTCCTCTCTCCCTTTCTTCTCTTCTCCCCAGGATTCCCTCCCCTATTTCCAAGAATCCACCTTGTAGTTTTCTATTTCTCCTTTACTTTATTCATTTATCTTACGTTTCTCATACTTAGAGAAAACATGCGATATTTGAGTCTTGCTTACTTTGCCTAACATGATGGACTCCAGTTCAATCCATTTTCCTGTAAATGACTTCATTTTATTTTTTACGGTTCAATAAACTATATTTTTGTATTCTTCATGATAGCCATTCTGGTCGGAGTGAGATGAATTGTCAAGGTAGCTTTGATTTGCATTTCTCTGGTGGCTAAAGGTGGCAAGGTTTTTTTTTTCTTTCCATACACTTACTGGCCATTTGTACTTCTTTTGAAGAGTGTCTATTCAGGTCATTTGCCATTTTTTTGATTGGGTTGTGTTTTGGGGGGGGGTCCATTTTTTGAGTTTATATATTCTAGATATTAATCCTCTATCAGAAGAATAGCTAGCAATTTTTGCCTATGCAGAAGGCTCTCTTCACTGTTGTTTCCCTTTGCTGTGCAGAAAAGCTTATTTTGATATAATCCCATTTATTGACTCTTGGTATTATTCCCAGTGCTACTGGAATTCTATTCATGTCTTTACCTGTGCACATGGGTTCAAGCGCTTCCCAGCAGCTTCAAAGAGTATATGTGTAACTATGCTTTGATCCATTCTGATTTGATTTTAGTGAGATAGGGATATCTTCTGCACGTGGATATCCAGTTCTCCCAGCAACCACTTGTTAAACAGGCTATCTTTTCTCCGGGATGTTTTTGGCTCCTTTGTCAAAAATCAGATATCTATAGGTTTATGGCTTTCCTTCTGTCTTTATTCCACTGGTCTACATGTCTATTTTTGTGCCAATATCGTGTTGTTTTTGTTACTGTGGCTTGGTATTATGCCTCCACCATTGCTTTTTGCTTGAGATTGTTTTTGGTTATTTTGGGTCTTTTTTGTTTTTTAACTTTGTGGGTTTTTAAAAATTCTATATGAATTTGGGGATTTTTTCTAGCTGTGTGAAGAATGTTGTTGGTATTTTAATAGCAATTGCATTGAATCTGTGGACTGCTTTTGGTAAGGTAATATGGCCATTTTGCAATATTAGTTCTGCTGATCCATGCACAAGGAGGTTCTTTCCATTTTCTAATGTCTTCAATTTCTTTCTTCAGTGTTCTGTAGTTTTCATGGTAGTTTTTTGTTCTGTTTGGCAGTATTGAATATTGAACCTAGGGGCTCATATTGAACTACAGCCCCAGCCCTTTTTAAATTTTGATGGCTAAGTGGCTAACTTGCCCAAGGCTGTGCTCAAACTTAACGATCCTCCTACCTCAGCGTCCCAGAGTGCTGGGATTACAGGCAGGTGCCACCATGCTCAGCCAGAATGTGGTTTTTAATTAAGTAAAATAAGCAAGTTCTGTTTTCCAATAAACATTTTTACTTGTACCATTTCACATGAAGCTGTGCCTTAAAAATTCACAGATCTGGTTTCTTTTTAAGATTATCATATAGTCTTCATATGTGTAAATTCAAATTTGGTTAACTAACCAAAAACACTCTATACTAGTTCTGTTTACTTGTTTAAATAGATAGCTGAACTAAAATGAAATGAGAAGTTAGAATGAATTCTGAGCAGTTTATTATCAAGTCATTACAGTGTTCAACCAGATCAACATATAAAGATAAAAGACATTAACAGTAAACATTGAGAGGTACACATTCCCATTCTGAAAGAAGACATGTTATATACACAGAAAAAAAATGCAGCAAGTATTAAAGTATTCAAAGTAATTTTTGACACTTCAGATGTGACATATTTACAAGAAAAATGTAAGTTTTAAAATAATTAAATAATTTCCAGACTTATAAAAAAATTGAGATAAATATTAGGAGACCCTGACAATCACAAAACATTTTCCTACGAAATAGGGTAGGTTCTATAAAAAGTTCCAAAATAGACCTAATATTTTGCCACCATGAAACATATCAAATTACCAATACCAAAATATGCTAAAATGAACATGCAATGTGGAAGATGTACCAAAGAAAACAGCATTAGGCTCTTGAATATTGCAAAGTGTCTATACATATTTCTTAGGTGTATTTATAAACACTTGATCTTAGCCAAAAGGCCGAGAAGCGATAGGTGTATTTATAAAAAAGGAACTTTGTTTCAAAAGAGCCATTAAAATGTATGTCAGCAGAAAAAGTGATCACTACTTAAAACCTTTTCATTCTAACATTTTCAAATGTAGTTGCAAAAGCAAAAAATCTGTAAGTTAAAAAAATATTAGCTTATGAATAAAAGTCGGTGCATTCTTATACACATGGATTTTAAAACTAAAACTGAGTAATTCTAGAATGATGCATCTTAACTTCTGGACTCTACTACTGGAGTAGGAAATTCCTTTTTCTTCTCTCACAAATAAGAAGTCATCTTAGAAAATGAAAAGAAACAGTGATATGTATGAATTCAAAACAAAACAGCACTGTAAAATAGTAAAATATCATAAAATAGCAGCATGTGAAATTCAAGACTGTTTTTCTTAAAGCAAACTGTGAAGGACTGAATTGCAAAATGGTACTTGTTCAAACTCGTCTATCATTCTACAACTGAAACTAAGAATTCTTTATGTAGGTGCTTATACTCATGATATCCCCATGATTAAATGTATACTCAAATTTGTTTTTTAAAACATATATATTGCACATGTAGAAAAATACCAGAATTTTGGTATCTCTAACATAAAATGCTATCTCATTTAACACATTAAACTATGCTACTGAAAAACTATTTTATTCCAATATTTAAAGCCAATCATGTAGGATTTTTGAGCACATTAATCTCAAAACATTCCTAAACAAGATGAAAAAACACAGGCACTTGAATATAGGTTATTAGTGACAACAAGTAGAGGCCACAACAATTTCATGAGTAAGGGCAGGTACGTCTTTACATATAAACTTGAGGTCTTCTACTGATCCAAGAAGAGGAATAAGAACTATTTACAAAACTTTGATAAAATCAAAACTCCCAAAAGTTTCTATGTAATTTTCACTGAATGAAGCACTAACCACCGCAAGTCCTAGGCCTTTTCAACCAAACATCTCAAATATAATTGAATTCTCGTTTTTTCTTTTTTCCATCATCCTTACCAAAGATCTAGTCATAGCTTCTATGCAAAATTTATCACTCACCTCAAAATTCAGGGCATCAAAAATGGTTATAATTTCAAAATAGTCCAATTGCAGTAAAAATTTTGCAGCACCACAGACATTGTAAGTTTAGGAATCTTAGTCTGGCAATAATTCACTTGGTAATATTAATAAGAATGTAAATACTGAACATTTAATAGGAAGTCATAGTAGTACTTTTTAAAGGACCAAAATAATTAAGCATTTTTAATGTTTTAAGTTGCTAAATATTTAAACTGTCAAAGTCACTAGGGAAAAAAAAGTATCACACATTTTTACCACCCAAATGAAGATACACAAATCTTCAGACAGTTGATACTGAGACAATTAGGGTTTTTTTTCCTCTTAAAGAAATTACATTTAGTTTGGCTGCTCCCTAGATTCTTGGTTTACCAGCTTAAGAGTGTATCTAAGAGGCAGTATAATATGTATTAAAAACCACTTCAACCTTTATCATCTTTGGCTAGAAGCCTCATGAAAGGACACTGAAGGACAGAAGGGGCAATCAGGCCCCCACATGCTTCCAGCTTACACATCACTGACTGGAAGGCTTGCATCATCCAAGTCCACTGGGTCATGATCTTTTTTCTGAGGGCCATTTTGAGGTTTTAGTAGAGCTTGTTCAGTCACTTTGGAAGCTGGTTCTCTTGGAGAGACAGTCTGGACCTTGAAGTTCCCTGGCTTGACCTTGGTAAGAGATTCGTGAAATCCTCGCTTCTCCATGGTAAAGCTTGAGACCAGAGAGTTGCTGCGAGAGACTGTGGAATGTGAGGTGGCTGCTGTTGCGCTGGCAGAACGGAGAGTGTGTTTGGATTCTGAAGGACAGGTGGAATGCTCCTGGAAAAAGGAGTGGTGGTCAGATACAGTCAATCATTAACCACAAGGTTAGTAACTTAGTGTGAGACTTGATTCTCTGAAAAACAAACAACACACTCACACACACACACACCCACATAAAGCAGAAGCATGAGCCATGCAGCATAAATGTGCAAGTTCTTTCCCAAAGCGATGCATTTTAAGGGTAAGTTTAAAGCAATGACAGCCAGTAACCATTTGCACTAAAGAAACCAGTTCTTTCACCAAAGTTGAGTCTGGCAGCTTATGAGACTTTGAAGACTTAGCCAGCCTAAAGTAGGATACAGTGTTCCAACTGCAACTGAACTGTGTTTAAAAGTAACATTATCAGATTTACCATTTGGGTCTACTCTCAACTGACAATGGGATTTATACCACATATTTTAGAAAGATAAAAATAAAATGCAGAATGTAAAAGTGAAATCAGGCTGTAAATTTATTTAATAAGCAGGAATCAAGGTTTTTCAAACATTTGTCTAGCATTCTGATAAAACTTAGTATTTGCTTCCTTAAGCTTCACTGCAAACCAGTAACAACAGTCTTTTTACTTAATTTCATTTACTTTTGAATATGTCACACATTCATATGGTTTAAGATTTTAAAAGGGTACCTATTTAATAATGTTTGAAGCTTTGATGAACTAATATCAGTTGTATTAAGTTTAATATGCTTCTAACTAGATCCTTGAAGATGTCTCTAAGTATGACCATTCTGAATACATTGCACAATATGGTTCCTAATATATTGTGTTTATGATACCAGTGGCTTTGAAATCAGAGTGCTAAAAATTACCAAAACACTAGAGAATCCTACTACATGGCTAAAGTTCACCAGATATTTAAAATAATTTGCAAATTTATAGTAATATAGGGTTTGCATATATTATTAAAACAAAGGTGCATTTCAAATGTTGTATAAAATTAAAACTTGCAGTAACTCAGTGAAAGAATTTTTAGAAGCTAGCTTAATGTCCCTTTCCATTAGTAAAGTTGTATTTTTATTATCATTTTTTAAATATATATGTTCAACCTGATAACTACAGCGAAATAGTTCGAATTAGTGTTGACAAAATCAGTTATGACAACTGCAAAAGGCAGTCTGGTTAACTCAACTTTCTCTGATCAGCTGTAAGTAGTGAGTAAGTCCAGGCCCTCTACTAAGAAGGCACGTTTGCGTGAGAGCCCACATACGTGCTGCATTCACCAGCTCTTGATGTATACCTCTGTATACAAGGGTTCGACAGCCTTCTGGCCTGCCGCATCTGGAACACAGTGCAAAGATTAGAGTTAACCTATACTTGGGAGAGGGAGGAAAAGAGAAAGTTCTGCTGACAGTCATAGCTAGATAGTCCAATTTGCCCCCACCACAAAGCACAAAACACAAACACCCTTCTCCAACTCTTCCTCTTCCCAACAGACATTGTTTTTGCAGAGAATCTCATATTTGACTGCTGAAAAAGTCATATAAATGCAGTTACAAAATTAATACCTATGAAAGTGACTTCTTAGATACTCCAAAAAAATATATATAAGTAGAACAATAAGCAATTGAGAAATGAGAAAGGTATATTTCTATTTACTGATCTCTGGTTATCACTACTAGGAATCTAGTAAAAGGTAATATTACTATCAGGAAAGATTTTTAACAGTATCAAATATCTAGTACATATAAAGAATCTAGGTGATAAAGACTATAGTTCATATTAGATTTCTTTTTGCTGATGACACTGCTACACTGCTATAATTTTTCATTTTTCACTGGGATTTGTACTTTCAGTTCAGAGATAAGTGGCAAAAATATTCCAAAGTAAAATTTACTTCTTAATGAAGTATTTGAACTTGAGAAATATTTTTCTTCCTATTTCTTTTATTATCATACTATCACAAAGGTAATTATGGAAGTTTTCAGAAGCAGAGTTTTATATAAAGCTGCTAGAAAATAAGAATTAAAAAAAAGAAATGGAAAATCCTGAACGGGAGCACTAAATGTATTTAAGGCTCCAGCCTGTGTAGTGGCCTTATGGTATTAAGCCAATAAACAAGCAAAAAAACAAACAAGCTTAACTGAAATGAGGAAGTCAGGAAAAAAAAATAGAGATATCACAAAACTGTGTAATGTAAGAAATAAAGGTACCTAAAACAATTAGGCCAAATACCATAATAAGTGTCTAAGTTAATACTAAATTGAGACCTACTGACAAGTAATAATTGCTAAAAAAAGCAAGGAAAAAGTTTATTCTTTAGTTGGCCTATTTGTGCATTTAACACAATACAATGCACTAAAAGTTATGTATACATAACACTACAAGGAAGCATTAAATTAGAAATGGATTATTTTTTGCAAGTCCAATTGGTATGAAAGTCAACATGCAAATAAATTTCAATAAAGAAACAAGGATTAGGGGGAGAGGAAGGTAAATAACTCAATAGCCTGGGGGACCTATGGGACTACCACCCTAGAGAGGAGGAAACCTACAGAAGATGCTGATCTGCCAGGTCCCCGCTGTGCTACAATGGCGCCAGAGACCGCTTTAATCCAACTGTGCATCTCTTCGGGGCTATCAGCCTAAAGGAAAGAAAGGACTCATTCAGTCAATTTTTCCTCAAAATTACCTTCTACTTCTATAAATCCAATGCATTTATTCTGCAACTTATATTGTCACCAACAAGATCATTCTAAAGCGACACCCCCCCCCAAATTTTAGAAGCACTTTTTAAAACCTTGTTTTGCCAGCTAAGTTGCTATACAGAGATCTAAACTGTGCACTTAATGTTTTAAGATCAGATACATCAAAAATATCAATGATGACTACCTCTGGGAAGAAATTAAGAAAGCCTTTATTTCCTTCTACCAACTGCTACATTATCTGAATATGCTACAAGAATATATACTTGTGTCATTTAAAAAATTTTGACATTATTTTACATATTTTTCCAGAAATAATTTCTAGTCATACCCTGAATCCTAAAAGGAGTTTTGAAAGTCATATTACAAAATATCATTCCTTGATACGGATTGGCTTCCAATGTGAATTTAAAATCTTACTATGAGGGCTGGGGATTTAGCTCAGTGGTTCTGCCGCCTGCCCTGCAAGCACAAGGTCTCAAGTTCGATCCCCAGTACCAAAAAACAAAATCTTACTATGAAATTAGTCCAATTAAACAGGGGCCTAAGAAGTTGCAGAGATATGATTTCTTACAACCAGAATTCTATGATCCCTTACCTCCATCTAGAAGTAGATCTAGAATCTAAAGTTCAAAAACTTTAAAGACACAGAATGTTTTTGAACTGATGATATTTAACAAAGAATTTCTGAAAGGAAAACTCAAAGCTGGCAAAGGTACATAATGCTTCCATTAATTACTAATGGGAACTGAATTCCAGAAACCAATTTTACAATATAAAAAGGTTCATGCTTTGATGGTTAAACTTAATCTACAACTTATCCTAAAGAAATCAGAAATTCAGAAAAAAAAATTTTTAAAATCAGAAGTTCAGGCAAATTTATACATAAGGATGTTCATCATCACATTATCATAGTAAATGTACAAAAGCTATGTAAATGAAAGTAACAGAATAACACAGAAATAGTTTACCTGTAAAATATCCATACAATAGAGTATGGTACAATTGTAAACATTCAGAAAAATTTTAATGACATGGAGAAACATGACTATAATTATGAAATAAATAGGATTTAACACTATATTTAGTATAACCCCACTTGCTATGAGAAAGGCAACAAGAAACTAAGAATGGTTGCTTAAATGTGGGATTGTTGTTTTCTAAACAACTTTTTTCTTAATTTTTATTTTCAAACTTTTCTGCAGTAGGCATATTAAACTTTTATAAAACAAATGTTCTTTTAAAAAAAGTTTCAATTTAAATAATTCAGTGTGAAAAGTAAAAAGTACATTTTAAACTTAAATACAATAGAACGCTTCCTTTTAGTAAAACAAAGATCTGCTTACTTGTATTAGGAATATTTGAGCTCCCCTTTTTGTAAGATGACAAAAATGATATAACTAAAATTCCAAAATAAGTGTAAAATAATCAAATTTGAATGTAAACATGTAATATCTAAGTTGGAATAGCATTTCTCTAGCTGTAGGAGGTGGGGCATGCATGTAATCCCAGCACTTGGGAAGCTGAGGCAGGAGGATCATTTTGAGTTCAAAGCCAGTCAGGGCTATAAAGTAAGTTCAAGGCCAGCCTGAACTACATAGCGAGACCCTGTCTCAACGCCCCCATTCCAAATAGTTTTCCTTCCTCCAAATAGATCTATTTCACTAATTCATAACAAAGATACTCCCATTCCTAAACATACAACCTACAGTAACCTTTTATATATCTATTTACTAAGTTAGTGAATTATAATTGCCATATTTTTAACCTCAAAACCAAAAAATATTATTTGTTTATTCTCCTCTACAACAGCTATTGATTTCTTATGAGAGGCTCAATAATCTCCAAATAAGTATCTTACCTGCACATAGAAAGTTCGAGATGTTGTTACAATTTCAAACAGGTTGTCCCTCATCATTATGTCACTGTTATGAAAAAAAAAATTATCCAATTACACTTAAATAGCAGTAATTTGATAGTTTTTCTTTTACTTTTTTACTCAGTGCCAAGTATGTGTCAATAAATAAATATTGGAGGCAAAACACTGAATTAACTTAACAAAACCCTTTATCTTTTCCCATTTATTTTGCTTTTTTGTATTAAATTGTATAAATTTTATGTAGTTATTTTTAGAAGTTCACATAGCAACTTTAAAGTTCAAAGTCTCTAACTTAAGAAAAACCAGTTTGCTCGAGGATGAAGGCACAGCTAATTCATTTTCTTGTAACGTCCTATTGTTGTACCTTCAAGATACTAAAATTAACAATAAAACAAGTAACCAAATTTGATGGTACAAGTTGTTCATATAAAATTTTTTCTTTCCATTAATAAGCTTTTTATGAATTTTACTTTTCAAATAAACAAATTATTTTATACTTTAATTTGATGATTTCAAAAATTCTAGCACATCCTAGTTAAAAATTACATTAAAATTAATATAGAAAAATATAATCTATAAGCATCTTAATGAAACTGAGGTACTGCTGTGTATTAATAAGTGGTGCCAACATCAAGCCAATACAGTTCCTTACCTTTGCTTACATTCCTGGACTTTATGAACTTCTTTAAGTGGTATTACACGGAGAGGTTCCTTTTCCTGGTAAAGAAGCAAACAGATACAGGACATTTATTCTTAAAATCCTTTCAAGGGTTAGTTTTCCATTTGTAGGTCTATGGGAAATTATGCTTCTCTCTTGAAGCACATCTAAGCCATAACTCTACCTTCTTAAACCACAGAGCATCAGAGTATGTCAATTCAATACCTTTATATCCACTGTTATTTCAAACAAGGTTTCTGGCCTCGATGATAGTGTAGCATATTAAAATGCCATCTGTTTCAAAAAGTGGAGCTATATGACTTGAATATATTAACTATGAATAAAACTGGCATTTCTATGTTAAAAAAAGTCATTAACCATCAGACTTGGTCCTGGATGGATCCCTGTGTACCAGTAAGTATACTACTTCCTCTTCTGCAATGTCATTTTAATATACATAATGTGATCAAAATATACAGTGAATGTTAAAAAAAATTTTTAATTACTACAGTAAAAGACATTGCTATTAATCCTCCTTAAAATATCCCCCCTTGCTTTTGAACACTTACCACATGGTTATTGCCACTTTCTGAAGCATTTCTGGAAGTCCTCTTTCATGTCTTTACAAGATGTGATAAAAAACACTGTGATGCTGGGTACCATCCAACAGAAAGTCAGGCTTATAAAAAATATTATGGTTTGTCCTGATCCACCTTATTTACTAGATCTTATTCACCATATGACTTCTCACTCTTCCAAAGTCAAAATGACCATGAAAGGAAAGTGTTTTCAATCAATTCAGGACACTGAAGCAGCCACAACAGTACAACTAAAAACACCCAGGAAAAGAGAACTCACAGAACTGGTTCCAAAAGTGGCAAGAACAATGGGATAGGTGTGTTCAAAGTATTTTGAGAGATTAATGCCAATATACTTTTAGTGTAACAAAATTTATAAAAATTTAAATATTCACTATAATTTTCAATCATACCTCATATAAAGAACCGGAACAGTGCACATCTAGCTTTACTTAAATATGTCATTTTACCAGTATTGCTTTATTATGAGGTACCATTTATTGGACATTTACTAACTGCTGGGAAATCTCCTGGTTTTTAAGAGTTATCTCACTTAAAACTTTCTACAACTCTATAATACATATACTACTATTCAACAAAAGAAATTGAGGATTAGACATATTAAATATTTCATCCAAGATAATAAAACTAAATATAAGACATAATTGGTTCCTAACAATATAATACTATACATTTCATTAAATACTGTGTTCTGAATTTCACTTAACATGTTACCATGAGATTAAGACATAGCATTATTTTATGTAGCAATAAGCAAAAAATTAAACCACAATAGAATACTTTCTCTTAATCAAATTCTCACATAATAGTTTACAGAAATCACACAATGAATATCTACATACTTTGTACCCTGTTTTGTAAGATGTTAATATTTTACATTTAAATTAATTATCTCATATATATATATAAATATCTGAGTATATATATTTTTTCCTAAAATGTTTGAAGGCAAGGTACAGATACAACTTTACTACTAAATATTTTAGTGTATATTTTGCTCTTAAAACTTTTTATTAGTACATAGTTGCAGTACATAATAATTATTCATTGTGGGGAATTGATATATGTACATAACACATCTCAATTCTATTTTTCCCCTTTCCCTCTACTCTTGATTTTTAAAAATGTTTATTTGTTTTGTTAGCATCAAATTTATTTTATAAGTCTTTATTATCATAAACACAGATTAACAGACCAAAAAACATAATATACATAAGACAATTATACTAAATCAAGGAACACTTTTAGATACATTGGCCATTCTGGATTACAGTAACTTTCTCTCTTTTTCCTATTGTTGTCTTTTATTTGTACTTTATATGTTGAGTTTCTCATATAAGAGAAACCATGCAATATTTAAGCCTGTGTGTCACCATATGACTTCTCACTCTTCCACAAAGTCAAAACTTCACTTAACATTAAGTGAATTACTTCACTTAATGTTATTGTCTCAAGGTACATCCATTTTCCTACAAATGACTTGTTTATCCAATTCTTTATGGCAGTATTAGTGTATATTTTCTAAAATATGGACATATTCTTATATAACCATGATACAATTATGGAAACCAAAAAACTCCACACTGATGCAATACTATTATGTAATTCACAGACCATACTGACTCCATTAATTGCCCCACAAGTATCCCTTACAGCAAAAGAAAAACAATCTATTTTCTGTCTGGGTTGCAATCCAGGATCATACCTTGTACTCAGCTATCACATCCCTTGGTCTTGTTTACTATGGAACAGTTCTTTAGTCTTGTCTTTTTCTTTCATGATCTTTAAGAGTTTTTAAAAGTCCAGGCCAGTTATTTTATAGAATGTCTCCCAATCTGTATTTGCTGGATGTTCATTTATGCTACTGTTGAGGTTATGTTTTTGATAGGAAACCACAGCGATGATAGTGTGTTGTTCTTAGGGCATCATTATTAGGTTGCACAAAACAGGGGTTTGATCCATTACTGGTGTGGTACCCTGGTATCTGGCTTAAGGTTACTACTATTGCCAATTACTATAAAACTACTTTTCTTTTTCTTCTGTCATTGTTAAGTATCTTGTGAGGAGATACGTGGAACCTGTATAATATTCAGTTGCCCAACATAATTTTGCACATTAGTTTTATCAAACATTGAAGATTCTTGCCTGAAACCATTATTGGTATAGCAGCTGAGATACTTCCTTATTTTTCGGCACAACTAGATTTTCTGGGCTCAGCTTGTACTTTAACTGTCCCAAATTTGAAATCAGTTCTTTCTCCAAGGAGTCAGTCCTAGCTCCTTTTACTTACAGAATAACATTAGATGCTTTTGGAGGAAAGGATCTGTTGATCTCTTCACTGAGCACAGCCTTCTCACGAAGATGAGAAGAAATGTCAGTAATTTTAATTTGGATTTCTCTGCTTATGAATGTTGAGTATTATTTTTATGGACCATTTAATTTCTTTTAAAATAAAATGTCTATTCATGTCTTGTTCATTTTTCTACCTGAAAGAGTCCCCTCAATTTTCCCTATTTCTCTTTGTTATTATTAATATTATTTTTTTGTTAGACAGGGTCTTGTTTTGTAATTCAGGCTGGCTTTGAACTAACTCTGTAGCTCTGCTCCTGGCTCAGCCTCCCAAGTGCTGGGATTACAGGAATGCACCACCATATGAGGCACTTTTTGAACTTTTGAAACAATCATGAATTTACAGAAAGGTTGAAAATATAGCACAAAAAATTGATTCGCCTGAGTCATTTTAGGGTGAGCTGCTGACCTGGCCCACACTCTCCCTGAATACCTTTGTGTATTTATTATAAGGATATCCTCTCACATAATTACATTCATTATAACTTCTGAAGTTGGGAAATTTCCCCAAATGTCTTCTATTGGAAGAAAAATATTCAGTTCAGAATCACAAACTACATCTGCTTATGATCTGTTTTTCCTTTACTATGGAACAATTCCTAATTCTTTTCTTGACTTTCATAGTCTTGACTCTTTGGAAGACACTAGCAAGAGTTATTTTGTAGAACATTCCCCATTTGGGTGTGTCTGATATTTCCTCATGATTCGATTCAGATTATGTACCTTTGGCAGGAATCTTAGAATAGATGCTGCATTTTTCTTACACTGTCCTGTCAGGTGGTGACTTCAATCTTGTCATCACTGATAAAGTTCCTGTGAATTATTTGACTGCCTAATTATCTACCAAGCCTCTTGACTGCAAAGTCACTATTCTTCCCTTGTGCTTAATCTATTTTGTAGGTAGGTATATTTCAACTATATAAATATCTCATTCTTCAATATACAAACATACACTCATCATGCAATCATTTATTTATATCTCTATGGGCTCATGGATTCCTACTTTATTCAATGACTATATTCTATTACCATCATTTTTAATTTTGATTCTTGGATGCTCTAAGTGTCCCAAATTTGGTGAGGATAAACATTTCAAAGTAGCTTTTGGTCTAGCCTTTTAACACGGTAAATTTAAGTTTTAACAGAATCAGAAGCCCAGATTATACCCAGGAGTAAAATGGATGTCATCACTTTAAAAAAAAAAAAGTGGCTTTTGGGTCTTTTTACCTGTCCCTAGAATTTCTGAGTACTTCCTTGCTTTCTGACACAAGAGATTCCAGGCTCACTGTACATTTCTTTCTCTTGTTCCAACTCTGGAATCTGTTGTATGTCTATGGAGTTCAGGTTTCTTTCAGTGGAAAATGGTAATATTCTCATGGCACATTTATATCTACAACTACCTGTGTATGTTAAATACATCAATATATCAAATTCCAATTGTTATGGTGAGTATCTAAAACCTCTTCCAAAAAGCTCATTGTGTTGAAGACCGGGTTGCAATTCTTGGGCTTTCTCAAATGACTGGATCATGAAGGTTCTAACTTTATTAGTGGACTGATCCAGTGATGAGATCATAATTTGATGGCATTTTGGGGAGGTGCTAGAAATAGGAGGTGGGGCCTAGCTGAAGGGAGTGACTCACAGAAGTGTGACCTTGGGGGGCTATATCTACTTCTTGATCTCTTCCTCTCTGCTTCTCTCACCCTTTCTGCCTCCCAGCTGCCAGATGGTGAGCAGCTCTGCTCTGCCATGTCCTTCCACCATGACGTTTCTGATGCACCACAGGCCTAAAAAAAGGAAATTTGTGGACGGGAAGGAGCTGATAATTTTAGATTTTCCAAGGTGGAATGTCTCTGGCAAAACCTCCTAGAAGAGTTGACATGAGATGAATCTTTTTTTTTTTTTGGTACCGGGGATCGAACTCAGGTCTTTGCGCTTGCGCAGCAGGTGGCGAAACCAAGGATCTAAATCCCCGGCCCCTGAGATGAATCTTAAAATATTCCTTTCCCTATTTTCTAGTGCTCTACATTCCAATATAGTAACTACTAGCTATGTATACATTTAACTATATAAATTTAACTTAATGAAAATGAAATCAGTTTTAGCTTTAAAAATAAACCAAGTCAGTTTCTCAGTCACACTAAGTACATTTCCAGAACTCAAAAGCCACATGTAGGCAGTGGTACTGGAAGGTATCAATATGGAGTATTTTTACCCAGGCAGGAAGTTCTATTAAAGAGTGTTGCCATGGTGCCTTCATTCAAATAAAGTATATGGCTCCCTTCTTAAAGGTCCCATAAAACAACAAGAGGTATAGAACTGTGTTATGCAACAATCTATTGTAGGACTCAGGTCACCAAACATTTTAAATGAGGATGCTACTCAAGTGAGAGAGGGGATCTCAATCTTTTGATATTATATTCAGCTACCTCAAAAACAGTTTACATGCAAAAAAAGAGTCAATCTGAAATAGGAAAAGAGAATGTTTAGAGAAGGCAAGGAAGAAAAGACAAATAAAAAGGGTTAAATAAATGCTGACCATTGGAGACTTTATTGCTTATGCTACCTTCTCCAAGGTTCCTTTTGAAGGAAATTTGTGGATGGGAAGGGGCTGATAATTTTAGATTTTTTAAGGTGGAATGCCCCTTTGAAGATACGATCTTTTTATTTAAGATGTATTTAAGAAAAATGCTATTATCCAAAAGCATCATAACAAAGTAAAATCAACCCTCAAAACTAGAATTGGATTATTTTAAATAGAGAAAATAAATACCATAAAATAATACTTCACAAGAATGTAACACTTCTCAAGCATTTGTAAAGCAATACTTATGATGTAGCAACATACCAGTTCCGATTTGAAGTAGCCTATTGTGTTTTCATCCAATTGAAAATATCTTCTCTTCCAGTTTTTCATCTACCAGAAATGAACACAGAAATAAGACTCATTTCTAAGAATGTCAAATGTTAATCACCACTTAATCATTCTGATATGAACCCACAATCAAAAATGTGAATTACTGAAAACCTCACTGCCTTCCCTTAGTAAGGCAAAAAAGGAAAGCTCATCTCTCGTTTGCTGCCCACGCCATGAACTCCTAGTTCAACCTGTAGTGGCTGGCTTCCAGGTTTTATTACTGATGCTATGATATTTCATACTTTTAATGTTCTATAAGTAAAAAAATAAAGTAACAACAACAAAAAGGTGCTGCCCTTTCCTCCTGACCCTAACAAAGTAAAGAGCAAGCACAGGAAATTTATACTACATCAGGTTTCTCCATATTTAAAATGCACGAATCCTTCTATAAGTACTTTACACATAGTAATAAAGCAATAAATATTTAATAAAGTGAATATACTTTATACAAATATTTTTATCAATGAAGTATACTTTTTGTGTGTGCTCTGAAATATCTCTAAGTGATTGATACTGGATATAGGAGTAAAACAACAAGGAAGGATTGTCTCCTTCAAAGCCCCAATTAACACATGCCAAGTATCACACCCTGGTGAGAAATGACTCCATCTGCAGAAACTGTACAGTGAGAAAACTCTAGTTCTTGCCGTCATTTCTCTGAGCCTAACAAAAGGTCAAACAGAGCTGGGAGAACTTTCCCTGGGCTGACCTAAAGAAATCAGAGTTGTTGGAAAGGGATGAGCAGACAAGCAGAACTACCAATAAGAGTTTTAAGTATTTTTTTATTCCTAGATATTTTTTCCTTTTATTTACAAAACAAGTTTATTTTCTCATGACATTCTAAAGATTTAGTTCACACAAACAAAATAAGTTTAGAAAAGCACCTGGATCTTTAGGAATACTAGTAAATTTACTTGCTTTTGCAGAAATCTTCCATCATGCAGCTGTGTGGGATTATTTGGGTTTACCTGTGAGAGCTCTTGGTCAGTACTAGGTTTTCTGCCAAGGGCTACAACTTTCTCATTTACATCTTTCCCAAAAAAGCTCTAGATCATAATTTTTACAAATGGTTTTCCTTAGAAAAGAAATTGAGAGTCTGGGAGGTTAAACAGCCCAAGCCCACAGAGACTTCCACTGAGGTCGAGCCAACACCAGTACTCATTCTTCCAGCCTCAAGACGTTGTCTTTCTAGGGGAGCTCTTCCCATCACCCATTCCTACAGGTATGGGGAAGCAACAGAAGAACATTCTGAAGTAAGGTGAAACTATTAGAAAGGCTCATCTAAACTGAAGGTCAGTGTACACAGGGATTAAGTTACCCAGCTGTCCACAGACTAAGGAAATAATAATACTGCATTATAAATATAGAATAATCCCTGCTCTATCTCCTGATGTTCTTCCCAGCCTGCCAGTCTTCACTTTCAGTCTTTTATAAAATAATGCAAACTATCTGAATAACTTGTGGGTTGCTAGTGCAGCCTCGTTTGTCATTATTTCACATTGTTAAGCCACTCACCACTGCTCCTTGTTTTACACAATATCCAGCTTTGATAACTGCACTGTCTGGAGGTGGTTTAGGAGTAAAGTAAGGAAGATAGCTTTGTGACCGTTTCAAATTATTTTTGTCAGTACTTTCACCACATTCATTTATTTCTTCTTTCTAAAATGAAGCAAAATAAATAAATTCTTTTCTTGCTTGTTTAGCTTTAAAGCATACTTCTATTTTATGTTGTTAGTCTAGAAAATCTTAAAATCTATCTCAGTATAGCCAGGAACACGGATTTTGAAGTGCAGAGTTTTCTAATTAATCTGAGATACTTACTCATAACTTTCTTATTGATCACAAAGTACAAATTTCTACTTCTGAAGTTATATAAAAGTCCTGCCACTAGTACCTTTTTGGGGAGAGGGACTTTTTACTTTGAAATAAGTACATAGATTCACAGAAAATTATAAAAAATAAAAAAGCAGAGGAGCACAGGAGGTCCTGTGTACACTTTAGGAAAACTGCTATAGATATATTACCAAAATCAAGGGGGCTGGAGGTTTAGCTCAGTGGCACCAGCGCCTGCTTGGCAAGCGCAAGGTCCTGAGTTCGATCTCCGGTTCCGGGGGTGGGGGGGTGGGATCAAGAAACTGACACAAGTACATCACAAATCTTACTCAGATTGCACCAGCATTACACACACTCATTTGTCTATGTGCATATATATAGTTCTATGTAATTTTACTACGTTTAAGATTTGTGGAACTGTTACCACGGTCGGGATCAGAACTGTTCACCACAAGGTTTCTTTGTGTTACTCCTTCAGAGATTCTACCTCTAATCCCACACAACCACTAATTTGTTCTATACCTCTATAATTCTGACATTTTGAGAATATAAGTTGATTAGGATCAATGTACCCATCTTTTTCTTATATGGATTATGCTTTTAATGCTAAGTCTTAAAAACTCTTTGCCTAGTCATAGCTCTTAAAGATTTTCTCCCATGGTTTTTTCTAAAAGTGTTGCAGTTTTATGTTTTACATGTAAGCCCAAGTATTTTTTAAAAACTATACCCAGGATATCATGTTCCTCAAAGCACTGGCTTCCTGTATATTTATGACATCAGATAATTTAGAATCTCATAAATAAGCCAAAGACTTATTTTCTAGAACTTCTAAAATTCAAGAGAAAAACTAAGTCCTAATTGTCATACATATCTTGAGGAATTTTCAACTCATTCTACAGTCAGATAGGTCAACAACACTATGAACTTAAATTTGTAATGCTAGTACTTAACACTGCTTACTCAATAAATACTGATAATAACGCAAATAAGATTTAACATTTTCTTGTTACATGTCTAAATGCTTTCACAATGAGTAAATACTACTTTATAATTTTTTAAAACTATACTGCAAAATAATAAAACAATACAATTATTTGGAATTTTTAAATTGGCATCTGCATAAAATCCAAATTAAATTAGCCACACATACAAACTACTATAGTATCTTAATACAACTACAGGCAAATAATCTGGCACATAATGTCAATGCAAGTCATAATACAAATGAAAGAAGCTTAGGCTAGCTATAACTAGACATTTAACAGGCTAAAACCATTGCTTTTTTAGAAAACCAAACACACACACAGTCCGATTTTATTTTTTTATTCAACTTTGGTAAAACTGCAAGCTCCCAATAGAGCAGGGATTTTTGTTCACTAATATACACTTTGTGGAGCATAAAGAAAACAATCAATAGCTAAATAATGTATGATTTTTCTTTCCATTAATAACCCTCTCCTGGCAAAAGACCTGCAAATATGGTATATAATTTGATTTAAAAGACTTATAAAGTATCAGTCTTTTAAGTTCAGAAGTCACAAGTGTAATAAAAAACCCAACACTGACAATAACACTTAATTCTTGGTTTCTCCACTACTAGTAATTACTACAAACTTATTCCATCAATAGCAACACAAGAAATGTAAACTCCTATAGAAGTTTTAATGTAATAAAAATTATTTATAAATTTATATTTTTCCTAATACTCAAGTCAGACTTACTTTAGCATGTCATACTTTCAGGACACAATTAAGAAAAAATTCCAGTCCTTTGTTTAGCTGACCTAGTCCAGGTTGTAGAAAAATCAGTCTTAAAAAATTATACATATTTGCAAACCATGACTCAGCAGTTTTATTTCTAAGAATTTACTCTTTAAAAATATCATCTGTGCGTATAAAGGATAAACCATAAGTTCATCATAAGAAAAAAGGAAGAGGGCTCGAGATGTAGCTCAGTGGTGCTGCACCTGCCTGGCAAGCACAAGGTCCTAAGTTCAATCCCTGGTACCAAAAAAAAAAAGGAAGAAAAAAGGAAAAAAGAACTCTATTGGATTTGAAAATTATGGAAAATCCATAGCAGAGCTACTTTGTAGTCATGAAAAATAACATAGAATATTATCTGATATCTAGGAAAATGTTCATAAGTGAAAAACTATTTACAGAGTCTAATATGCAACTCATATCTCCATTTCTATGGGTGTGCAGAGTACCCGGGAGAAGCATGTACTCCGAGCAACATGAAAAGTGTTAAATGTTGTTTATCTGCAACATACAATTTTTTAAAATAAACATATACTTTTGGGACAGGAAACAAAAATAAAAGGTTTTGTAGTAATTGACTATTTTATTAATTTAGAAAAGATGTATTGTTTTAGTTTGAATGACAATTCAAAAATCAATATGCAATGAGACCCTCATAAAAGAATTAACTGATTACCTGAGTTGGAGTAATGATGGGTACACCACCAATGATATCAGTTCTGTAAGACACTTGTTTCCTCCCACATTCACCTTGGCGATTTAGGTTATCAGAATTAGGCTGTGAGTCTGACTGCTTTGGTACCTGAAGTAGTATATAAAATCAACCATTTTACAACCAGATTTATATATGCAACCCTCTCTTATCACAGAATTACCAACTGTCCACCTATATATGAGTGAAAAATATACACATATATAAACTATTTACAGTATATGAGCATACTGTCAACATTATTCTGACTAGTAATGTTTTATAATACAGTTATCACTTGATAAGTACTTACTTGCACAGGTATTTCATACATTTCCTCATTTTTTTCTCCCGCCAACACTAGGTGGGCACTACCTCATTTGAGAAGAACACAGGCTCAGAGGCATTAGGGAACATAGGCGTAGTTCCAGGTTGTACTATATTTTAGCCAAGTTTGTGTAACTCTGCCAAATCCAACTAGTATGCTCTGGAATAGAGACCCTACTTATTAGAACACTTAACAGGGGATTATAGCACTTTGCTGCTCTCTTCCCTTTCTTCCACTCCTACCAGTGATCTGCAACCTCAAGGATGCAGATTGTAACACACTTATCTTTACTGGCTTCAAGTCAGTTTATTTACCAAACACATAGCAAGTATTGAATAAGGGTTGAAAGACTGACTCAATGAATTAATCCAAAAGCAGCAGAATAAAATTCTTCACACAAATGAAAAATCAAAATGTGAAAAATAACAAAACTTCTTAGTAGTGAGAGAAAGAAGATGGCCTCCCGGGGCATGAAAACAAGGGTATGTGAGTATCTCCAAATTGGTGCTGAAGAAAAGCAGATTATCTTGAGGTAGGGGTGAAAGATAAAGTTTGATACAGGAGGATAAATGAAAAAATCTAGCTGGACTAAAATCCAGTATTCAGGGTGTGTGTGATGGGAAATCAGACCACTCCTGGATTATAGAAACACACTTCCACCCAGTCCAGGCCTCCACGTCATTGTGCCAGAGAACTGGACTGAGGGAAGGATCTAGCCCTTCCGTGATGGTTTGGCTGACTGAACAGACTCACCATCACTATTGCCTCCCTACTGGGCATGGCAAGTGAGACATATACAACCCAGGGATTTAAAGCTGAAAGGAGAATGGGGGGAATAAATCACATGCACCCATGTCTTGTGACCAGCAGCACTCTAGCACCTGTGAGCCGTGGGACTGTGAGGAGAAAGACTTGCCTGACAGAAAAGAGTAGGTCACTATTCCCTCACCATACAATGGGAGTACTATTTGTGGAATACTCAGCACACTACTCATACCTGCCAATGGGCTCTCACAAGGGGGGGCCCAGATCTCCTAGCTGGGGGACAGCAGAGGGCATGGAAAACCGGGTCTGTGACAAATATGCAAAGCAGTAGAGCAAGAAGATCTTTGAGAGGAGACACTGGCACCTAGGTCAGGCAGTGAGTTGGCAGAGCTATAACAGGGTAGGTGCTCTCTTATTTCTCCAAAAGCTGGAAAGGCCTGAGAAGGCCAGAGGTCCTGCCTACCACCCCACACTGGCAAAGAGAGGCGGCACTAGGTTTTGTGGGAAAGGCTGAGAGACATCAGTGGGCAGAGAGCTGGCCTGGGCCAGTGACCATTTGGCCAAATGCCAGGCAACAAAAGCCTGTGAGGGAAGACATGGAGATGTCTCCGATATTTATCCCCCCCAAGTAGATTAAGAAAATTGGATCCACGAAGGCCTGCAGTGGGTCGTGCCCAGACCACATATTGTTGCAACCAGAACACGTGTTTGGAAGGAGCAACAGCCCTCATGGCTTTGGGCAGGCAACTGCCTGGCCCATAGTGGTAAACTGCTTGCTGCTTGGAATCAGACTGTGACTCCAGTATAGAGGGAGCTGTGTGGATGCTTTGAGTTTGTGCAGTAACAACTGTGTGAAGGTTTTAATTTTTGTTTCTATTTTTATTTTAGTTGTTTCCTTGCTTCTTCATTTGATTTGGGTCATCTTGATTTTTTTCCCTTTATCTCTGTTTTCTTTCTTTTTTCTCATTTGTTCTTTCTGTTTTTGTTTTTTTCCTTCTGGTTCTTGCTTCTTTATTGATATTGTTTGGTTATGATACTTTATTCTTCAAGGTTTCCCCCGCTGACCTGTTCCCTTTTAGTGCTTCTCTTCTACCTCTTCTTTCTTGAAGGGTCTTGAACTCACTATGTAGTCTATGCCGACCTTGATCTCGTGGCAATCCTCTTGGCTCAGCCTCCCCAGTACTGGGACAAAAGGTGTGTGCCACTTGCTTCCTTCTCTTCCCACTGACATACCCACATCCTTTTCCCCTTTCCTCTCATTTCCCCCATTCTCCACATCCCAGGTGAACTACAAATAGCAATGTAACACAGTTTGGAAGGGATATAGACAAAAGGATGAAATTATCAAACCAAGTTTTAATGTTTACAATTGACGTGTGGTTGGATCCATTGATAACTGGTATAACCAGTAGAAATTGTCTCCTTACAACACAGTGACAGGGTCCAACCCAATTAATTTGAATAGGTTGAGGTGGTAAACAATACTTCTTGATGAAGAAAGCTAAGAACACATCAGAGGAAAACAGAACTTAACAAAAGAGATGTTGACACCAACAAAAAAACTCTTCATTTGATTTGACCTCAACCTTTGGCAAATCAATCAATCAATCAATCAATCAATCGGAACATGAAAAAAGACAACAAGATACCTCCAAAGACTTCCAACTCTCCCAACGCAGAATCAAGGGGCACTGACAGAGAGAAAAGCAAACACCGGATACCTGCACTATATGAAATAATTAAAGATGAAGCAAAGAAACTCAGGGAGCTCAAAGAGAACATAACCTAAAAGTGGAACCAGCAAACAAACTGATCAATGTGATTACGGGAAAAACAAATAAAAAATTGGAAGAGCTGACCAAACTGATTCAAAACATGAATGACTGGGGCCGGGGATTTAGCTCAGTGGTTTTGCCGCCTGCTGTGCAAGCGCAAGGACTTGAGTTCGATCCCCAGTACCAAAAAAAAAACAAAAACAAAAACATGAATGACTAATTTACCGAAGAAACAGACTCAAAGAAAAGGCATCAAACAGAAATCCTACAATTCATAAACAGCAGCAATGATTAATAGGGTTTTAGAAATCAAGGACAAAATGGAATCACATCATGATATACTCAGAAAAACTTTAAACACAATAAGAGAGCAAGAAAAATTCATCCAACTGCTACTTGATGACACTTCTAAGAAGACTAACCTAAGGCTAAATGGAGTTAGAGAGAAAAGAGAGGACAGAATTTTAAAAATCTGTTTACAGAAATCCTAGCAGAACACTTTCTAAGTAAGGGGAAAGAACTCAACATGCAGGTAAACGAAGCTTACAGAACATCAGAGATTACTAAAAAGAGAAAAGAAGCTCCTCATGATACATCACAGCAAAAATCCCAGAGGTCTAACATAAAGACAGAATCTTAAAAGTTGTCAAGAGAAATAAAAAATTATTTATAAAGGTAAACTCATTAGAATTACAACAGTTTTTCAACACAAACCTTACAAGGCCAGGAGATGTTGGAGTGAAATGTTTCAAGCCCTAAAAGAAAACAACTTTCAACCTAGACTAATATATCCTGCAAAACTATCTCTCAAAACTGATGGAGAGGGCCGGGGATTTAACTCAGTGGTTAAATCCTGCTGCGCAAGCTCAAGGACCCAAGTTTGATCCCCAGTTCCAAAAAAACCAATAAACAAAAACTGACAGAGAAATAAGGAAATTCCATGAAAAAGAACATCTTAAGAAATTCACGAGGGGCTGGGGATTTAGCTCAGTGGTTCCGCCGCCTGCCTCGCCAGCACAAGGACCTGAGTTTGATCCCCTGTACCAAAAACAAAACAAAACAAAGAAATTCATAAACACCAAATCAGCATGCCAAAAATATTCAATATCCTAGAGAGAGAGACAATGAAGCCAACAAAGCCAAAAAGTTGGAGGGAATGAATCCATCAAGCAAGGCAAGTAGTTAAAAAGGAAAAATAAAGGAGTCAGCAACAGAAAACTAATGCAATTACAGGAATAAGTCAATCCTTTTCAATTATAATTCTTAATGTAAATCGCTTCAATTTCTCAATTAAAAGTCACAGACTGGCAAACTAGATCAAAAACCAAAACCCAATGGTCTTTTGCATTCAAGAGACCCATTTAATTAAAAAAGAAATTCAAGCTAAAAATCAATGGATAGAAAATAACACTCTATGAACAAGGACCCCAAAAGCAAGCAGGGGTAGTAATTTTATGCTCAAACAAAGCAAATTTCAAGCTAAAACTGATCAGAACAGGCAAACTCCATATTATTGGTTAAGGGAATAATTCAACAAAAAGAGATGTCAACTGTAAATAAATAAATACACACATACAAAGTCCCCAACTTACGAAGGAGTTCCATTCTGAGAGAACGTTTGTAAGTAGGATTCGTTTGTAAGTCCAATAAAGTGGTCTTAGACACCTTTGACACAAATATACAATGTAAAGCATAAAAAAACCCCAAACACACAAACAAAAATACTGTAAAAAACTATTTTTAACTAGGATTAGAGGTCCCATTTGACCCAGCTATTCCCCTGCTGAGTTTCTTCCCCAAAGAATTAAAAGAATCATACCACAGTGATATATGCACACCCATGTTTACAGCAGCACAGTTTGTAATAGCTAAAACTTGGAAACAGCCCAACTGTCCATCAACTGGAGACTGGATAAAGAAAATGTGTTTTTTAAAAAAAAATAAAATGGAGTACTACCCAGCCATAAAGAATGAGAAACTAGAGACATTTATAGCTAAATGGATGCACATTGAGGACATACTCTTAAGTGAAATAAATAGGACACACATGTGGAAATACCGAATAGTTTCTCTGGTGTGAGAAACTGAAAGTGTAAATACTGATCAAAATGTGTAACAGATAATGTGAAATAGGAAGAAAAGGTCTAAAGGGGAAGGGGAACTTTCAGGGGTAGGGGAAAGAAAAGAAGGAAAAGGAAAAAATATGAGAAAAGGAAAACATGGAAACAAAGTCTTTGTAAATAGGGAGGGATGGGGCTAGGGGTTTAGCTCAGTGGTTCCAGTGCTTGCCTTGCAAGCACAAGGTCCCGAGTTCGATTCTTGGTACCAAAAAAAAAATAAGGAGGAAAGGAGAATGGGGAAAAAAATAAGAACCAAGATATATCATGTAAAGGTACAAATTCCCATTGATGAATGTCATTGTATTGTATACCTAAAATGTACCAATAAACTTAATGAACAAACAAAAACTATTTTTACTTTTACAGTTACCTTAAAATGGTGGTACAGGGTTAGGGTCAAGGTATGCTACTTCTGTGATTTGTTCACATCCACAAATGCTCGTAATATGACATCTGCTTGTATCTATGAAAGTTTGCAACTCAAATGTTCCTACATCAGGACTTACTGTATATATACATAAACACACATACATATATGCACTGAATACTAGTGCATCTAACTTCATAAAGCAAACACTACTCCATATAAAAGACCAAATAAATGCTAACACAACCACAGTGAGTCACCTCAATATCCCCTATGCACAAATAGATCAACTAAACAAAAACTTAAATATTAGAGCTAAACCAGAACAAACAGACTTAATAGATACCTAGAGTTTTCTAACCTACAACAATAGAATACACATTCTTCTCATGAGCACATGGAACTTTCTCCAAAATAGACCATATACTAGTACATGAAGCCTGCTTAAATAAAAACAAAAGTATCAAAGTCATCTTAGATATACTATCAGATCATAGCACACTAAACTACAAATCAACTGCAAAAGAAACCAAAGAAATTAAAAAAACATCTGAACATTAAATAAAACACTCCTGAACACTCAGTGGGTAACAGAAGAAATCAAGGAAGAAATTAGTTCCTAGAATCAAACAATAATGCCAGTACAATACAGCAGAACCAATGAGACACAATAAAAACAGTACTGAGAAGTTTACTGCTGTAAACGCTAATATAAAAATATAGAGCAAGCTCAAATAAACTAATGATGCACCCTCAAGATACTAGAAAAAGGAGAACAGTTCAAACCCAAACCTAGGAAATTGAAAAGATCACAGCAGAAATTAATGAAATTGAGGAAAAAGAAATGTGAAGAGTCAATGAATAAAAGACCTGGTTCTCTGAAAGAACAAACAAACCCCTAGCCAAACTGACCAAAAGAAAGAAAGACCCACATCCATATAATTATAAATGAAAAAGTAAAATCAAAACAGACACCACCAAAATCTAGAAGATCATTAGTAATTACTAAAAAAAATGTATTCTAACAATTTGGAGACTCATGACGAAATGGACAGATTCCTAGACAAATATGAATTACCAAAACCGAACTGAGAAGACATAAAAACTGAATAATCCAATAACAGGCAATGAAATTGAGGCAGTAGTAAAAACCTATCAAATAAGAAAATTTCAGGATTGGATAGATTTACCACTGAATTCTACAAAACCTTCAAAGAGGATAAAATGCCAATACTCCTCAAACTCTAATAAAATCGAAAGGGAAGGAGTACTTCCAAACCCATTTTTGGAAGTTAGGATTACTGATTCCAAAACCAGGCAAGATCCCAACTAAAAAAGAAAACTACAGGTCAATCTCTTTAATGATCATTGATTCAACTGTCCTCAAAACAAGATACTGGCGGGGGCCAGGGATTTAGCTCAGTGGTTTCGCCGCCTGCTGCGCAAGCGCAAGGACTGGAGTTCGATCCCCAATACCAAAAAGAAACAAGATACTGGCAAAGAGAATGCAATAAATCATCAAAAAGATCATATATCGTGACCATATAGGTTTCATCTCAGGGATGCAAGGATGGTTCAGCATATGCAAATCAGTAAATGTAACACACCACATAAACAGAGGCAAGGACAGAAATCATAACCATCTCAATAGATGCAGAAAAAGCTTTTGATAAAATCCAACATCCATTTATGATAAAAACCTGAGGAAAATAGTATGTATAGAAGGCCCTATCTCAATTTGATAAAAGCTGTTTATGAAAAATCAACAGCCAAACTCATTATTAATTTGAAAAAAGCTGAAGGCTTTCCCTCTGAAATCAGAAACAAGACAAATATCTCCACTATCACTACTCCTATTCATTACAGTACTAAAAACATTAGCCGGAGCAATCAGGCAAGAGAAATAAAGATAAGGGATATATATATATATATATGGAAAAGAAGTCAAATGATCACTATTTGCAGATGACATGATGCTTTACATACAAGACTCCCCCAAAATCCCACCAAAACACTTCTTGAATAACCAAATTCAGTAATGGAGCAAGATACAAAATCAACACACAAAAATCAATAGCATTCTAATACACCAATAATGAACCCACCCAGAAAGAAATTAGGAAAGCAATAGTATCAAGAAAAATTTACAATTTACAATAGTAGCAAGAAAAATTAAACATTAGGAATTAATTTAACTGAGGAAGAGAAAGACCTCTACAATGAAAACTACAATACTCTGAAAAAGATTGAAGAGGACATGAGACAATGGAAAGACATCCCCTGTTCCTGTACAAGCAGAATGAACATTGTCAAAATAGCCACACTTCCAAAACTGATATACAGATTTAATGCAATCTCAATCAAAATATCATCAGTATTCCTCCCCAAACTAGAGAAACCAATCTCAAAATTCATCTGGAACCAGAAGGGACCCAGAATACCAAAAGCAATCCTGGGCAACAAGAACAAAGCAGGAGGTATCACAATTCCAAATTGCAAGTTATACAATATTACAAAACTAGTGATAAAAATAGCATGGTACTGGCACAAAACAGACATGTGTATCAATGGAACAAAACAGAGGACGCAGAAACAACCCCAGGCACATTCAACCACCTGACATTAGACAAAGGGGCCAAAAACATGCTGGAGGAAAGACAGATTCTTTAGCAAATGGTTCTAGGAAAAGTGGCTATGCAGAAGATTGAACTTAGATTCGTATCTCTCACTATGTACCAAACTAAAATCAAAATGCACCAAAGATCTAAATATTAAAAGAGAAACACATAATCTGTTAGAAAACAAAGTAGGCAAAACTCTTGAAGTCATAGCTGAAGGCAAACTTTCTGAACAGAACCCCAACTGCACAAGAAATAACATGAAGAATCAACAAATGGGGTTATATAAAATTACAAAGCTTCTGCACAGCAAAGGAAACAATCAACATTTAAGAGATAACCTACAAAATGAGAAAAAAGAATTTTGCCAGCTACAGCTTGGACAGAGGAATAATATCTAGAATATATAAAGAACTCAAAAAAATTAGACTCCTAAGAATAAATGACCCAATCAAAAAATGGGCAACTGAAATGAACAGACACTTCTTGAAAAAAATACAAATGATCAAAAAATACATGAAAAAATGGAACTGGCCTATATGTCCATCAACTAATGAATGGATAAAGAGAATTTGGTATATATAAACAATCAAGTACTACTCTGCTATAAAGAATAAATTTGAGTCATTTGTAGGAAAATGAATGCACCTTGAAACAATAATATTAAGTGAAATCAGACACACAGTTAAATATGACATGGTTTCTCTTATATGAGAAACCCAAAGTATAAATAAATGAAAGGGCAAAATAAAAGACATATAATAGGAAACGGAAAGATAGAGATGGAGGGTGTGGGGGAGAGGGGATTTAAAAAGAACTAAGATGTGTTCTGTACATTACCAACTATCTACAATGAATGTAAGCATTATATATCACAAAGATGTTCTAATAAAAATTAAAACAAAAATAAATACAATGATAGACTATCATGAAAAAACTCAGTAGTAGGAACTTAAGGAATTAAAATACTTGAATCAATGATAAATCAAAAGTATAAATGAGTAATGATTTTGACAACAACAGAATCTAAAAAATAAAGGTCTCATTAAAGTGGAATCAAAGCATTAGAGTATTACAAATGATTAAGATATATTTTAGCTTTTTATTTGACCTAATCAGGGAATAAGGTACTCAGCTAATCATGAATTTTTTCTTCAAACTGTTAACCATATGGTCTATAAATGAACTGTGAATTTTAAAGGCAATGAAAGTAATATAATAAAACACTCAACATCAATTATGATGTTCAACATGATTTAGTCTATCTCCAATGATTTAAAGAGCATTCAGGGATCTTGCAGTCTTTCAGAAATGTGAAAACACTTGACAATCACAAAGGTAGGAATATAAGAACATTTAATTCAAGGTTAAACAATGTGCTTGTCACACAGTTAATCCCTATTTAACAAGGTATCAGTAGAACTATAAAGGATATCATTCATAATGTATTGAGAGACTTTAACCATGTAGTCTTGTGATTCTAGAGAAGGTGGGTTCTCAAGATGTAGTGTGCATAAGGTATCACTGTGTAATATTATTAAAAATTTCAGGTTTCCAGGCTCTGCACCCAGAAATTCTGATTCAATAAATCTATAATAAATTCCCCAGAATTGCACTTTATGGAGGAACAACGGATTTGAGGGAGGTTTTTCACAAATCATACTTCAAGAAATACTGTACTGTACCAAACTTTGCTCTCATTTTTTATGATGCTATTCTAACTGTGTAGAAAACCTGCTATGCAATACAGATACTGATTTTCAAAGAAGCTTTTTGAAAATATTCAGCAAAAATGTATTAGATGAGAGGACACTGAACTGCAGGAGATCCCAATGCAAGCATTTTTGCACATAAATGTTCTCAGACATAAATTCTCTAGGGTGACTTCTAAAACTCCCTCTCCTCTCCCTCCCACCCTCCTGTCATGATTCTAAACAAAGGAGAAACAGAGAAACAGGAAAGAGAAGGAAGTGAATAATGAATGATTCTTTGAACCCTAAGATACTATATATTTTGGAGTGCTTTCTAAGGAGAATATAGTAGTGAACAAAATTTTAATTGTCAACCAAAATTAGGTTATCAAACCCTAGAACAATTTACTGAGAAAGTCTACTGTATTTTCTAACGGCATCATGTATTTCAATTATTTCAACAGTGAAAACAGTACTATTATCTCACTGAGAATAGAAAATTGCATTATGGGAATTTGAAACAGAGCAAATGATCTACTCAAATGTATTAGATGAGATGTTGCTGGTGTGAGGTGGAATCTCAGCATTGTTTTCATCTGCATCTCTCAAATGACCAGTGATGTTGAACATTTTTTCATGTTTATTTGCTATTTCTACTTCTTTGCCTGAGAAATGTCTGTTCATTTCGGATCCCCATTTTTGAATTGGATCTTTATATTTTGGGGGTCTGATTTTTTGAGTTCTTTATATATTCTAGATAGTAGACCTTTGTTTGAGGATCAGCTGGTAAAAATTTTTTATATGGCTTTTTTCCTTGAGAGATTTGAATTTCTTCCTAGCTGGGATGTGCATATGACCCTAACAGTAGAAAATTCCAATAGTAGGAAAATAAAAAGTAGTGGCTAGAGAATGAAGAGAGGAATACATAGATTTCAATATTTATGAATGACATAAATGAAAATGCCAGTTCCCTTTTGCAAAACGTTAAAGGCAAGGTTGCCATTTAATTCACCAAGAATAATGACAGTCCTTAAAGACTGAAACCTATGACATTCAAGAACAAACTTATGGATCATATGAGTTTTCTCAGTGTTCTATACTTGATCTGTCAGTTGAAAATATTAGTGTAAAGGAGAAGGCCTTGCTAACACTGTTGGGCACATAGAGCATTTTGTTAGGACCAAAGTCCTCTCTATTCAGGTTACTCTTTCTTCTACTTGCTCCCACTTATCATTTAAAAAAAAAAAACCAAACAAACAAACTCATAGAATAGTTTTGCCACAATTTCAAAAGACTAATTTTTAGGTTAAAATCTAATAGTTTTAAAAATTAAAAACATAGTGGAAAAGGCCACTTAAAAAACAGTGGGTTTCTACTTAGGAATAAACTATATACATCTTGAACATTTCCTAATAATCAATAAGGGACCAGAAACTACCATATTTATGTTATAATTAACATAAATAAGTCGTTTAAAGTATACTTTAAATTTTGATTTCCTAAACTCTAGTCACTGGATACTCCATTTAAGGTTGGTTTCTCTATTAGTGCTCTTAAAAAAAAAAAAAGTAAAGAATTTCAAAGGGCAGCCACCCACCCACATTCGCATAGACTTAAGAAAAGCAGGCCCTACCGAGGTCCCAAGTCACACGGAAGACACCGAATCAGCCCGCTGCAGACAGGCAGGTCTGTGCACGCCCTACAGAGGTCCCAAGTCACACGGAAGATGCCGAATCAGCCCGCGCCCCGGCAACAATCCACTGGACCCCCCCACCCCCACTCCTCTGTACAGCCACCTGGTTCCACACTACAAAGACGCAGAGGACACCGGAC
>NW_004624737.1:24335168-24465490 GCF_000247695.1 Heterocephalus glaber
TTTTAATGTGAATTATAAAAATACAAAATTACCAACAAATTTACTTTAAAACTAAAAAATTCAACATGTAAAATAAAGCTACAAGACCACAAGAGCTACTTAAAAGTGCACACTTTAACATATTACTCAATCCCTAATCAATTTTGAGTAAGACTCATCAGATGAATAAATCACACAGGGCAATTCAATAACCCCCAAAATGGTAAAAAGCCTGAGACCATGCACTACTTTTTTTCTAAAAGCACTAAGAAACTAGTGCTGCTTATTGCAAATTGTGAAAATGAACTGAGTAAAGTTACTACGTATTTCTAAAGAAATTTTCCAAGTTAATATTTCTTAAGAGTTAAAAATAATCAGTTAAAACCTTTCAAGAATACATACTTCCGAATCAGTTAAAAATATTGCTTTCCCGAAACTGTACGAACCCAAAATAACTTCTGCTTTATGTACAGATCACATGCAGTGTGTCACATGGCAACATCTTCTGTCACGTGGCAACAAGCTGTTCTGGTGCAGGACAAAAAATTCTATCTAACTACAAAACCAGCTTTAGCTATACTAATTCTATTGTGTTGTGACACAAACACTGAGTTGTTCATTTTAGATGGAAACTAATAAGTAATTAACATGCTGACTTTTAGGGTACCCATCTTTGAGAGTATATCTTTTAGTGACAGTTACTAAGCATACTTTACTAAAAATACAGCTCGGTTGGCACAACCCCACCCAGTAACTCTTTCCTGACCCTTTCCAGGCAGCCTACAATGTTTCCCTGTCAGTCTGTAGGCAGGAAAAAGTACAACAAGGCTCAATCAGGGAGTAGACCTAACCACCATCATCATCAGTAACATACTAAAAGCTTGGTTCTACTTTCAGGAAAGTATCAGAAGAAGGCTCTTTGTTCACAGGCTGGCTTGAGCTCCTAGTTCCATAGCTTACTAGCTTTGAAAACTGTACAAATCACTCAATCTTTCCATACCTCACTTTTCCAGAAGGTTTAAGAAAAGCCTTTATCAAGATCTGATAGAGTGTAAAGAATCAGTAAGTAGCAATGTTTATCAGAAAACTAAACAGAATATCCCAGGTTGGAAGGAAGAGGTTGTAGCATTGAAGTGGGGCAAGGGTACCAAGCTCGGGAACTGAAGGCAAAAACACAAATGAAAAAGATACTCAGAGGTTGAGACCTACTCCTCGGGGCCAAATGGGCAGGACCCGCTGACTTCCACAGTTCTTAAGGTTCAATCCCTATGCCTGCACCTCATTTCTAAGACCTTCATCTCCGCTCACCTTCAACTACCATTCTATCAAGGCTTAGAAGACAGGAATGCCTATTCCCATCACCTGGGTAGGTGGCAGGAAATCTCATAACCTACTCATGAGAGTGCTACATGCACTTGCCCCTAGAAACAGTCCTATAAACAGTAGCTAAAAATCTACAGTGATATACAGTATATCCTTTTTTAGGTACATACTGGGTAAAAAGCCATCCACAGGCTGAAGAAAGGGCTGATAATCACCATGTACAATAAAATATTTTCACATTCTCAACATGTCTTTTAAACAAAGCTTGAGTATAGACCAGGGATTTAGCTCAGTGGCACTGCGCAAGTGCAAGGTGCAAGGTCCTGAGTTCGATCCGTGGTACCCAAAAAAAACAAAAAACAAAAAAAACAAAGCTTGAGTACATAACCTGTTGGTAAGCTGTTGACATGGACTCAGTAGATAGATTTTCAAAATGTAAAGATTACTTCCATATGCTGAAGAACTCTCAAAAACATACAAATACTTACTGTAATTTTAATAGCTTTGTTCAAGACATTCACCCATTCCACTAGGTCTTGCTGATCATTGGCTTGAAGGAAGTATTTCCTCATTCCTGCATTCATAACTGGTGAGAGAAAAAAATAAACACATGAAATTATACTTGTTACCTCTAGATTTGTAGCAGCTCAAAAATCTTGTTAGATTCAAAATTATGACATTCTTGGATTTGACAAAATATATTAGGCCCTAATAAAATACTCAATTACATAGTTAAAACTCTTTTCTTATAGCCATATTTTTCATTAAATAGATATACCATAATATAGCAAGTCAATCCTCCAAGGATGGACACGTAGGCTATTTCCAATTACCAGAATTAGATAAAACATCCCAATGGAACATCATATACAAATACATATATGTGTGTGTATATATGTATAATATATATCTATATTTTAACTCATATTTCTATGGACTAATTATCTTGATAGAGACTTAGTCACAGGGAATTCACATTTACAATTTTTACATTATTAGCAAATTATCTTCCTAAAAGGCTAGCCCTCTTTCATGCTGCACCCTGTTGGTCCAGGTCATGAGTGCCTGTGCTAGCTAGAAACCTTCTGCTTCCTGTCCTACGGCTCTGCAACACTGAGACTGGGAGTCTGCAAACACTAGTATTTCCTAGCCTTCCTTGCCAGCTGGGATCATGTTCTGCCAGTGGAGGTATTGGTGGCAACCCGAAAGGTGGGAGTGGAGAGGATGAGGGAAGAGATTTGCTGGTTCACACAACCTGCATCTAGTTTACCATTTCAGAACTTTCTGCAGCTCCCTCACCACCTTGAAGGGTCCCCTCAGATACCAATTACCAGCTCCTTGGTGGCTGTTCCTCCACTGTCCTGGGTGATATACTACCTCTTCACTTTTGTCTCTAGCCCTCCAGTGGAAACTGCTTCATAGAGTTGCTAGTTAATTTCTTGGTTACTTTGATATTCCCTTCAATATTCTACTTTCCAACATTCGGGTAAACAACTCCCTTCATACTGAAATACCTTAGGTAGTATCTTCCTGACTGAAACCTAATACAGACCTAACTGTATTTACTTAAACCTAACTAGTGAATAATTATATCTTAACTTTGAACTTGATTGAGACAAATTAGTTTTGTATGTTTATCAGTCATCTGTATTTGCTTTGTGAGCTTTATTTTCTTTACTGATATTTCTCCTGTTCATTTACCTTTTATTAATTCATAGGAACTTGTATAATAATCCTTTCTCTTTCATTTTTAAGTACTTTCCTTAGTCTGTACTTTGTCTTTTTACTTTGTTCATGGTATCTTTGATTAAATAGAAATATTCCATCAATTTTTCCTTTAATGCCGCTAGATTTTATACATTTGGAAAACTTCCCTAACTTAATATTATAAAAACAAACATCTTTATTTTTCTATTCCATGTAAGTTTTATTTATATTTAAAGTTTTAATATATTTGGAGCTTTATATGCAATTTACCATCTCTTTAGGGAATAGACTATATAAAGCAAAGCACATCTTCACAAATAGTTGTTTACAAACTTAACATAGCTGTTGAATTAAAACTATTTTGCATCATGTGCATTTATTTTTTTAAAACTAAGTATTATTCTAGGAACAAAGGCACCTAAATAACATCCTTGTTGTAATCATTTGAATATAAAAGTGACTCAAAATGCTCCACCAAAACTTTAAATGATATACTAGCACCCAGCTGAATATGACTGAGAGAAGGAGGAAATAAAAACTCTCAAGGAAAAAAAAAAATTTCTCAAACACACAAAATTTTGAAACTGGGATGGAGACCAAGGCACTAAACCAGGGCTTCCTTGGCTGAGACGAGAATCTCAAAAAGGAAGTAAAGCACATCATGTGAAGTGCCACTGAAAAATTAATCTGGAAAATAAAGAACTTTTAACACACTATAAATTATTCTTTTATAGCTTTCCAGAGGTTAGAGAAATCATAAATACCATAAATATATTTTAAGATAAAATAGCAACTCAATATGACACATAAATGTTAATAAACACCTTCTGTTTTTAACTCTTGGCAATCGATATGGTATGCTTTTAGAATCTTTTCCCAGCTCTCCTCATAATGGCTTCTTCCCCTCAATGTTGTTTTGGGCATTTGCTCAGCACACTGAAAAGTTTAAAAATCTAAGAATTTATCAATACACTACACTTGGTAGAAAGTTACTGTTTAATATGTACATTTCTGAACGAATAATATTTATACAACATGTTAAGAGAAGAAAGAAGTCAGTATACCTCTGAAAAGATTCTTGGCACACCTTGCAGTCTTGAATAAAAACTCAAATGCTTTTATTATTCTAGAGCAAGAAGGGCATACTGATGTGCTACAGAAAAAAAAAAAAATCCAAGCCTGGAATCAGTCAGACCAAACTGTCTTATGTTTTTACAAGTAGCATCATTTTATAAACATCATTTGATCTCTCTAAACCCTGTTTTCCTCATATATGAAATGGGAATGCCACTCACTCCTTCCACGGGGGGTGGAAATGAGGTCTGTAAAGAAATTAGTACAAGCTGGGCATGGTGCCACACATCTGTATTTCCAGTGCTCTTAAAGGCTGAGGCAGGAGGATCTCAAGTTCAAGAACAATCTGGGCAACTTAGGAAGACCCTATCTCAAAATAAACTTTTAGGCTGGGGATTTAGCTCAGTGGTTCCGATGCCTGCCTCGCAAGCACAAGGACCCGAGTTTGATCCCCAGTGCCAAAACAACAACAACAACAACAAAAAATAAAATTTAAAAATAAAATAAACTTTTAAAAAGAGTTAAGCTGGTTCAAGTCCCAGTATTGCAAAATTAATTAATTAAAATCTAAAAAAGAAAAAACCACCACAGTGCTTAGGACAGACTATTCCTCTCCATCATCATCTTCTGGAGATTTCTAAGGAGTATAGAAATGTTGTGGGAAACAAAGAAAATCACTGAAAGGTAGTGTATTTGCAATATTTGGAGGAGGAGGGCAGACAGGGAAAGGAAGAAATAAATTTTGAATAAAAAAAAAAAAAAAACAGCTAGGACACCTCTAAGTTGCCATGCTTTTTAAGCAAGGTTTCACTGTGAATAATGACTACATCCCTAGGTTTGCGTCCTTCCAGGCTTTTCATTTGGGCACTTAATTTTATTCCCAATCTTTACCACCAGAGTAAATAAAACAAATGGATAAGCACGAATATAAGCTTGACTGTAAATAAAAATCATCTCACAATTGAGGACTAATTTATGACCCAAATATAGTTATGAATCCTGATGAGACACTTTGTCTTATTGTCAGTTTTCTCAATTAAAAAAAATTATTACTATATATTAATTGTAAAGAATAGGTTTCATCTTGGCATGATTGTAAATGCATGTAATAACATACTTTGATCATTTCCAACCCTCATTACTTTCGTTACCCTTCTTCCTTCCTTTCCTCTTTATAGCTTTCCTCTTCTCTAATAGTCTCCCTTCTGCTTTCATGTTGTCCTTTTATTCCTCATACAAGAGAAAACATGAGGTATTTGTCTGAGTCTGGCTTATTTTAATATGATTTCATTCTTCATTATGGTTGAATAATATTCTGTCGTGCACATACATTTTCTTTATCCACTCATCAGTTGACTGGCACTGTTTCCATAACTTAGCTATTGTGAATTGTGCCACAACAAACATGAGTATGCAAGCATCTCCATAGTATGCTGACTTTAATTCTTTTAGGAATATACTTAAGAGTGGTACCTCTGGGATCAATGGTAGCTCTATTTTTAGTTGTCTGAGGAATCTCCATGCTGATTCTCATATTGGTTGTACTAATATATATATACTGCCATCAACAGTATATACGGATTCCTTTTTCCCACATCCTCATCAGCATCTGCTGTTTTTTGTATGCTTGATAACAGCCATTCTGACTAGGATGAAATGCAATCTCAATGGAGTTTTCATTTGCACTTCCCTAATAGCTAACGAAAATGAACCATTTTTCATATACTTCCTAACCATCTGTAATTACTCTTTTGAGAAGTGTCTATTTGGTTCATTTGCCCATTTACTGACTGGGTTATTTGGTTTTGTGGTGTCTTCTGAGTCCTTTATATTCTACAACTTAATCCTTTATATTCTACATATTAATCCTCTGTCAAAAAGTATGTGGCAAAGATTTTCTCCCATTCTGTAGACTGTCTCTGCACTGTTGTCTCCTTTGCTGTGCAGCTTTTTAATTTTCTGTAATCCCATTTGATAACTGTTGCTGTTATTTCCTGTGCTATTGGAGCCCTATTTAAGTGTTTCCCTTATGTTTTTTTCTAGCAGTTTCAAAGTCTCAGTCTTACACTTAGGTTTTTGATTCATTTAAAATTTCATATTGTACAGGGCTGAAAAATGGGAATGTAATCTCAATCTTCTACCTGGGATATCTAGTTTTCCTGGCACCATTTGTTAAAGAGGCTGTCTTTTCTCCAACATATGTTTTCAGCATTTTTTTCAAGAATCAGATAGTTGTACTTTTATGGTTTTTGTGTGTGTCTTTTCTATTCTATTCCATTGGTCTATGTAACTATTTTTAAGCCAGTACTATGCTGTTTTTGTTACTATGAATTTGTATTTTTTTGAAATCAAGTATTATGGTATCTCCAGCACTGCTCTCTTTGTTTAGGATCACTTTGGCTATTCTGGGTCTTTTGTGCTTCCACATGAATTTTTAGGATTATTCTTTCTAGTTCTTTGTAGAAACTTGTTGGGGTTTTTTGTTTTGAGACAGGGTCTCACTATGTAGTTCAGGCTGGCCTATTCCTGTCTCAGTCCACTGAATGCCATCACATCCAGCACAGCTGTTGGTATTTTGATGGGTAGTACAACCTGTAGATTGCTTTTAGTAATACGGTCACTGTAACAATGTTAATTCTGCTGATCCATGAACATGGAGATCTTTCATCCTGTGCTATCATATTTCATTACTGGATACATATAAGGGGTGATCAAAAAATACGGTGAATCCAGAATTTTTTTTTTTTTTTTTTTAAACTTATTTTAATAAAGACACATTGCTGAGAATGGTGCAGTAAATGTGTTTGAAACAAAGAGAAGTGTTTTGAGTATTGGAGTGGGGGTGTTCTTTTACTGTAATAAAATTGCTAATTCAAAGAGTTACAGTATTTTTTGTTTTTGTGCCCCCCCCCCCATTCTGGAGATTGAACTCAGGACTTTGCCCTCACCAGGCAGGCACAATGCTGCTGAGCTACATCCCCGGCCCCATTTACAGTATTTCTGATCAAACATTTACAGCAATTTGTGTCAAATAAAATAATACACTGTGTCCTCATCTGCCTTATTCACCAGATCTGACACCATGAGACTTCTGCCTCTTCCCTAAAGTGAAAATGACTATAAAAGGTAAATTCTTTGAATCAATTCAGGACATCAAGACAGCCACAATAGCACAACTAAAGACACTCACAAAAGTGGACTTCCAGAGCTGCTTCAGAAAGTGGCAGGAAGGATACAATAAGTGTGTTCAAAGTGAGGAGTATTTTGAGGGGGATTAATGGCAATGTGTCTTTTACTGTAATAATTTCAGAAAATTTTTAACATTCACTGTATTTTTTTATCACACCTCATGATTGTCATCAGATGCTACTTTTAACATACTGCTTGCTAAGAAAGCTGTTTCTTGCAAGCAAAGGAGAGCAAAGAACTTGCCAATCATTGCTCAATCACGGCCACTAGAACATGTCCAGTTAAAAATTTACTTTAATCATATTAAAATTAATCACCTCCAGTGAGAGTTCAGGTATTTTTAAACCATGTATTATTCTATACTAAACATAAATAATGAAAAGGATTTGGTCTTCAGCTTGTGAGGAATGAGAAATTTACAGTTTGGAGGCAGGAATAGAACAGGTATTATCTTAATGAACAAATACTTAGTGAATGCCTAGTATATGCCAGGTACTGTGCTTACATTGGGACAATGAAGTTAATAAATAGTTGCTACCCTTAAGGATCTCACAGGCTGGCTGTTTCACAGACAGATACAATATCAGGTTATGAATATATTTATCATGGTTAGTAGGTAAAGATGAGTACAATCTATTTAAGAAGCACCAAGAAAGAGCTTCCCACCCTAATGAAGAAGCTTGAGTCAGGGGAGCCACAATGAGGAGACTCTTGAGCTGTAATTCATGCTTTACCACTTGGGAGAAAAGGTGAGAGGACTACATGTGCAGAGGTATGCAGAGAAGAGTGTAGAGTGAATGGAACTCAACACTCGGGTGTGCTGCGATTAGGATGGGACACAGGAAAGAGCCTCTGGAATTGCAGATGTGGAAAACATTTTATTTCCTCATCTGGACGGTGGTTGCAAATCCTAAGTTATACTTTGTTTTCTACACAGTGTTTTTCTAATATGATGTAATTATATCAGTCTAGTTTAAAATAACTATCACAAGGGTAATCTTTTACAATTACTTTTTTCTTTCTCAATGGCACAAAAAATAATCATATAATAGCATTTTAGAATTTATTAAAAGTAACAACTGCAATATGAAAATCAGAAGGAACCCGGTTTTAGGACTCATCAGTAAGGGCAAATCTGTAAATTACGTCTGGATGACACCAAGAAGTATTATGCCACAAAGCTAATGAAGAGGCAGGATGAAATTACCAATCTGGAACATTTAATAGTGGCAAATTCAATTTTGATAGGAAAACAAATAAGAGCCAAGACTAAAGGACTAATTCTTGGGAAGTATCTATATTCAGGGTTGAGAATGAAAAAGAAAAGCCAACAGTGAATAATAAAGCAAATCTGTTCAAAAGAAAAAATAATAACTACATAAAATACAGCTACTTACCAAAACAGAACTCAGCTTTTGGCCTTAGCTTAGTTGCATCGCTAACCTACCAAGAAAAAGAAATGAACTGCTCAATTCTTCATACACTACTATAACCAAACTTAAATACTGTATAAATGTCCATGTGCATGATTTTTCAATGATCACACACATAATCACTGGGAAATTAAACTTTAAAACGTTCTTGCTGGCTTGAACCACTGGTGGTATATGCATGACTCCCACTGGGTAGCTTGTACCACTCCTGATACAAAGAGATCTAATCACTTTTATCAGTCTTTTTACTACTAAAATTAATAAAGTCTATACAGTAAGTGGACCAAATCTAGTTAGTTGTTTGATTTGAATAATTACTGCCTAAATATATTAATACTATTCATACTAACTTAAAATTAACAAATTTCATTAAATTAAAAGAAATTTATTTATATTCATGAATTTCTTTAAAACATCTACATAAAGGCAGCTGATTTGTGCAGAATGCACAAAACCTCATAACATGTTTGGCTTTTTTCAAAGCCACGGCAGTACCCATTTTTTCAAATAGTCATGCATGCCTCGCAAGCTCAAAGTCCTGAGTTCGATTCCCAGTACAAAAATATCAAAAAATCAAAAAGTCATGCATGTACTGCCAGTGGTTCAAGCCAGGAGGATCAAATTGAAATCAGAGCCACCCAGTGGTGAGACATGAATTATGGTCCTGTCATGAATGTGTTAAAAGCAACTAAAAAAAAAAAAGGCCAGAAACCAGCAAACTACATCTAGGATCTGGGTCCCAATATTAATATAGTTAAGACAAATGATACTTTCATGTTTTCTTTGAACAAACTTTTTTCTCCAAAGGAAATGTGAGAAGTTCAAAGTAAACCAGCAGGTGTTATGTCACACATATAAGTATTTTTATTTAATATAATCTTCAAAATGCACTCAATGACTACAGAAATGATGAATTGTTCTCAAATTGCATATTTCTTAATTAGCTGTGAACTACAAGTAAAAACAGTCGTGGGCAAAGGGGAGACTGAATATCAAAGTTGAAAAATCCAGAAGGTATTAATCAACATGGTACTTAATTCCCTCTTATACAGAAGACTACGCCATGGATCACTTCATTAAATGCAGCACAAGATTCATTTCAAAAGGTGAAGCAATTAGCCACATCTGGTTTCTCCCATCTCTTTAAATAAGCTCTCAGAAACCCATTCATGACTATAGCTATGTTGTTGCCCAGTGATATAACTCATAATTGTGGTGTCTGTTTTGTACCTCCAAAAGGAATTCTAAATCTGGGGTTTTCAACCGATCCTAACTACAAATGCACAGCTGAGTCACACTGAAGCTTGTCCTAGGAATAAATTCTGTCAAAAAAAACCACAAAAAAACCTAGCATGTCTAAAGTAGAGTACAAACTGTACAACTCAAACTCCAGTATGCTGTAGGGCAGAGATGGAAGATAACAGCACTGCATAGAGAAGAGGCTGTACAGTATTTTAAAAGGGAAGTAGTGGAAGAGGGAAAGTAGCTGGGCAGTCTCTCTGCCTTCTCCACTGAGTTAATACTTTCAGAAAAAGTTCCAATTTTTAAAAAGATTAGGCAATAAACAATTGAAAAGACATGGGGAGATGGGTAATCTCACTCTCAACTGCCTAGTCTAAAAAAATAGTACTTCTACACCACTTTGTTGGAGTAAAAAATGCTTAGCAAAAACATAAATATATTTAGTGGTATATTTTCACTACATTATACATGTACCATAGGTAATCAAGTAAACTAGAAATCTAAAGTTTATTTTACAATGGAATTCTATCTTTTCTACTAATAATCTCTATAAAATTGAGGCTGCAAGCTACCCTGAATTTTTTAAATGTCTTAATTTACAGGAACATGACATATCAATATTTGTATTTTACAAATATATGTAATATAATTTTAACAGAAAAAAAAAATACATATATATATATATTTTTTTTTTTTGGTACTCGGGATCAAACTCGGGACCTTGCGCTTATGAGGCAGGTGCTGGAACCACTGAGCTAAATCCCCGGCCAAGAAAATATTTCATTTTAAATATGTACTCTTTACTGTTCAATAGCTTATACATACATTTTTTATCAGAGAATGAATTAACAATAATTCTGATAACAAAGTTTTCATTTATAAAAACATTTGTCTTTTGGGCCGGGGATTTAGCTCAGTGGTGCTGGCGCCTGTCTCACAAGTACAAGGTCTTGAGTTTGATTCCCAGTACCGGGAAAAAAAAAAATGTGTCTTTTAAATAGAGGAATTTGTAAATTAGTATTCTGTTGTAGTGATCCATCTTTGCCGATGGAATGCAGCATATGCATAACAGTGCACGTTATCTAACAGCACTGTGTTTCCACTTTTGCATCTCATGTTTTAAAGCATCAATGCATTTTCATGGCTTTTATGTAAAATAAAGCAAACAGAAAATACAATGCTAGCACTATATTACTGTCCAAAACACTAACAGAAGAAAAACAGAAAAGTATCTGACCAATATAAAATCTGAATTTTTGAAAATGAGAAATACTACTATAAATACAGAAAAACACTAAGAAAACAGAAACTAGCAGATGCAAAGTAAAGAGGACATGAAGATGGTCCACATTTTCCTTCAGATATAAAGAAAAACACATGTCAAAAGCAATGGGATTTAATAGTTACAAAAAGTCTAAATAAATGTAATACAGACTTAGAAAAATCTCCAGACCCTCTTAAGATACACCCTAACTATAAACTTGTTCCTCCCTTTCTAATGTTCATGACCTGACCATAAAAATTAATATTAGCTTTTGCAACTTGCCACATCCTGTAAGTTAAATTCATATTCTTCCCAATTTTATCAATTTAAGGAACTTCATAACCGTAGTTTTCAGGATGATGTGAACCTGAGCATCCTTAAATGATACAGGAAGCTGCTAGGGGCTGCTTCTGTTCACACTTCCATTGGGGGAGGAGGGGATTTTAATTCACAAGTAAAAGACAATGTATAATAGCTACCTTTGAAATGTAGGTAAGTTTAATAGCTCCAACACGTGATGATCCAGAAGGCAGGTTCTGAAACAAATTAATACATAATTATATTTGACACTATGAATTCATTTTATAACATGTTTTACATATACTAAAAATGGCAAGAAATTGAATTTCTTTTTTTTTTTTTGGTACCAGGGATTGAACTCAGGTCCTTGCGCTTGCGAGGCAGGCACCAGAACCACTGAGCTAAATCCCCAGCCCTGAATTTCTTAATATCACATTTTACTCATCAATATTTTCAGTTTCAGTATTTACTAAGTCTGAGACCATGACAGCTTAGATAACAATGCTGATTCTGTTCAATCATAATGCATTCTATGATTAAAAGGCTACTCTTATCATTATAGCTAAATTAATATTCTTTTTCATGATCATAAAGAGCCACACACAAAATCAAATTTTGTTTCTGAAAGCAATGGGAAAAATACTAAGAAGAATAAAACAAATACAATTATAAGAAATTTTAAAACACTATATGTAGTCTTTTAAATATATATATATAACTTTGTTCTATTAAAATGTCTTCTTCAAATATATCTCTTTAAAAAATGTATTGGATTTTTCCCTCATTTAAATGGTTTAGTATTTGTAATACTAATGCTGGGCTTACAAGCATGCAGCACCAAGCCCAGTTCAAATACATTTTCAAGTCTCTTCAAATTCATTTCCTAGTGTGGCTACTTAATTCTTCACCATTACCGACCTCCTCAAAAAAAAATACAGAAAGCCCCAAACTGATCCCCCACAGGACACTTGAATAGATTTTTAAACTTAGTGCGGAAAAAAAAAAGCAGTGAAAAGAGGAAGTGGCTTCCTAAGGACAGGTGAATCAGACTAATTTTCTTTCTTTACCAGGGTTATTGTGATCAGTATAACCATACTATTGCACTTTGACATGAGCAACAAAACTGAACCCCCAGGAACTGCCATTTTTTCAGTAATTTAAAAATGACTTTAAGGGCCAGGAATGTAGCTCAATGGCGTAGCACCTGCCTGGCAAGCACGAGGCCCTGAGTTCGTTTCCTGGTACCCAAAAAAATAAATAAATAAAAATAAAATAAAATGGCTTTAAATTAATAATTTCACATAGTTTAATCTAATACAATAATTCTAGCAACATGTTTTACTGACGTTTCCATGAACAGCTATATTTGATCATTTCATTTAAAAGTGACCAAAACTGGGCATGGTGATACATGTCTATAACCCTACTACTCAGTAGGCTGAGGTAGAAGTACTATAAATTCAAGCTCAATCTAGGGAAATTAGTGAGACTCTGTCTCAAAACAAAAATTTTTTTAAAAGGCAGAGGACATAGCTCAGTGGCAGAGCATTTACCTACCACGCAAGTCCCTGAGTTCAATTATAAGTACCACAAAGAGGAAAAAAGTGACACAAAGTTGAAATTAATGGTTAAATTCTAAAACAATTGGTTAAATTAGGATTTTAAAAGATTCTCATAAATCGGAAAGAGAAGATAAAATTAGTAAGAATTGAAAAAAGATTTAAAATTTAAAATTTTGTACTGTGTTCAGAAAAACCAATGCAATCCTTAAAATGGACATACAGCTTTTAAAAAGTTCATGTGAGAAGCTTGGGATGTAGCTCAGTAGTAAAGCCCATGCTCAGCATGCATGAAGCTTAAGGTTTGACTTTCAGCACTCAAGCCCCCCAAAAGTTCATGCAAATAAGACCTAGCTGAGTGTAACTTAACAGATACCCTTGCTACCAAAGCGAAATATTGTCCAGACATGCCTCAGGCTCTCTTGCCTTGATTTTTCTTTGCCCACAGTATTCTTCGAGCACTGGAGTACTCACTTGCAAGCTTCTCGATCAAAATCCTATTCAACCCTCTAGTCAATTTCAAATGTTACCACTTCCATGAAGATGTCAACTCCCTCTGTTAGCTGTAACTATACCCTTCCCTCTGAATTCAAAGTTTAGGTTTCATTCAAAGTGACAAATACATTCAGTTTTATACTTATCAATGTTTAGATCTGCTAAGTGAGAAGTTCTGAAAAAAGTTATAAGAAGAATCTATAATGCATAACGATAGAAACATATTCAAGAAGTTTTAAGTAAAATTCAGGAGAAACCATATAACAAGTTATGCAGCCCTCATGAAGAGAGGACCAATCTGGGAGTTTACAAAGACCAAAGTGCCATGGCTCTAGACGAGAACAAAGAGCTGAAATCCGGTAAACAGTGATTACAGGTAGTCAAGGTTCAGTTTCTACCTTGGGAAAAGGGAGTTTTTAAGGAGATCCTGTCCCAGACAAAGACACAGGGCCATAAAAAGGAGAATCTCTATCTGTCTATTTTTTTAAAATAAATGTGAACTTAGATTTCTGCTGACATGTTGTTTCTCCCACTGACTCTGGCCAAGTAAATAAAATTAATCATCATGTGGCTACACAGCCAGGTGGCTACCTCCCAAGAAAGGTGGTTACGCCCATGCCCATAGATAAGGGTGCAAAACAGGCTGTCAAGCTCTGCAAAGACAGTGATAGTAGACAGTTTCTAGAAAAAAAAACTCATACAAAGTAATTACTCAAATAATATATCAGAGATAGCACTTCTATCCAAAGAGGAGAAAATATATATACATGCATAAATTTTTATCAAATGAACTTAATTTTTTTTTTTTGTACCTGGGATCAAACTCAGCACCTTATGCTTGCAAGGCAGGCGGCAGACCCACTGAGCTAAATCCCCGGCCCTATCAAATAAACTTGAGTTTCATCTTCTAAAATTCAAACAAGACAGGGGTACAAGGTAGAGAAAGTGGAACCAGCAGAAATAAATCTAATTATTCACTGCTTAGGAAGGCAAATCCAAAAACTTATATGTCAAATATTTCAATAAATCAAACTTTTATATACTTTTAAAAGGTAATCTTTGGATTTGACAAACCTGTGGATTATCCATGTACCACACAAAACTATCTTCTCTGGTATCCAGTATGAAGTACCGTCGAAGAAATTTCCCACTGTTTTCATTTTCTTCAATATCTAGAAAACCACAAATGCGATTCTGACGATCCACATAAGGCATTTCTGGGCTTGAACATTACACTTTAAAAACAAACAAACAAAAACAAACAGTAAGCTCCTAGGAAAACGAAAAGCATTTTTTAGGAGACTTAAAGATTTAATTTGTGCTAGGGTGTAATCTGTTCAACAAGAATCCCACTTTCCAATGTTAGATGAAGCCTGCCAATATGAACCCACACCAACATCCAAAGCATGAGCAAAAATAACTTTAGAAATTAAATTTACTATGAATGCTTACTAAAGGCAACGGTTCACAAAGTTCTTTTCCATTGCATTATCTCATTTAACTGTCAAAACAACTCTATGAGTAGGCATCATCATCTCCATTTTACAGATAGGGAATTTTTTAACATTACACAGGAAGTGACTTTCCCAGATTACAGAATGAGTAGGAAAAAAATCAAAACTGGAACCCAGATTCCTGGAGTGTAGAATGTTATCTTAAGCTCTAAACCATCCTGTCTCTCTGAAAATCCTTTGAATTGTTAAAATCAAATTGAATCAGAATAAATGTAGGTAACAAAACAAAAAAAGAGGGCCAGGGATTTAGCTCAGTGGTTCTGCCGCCTGCCGCCTGCTGCCTGCCTCGTTCGTAGGTGCAAGGTCCTGAGTTTGATCCCCAGTACCAAAAAAAAAAAAGAAAAAAGAAAAAAGAGAGAGAGAGAGGCAGGTACTGTCTACCTTCTGATGAACAACATTCAGATAATACCTATGAAGGGAACACAAAAATGTTTTTATCTATATCTGATCAAGTTACTAGATCCCCTATATCCAACTACCGATTTACAGGAAATCCAGAACATAGGGGAAAAAAAAACAGTAAGTTTCTTCAGCAAATAAATTAATACATTAAAAAAAAGAGGAACAGGGAGAGAGGAGTTACAGATTACAACAGACAAAAGGCCTATCATATTCTGGCTCTAAAATTTTTTTTTCTGGTACTGGAAATTGAACTCATGACCAGGCAGGCAAGGCGCCACTGAGCTACATCCCCAGCTCCTGGTTCTAAAATATTTAAACTTTAGTTATACTGATTAAAGTTACAAATCATGACCTCGGTAAAAGCAGTGTTTTCAATAATTTTTGATTTAGGAACTATAGATTTATGATTCTTCCCCTGTGACCCAGTCCAAATCTTCAGACAACTATTCCTGTTCTGGTAATTCTATACCCAACAGCACATCTTTTGGCAAGATGAATTAATACAATTCGTTCATTGAAAGGCTGAAGGTAAATTTAATTCACAATGAAAATTCAATCACAGTGCACTTTGATATAGTGTGTATCTATATGACAATTCTGAATGTAGTCAAAGAAATTGTAAAAAATAAAAATTTTAAATGAAATTATCCATTAAATTTGTGTATATGTTATAAATCTGGTACTTAAAGTTTAAAAGGCTAAAGTGCAATTGAAGCTTGAAAAATTAATACTCTACACAACCAGATACTACAGGTAAAAACTAACTTGTATGGTACTGCCACGAGGACAGACACAGACAAATGAAATAGAATGAAGTGCCCAGAAATAACCATTACGTCTGCAGCCAACTGATTAACAACATGAGTGATAACATCATTCAACGGGAGAAATACTGTCTCTTCAATAAATGGTGCTGATATAACTGAATAACCACATGTAAACAATGAAGGTAGACCCTTATTTAACACCACATACTAAAATGAATTCAAAATGGATGAACAATCTAAATGTAAGAAATTAAACTATAAAACTTTTAGGAGAAAATATAAGGGTAAAACTTCTTACCCTTGGATTTAATAACACATTCCTAGATATAACACCAAAAGCATGAACAAGAGAAAAAATAAGACAAATTGGACTTTGTCAAAACTAAATGGTTTCATGCATCAAAGAACACTAAGAAAGTAAAAAGAAACAAACAAAAACCAAAAGGAAACCCTAAAGTATATATCTAATGAAGGTCTAATATCCAGAATATATAAGTAATTCTTGCAACCTAACAATGAAAATTTTAAAATGGGCAAAGGTTTTGAGACATGTCTGTAAAGAAGAAATACAAATGGGGCCAGGGATTTAGCTCAGTGGTTCCACCTCCTGCCTTGCAAGCACAAGGTCCCAAGTTTGATCCCTGGTAAAAAAAAAAAGATATACAAATGGCCAACAAAAACATAAAAAGATGCTCAATATCATTAGTCAGTAGGAACATGCAAGTCAAAAACTGCAGTAAGAGGGCTGGGGATTTAGCTCAGTGGTGCCGCCGCCTGCCTTGCAAGTGCAAGGTCCTGAGTTCGATCCCCAGTACCAAGAAAAAAAAAACCTACAGTAAGATACCTCTTTACACCCATTAGAATGGCTATAATTAAGAGAGAAAAATAACAAGTGTTGGCAAGGACATGGAGAAATTGGAACTGTCCTACATTACTAGCACAAATATAAAATGGTACAACAGCTGTATAAAACAGTTTGGCAGTTGGAGTTCTTCAAAAGTTAAACATAGAATAACCATATGATCTAACAATTCCACTCCATATACACACTCAGAATTGAAAACAGGTACTCAAACATTTGTATGTGAAGAGTTGATGTTAACACAATTTATAATGGCCAAAAGATGAAAACAACCCAAACATCCATCAACAGGTAAATGGATTAAAAAAAAAAAAGATACATGTATACACAATATAATGCTATTTAGACATAGGGAAGAAGTACAGACTCATATCACCATCTGGATGAACCTCTAAAACATAATGCTCAGTGAAAGAAGACAGCAATAAACAGCCAAATACTGAATAACTCTGTCTATATGAAAGATCTGTAATAGATGAAACAGAAAGGAGACTGATGGCTGCCAGGGCCAGGGAGCACACAGAAATGAAGAATGATTGATGAAGAGGCTGTGGTCTTAACCATCATCCTAGTTAAGCTTCAGAAGACTTAGTCCCAGCTCTCATGTGACTACAACTGCATGAGAGACCCCAGGAAGGAACTGCCAGATGAATCCAGTCAACTCACAGAAGAGTGAAGAATAATAACTTGTTCTTTTAAATCACAAAAAACCCTCATTCACACACACACACACACACACACACACAAACACACCCTTTATCCAATATGCTTGAGTCCAGAAGTGTTTCAGGGTTTAGAGTTTTTAGAATTTTGAAATTTATAGAGATTTTACTGGCCAAGCACCCCTAATTAAATTCTGCAATCTGTAATACTCCAAGATCTGAAACTTTTAAAGTACCAACATGACACACAAAAATTTTGGATTTCAGATTTTAGATGCTCAGATCAGAGACAATGAACTTATAAAAAGCATTAGGGAATTTTGTTTAATACAGTCTTCTGGATTTCTGTTGGTTTTTAAGACTGCAGATGCAATTATAACCTGGATAGCATTTGAAAATTAAAACAACATACTTGTAGGTAATTCATGAGTGAAAGAAGAAAGAGAAATTTAAAAATCTAACTGAATGAAAATAAAAAAGTCAAAACTTGTGGGATGCAGTTAAAGAAGCATTTAGAGGGAAATTTATACCTTTACAATGCTCTTATTTAGAAATAAAAAGGTCTAAAATCAACAGCCCTAAAGCTCCACTTATCACTTCTTGGTGTTTTGGATAAGATCAAGTGTAAAGCTCCACTTTGGTAGGTTACAAAAAGTTAAAGTTTACCAAAACAGAAAGTAAATAATAAATATTAGAAAAGAAATAAATGAAATAGAAAACAAATAATAAAGAAAGTTAATTAAAATCAAAAGCTGGATCTTTAACAGTTAAATCAGTAAGTCTATAGTTATGTGGGCCAAGTGAAAGAAAACAAGAAGCTACTCCTGAAATTCCACCACTCTGGGAGACTGAGGCAGAAGGATCACAAGTCTGACCACAGACTAGACAACTCAGTGACTCAGTGAGACTCTGTCTTTAAATAAAGGAATTAATGAATGGGCTGGGGCTGTAGCTCAGTGTGAAGGTCCAGAGTTCAATCCTCTGTAACAAACAACAACAACAAAAACCAATACTAGTAACTACATAGAAGTTATCACTGTACACCCTACAGATACTTAATGGACAATAAGAATATTATAACAACTTTATGTAAATAAACTTGACAACTGAGAGGAAACAAATTCTTCAAAAAACAAAACTTTAAAAAAACACAAGATGAAAATCTGAATTGCCCTACAGTTGAACTCATCACTAATACATTCCCTCCACAAAAAAGTTCAATCCCAGAACATTTCATATGTGAATACTACCAATTTTCCATTATATAAGAGGAAAGAACAGTTTCTAAGATATTTAATGTGATAAGTATTATTTGAATACTAAAATCTAACAAAGATACTACAAGAAATTAGTACCCCTCATTAACACTGAAAGTTCTTAACAGAATATTAGCAAATAACATCCAGCTATAGATAAAAAAAATGGTAGTGTATCATGATTAAGATTTATCCCAGGAACACAAAATTGGTTTAATATTTGAAAAATTACTGTAATTCTAAATATTAGCAAAAGATAGGGGGGAAAATATATGATTGTCCCAACATATACAGAAAAAGCACTGACAAACATGATAAAAATCTCAGCAAATGAGGACTAGAAAAAAACAATCTAATAAAGGGTTCCTGGGCCAGGATTTAGCTCAGTGGTTTTGCCGCCTGCTGCGCAAGCGCAAGGACCTGAGTTTGATCCCCGGTACCGCCCCCCCCCCAAAAAGGGCTCCTATGATAACACAGTTTCATAATACTTAGTAACGAAAAAGTAAACTGTATCTCTCTAAAATTAGTAGGAAAAGATCCCTGATTTACCACTTCTATTCCAGACTGTACCAGCCACTGCCAATAAACCAATGAAAAAATTGGGATAAAGATCAGAAAAAAATAAAACTGCCCTGGTGAATTTATAAAACTATTAAAATAAGTGAATTTGGGAAGAATAAGTCAATTTATAAAGGTCTCAAGATACAAAAGCCAATTATATCTTTACAAACAATTACAATTATAATTGTAAAAGTTCTACTTAAGCTAAGTGTGGGAGTACACACATCTTGTCCCAGCTACTCAGGAGGCTGAAGCAGGATCACTTGAGCCCACAAGTTTGAAAAACCAGCCTGGGCACCACTGCAAGACCCCGCTTCAAAAAAAATTCTATTTAGAATAGCATCAGGAATATAAAATATATAGAAATAAATATAACAAAAGATATGCAGGGCCTCAACATTGACAATTACAAAATACATACAGAATTTTTTTTTCAATACAGTACTGATTGATTATAGGGGCTTCACACTGTGCTACATCCACACCCTTTTTTTATTTTTTACTTCTCAAACAGGTTCTCACTAAGGCACTGAGTTGTGGAGGCTGGGCTCAAACTTGTAATCCTCTTGCCTCAGCCTCTCAGAGTGGTGGGATTACAGGTATGTGTCACCACACCCGGCTTTGCCCGCAGAAATTTAAAGACCAAAATAAATGAAGAGTTATACAATTTTATGAACTGGAATGCTCCAAATTAATTAAAAATTAAGAAGAATAAAAATGAATTTAGAAATTGGAATTTTAAAACTAAATTAAAATTGTTTCTCCCCAAATTGATTAATGGGTTCAACTAAATCCAATCAAAATTCCAGTAATATAGTTTTTAAAAACTGACAGGGTAGGGCTGGGGATTTAGCTCAGTGGTTCTGCCGCCTGCCTTACAAGTGCAAGGTCCTGAGTTTGATCCCCGGTACAAAAAAAAAAACAACAAAAAACTGACAAGGTAATATATCATATATTCTGAATTTCAAATGACCATCAAAAGCCAAATCTGTTTCCCAAAGAACAGAGGAGGAAGGCTTACATTACTTGCTTTCAAGACTGACAGTAAAATAACACTAATTAAAACATTGTAGAACTGATGAAAGATAAGTATAAACCAACAGAGCAAAACATTATCTAGAAACTGATCTGTATATATATTGCCAACAGATCTGCAACAAAGATCCCAAGGCACTTCCATAGAAAATGCACATTCTTTTCAACAAATGGTGCTAAAATATTTGACTATCTAAGTAGGGAAAAATTAACTCTAAATGGATCACAGACAATGTAAAAGCCAAAACTATAAAGCTGCTAGGAGAAAATATAAGAGAAAATATTTATGATGGTTGGGAAAGACACTGATTTCTTAGATAATACATAAAAAGTCTGAATCATAAAAATGACATACAGAATTTCATCAAAATTTAAAACTTCTGTTCCTCAAAAGATACCACTAAGAAACAGACAGAAAGAAAGAAGCCACAAAATAGAAGACATTCAATATTCAGTACACCTACAACTATCAGACAACATATCCAAGAACAAACGGGTAATTATTGCGTACAATGCAATAAGACAAGCAACCGAATAGGAAAATGGGGGAAAAACACTTGAAAAGATCAGTCAACAAACAAGATGCACAAATGGGACATAAGCGCACGTACACACACACACACACACACACACACACACACACGCTCATCATTAGCCAGAAAACTATTTCAAATTTTTAAAACCAAGAGATATAATAACATACCTACCAGAATGGTTAAAACAAACAAAAAATCCGGTAATAAAAACACTGTCAAAGATGTGGAACAAATAAATTCTCAGATATTTTGGAGTTGGGCATGTAAAGCAGGATGAGCTAGAAGAGCATGAGGATGCTTTCCACAGGTATGGAAATGCTCTATTACTAAATTGACAGTAGACATGGTTGAAATTCAAAATTATACATTTTAAATAGTTTATTTTATCTAACTTTAAAAAGTGAATTAATGTCAAGTAGCAATATGTAACTTCAAATAATTTTTTAAGAAGCCTTTGCACGGCAAAAACCTGACAGGCAAAGTCAAAGCCAATAGAAACTATTTCCAACTTAAATCACAAAATGCTAATCTCGCCAACACTTAAAGAGCTTACCAAAAAACTCAAGAAAGATGTATCAAAAGTTTAATAGAGAAATGAGTAAATGATATGACAGACATTTTACAGAAAAAGGTAAGAATGGTGTTTAAACATGAAGAGATGGGTGCACAGGTAGTAAAAAAAAAAATTAAGAATCAAGATACATCATGTACAGGTAAAAACAACTCAATGATAAATGTAAACGTATTGTATACCTAAAATATACCAATAAAAGAACTTAAGAATAAAACATGAAGAGTTGTTCAACATCATTCATAAAAGAAAGCCAAAAACTCCAATGAAATACTGTATAGGCATCACCACTGATATCACAAAAAGAATTCAGATTCCATGTGCTTCCTGGCAGAAGATATGATACCATCTATAAATACTTTGAGACGAAAAACACAAACACACAGATACACACACACACACACAAACCTGAGTCTGACCAACACTAGCTGCAACTACTAATTTATATGAAATATAGAAGACAATGGAAGAACAGAAATTCAAATGGCAAAATCTATACAGTAAAAAATTTCTTAAAATAGAAATTTCTTAGAACTAATTTCTTCAAAATTAAATTAAAAAAGCAATAGGGGAAAAGGAACTAGAAAGAAATCTACAAGCTAAAAAGAACTTTAAAAGACATTTGGACCAACCACAACATGTGGACTTTATATAAGGTCTATTAAAAAAGAAAAAAGGCTGGGATATAGCTCAATAGTAGAGCACTCCTAGGTTCGATCCCCAGTACTGGGGTGGGGGGCGGGGAGCAGGGAGGGAGACCTGACATATTTAAGAAAATGGGAAAACTATTGCCTGATACTAAGGAAAGAAATAAATATTATGCTGTGACACTGGTATTGTGGAAATATTTACTAATAGATAAAATTATCTAGGATTTGTTTCAAAATAATTTGATGGTGAGAATGACTGGAAAAGGCAGGCCTGGGTTGAGTTGCTGAAGCTAAATGATGGGTGGTGCATGAGTTTAATTACAATACTTTCTACTTCTGTGGATGTTCACAATTCCCCATTACAGAAAAGTTTTTAAATATCTATACCATACAAAGACACCATTGCTCATCTACCAGACAGGTAAAACTTCAAGAGCTTGACAATACTCTATAATGCAAGAAAATAAGAATTCTCTTACATTGCTGATGAGAATGCAAAACAGTAAAACTCTATGGAGGTGAATCTGACACTATTTAACAAAATAACAGATGCATTTATTCTCTGATCCAGCACTCCTACTTGGTATTATAATCTAAAACTATTTTATGAACATGATAGGATTTATAAACATTATAGGATGATGTAAATAGGACAATACTGACTAAAATTATTAAACATTTATTTGTTATTAGGAACTAAGATTGTCACAGCAAGAGGAAAGAAATACAGACACAAAAAGAAAACCACACCATGAATTCAAAATACTATTAACTCATGTCTTTGAAAATATGATAATAACAGAATATCACCACTTTGCAATCCCAACATAATTACAAATTTAAGCAAGCATCTGCAATGAACACTAAAACCACCAGATGAAATGTTCCTAGGGAACAGAATTATCATACAGTCTGAAAATATCAGCCCACAGTTTTCTTACTAATTACAAAGAGAAAAGTGTATCTCTCCAATGGAGAGATCTCATAGCTTCACTATTACCAAATGATTTAGAAACTTCTAGGTCCTAAGAGATACCAATTCTCTCTCAGCAGACCATGCTTTATATGATTCCACTGATATGAAATATCCAGAATGGGCAAATGCATAAAGATAAAAAGTAGATTAGTGGCCCCCAGGAATGGAGGGATAGGAAGGAAATGAATAGCTGCCTTAGGAAGATACAGGTTTCATCTAAGTAATAAAAAAAAAAATTCTAAAGTTGATTGTGGTGATGGCTGCACAACTATGAATACACTAAAAATCAGTGAATTGTACACTTTAAACGAGTAGATCAGATTATATGGTGTGAACTGAATCTCAAACAGGCTGCTTTCTTTAAAAAATGAAATAACTATAATTATCTTTCATCCTAGAAAACACGAGAAACCCTGAGGAACATTTCACCTCCCATACCTCTGAATGTTGCAGTGTCTCAGAGAGTAATCCGTGAATCTCTTTTTTATGTACTTGGTCTCTTGGTAAGCTCACTCACACTCATTCTCTTGGGACTAGAGTGAAAATTCCAAATTGCTATCTCTAGCCCTGAATTCTCTGCTGAGCTCTGCATTTGAGTGTACCACTGATCTATTTACTTACCCAACATTCACCTCAAACTCATAGAACTGAGCTCCAGATACTCCGTGCAGAATCCTGATTCTCTGTCTTCTCCATCTCAGAAAACCGTTACTCGCTTTATCCCTTCTTCAGGCAAAATATCTTGGAGTCACACTTAATGAAGTCTTCTTTCTATCTCATTCCATGTCCAGTCCATCAACAAATTCTGTTGTCTCTATCTTCAAAATACTGTATATCTAGCATCTCACCACTTCCCATCACTTGCTATCATTCTTGTCCAAGTGACCATTATCTCCCACCTTGATTACTACAAGGACCTCATTGTTTCAGCCCTTGCCCCACTTCAATCTGTTCTTAAGATGACAGTCAAGAGTGATCTCATTAAAATATATATTCAAGTGTTTACTCAATAAACACATATATTACTACCTGCCCAGACCTGTTCTAATCCTTATAGTTTAATCCTTATAACAACACTTTTATAGATGAGAAAACTAAAGCACTTACCCAAGTCATCTGGTTAGGAAGTGGCAGAGACAGGATTCAAACAAGGGGAGTTGATGCTTGCTCTGCAGTGGATATCAACCTTAGCTGCTTATTAAAATTATCTGGAAGTGTTTGAAAATCCTGGTGCCTAGAATTGCCTGATGCTCCCTGTCAGACTAATTAAAGCAGAAACTCTCGGATGGGATCCAGACATCAGTACTTTTTTTAAAGCTCCCCAGATAATTCCAATGTTCAACCAAGGTTGAGAACCATTATTTCAATAGGATCCCATCCCAGTCAAAGTAAAAACCAAAGCCCTCACAGAGGCCTATAGGCCTCACCTCCCTGCTCAACCCATCCCAACCCTGAGACTCTTCATTCACTCATCTGGCCACTTGGACCCACCAGACAAGCTCCCTATTCAGGGCCTTTTAACTCAAAAGTCACTTTCTTTAGTGAAGCCTTCTCTAAGATCTTATCTAAAATTGCATATTCTCCAAACTGGCCCACTATTTCCCCTCTCCCTTCCTTGCTTCATTCTTCTCTTTAGCATTTATCAATATAGAATAAATGATACCGTTCAGTATTATGTGTTTCTTGTTTGTTTTCCCACCCTGGAATGTAGGATGCCTGAGAGCAGGGAATTGTTTTATAGTATTAACTATGTTTTCTCCAATGCCTAAAACAGTTGGCACATGCAAGGCACTCAAAAACTATTTGCAGAATGAAGTATAACCCATAATTATTGCATCAAATATTAATATTGAAGTTTCCAGACACAAAGTTGCCTTTTCCTCATCAGAAAAGAAACCATTTAGCAGATTTAATTGGTTTGTTTACATGATGGAAAGAAAAAAGGGCCAGAGTAGGAACCGAACTCAAGGCCTTCATACTGAGTTATATTCCCAATCCTGTTTGTTTTCTATTTTGAGACAGGGTTTCCCTAAGAAGCTAAATTACCCAGGCTGGGCTCAAATGGGAATGGTTCTAGGACCCACACAGATACCAAAATGTGTTGATGTTCAAGTCCCTTATATAAAATGGCACAGTTAATACATAACCTTTACACGTCCTCTCTATACTGTAAAGTATCTTTAGATAACTTATAATACAACACAACTGCTATGTAATTAGTTGTTCACCATATAATGACAAGAAAAAGAAAGCCTGTTTATGTTCAATACAGATGAATTTTATTTTCAAATATTTTCACTCTGTGGTTGGCTGAATCTGAAGATACATGGGCAGATTGTGTAAGAATTAATCTACAAAGTCAGGCATGGCTTCCTTTCCTCCCTGCCCCACACACGCACCTCAGTGCTCTGGCACCCTAACCATCACCTTACCATCCTTACCCTCTATAGAAGCAGTTGACAGAAGGGGGAAAGAATTACAAGTCTTCCAAGTTTTCAGGGAGAATGGGGGAAAGGAAAGAGGCATACAAAAAAGTGGGAAGGGCTCCAAGATCTTAACTGCCTAGAAAAGGGGAAATTGGCATCTCACTCTCCAGTCCAATATCTGGCTATACAGTAGACCAACTATGTGAGCAAGAAGACAAACAGAATTATGAGAAGTGGCAAGACAGAAAGGGGTAGATGTAAGCAGCCTGCGTGCCACTACCTGACATTAGAAGGAAATGATTTTCCAGTAGGTTGAGTGGAAACTGCAGAAGTAACTGGACTCAAGTAGTCTTGTTAAAAAGTCCTCACCCCAACTCATCCCCATTCATTCACAGAAACAGGCAGGCAAGTGTAGTTAGTTTGGTTTAGCAGCACAAATTTCATATACAGTAATTATGAAGTAGGGCATCTCCCTGAAAGATCTCACCAAAAATGCCAGTCTCATAGTCTATCAGTGGACATTAATGGTCTACCACTGTGAAGAGATGACTTTAGAAAAACCAAATAAGAAATACTTGCCTTTTTCTGTTTTTCTTCTCACTAGTCTCTGTACAAGTAGGTTCCCAAAGAGGGAAATCAAAGAGGTATCCTAAGATCATACCACAATCCTTTCTGACCCTAAATGCTCTAGGCAGTAAGTGGCCAGCACTGTGATAAGGGAGAAATGAAGTTCTACACGGAATGTGAAACTGATGGTTTAAACTGGAATAGACTGGAGATTTTAATAGCTATAAATGATAGAAAAGCTATCATTTACCCATGATGCCACGAGGCAGGAGGAAGGAAGGGAGAGGAAGATGCTAGAAAGAATAGTTAAGGGCTGGGATTTAGCTCAGTGGTGCTGCGCCTGCCTCTCAACCGTAAGGTCCTGAGTTTGATGCCTGATACTAAAAAAAAGAATAGTTAAAAGCAGTGAATGATGAAAATTTAAACTGTTTTGTTTGTTCTTACCAAGCTTTAACTGGTCAATAACCTGACGACATATGAAACTGCATTACTGCCTTTAGAAATGGGGGGGAACACCTACATGGAAATTCTCAGGGGGGATTTACTGTACGGGGTCAGAAGCCACATTAGAAGCCCTCTGAGATTACTTCTCTTCAAGAGGTTAAATTGAATCCAGAATCTAGAACTAAAAAATTCTTCAAAGGCTGGGCTGCCTAAAGGGGCCTTTTGAAGAATAAAGCTATCAGACTGACAAGTCTGATAAGAGTTTCATTTAGAAATAGTATTTTACTTTAAAACAATTTTTTAAAATCCTAAATGACTCTAATTTCCTTTTATAGTCAACAAAACTTCCAGTTCAAAGAAAGCTTGACATAAAATCCCCAAAACACTACTTACTGAACCAAAGCTATGAAACTATCCAAAATGCTTAGTAAAAACAGCAGCAAACGTTCGCTTAACTATCTTGTAGGAATAACAAATTCACACATTCTTTATCACAGGTACCTACAAGGAAAAAATATTACTTAGGGTTAAATGATTTAAAGTACTCTTTAAATGTAACAATCCTAATCCTATAGTAAATATCAATAGGGAGTTTCATTTTTACATAAAACATCATATATATGCAATTAAGCATTATAGTTAAATATCTAAAGCTACTGAAAGTTTCTGCCCCATAAAATATTTTTAGATGCTATGTCAATAAATTTTCAAATGCTGTATGCTCACAGATGGTTAAAAAAACCTAAAACTATATTTTCATATTTATCTCCTACTGAATCTATTTTACTGTATCTTGGTGGATCTGAAATGCAATAAATCTTTAAATTTAAAATTAAGTTTTAGGGCTGGGGATTTAACTCAGTGGTTCCACCGTCTGCCTCGAAAGCACAAGGTCCCGAGTTCGATCCCCAGTACCAAAAAAAAAAAAATTTAAGTTTCAGTATTACCAAAAGTAAACTATTTAAGAATGTGAAAAAGTAACTGTGCATTGGAATCAAATGGGGGAACGGGAGTTACTGCCATATACTTGAAATTTTCTAACAAAGACAGAGTGTAACCACTGTCACATCTGAATAATTATTAATTCTATTCAGAGAACTATCTTCCTTATTCTTACATGGTAGAGAGTTACCTACACAAGAGTAAGAATAATATCAAACAATATGTCAATGTCAAAGTCTGACTTAAATTATGCTAATAAATTACTCTGAAGATTTCATTCTGAGTTACAAACTATACAGTGAAAATAACTGGCATATGTAGTGCAACTATAAGAAAAACAGGAACTTTGAGGTTTAGGTCAGAAAGTCATTTTCTGAAAAGCTCTATTAAATGCTTTTAGGGGAAAAAAATCCTTATTAAAATGTTTCCTCTTTTCTCAAGTACCTTCCTATGAATTCTTCAATAATACAGTATCTTCTATGCTATCAACCAACACTTGAATATTGCCTTCAATGACTTCTTAAAGAAAAGATCCCAATGCTATTCTTAACATCCTTAAATACTTCTAAAAAGGTCCTTCCGGCTTATGGACTCACAGCAGTTTCCTCACAATTGTGTACTTATCCTGTTCCACTGTCTCTCCTAGTCTATGACATACTCAAATTTACACACCACCTCTATTTCCTATTTTGCTACATTGCTAAAACTGGAACGTAAAAGGATACAAACCCACTACTCCTTCCCACCCTCAAAGCAACAATAAAACTATTAGTTAGCAAGACAAAATGAGATAAAAAGCAACATATGTCACATCTTAGTGTGGCAAAAAATATCCATTGCTTACCCTAAAGGATAATTCACAGCCATATACAATATACAGTACCTTAATAGATATATTCTTCAAGAGAATCTGTTAATGGAAACACTGTACAATTTATAGCACTATAAAATAAACTATTAAATTTTGCCAACCTCAATATTCTTCTTTAACTGTATCAGTACTCTAAAATGTGATTTCCCTTGAGAAGATCTGGCCAAAGAAATGAACAGTGAAGCAAACTTACTTGGGGAAATATTCTGCAACCCAAGTGAGTCAATTTGAAAAATTACTAGTATGAAAGAGATACTTTAGTCAGAATAAATCTTATTATTTTTGAAAGAGTAGTTCTTCAGATAACAAAAATTTTCAAAAATTATTTTTTTGGCCAAGTTTTTCTCTGAATCACAAAACCCTCAAATTTTTCAATGGCATTAAACATAGAAAGTATGAAAGTGAGTACCTGGGAAATAAAGCAGACTGCTCAGTAGTTCTAAGATAAAAGACAATGATATAAACCTCAGAGTGTGCTATTTGTTCCAGCCATTAAACATACAGGAAATAAGGTTTTCTACTTAGAAAACTAATTCACAAACGGCAATGACTTCATTAAAGAAAAGAAAATCTTATTAAAATAGACAACAATCAATTGTAAAGCATGAAAACAATTACTAGAAAGGATTGAAAGGTCAAACAGAAGAGGAAAATGACATAAATTGTCTAAATTTCTGCCTTTAACCTCTTCTCAGACCTGCCCCTCAAACAGCAATCGAGTTTCATTATTAATACGAGCCATGGCAGATGCTCTGCTTCGCGGCATAGCATAGCTAAAATTCTATCAAAAGCTGTAAACCCCTTCAATAACCAGACCACTTTCATTACGACAACACTACTTCAGGAGGGTCAATAGAAAGCATTTGAAATAAACCACAAATCACCCAGGACTGCCCCCTCAGAGGTGCGGTTGGTAGGTGGCCTCAAGACCTGGGTTCTGGTCCCTCCCTGGTCCACCTACGTGACCTTAGGCGAGTCATCAACTCTCCCACTGGCCATCAACACCACCAAGGTGCGAAGGTCAATCACGCATGCTGCAAGACCTCTGCCTGCTCGAAACCGCATTAAAAAACTAGAGAAGGATGCCCAGCAGCATCAGCCCCGGGGGTTCGGCCCTAGAGTGGTGCCACTCCAACAGGCGTTGCCACCGGGAATCTCCGGACAGCTGCCCGGGCACAGCGCTTCCAGAGCGCGCTCGGGAGGAAGGGAAGGAGGAGGCAGGGGCGCGACTATACTTCTCGGCGGGGACACCGAGGCGCTCCTCGGGCCTGCGACGGGCGCGCCTCCCTGCCTTTGCCGCCCGACACCGCCGAGGCTGAGGTCCGGAAGACAGTCGGGCCCCGGGAGGCGGACGCCGCCGCGAGCTGGCGCACAGGTGAGCCTGCCCGGAGGCCCAGCCAGGTGCGGCGGCGCGGGGAGGGGGCGCGGCCCCTCAGCGGACGCCTCCCGCTCGCCCCGGCTGGCGTGGCGCTTCTGGAGCCCCGCCGCCGCCTCGCACCCGGCCTCGCCACCACCTACCCCCTCCCCAGCGCGGCCACGCTCCACACACCCTACTTTGCCGCGGACTCGGTCCAGAGCACCGGCGCCACCGCGGCCCCGTCTCCCACAGGTTCTCGGCTGCTGGTAGCGGCGCCCACGACGGCCCGCCCGCGCATTGCGCACGCGCGCCCGAGCCGCTCAGCAGCCCCCCCCCCCCGACAGCGACTGAGATTCCGGAGCGGACACTCCCACTTCGCGGAGACTCTAAGTCCCGGCAGGCTCCGCGCGCGCCCGGCGGCGTGGCGGGCCGGGGTTCGGACGTCTTCCTGGTCCCGCAGCGCTGGCCGAGCTGCTCCGAGTGGGAGGGCCGCTCCTGGAGAGCCCGGCCCCTACCCCGCGGTGTTTCCTGGGACTAGTAGTTCTTGAGGACCACGAGGCTTGGCTCGGAGGTGGGACTCCGGGTTCTCTGAGGTCATCGCCTGGAGCTTCGGGACGCAGGGATCTTTAAAAATAGGCTTCTTTCGTTTGCAGATAATGTGTTTGCAAGCTGTCCCACAATCCGTCCTAGAGGCTGCGGTGCGACTTGGAGAAAAAGTGCTTTACAGCTCTGCTTTCCAATTTTTCGCTTCTTAACTATTTTTTTCTCCCTAGAAATGCAGCTCTACCTCCTACTTGGTGTTAATGGGACAGAAGGAGAAGAAAAACTTTAGAAGTAGCCGAAATTCTTTCAGGACACATATATTCTTATAAATATTTATAAATGTTTAACGTAATTGTTGAGCACTTAACAATGTGCCAAGCGCCTGACCTTTTGCAGCCTGCGTTTGGTAAGGGGAGCTGGTGTGTATACAAGCAAGATGATTACAGATTTGGAGGTTGAGATGTGGAACCCTAAATTGCCCACGGTGGGCTCGAATTTGCAATCCTACCTCAGCCTACCACAGTGCTGGGACTACAGCCTCTTGACAGGTCTTAGTGCAACAGAGAGACAAGTTCCAGAGATAGTTTCAGGGGAGGCTTCTTCCAAGAGAATAGTCATGGAAAGTTGCCTGATGAAGTGTTGTTTGAGTTAAACTCTGAAGAATGAAAAATATTCAGACATGGAAAGAAGTGGACTTTTACAATGCATGGCATACCTTACTCTTAATAAATATTTGTTCCTTTTGTGTCCTTCCTTGCCTCTCCCTGCACACCCTGAGAGCACATCCTTGCCCCTTCAGAATCTTTCATCAACATCTTTCAGAGGATCCTTCCTATGTGAAGATGAACACAAGACAGTCGGTGTCCCAAGGCAAGACATGTTCTCACAGATTAATAAGCTGATGGAATCACCTGCCTGAAATGCATCAAGCTGCATGGAATGCTCTGGTGCGGGCTCTCCAGCTGCCTAGATAACTGTTCTGTCGTGTTTTGAAAAACCTTAGCTCTGCACTCTCATTTCCTTATCTGTATAATAACTGAAAGAGATTGGTCTCGCCAGAGTCTATAAAATGAACAGTGCAGATTGTTTCCTTTGATCTATATGGTGGGTTATGTTGATTTAACTGAATGTGTGGCTGACATTAAAGAATAAAGAATTTTCATGTAAAAAAGCAGATGTCACCTGTCCTATCCTTCTGAGCATTTGAATTTTGGCCTTCCCTGGCTTAAAGATCTGGAAGAAGTCTCTAGCCTTTCATATCTTGGCTCCTAGAAGATTCCCAAAGGGCTATTTGAGACATATTTAACACAGATTTCCTATTTATCTAAAAAAAATTTTTTCATATAGGATGTTTTATAATCCTTTACATTTTTTTTAAAAAAGCAATTGCTTAACAGGACAAGTCCTCCGAATCAGTACAAAAGTATCAAGTGCATATACATAAGAGATCAACAGCACTGAATAGCACTCAGCAGTAATAGTGGAAACTATGCCTTGGACTTTCAGAAAGGCTTTTGGGCACAAAATTAAATGAGGACTCTTCCAACTTTGGGAGGCCATTATTCCCAAATTGTGCTGTTCTTTCTGATAAATAATGAATAAGGCAGAAGAAGAGCTGGTTCTGCTTTGGATTTTTTTCACCCCTTATTTCAAATGAGTGGAAAAGATAAACAGCTTCCCTCATTTCAAAGCAAAAAAAAATCCTCAAAAACAAGCCACTGTTGCCTTGGGCCCTGGGACACAAGTCCTGAGGCTGGCTCTGGAGCCCTAGGCTCTGCCAAGGTCAAGTCTGCATACCTGGAAGTGCGAGGTGAGAGGCCACGTTGGCCACTGAAGGATTTTACACACAGTTTGTGAAGAAGCTGCAGGACACAGCCAAGGAACACTTGACCATCCAGGCCCTGTCTGAGTCCTAGTCCCAGGGGGTGAGCATGACCCATGAGCTTTCCTAAGAAGCCTGAAAACATCTCTGGTCCCATCCAGCCAGTCATTCCTGGTAGAGCCCCTCGAGGCCTGCAGACTTCATAGCCAGCTGACAGTTGACACTGGGGTTTTGCTTTGCTGGTGGTCTATTAGAGCAGGGTTCACAGGCCGGGGGTTGATCTCGGCTCAGACACATCACCCTGGAAGAAAAGCAGTAGTTGATGAGGCTGGAGACCACCACGTAGGACACAATGATTGTCCCTAACAGGGCAAGTGATATGAAGACCAAACCACAGAGGACACAAAGTAGTGTAACACCACCCACAGAAATGACCAGTCCTTCCAGTAACAGGATTCCCACAAGAGCAGCCAGGGAGCTGAGCACCACGAGGAGCAGGAAGAACCCAACAGGGACAGCAGACATGGCCACGAACACCAGCATGGAGAGGGCCAGGAAAGGATGCCTGTCCAAGTACTGGCCCACTGGAGACTTCGTGAAGGCAACCACCTTTGAGTTATTCTGAAAGGACTTTATCAGCAAAGAGAGCTTCCTCTGGAGCTTCTGTAAGTCCTTTGAGACACTTGAGGGCTCTTCTTTGGCCATCTTCAAACTCACTTTAATCTCTTCAGGGGTTAATTCTCCTACCAGCAAGTTCTCTGTAGTACACAGTCCAATCTTTCACGTTTCCCAGTCTCTTGCTGTCGCCGGCGCCGGCGGCCCGCGGCTCCAGCAGTGAGTGCCGGTGAAGGACGAAGAACCGCGCGCAGGCGGGAGGCCTGGCTTCTTCCTCCACCCCGGAGCCGCCGGCCCCCTTATTTATCTAAAATTAAAATTCAAACTTAGCATCTTTTATTTGATATAAAAACCTTAACCCTGAAACCAGACCACTGAGGGAGAGTCCCTGACTTCCTCTGACCTGGAATCATTCTCTTGATCATTATTCCAATTTGACGTAATTGACTGAGTGGTGTAAAGTTGTTCTCTTCTCTTTTACACATAACAAGCCTCCAAAGACTGGCTTTGAGAGCCAAATCTACACAGGATGGAGGAAGCCAGAAAAGTAGCTCACTTTGCCCAAAGGCACACAGCAAGTTAATCCCAGGGGTACTCTGAGGTTGGGATATAACCAGAACTTGAAAGCTCCTGATCAGCCAGTAAGTGCAAACTGGAGAGGGGGAAAAGCTTTTTGCTTTTCCTCGGCCTTTTTTTTTTCTTTGGATAATGAACCTTATTACATAAGAGTACTTTAGTGTTATTTAAGGGGAAAAAGTATGTGGAATATTCCCCTGTTGAAATTACAATCTGAGAGCAAACCAAGAATACTCAAGACACAGTGAAGGCAATGAGGCATGCTGGAACATTCCATGGATCCTTGTCATCTGAAGAAAAAGGAGGAATCTGAATTCAAGATTCTGCAATTTACTTTTAAAACATCTTTATCACCACCACCACCACCATCATCATGTTTTGCACACACAAAATGCTTTCATGTTTCATTCAAAAAAAAATTTTTTTAGACAGTGTCTCACTGTGTAGTTCAGGAAGGCCTTCAACTCACTATGTAACCCAGACTGGCCTTGAACTCACAGCAATCCTCCTGACAGCCTCCCAAGGGCCAAAAATATTTCTTAATTTCTGTCTCTGTGCTTAGTCCTAGGCCCTGGATTCTCCCAAAAGACATCAGCCCCTTTGACAAAACAAAGTAAGAAAATATATTTACTCAAAATACACAGAATGTTACTAAGTACTGGTCACCTCTCTAATACAGTATTTGACTTTCCTTCTTCTGTGGACATTTTACATCTTACCTCTCTGCTTTATTTTTTCTCCTTAACAGAGATATAGATATAGATATAGATATAGATAGGTCTTATGATCTTTGGTCTTATTTATCTTGTTTTCTGCCTGTCCCACAGAATGCAACTTCCATGTGGACAGGGATTTTATCTGTTTTGCTCATTGCTGTATTCTTAGTGCCTTAAACAGAAACATCTGCTGAATGATGAATGCCAAAAACCTCCTTTGTGAATAGAGTAAGAACCAGAAGTCAAACAGAAGGGGCAATTCCAGAAGTAAGCACACATCTACCCAGAAATCAGAACCTACATATTGAAAGAAGTAAACATGAACTGATCGCTCTCTCAAAACCTAGTTTTGTTCTTCTGTGTCCTATCCAACAGAGTTCAAAACAGTTCTTCCTCATTTCTTGATGTAAAAGTGGAAGCTGTACCAGGGAAGGGAGTCGGGGTTTGCTTCTGCGGCTGAAGTTGGGAGGCACCTGGGCCCACCCACACACCTGACAACAACCTAGAGATAGGAAGGATGGTTCTTGGTAATTACTCAGAGCAGGCCAGGTGGAGGGACCCAGCCAGATTACAAACGAAAAGAAAGAGTCTCCTTCTGGAGCTAATTCTTGCATCCTAGGGTTTGGCACACTCTTTTTTCAGGAAAGAGGACCACCCCTATTTCATGTTTACTAAGGTATAAGAATAGGACTTCCAAACAGGTCAGCAAACAGTCCAAATTCCAGGACAGGATTTCCAGGAAAAGAAAAACAAAATGGGAGTCAGGGGAGATGACAGCCTCCAAGACTTGTAAAGGGCAGAACCAAGTCTTTCTGGTCTTCTGATCATCAGGCAGCAGGGAAAGGAGCCTAATCTTGAACATCTGGATAGATGTAATATCATGCCACTGAATGTCACCACAGCCCTAAAGGTCCCCAGCAATCCTGAATGAGGTCTGGGAGGTGCCCCCTGCATCAGATACCCTGGTTAGATCATACTCCAATTATTCTGACCATATTTGGCAGTTCTGGGATGCTGGTAAGCCCGAAAATTGAGGAGCACAGATTGCCTGTTATCATCCAAACATGTGTACTCTTGCTCCAATGTCATTCAAACTTGAAACACAAGGTTTTCTGAGGTTAAGGTGATCATCCAGGGCCGTGCTATGTTGCTGATTGCTGTGTTCAGGTGGGGTACATTCTAGATGGCGAAGGTTCTTTTAAAATAAAGCTGGAGAGGCTCTGGGGACAATTCCATTTTGGCTTCAAACCTTCTTAACCTATGGGAATTTCTCCTCAGACCTGCTACTACTAACTTGTCCACCTCCAGCAAAATTCTCCCTTCAGTCAAAAGTCACCAGTTTCTCTCATCCATCTCACCATTTCCCAGGAGAGATAATTAACATTCAACCACAACAACAAATGCCTTTATTTGTTCTAGAGGGTTGACTGTGCGTCATGCTCTGACCCCCAAAGAAGAGAAGTATAGAAGTTATAGCTTTCACCATGAGCCCCTGGTTGTCACGGACTCCACCCTAGGAAAGAAAGTCAAGAAGGGCTTCTGTGTTGGCCAGCTAGTTGACCTTGGGCTCATTACCTTACTTCTTTGAGGTTTAACAATTCCTCATCTGTAAAATGGAGATGTAGTAGATCCTACTTCAGAGCTTCTTCGTTAGTCTTAAGTGAAATAATGCATGTAAAACTCTAGAACATAAGAATGTCCGCAATTGCATTAAGTAATTTAGCACAATTCCTGAGCCTTCTTGACCAAGGAAGACATTAACACACTCACAGTGTCTGGCTGGGGCAGTGGGTAGATTTGAGAATTCCTTTAACTGCTATGAACTTTCACACATATTGGGGTGATTGCAGTAGGATTGGAGTCTAGGATCTTGGGGAATTTAGCATAGCTACAGAGCAGGGCCATGAGGACCTGGTGTTGGAGAAGTAGGACTGATGTGGAGGGACTTGGGAAGGACTCAGACTGGGTGGAGGGATTTTGAGTTGTCTCCTTAAATGTACCCTGTCCCCTCTCTCCTGCCCACAAAAATACATAAATATAAGTAAGTTGACAAAGGTAGACTATGGCAGGACTGGGATAGCTTCATCGTTTTTGGCTCCCTCAGAAACATTTTTCGTTTCTTCCTGATAGTTTCCAGGTTGCTCCCCTTGGCCAGAACTGTCCCACCCCCAGCTGAACTGCAGAGGCAGCTCTAAAAATAGTGTGCCTTCACCGACCCCCTGGCGTGTAAATACATCTTTGTTCCTGGCTGGCATTTAATAACTGTACTTTATGGTAAAACAAAAGCTGTAATCAGAGCCCAACAATGGAAGCTGCAGTCAGCATGAACAATACTCAGAATTCCCATGGTGATCTCCCCCGTCCGCAGCTGTGAGAACCAGAAGTCTTATGCATGAATTCCATTCACAATTATTTGCCCAGTTGCACTGTGGCTTATTCGAATCATAGCTTTCCTGCCTCCTCAGTGGGGCTTTTGAGGGGATGAGAAGGGATGCCAAGATTGGACTCCAGCTAAGAGCAGGTGTACATGTAGAGGGAAGGCCTGGTGACACAGCCAGATTGCCTCAGGCTGGAGACTTCAGCAGCCATCTCTGCACCAGCACTTCATGCAAGAGTTCCTTCAGATAAAAGAGAGCATTGCACCTATTTCCTGAACTGAAGCTGCATCTTGCACATTCCAGGATAAGCCCAGCAGCTGTCTTCTGCTCCGAGGTCTGGACTCTTGGAGAAGAAAGTTCTTCAAGGGGGACTATGACAGGGGGTGTGAAGCCCTGATGCACGTAGAGTCATTAGAGGGCTTTAAAAAATTCAGTCAGAATCTCTGGTCACAGGAACTGGCATTGCTGTGATGTTTTTCCCTTTTTCTGTTTTATTTTAAGGAATAACTCATACATAAAGACTAGAACTCTTAAGTATAAAGCTCAATAAACTTGAGCAAGATACACCCAGAGCAAGATACACTTCCAACACTCCAAAAGGCTTCTTATGTCAACCAGAGGTAAACAATCTTCTGATTTTTATCATTGTAAATTGTTTTTCTATTCTTGAATTTCCATAATAATAACATAGTATGTTTTATACTCTTTTGGAGCTCTAATTTATTTTGCTCCACATTCTGTCTGGGAAATATATCTATGTCATTGTGTTGCACTGCTGTATAATATTCCATTTTTGTGGACAAATCAGTTATCTATTTTCCTATGGGTAGATGAGTTTCTGGTTTGGTGTTATTATGAATGAAGCTGCTATAAAACTTCCGCAACTCTTTGGTGAACTCTTTTTTTTCTTGCGTATCAAGCAGAATTGCTGAGTCATAGGATAAGAGGACACTTAACTTTATAAGTTCTTTCCCAATTTCACACTGGCATCAGCAGAGAATGACAGTTCCAGTTGCTCCATTTTCTCACCAACTTTTAAAGAATCTTATCTGCCTTGGTTTATAGATAAGAAATTGAAAAGGAAAAAAGAACCAAAGTCAAAAGAGGTTTCCACTTCTGGCCTAGGGTTCTTCATATGAAGCCTCTCATGTGATGCTTTGGATCTGTCTGCCTTCCTGTCAGAATGAGAACAGGTCTGGGCAGGGAACCTGGTACAATTTTCGCATGTTAGCACCACTCTGGAGGAAGCAGAAGGAACCGGCAAAGCTCCTCAGATGGCTCCAGAGAGAACAGAAGTGTTCTGAACCATAACAGCCCAAAGGCAGAGAGAGCTCAGAGCTGTAGCTGGTATCTGGAGAAGGCAGGAGAACAGCCATCAGCATCATGGGCGTCACCCAACAAAGCCAATCACCTTGTGTGGTCTTGCTACAGGCCTGCCACTTCTGGTCTCCTTAGCAGAAGCCTGGTCTCCATCCTGGCCTCCTGCCCCATATCAATTGAATGCCAACTGCTGAAAATCCTGACTCCTAACTGCCTTGTAAATCCATCAGTCCTATCTCACTATTCCTAACCTGGCCCAGGACCCACCATTTGTGCCTGGACTTCTCTCAAACCTTCCTTCCATGGCTTCCAGTTGCCTCAGGATAAGATCTGAACTCCTTAGCACAACTTTCCTCTGACTTCTTTTTTTTTTTTTTTTTTTAAACAGGGTCTTGTTGTGTAGTCCAGGCTGGCCTCAAACTTGCAATTCTCCTGCCTCACCCTCCTGAGCATGGTGATTACAGTCTTGTGCCACCAGGCCTGGCTTTCCTTTGGCCTCTGAGCCTTCACAGACTCTGCTTCAGACTAGTCTGGCAACCTGAGATTCTCACACCCAGACTACTCCCGTCTCCTATGCCTAGAAACAGTTTTATTGAGTATACTTGATATGTAATAAACTGCACATTTATAAAGAGTACAATTTGATGGGTTTTGACCTACAAATATATCTGTGTAAACATCACCACAATCAGGATACTGGACATATCTATCACGGTCAAAAGTGTCCTTCCTCTACCCCTTTATCATTTCTCCCACCTGTCTTCCCCACCCCAACTGCCACCACTTGTCTGTTTTCTGTTACTATAAGTTTGTGTGCATTTTCTAGAACTCTCTATAAATGACATCACATGGCAGATACTTTTGTGTGTGGCCTCCTTTGCTCAGCCTGTTTTGAGATTCATCCATGTGGCATGTATCAGTAGTTCATTCTATTGCCGAGTGGCTTTCCATTGTATGGATACATCATTGTTTGTCTATCCATTCACCGATTGATGGACTTTTGGTTGTTTCCCCTCCTACATTTTTTTTCATGTTGCTTCATCTGCCTAGAATGCCCCCCATCTGTCCCCTACCTCCTAGCTTCATCCAAATAAAATGTTTACACAGAAAGGCAAACACTGGGACTCCAGTCAGAGCTCATCATCTCTGAGAAATCCTTTTGAATTTTCAAGGATAAGTGGTCCTCTTTCCTCTGTGACCCCATTGTTCCCCACCTTTAAATTGTACTGGTGTCTGTAACTTTTAAATAGGGGACTCTGATTTCCTCATAAGCATGGGGCATGTCTTAATTTTCTCTGTAGCCTCAGCCCTGAGAGCTGTGCCCAAGATGTTGGAGAAGTCAAGGAACAGTGGCTTGATTTGGAGAGGCAGGCTCCTGCTAGAGGGTAAGGATATGAACCTGAGGGCCAATCTGGCTTCCCAGCTCTAGTCCTGGAAGGGACTGGAGACATGGAGGAGAGCCTGACAGGAAGCCCAGTGCAATACACTCATGTGAGCATAGTGGGCATCTACCCAGGGATTGCTTCTGGTAGCAGTCCCAGGTGACTTAAATCCAAGCCTCCAGGCTCAGCTTCAGATGTTGAGACTCTCATGGCCCCAGTGGGGCCTGGGAGAATAGAGCATAGATGGGGCATCAGTGAGCCCAGCAACAAGGGACTGGGGCCTGGAGTCCCACCATGGCTCCAACCTTCATTTTAGGTACACTCATATGGTCCTGACCCCTTAATTGCTATCTGCCTCCCAGTGCAGCATTCGGAACTTCCCAAGAAGCTGTCAGGAAAAAAAAAAAGCTGGAGGTTATTCAAAAATTTCATTGCAGAATTCCTTTTCTTTGATTTCTCTCTTGTCCATCACAGAAGTAAACTAAGAAAGTTCATCAGTATAGTTTTCAATCCAACATGGCAACCCATCAGCATTATTCAGAAAGCCTAACACTCAGAGACGGCAGTTCTGCACTTAGGTATGCCTTTGGTCATAAAGAGAGGGTAAGTATTATTTAGGAAAACAGCTTTAAAATTTTTTTTTAAATGACTAACCCTTTACAAAACCCCAAAATGATTCCATCTCTGTGATCTCAGCTTTTTGATCCATGGTGCTCAGGCAGAGGAATGCTGTGGATGCCAGACAGACCCGAGTTCAGTTGTACCACTTGCTAGCTATTTAACTTTGAGCCACTTGCTCAAGTGCTGAGCTCATTTTCTCATTGAACAACTGATCCCTCTGCCACAGAGAGGTTGTGACGATGGGGCTTAGCACATAGTAAGGGCTCAATAAGTGTCTTTCACAATGCTGTCTACTGGGCGATTATGGGAGACACGCCCTCACCCCTACCCAGTCCTGTTCATGGTTCATGGTCTGTGCTTCCTGACAATAAGTGAGCTCTCCTCTGGAAGCTCTCCCACTTATCCTGAAATGCCCTCATGCTCTTCATTCTGGTGCCCACATGCCGCCTCCCAGACTGTTTGTTCTGGATGCAGAGACCAGCCAGGGACTGGCAGGCTTGCCCATACGGTTCCTTGAAACAAAAGTTGCTCACTGAGTCATTGCTGGGAGAAGCCAGTGCATCCAAGCACCCACACAGACATGTCAGAGGTATAATGCCCCAGAGACAGAGTGCCAGGAACAGAGGGCACCATGAGGGTGCGGCCTTCATCAGAGGGAAATGGAGAAGGAACAGTGAAGGATTTTAAGTATGAAGGACAGGATAAGATCTCGGGGTAGATAAGCCCCCTGGACTCTATGACAAGTCTCTCTGGAAGCGAGGGGCCCATCTATCCACCAGTCACATTTTTCCTCGCCCAGTACAGGTGCTTTAGCCAAACCATTAAAAAGACTGTACTTCTGCCCCCTCACAATGTCCTTCAAGCCTGGTATGACTCCATCCACCTCCTCCAGAAATCCTTCCCTGGTCCCCAGCATGGGATGGGTCCCATCCCCCTGGCCCCACATTCTTTCCCACATGGCTAGTGGAGAGGACCACTCTGAACTTGTTGTCTTATTCTCGGAACATACCGTGCTGTGGAATGAACAAAACCTTTGTAATCAGAGAAGCAGAGTTCAAGTTCACATTCTGTCTTTAGCAACTGCTCGGTCTCAGTATCTTATAAAATCTCTGAGACACAGTTTCTACATTTGCTTGGTGAAGCAATACGACACATCTCATTGGATTGTGGTCAGTATTAGGGAAATGTAAAAGCACTCTGAAAAGAGTGACATTGAACAAAACATAGAAAAGTCTTGGCTGAAGTGTTAAGAAGACCTAGGGTAGAACCTTGGCTCTGTCTCCTACTGGTTGCCTGTCCCTGGGCAGGTTATCAAGTCTCTCTGGATTACTTTCCTCTTCTGTAGGCAGGGAGTTTAATACCTGGTATCAATGGGAAGGTCAAGTATGTTAAAAGATTAAGACCACAGTTGGCACATAGGAACCTGGCAGTGGGATGTTAGTGCCCCAGCCTCTTCACTGCCAAAAGACAGGGCTTTGGACATTGTAGCACATATGTATTTGTTGATTACCTGGATAATCCAATTACTGACTAACCAAATTAAAAGATAGATGGATAGGTGTGTGGGTAGGTAGGTGAGTGGGGAGTGGATGAAAAGATGGATAGATGGATTAGTGGATTCGTGGACGAATGAAAATCTGAGCACATGAGTGAATCAGTGACTCCATAACCAAACTAATAGCTTAATGAATCAAGGGGTAAATGGGTGCCTGAGTGAATGAACAATGCAAGGAGAAAGTGAATCCTGAAAGGAATGACAGGATAGATCTGGCAGTACCTGGCTGTTCCCCTGTGACCCAGAGACTGATCTCTTTCCACCTGGCCTTTGTGGTCTGAGGAAAGCACTAGTTACCTCAAAGGCCCCCCTTCAGTGGCAGGATGTCCCTGCCAAGTAACCAGGGTGTTATGGTTTAGAGCTAAAATTTTCCCAAGAGCCCCACGTATTCAGAAGTGGGACTTTTAGAAGGCGATTGGGTCGTGGGGAGGCTGATATTTTCATAGCTCAACATGCTGCTAGGAGGCAGGGCCTGATGGGAAGAGGTGGGTCCCTGGGGGTGTGACCTGAAGGATGCATCTCCCTACCTGGCTCCTCCTTTTGCTCTTTGCTTCTTGGATGGCATGGGATACATGGCTATCCTTTGTCTAGGCCCTTCCACCATGCTGTTTCTGCCTTGGAGCCAGCCAACTATGGACTGAACTGTGAGCCAAAATAAATTCCTCCTCCTATAAATTGTGGGTATTAGGCATTTTGTCCCAATGATGAGAAATCAACTAAGACTCAAGGTAACAAAGTTCCTGAAGACAAGCCTCATTGGGCTCCTTTGAAATGCACCTGGACCTATGTTTGTAACAAAAGCAGATGTACTAGTGCTATATGGACTAAAGGAAGGGCCCACTCTGACCTGCCAGTGAAAAAGCTCAGCTCAGTATTCTCCCATTGTGGGGTAGAGCTGTATCTTTGGCAGCCACTGACTTCCCTCAGTGGAAGAAGAGACATCATTTGCCTCCTTAGAGAGAATGCAACTGGCATCAGAAGCTGGGGAGCAGGTTAGAATACCAGGAAGTGGGAACCTGGAAATGAAACATGGCTCTGGTACTGCTAGTTGTGAACCCATGGTCCAGAGACAGAGCTGGCAGTCACAGCATTACTCTCAGGGCATGGAGCAAAGACCCACTGGAAGGCGGGCATGGTGGCACCTGCCTACAATTCCAGCACTCTGGGAGGCTGAGGTAGGAGAATTGCAAGTTTGAACCTAGCCTGGGCAACTTAGCAAGACCTTGTCTCAAAATAAAAAGGGCTGGCTCAGAACGTAGTTCAGTGCAAAGGGCCTGGGTTCAATCTCCAGTATCATAAACACACACACACACACACACACAAAGGCCCCTCAAGTGAGGAGCCATTAACAAGTGCTAGCTTCTCTCTCAAAACCATTCTGGGAGGCATCCAAGCAGTGTCAGCCCCTCTTTTCACCCTCATAGAGATAAAAGGGTCCCTTGCCATAGTTTGAATTTCCTCTGAAATTCACAAATCCCCAATTTCATAAATTGCTGGTATTTGGAGGTGTGGCCTGTGGGAGGTAATTGGGATTAGATAAAGCCATTAAGTTGTGATGTGGCTTTCTCAGAAGTAGAACAGCGACCTGAGCTGATTCATGCTTGTTCGGGAGGCTCTCACCAGATGCTGAGCTGATGCCAGCACCATGCTCTTGGATGTCTCCTAGAACTGGAGACCAAATAAACTTCTATCCTTTATAAGTTTCTGAGATATGCTATATTGGAGTGCTCTTCTAAGGCTTGAGAGTGACAGCTGAGCATCATAATACTCCTGTCCCACTTCTGTGGGCTCTCAGGATAAAGTTGAACTTCCAGTTCAGTTCAAGATTCCCATCAACCCTTTACAAATATCAGTCAGTTTTGTCATCCATCCACCTGCCAAGTTGCTGATTCTCTCCCCTAGACCCTTTTGTTTCTTTGTGTCTAGACTTTTACCACTTCTTAAGGCAATGAAGCCACTGTGGACTAGTCATTGCCTCTTCACTCGTGAACATACAAACAGGCAGGAAAAAACCCCAGCTACCACGTGGGCCAGATCTTATTTGAGATCCAGGGAGAGACCTTGCTTTACAAATACGATCTCTCTCCAGATTGCTCAACCTTACCAGTGTGTGTCCAATTTTACAGATGAGAAAGGTGAAGCTCATTACCCTAGGAAGTGAAAGAGCTGAGACTCAAGGCTTACATTTCCTGCCATGCCAACCCAGATGGTCTAAATAGACACAACAGTGTGCTGAACTTAACAAAAACACCCATACACTCAAGAAATCAACAAATAACAAATGCTGGTGGGGTTGTGGGGAGAAAGGAACCCTTCTCCATTGTTGGTGGGAGTGCAGACTGGTGCAACCACTGTGGAAATCAGTGTGGAGATACCTCAAAGAACTAGGACTAGAGGTCCCATTTGACCCAGATATTCCCCTGCTGGGTACCTTCCCCAAAGAATTAAAAGAATCATACCACAGGGCCGGAGATTTAGCTCAATGGTTTTGCCGCCTGCTGCGCAAGCTCAAGTACCTGAGCTCGATCACTGGTACCAAAAAAAAAAAAAGTACATCAAGAATCATACCACAGCGATATATGTGCACCCATGTTCATGGCAGCACAGTTTGTAATAGCTAAAGCTTGGAAGCAGCCCAAGTGCCCATCAACGGGAAGCTGAATAAAGAAAATGTGGTTTTTTAATAAAATGGAGTACTACTCAGCCATAAAGAATGAAAAACTAGAGTCATTTATAGCTAAATGGATGCATATCGAGGCCATACTCTTAAGTGAAATAAATAGGACACACATATGTAAATACCAAATAGTTTCTCTAGTGTGAGAAACTGAAAGTGTAAACAAGGGTTAAACTGATTAAAATGAATAATTGATAGTTTGAAATAGGAAAAAAGGTCCAAAGATGAAGGAGTGAAGGGAGAGGAAGGGGAAAGGAAAAACTATGAGAAAAGAAAAAAAATGGAAATGAAATCTATGTAAATAGGGAAAGGGGGAGGGGGGGAGGGGCGCACAGGTAATGGGGAAAAAAATAAGAACCAAGATCCATCATGTACAGGTGCAAACACCCAAGGATAAATGTAAACGAATTGTATACCTAAAATGTACCAATAAAAGAACAACAACAACAAAAACCACCCATACACATTCACACGCACGTGCACATACACACACACAAACACATCCCACACCCCATTTCATTTTAATGTCAATGCGGCATACAGAAATTCTCCAGTGGGAAAATAGAACAAACCCTTGCTCATCAAATCAAAGAGTAATATCATCAAATCTCTGTGTGTTTATCTAATTTACCTGCATGAAAAGGATCCTTTCACAAAGTATTAAGAGTTAATGATATCATTGCTTAGCACATTGGGGCTCAAAAATTATGACTGCATTACAGTTGTTGTTACTACTTGGGATAATCAATATCTTTCAGTTTGGAAAAAACAGCAGACTCTCTATTGGCTACTTTCTAATTGGGCTTAAAACCAGTTAAAAAAAATTGCTGGCTGAAGTAGGAAATGAATTGAAATTAATTGAGTTCAGTGGTGTTCTCAAGGGCATGGTGAAGAGGGTTGAGGGAATGAGACAGGTTAATCTTCCAGCCCTCTGATTGATGATCAGGAAAGCAATTGGTGCTGCTTTGGAGTCCTCAGAGTGACTGTTATCATAAGGAAGGTGGAAAGCATCCTTCCAGGGACTAAACTCCAGGCCTCGTATCCACACAAGTAATCATAGCCCATGCCACCAGTCTTACCCAAGTCTAAGTCCAAATGTGTTTTTTTTTTTCGATTTTTCCCTCCCTCTTCACAGTGTTTATCTTCTTAGATTTTAAATAAAAAATAACTCAAAACAGAATATGAAGAAGAAAGTGAAAATCACTTGCAAATGCCACCTTTCAATAATTATCACTCAAAAAATGCCAAACATCTTTCCAGTTACCTCTATACACAGATACATTTAACTATAGATAAAGCTAAGTGACTTTATAAATTTTCTCATGTTCTATGTACTTCTTTTTCAAAAACTTTTTTTTTAAATTGTGAAAGTATACAGAAGGTTTCAAAGGTAGTATGAAGAAGCCCCTTGCTGTGCCCTTCACTCTGGTTTCTTCTAATGGTTACTTCTTATACAATTGTAATACAATATCAAATCCAGAAAGTTGACATCGATACAACGTGTGGATAGCTCTACCAGATTTCATCACACCATATATAACTACTACATCAAACAAGACACAGAACTATCTTATTACAAAGTTCTTTCTTGTGTTACTCATTTATAGTCACAATCACCCTTCTCCCCACCCCAACATCCTTAACCCCACAGAAACCAATAATTTGTTTTACATGTCTATAATTTTGACATTTTGAAGATTAAAACATGGAATTATTTGATATGTGAACTTTTGAGATTGATCTTGAGATTCATCAGTTATTACATATATTAACAATTTATTCCTTTTTGTTGCTAAGTAGTATTTCTATGATATGAATATAGAGCAGTGTGATTAATCATTCGCTTGTTGAGGGATATGCGTTCCCAATTTGGAGCTATTACAAATGGAGATGTTATGAACAGGTATTTTCCTTTCTTTGTTATAAATGCCCACAAGTGAAATTTCTGGGCCACCTGGTAAATATACATTATTTTTAAGAAACTGAAAAATTATTTTCAAGAGTGACCATGCCATTTTGCATGAATTGTGTCTGTGCTTCTATTTTTGTTTTCCCTATGGGTAACCCATCATTACTCTCTAGCTGTTTTGAAGATACTTTGTCTTACATGTTTGTCTTTAGTTTTCAGAAGTTGGTTAAGATAATTCTCAGCATGAGTTCCTCTGGACTTATGCGCCTTGGGGTTCACTTAGCATAGTTATGTCTTTTGCCGGATCGGTGACACTTTCGTCACTATTTTTTTGAATGTCTTTCAACTCACTTTCTTTCTTCTATTCTTTTGGCCTCTGATGACACATTTTTATAGTTCTGTGAGTCCTTTAGGCACTATTCATTTTATTTTTCAACTTATTTTTTCTCTTTTGTTCAGACTGGGTAGCTTCTATATTTCTCCCTTCAATGTCATGATTCTTTGATCTTTTCCATCCATTTAGTTTTTAAATTTTTTATTGTTTTTCAGCTCTAAAATTGCCATTTGATTGTTCTTTGAATCTTTCAATTATTAATTGAGATTTATAGTGCTTGCTTCGCCAGCACATATATTAATTGAGATTTATATTTGTGTGTTGAAAATTTTTTCATTTATTTCAAGCACTTTTTTTTGGTACTGGGGATTGAACTCGGGACCTTGCGCTTGCAAGGCAGGCAGCGGAACCTTCGAGCTAAATCCCCAGCCACACTATTGAAGCATTTTTAATCACAGCTCTTTTAAAACATTTGTCAGGTGGTTGGAGATTTAGCTCAGTGGTTTGGTTGCCTGCCTCAAAAGCATGAGGTCCCAAGTTTGATCCCTGGTACCAAAAAACATAAAACAAAATAAACAAAATAAAATCTTTGTCAGGTAATTCTAAATCTGTGTCATCTTATGTCTTTTGATTGTCTTTCTTCATTCAAGTGAAGATCTTTTTGGTTCTTGGTATGATTCGTGATTTTTTAAATTGAAATCTGGATGTTTGGAAGGAATATTAAAGGACTCTAGCTTTTATTTATCTTGTGTTTTAATAGGTCTTCAGTAACACCACTCTGGCAGGTAGCAAAACTCTGCCTTGTTACTATGAGGGAAAGGTGGACTTCCGAGATCTCTACTTGGCCTCCATCACCACGGGAGGCTGGGGGGCTCCTTACTGTTGCTGGGCAGATGTGGAAGTTTCAGCTCTAAGCTTACACTGCCTTGGCTAACACTGATCAGCAGTAAAGTCCTAGCTTTCTATTCTCCCTGCTGTGACACCTCCCCAGTTAGGAGCCGGGGAGAGATGTCATAATCTCTGGATGGCAGTGAAAGTCTAGGCTTTCTGAATATTGTCCAGCAACATTGTGCAGTGAGATGGGGGACTTGTTACTGCAAGCCTTATCTTCCCACTTGGCCTGCTCCGACAACATCCCAGTGAGTGGGAGGGGCAGGGAAGTGTAGAATTAGAGCATCTCATTACAGCCTGGCAGTGGTGGAAATCTGTTGTGTGCACTCAGCTTTTCTCGCTTGAGTGGAGGTGGGGCCACAGTTTTCTGTGGTGTTTGGCTGGAGTAGAGCAACTACTATCTAAAAGTTGTGCTGCTTGGCTGCTCTTTTCATGATCCTTTAATTAGAGAGAACAGGATTTTCTTGGAGCTTTCTTTGTCTGCACCCACTGGTGTTTCCAGGTAGCCAGCTTTCCCAGCAAGCATTCTGGAACGTAAGTTTAAAAAAAAAGCCAGGGAGCTCACTATCATGTTATTCCTTGGATCCAGAGGCCTCTAGCCAATCTGCCTTACAAAGTCTTCTTATATCTGTTTTATGCATACTATCTTGAGTATTTAGCTGTACCTAAATATGTATGTGGAACTTAAGATATATTTATGTCCCTTTTTAAAAACTCATTGTGAGCTGTACATTTTTTTGCATGTCAATAAGTACAGATCCACCTTAACAAGTTCAGGTGAGTGGATGTCCTATGACCTGCTTGATTAGTCCTTTACTAATGGACAATTTGGTTATTTACAAATTTTTTCTAATAAGTAATATGCCAAAAATCATATTAATATACCTTTGTGTGCTTTAATAAATATTGTAGAATACCAAGTACAGGGTAAACAAATTTTGAAGGCTTTTGATTTTCTAGAAAGTTTGTGGGTTTATGTTCCATCCAAAGTGCCCATATTCCCCTACTTTACCATCCCTGGGTCTTACTACCTTACTGTTCCCAAAGATCATATTCACTCTGTGGTTACCCCTCTCACTCTTTTCAACTTCCAATCCTTCTCACGATAATCTGGCTCTGGCATACATACAAACTGTAGCTGTGAACCAGCTGTGAATCTAGCGTGATCTTTACCTTAAACTGCAGATGGTAGCTGTCCTCCACAGCTGCTCTGCTCCAGATAGACATTCAAGGGAAGGAGTGAGAAGACAGAAGGCTAGAAGTTGAAAGACTTCCTGCACCCAGAGTCTGTGCTTGTGCAATCCCTGGCATCTACGGAAGGTAAAAAGAGAGGAATCACCACATACTTTTCCTTAGAGCCTGAATAGCAAACTGGGGCACATCCAACTTCATGGAACCCTAGCATAGTCATTAACTTCCAAGTCTCATCACATGTAGGGCTTTAACTGAGAGGAATTCAGTCTTTTTTTTTTTAATGTGAGACATTGCTATTGTTTGAATGTGGCTTTTCCCCACCAAAATCCATATTGAGGCTTAGTTCCTAAAGTAATGGTGTTAAGCAGTGGCAGGGACTTTAAGAGGCATTTAGGGTCATGAGGGATTTCCCCTCATCGATGGATTAATTTTGTTCTTGGGTGTGGGATTATCTTTTGCCTAAGTGGGTTATCATAGTGGGTCAGCTACTCTCCCCTACAAGTGCCCACTCCCCCTTCAGATTTTCTGCAATGCATAGAGCAACATGAGGCTTCACCAGAAGCTGAGAAGATACTGGTGCCTTTGGAACCTCCAGAACTGTGAATAGAAAGAAACCTTTTTTCTTTATAAATTACCCAGTCTTGGGTGTTCTGTTATAGCAATAGAGAATGGACTAAGACAAATATGTAAAAAGGATTTCATTAAAGAGGCACAGAAAGGATTTACTAGGCAGAATTTTTAAATTGTGCACTCAAAGAATAGAGTGTAGAGCCTCAAGAGAGAAAGGTACCACAAAAATAACTTTTAAAATATATAATTTTATGTACCTCCAGGGAACTAAGTTAATTGTAACTATTTAAAAATAGTCCTTCTTATAGACCTTGCAGTGTTCATCAGCATTTCTGATGATAAAGAAATAATGGGAGTTTATCCTGCATCTAACGCAAAGTCTTCTCTGTGCTCTTTAAACTCAGAGAGGACTGTTGAATCCTGAGTAGCAATGGTTGATTCTCAAAGAGAGAACCTTTCACATGTTCAAAAAAATCTAGTATTGACAGACACCGCCCCATCCCCCCCCCCATACACACACTGTAGCCTGAGAAGCCCATTCCTCTTCAATCCTGGGTGACAAAGTCTTCACATGTAGTAGTCAGCTGAGGAGCATGTGAAGCATGACATTGGTGAGAGTGGCCATTCCACCCACCTATCCCCTTCCACAGAAGATTTTGATCCATTTCTCACTCCCTGTAGGCCTAACCAGCCCTGGCTGTAGATCTCAGCACTGGGTGTCAGGCAGAGCTGCTGCCATCCTGGTGTCAACTGTTCTGGCTTTCCTAGCACCAGGCCCATTTGGTGAAAGAGGGAAGCAGAGCAGTCCAGTCATGGAGTCTGCCACTGTGTCTTACCACGCCCATAGATAGAGTTCCAGAAGGTGTCCAATGTGCCCTTGGCCTCAGTCTCCATGACATGTTCCACAGGATTAACAAATGCCAGCTTTCTGAGGGATTCTCCAGTGCACACAACTCCCCTTGAGCTCTGTCCCCAGGTGAGGCCTTGGTTTGGCCCAGCTCCTTGCTCCCTGGCTGGCAGAGGCTCCCTCCTCTTGCCCTGCGTGCTCTGCTCCTGCCCTCCTCCATTGCTACTTAGTCTCATTAGCATCTTCCTTCCCCTGGGTCCTGCCTCTAGTGTAGGTGATGAATCAGGAGTCCACGTCAGGTTCTGGGGTGCAGGGCCCAAGAGGGAGGGACACTCACAAAGATCTGTATCCAGAACAGACCAACAAGCAACACCCGGACCTTCCCCACCTTGTAGGAAAAGCTTTGGTTAGCAGATCTCTCAGATATTATTGTGCAAAAGGAGGTACCAGCTCCTTCCTAGCTTCAGACAACATAAGGAAAGAACTTCACTTAGTATCTGGACCTCTGGGTACATTAAGATGTGTACTTTTTTCAATGTATTTATGGGGGCTTGGCATGATTCTGTGTTCAACCTGGGTGGAGTGGATGGGGCTTGGGTTGGAGGGGTAGGTAATAAACAAATACAAATTCAATATGAATGATCATGGTACAATAGTACCATATGAATGACTGTACAACAGTACATATGAATGACTATGGTACACTGAAGGTGAAAGTCAAGCTGAGCAAAGGAGATTATGGCTACAGAGGAGAGGAGGGTGTGGCTCAGCTTTGCCTCGTGGACAAGGTGATGGTTGTGCACACACCTGTAGGAGGTCACAAGTGAAAGCCCAGGCTGAGTTGTTTGTAGGAACAGCATCTTCAAGCCCTTGAGAAGCAATAGCTTAGTTTTTAGGCACTAAAAAGCCATGGCCTGGTTCTAGGAGCCTTTACAAATAACTAAAACCAGAAAAAAAATAAAAACTATTAACTCCCCTCCTGCCAAAACCCAACAACCTGATAGGGTCTGAAGATGAGCCTTGGACACCACATAGTAAACACATAAGTCATCCTACGTATTAAGGGCATTTTTAAAATTCATAGCCACAACTTGAAATAAAGGTACAAGTATTCATTCTGTGTCTTAGGCCTCACATGGCAGTAAAGATTCCTCTCATGAGGGGCAGCTTTCACATTAGGACAGGTGGAGGAACAGGGTGACACCCACACTCCTCAAACCAATCACACCTCGTCTTCCCTCAAGATGAGTGCAGCTTCCTCATTTTCCCAGATGACTCAGTGAGGCCACCACTGTCTACTGCTAGAGAGATGGTGGCTTTGATGACTCTCTTTCCATTGGAGAGAGCTTGCTTCCCCCCAACCCCAGCAAGACTAGACTGGATAGTAAACCATCAGAACTTTCTTTTCTTCTGCTGAGAAAGTCTTTGGCTACAGATTCGTATATAGTACCAAAGAATAAAGAACACTTTCAAGGTTCTAGCTGTGAATAAGCAGTCTGTCCATTAATCTATGTGTGTGCTCAAAGTCTGCTCTGTGGACTGGTACCAGGGCCCAAACATTTATTATCTGTTCTCAGTGGGATATTTGTAAAAATGGAAAGTAAGCATTTAGGAACAGTTATAGCATTTTGACATTGCCACATGCAAATGCATGATCAGTGGGCATTTATTTTAAGTTTTTGTTTTTCTACTTATTTTTCATTATATTTCATGGAAGTGTCATCTGAAATGGATTGTGGGGTTGGCTCCCATTATACACAAGCATTGTCTCTGATAGCTGTGAAAGGCTTAGGGATCAAGAGCCTTAGGGGCCTGGGTAAGGTGGTGCACACCTGTAATCCCAGCACTCGAGAGGCTGAGGCAGGATGACTGCCACAAGTTCGAGGCCAGCCTGACTAAAGTGAGACCCTGTCTCAAAAAAACAAAAACAAAACAAAACGAAACCAAAAAAACCTTAGGGACTTGGAGGACTGACTTCCAGGAGACAATCTTTCCTACATAAAAAAGTTCTCTGGCTTTCTGTCCCTTCTCTCCCCTTCCTCCCTGCCCTTGGTACTACAATTTTTGAAATTTTGGAATGATTCAGGGCATTTCATTCTGAGGAAGAAGTTTAGAGGAAAATTTACAGTGACACTAAGATCCTTTTGGGAGATTTTCCCAAGCAGAGGGATACCAGGAGGAACTTTCCAAAGTATCTTTAACCCAAGCCTGGAGGAGCTAAGCACAAGAAGAGAGAAGAGGTAGGGCAGGGGCATGAAGATGCAGTCCATACTGATGCCACAAAATAAGCCCAAGGGGGAGAAGGTGGGAAGAGAAAGGTACACTAAAGGAGAACCCAAAGAAGCTCCCCAGCTTCCTCAGGGAAAAAAAGGCTGTCTTCAGCAGGAGTAGTAGGTGGGCTTTTCCAGAGCTTCCCACTGACCCCCTCAGGCCACCACAATGGGCTTCCCAGGCCTCATTCACTCAGAGAATTTTGGAGATTTTCCAGCCCAGTGAGCCATGGGTTTAGTGATATTTGCAAGTATCTTTTGAGTCCCAAACTTTCTTTTTCAGTTATTATAATGGGGGCATCAGCTAATTAGCCAACGTTTGAGCACTGCTACATGCTGTGTAGCATTGTGAGTGCAGACATTCTGCAGGCAAAGCACTGCATTGTGGAGCCAGCAATAAGCAAGCTCAATCCAGAGTGGCCAGCACCAGGAAGAAAATCTGAGAAAGGAAAGAGTCAGAGCCAGAATGCACATGTCTGGTGGCATGTAGTGCCTCACCTTGTCACCATGTCTGATGGCTCTCCAAGGGGACTCACAATATGTGATACAGAGGAAGAGTGATCAGAACTGGAAATCCTTCTTCTTAGAGAATTATGAACAAGCCACACATGACAAAGGTGAGACGTGGTCACATCTGTCACTGGATCTGCTAGGAACATGTGTCTCAGGGAAAGCCCTATAGAAGCCTGAGAGTGCCAAGGTACACATGTTAGTCCTAATGTCATGCTTCTCTGTTTACCCTGCCATGGTGTATCCCATTAATTCTTTGGGGAAGCTTCTGGAGAACTTTGTGACTCTGGCTTATTCCTCTTGGTTATGCCTAGTTCCTGTGGAGTAGCATTTCTCCACTATCATTTACGCAGTGACCAAGGATGAAGTCTGCTAGCAGTCTTGTGGTATAACCTACAGGGTACCAGAATATGCCAACCAGTATCTATCAGGCTGTAGCACAATTGCTTTGTATGCAGGAGTGGATAAGTGAATGCCTCTGCCCCTTTGCGTGTCCCACCATGTCACCTGGGCATGAGCACAGCTTGTATCCATGACACTGTCAGAGTTTCTCGGAAAATAATTTCCTCAGATCCATGGAGCTGCTTCTCACTGAGCTCAGGCTCAAATACAGTGACCAGGCAGTTAGGCAGCGAACACCGTCCAACCATCCAGCCACTCACAGCCCTCCTTGGAGGCTCCTTTCCTCCCTGCAAATGAGCTCACACATTAATTGACACCTGCAGGCTGATTCAGCCTTGCTGGCTCACGAGGCACACCTGCCCCTTTTCTCTTCTCTATATGATTAACTCAACTACATGACAGCAAATCCTTTCATTTTCACAGCACTTTACACATCAGCCTGCATTAGTTACCTGTGGTGGCTATAACAAATTACCCCCAAACTTGGTCATTTAAAACAACCTACTTTCTAAGTCAAGATGTTGGCAGGGCTGGTTCCTTATGAAGTCTCGAGGGGAGAATACGTATCTTGCTTCTTCTTTTTTTTTTTTTGGTACCGGAGATCAAACTCAGGTCCTTGCGCTTGCACAGCAGGTGGCGAAACCACTGAGCTAAATCCCCAGCCCCGTATCTTGCTTCTTGTAGCTTCTAGGGATTGCTCACTTTACCCAGCTGTGGCCACATCGCTGTAGGGTCTGCTTCTATTGTCTTATTGCCTTCTACTCTCTGATCTCCTGCCTCCCTCTTATACCCTGTGAGTATGTCAGGCCCATCTAGATACTCCAAAATAATCTTCCCATCTCAAGATCCCTAACTTAATTACATCTACAAAGTCCCATTTGTTATGTCAAGTAATGTCTCAGGTTCCAGGAATTAGGACACATATCTTTGGGGGCATTATTCTGCCTACCACCCCTCCCCAGGTGTCCCCTCACTCTGTCTCCACAATGGCTCTGCATGGATGAGAAACAGGCTTAGGGAAGTCAGGCAATTTGCTAAGAGTCACCTTGCTAGAAAGTGGTGAAGAAGCAAGGATAGAATGCAGAGCTCTCCGATCCTAACTTAACTGAACAGATCATACAATAGAGGAGGACAAGGCACAGCAATTCAGAAAAGGCCTGCTGCCCTCCTTCCCTCCCTCATGCTTGCTGCTCCTCCAGCATGCCAGGAAGGCCTTTGTTCCTGCTGCCTTCTTCCAAGGGATAAGAGCTGAGTGTTTGTCTGAGCACAAAAGGAACACCTGCAGGCTGTCCCAGTTCAAGAAGTGACCCACATTAGAAGAAAAGAGCCAAGCAGGCCACAGCAGGGTCCAACTTTTCCTCTCTGTGCCAGCCTTTATGGCAGTCCAAGGGTTGCTCACTCAGCACACTCATATGTGGTTTGGTCAATGATTTCCTCAATTAACCCTCCTGTTACTCAGGGGTACGACCTGGATCCTTGATCCAACAGCCAGGAAAAGGGGAAAGACGTATCTCTTTGGCACTTAACCAGCCAAAAAAACCGACTCAGATTAACCTTCATTTCTTTGAACTAAGGGACGGTTGATCCCATCTTGAGTTGGTGTTGGAGGGGCCAGCAGGAATTATGTATTTCCTGGGTGACTTAAGGGCAAGCAAATGAGCAGTTGCACCTGCCTGAAATAAAATATGCTCCACCTCCAGTAAGACATCAAGTGACTCATGCAGAGCTTGTTGGGGAAGCTGGCAATTGCTGTGCTGTTCAGTGATGCAGAGATTAAAGAAAAGTTAATCACTGTGCTCAGCCTCTCTGAGCCCTTTCTGGTACACTCATGACAATCCCCTCCTCCCAGCTGCCCTCCTATTCAAATCTCCAAGCCTAGCTTCCAGCTTGCTGTTCATGATGATGCACGGTGAGTTTCCCTCTCCCCAGCAGAGCCCAAGAGCAAATAGGCCCCTATGGTTGGATGAGAAGTGGGCTAGGGAAAAATGTCTCTGGATGGCTGAGAAACCAGGAAATTCTGTGAAGTGAAATAAATGTTGAAGCCACTTTTGCTCTAACTCACACCTGAGTTAAATGCATCGGGGAAAGGCCTTCACCAATGGTGGCAGTGGCTAGGCTGGCAGGAAATGACTGGGACTTAAGCAAGAAAGCTCCTCGGTGCGGGTGGGAAGAGAATAGTCACGTCCATTTTAGAAAGCAATTTTACAATTTCTAATTGAAGTTGCTCAAGCCTTTGGACCCATCCATTTCACTTGAAAACGCATATTTAAGTGACTCATATTTACATACTCTAAAAATTGTTTTCTTTTTCCAATTAACAGTATACTGTATTCTTGACACAATAACACTAGAGTGCTTCAATAATAACTTTTTTAAAGAGTAAGACAAATTTATTCAGAGAAAGATAGCTTCTAAGAGAGACAGAGGGGGACCGGAAAGAGGTTGCCCACCCACCCCACTTCTCAAAGGTGTTTTATAGAGCAAAGCCATGAGGTGAGACGGGTACAAAGTGGGACAAAAGTCTAAGACCCAATGGAAAATTACAAGGTGGCATGAGGTGGGAAAAAACTATGACCAACCAATAAGATTATGAGTCACCCAGGTAATATTGATTATTTTATTTCTTTTAGTACCAGGGATTGAACTCAGGTCCCTGTGATGGTGCAGCAAGCAGCGAAACCACTAAGCTAAATCCCCAGCCCCAGGTAATATTGATTAAATGGGGATCAAAGGGGAAAACAAGTCACATACAAGGAATTTCCCATTGCTCTTTTCTTTTTTTAATAATGCTAACCAGTTAATGTGCCTCAACTGTTCTCCATGTCAGCTCCTTGCTGTTCTGGCTCCTTGAGGGTGGCCCTGTCTAACTGCCTATGAGGTATCGAATTAACTTAACTGTCTACAATATTCCCCCCTCTGAAGAAGTAACCCAGTGAGGTCAATGATAACTTTTTAAGGATTCCCTAGTATACAGATGCATCCTATTCAGTCTAATTTCTTCTCTTAGGCATCCCAAATCATGCTGGTGTTGTGTATTATAAACAATACTGCAGGAACATCATTGTAAACAAGTCCTTGCTTCTTTTCTGAATTTTGTTTTCATTAACATGAACTCCCAAAGTGAGTTTGCTGAATCAAAAGTGTATGTATTTCAGCCAGGCATAGTAGCATGCACCTGTAGTTCCAAATACTTAGGAGCCTGAGGCGGAAGATCACTTGAGCCCATGAAGTAGAGACCAGCCTGGGCAATACAGTGAGACGCCATTTTTAAAGGGGGGGGGTATGTATTTCAGTTATCTCTTGCTAGGTAAGAAACTACTCCAAAACCTAGTGATTTAAAACAACAATGAATTATCTCTTACAATTCTGAGCATGGCAGGAGCCCATCTTGGGTTTCTTGGAAACCACGTCTGAGGGTGTATTTCATGGGAGGAGCCTGCGGTGGAAGGTTCCAGATGTCCTTTCACACACATCGGGCAGATGGAGCTGGGGCTGGGCTGGGGTACTTGGTTCTCCTCCATGTGGCCTCTCAGCCTCAAGTAGGCATTGTGCCATCACAGGGCTTCCACAGGACAATAGCAGAAGCCACAAGAGCACAGTACCCTCCATGTCCAAATGCTTGAATTGGTGTGGTATTTCTGCCGCTATAGCATGGCCAATAGAGTGGTCAAAGCAAGCCCAGGGCCAGCTCAGACTCAAGAGGGCATAGAACAGATTCCAATAATGTCCTCCAGGGCCTTGGAGGTCCCACCCTCCTGCATCTCCAGCCAGGGGACTCTGTTGGCTCTGGCCACATGGACCCTCTGGGTTGTGTTTGGAAGGCACTAGCTTCCCCTGCATGTGTTGTCATCTGGGCTGGAATCCTCTCCCTAGCACCCAAGTTCTTTCCCTCCTGTCAATAGCTTTGTCGAGGCAGAATTCACATATCATACAGTTCACCCATTCAAGTGTATGGGTCAGTGGTTGTCAGCATATTCAGAATTGTGAGACCATAATCATAGTTTTAGAACATTTTCATCGCATCAAATAGAAACCCTGTGCCCTTTAGCTCTTGCCCCTTCCCTGTCTTCTTCAGACCTAAACACAACCTCTAATCTTTCTCCCTGCAGATTTTCCTTTTCTGGATATTTCTTATAATGGAATCATATATGGTTTTTGTGACCAGTTTCTTTCACTTAGTTTAATATTCTCAGGGCTCATCCATGTTGCATGAAACAGTCTTTTTTTTCCCTTCTCTTCTCTTTTCTTCTCTCTCTCTCTATTATTATTATTATTATTTTTTTGTCCTGGAGACCAAACCCAGGCTTTGCACATACCACAAACACTCTATCACTGAACTACACCTCCGGCCCCCGTCATTTATTTTTAAGATGGAATCCTTCTCGATTGTATTGTATGGATAAATCACATTTTGTGTATCCATCTATCCATTAATGGGCATTTGGTTGTTTCTACATTTTGGCTCTTATAAGTATTGCTACTATGAACATTCATGTGCAAGTTTCTGTGTGGACCTGTTTTCATTTCTTTCAGGTATACACCTAGGTGTGAATTGCTGGATTACATGGTAATTCTATGTTTAATTATTTGAGGAACCGACACAAGAGGAGTTTGAGGAGGTCCCCCAAAGAGGAGATGGGGCCTTCAACTCATCCCACCCACAACGTAGGCTGTAGGTTTGTGGACCCCTGTCACATAAAAAGAATTTTCAAGACACATCAGTGAGAGGCATAAAGACATTTATTAAGCAGAAAGAAGTACAAAGTATAGTGTGAGTACTCCTAGAGTGAGCTGCGCTGTGGTCTGGGGTTAGGAATTTTTATGTTCTCTTAGGGGGTGTCTTTAAGATGAGTGATCTAGGATATGTATTCCTACCATCAGGCTACCCATTTGGTGGGCTAAGCACCATTTGCACGTGCTTGAAGTTTAGAGATCTGCTGCTCACTTAATAGGTTGCTTCCCTGAGGAGGGAAGTCTGTGGTAGAAAGCAAATTATAGGTGAAAAACATGGGTCCAAGACCCAATTTATAGGCTTGTTGTTTCTTCAAGACCCTTAGGGATTTTTGGAGTAGGTTTCCTAGAAGGGAAAAAAGCATTGCGATCTTGGGTAACTTGCATTCTGAAGCTGGAGTTTTTCTTTAAAGTACAATGTTAAGCTTATGGTTTCCCTTGTCTCCTTTCTATCTCTGTATATCTTTTATCCTACCCCTGAACCACCAGTTTTTCAAAGTAGCAACATCATTTCACATTCCCACTAGCAGGGTCCAAGGATTTTGATTTCTTCACATCCTCACGTAAGGCTGTCCTAATTCCCTTTCCTACTTCAGATCTTGGCTTAAGCATCATTTTCCCTAGGAAGGGCCCTCACTGGGCCTCAAACTCCCTACAAGGGTCTAGTTCAAATTTACTTTACACCCTCCAAGCTCTGCATCTTTTAGTGTAATTACTCCATTAACAACTGCCTTTCCCTGACACTGGCTCTCTGATGGCAGGGACTGTCTTCTGCTCACATAGAAGGAGCAGGGTAATGATGGTACCACTGATATAGAGCTGAACTCTGCTTCCCTGGCCTTGGAACCTTCCTTTCTCCAGCACAGCTTCTCCCTGACCCTAGGAGGTGGCCTTATCCCAGTGGGGTAGAAAAAGACTTGGAGTGTTTAGAGTCTGAGCCTCAGGATGGACACTGATGTTCAATTCATCCAGGGCCTGGGGACAGGCTGAGAGGCTCCAACCCTGGAGAGCCTGCAGAATCAAGAAGGACCAGTCCTTGTTCCATGGTGAGTACCGTGCTGTCCTATTCTTTTTACTTGCACTTACAACTATTTAAATTTACATACAGTAAGATGAAATAGAATTAAAAACAACTTCTCTGTTGCACTAGTCATATTTCAGTCACTTAATGGCTATACATGGCTAGAGGTTACCATATTGGACAGGCAGGTATGGGGCATTTCCATCATCACAGAACGTTCTCTTGGCTAGGGCTGCCTCCAGATCTTCCTCACAGAAGTCGTCCCATCTCTGTCTCCTCCAGGAGGACCCTGTTCCCCACCTCAAGATTTCAAGGCCTCAGGACTCCACATTTTATGCCCATCTCCTTTTGTGCAAGTGAGGGCAACCTGGAACTCCCCATGGTCCCTGAGAACCCACCCTTCTCCCAAAGAACATGCAAGCCCAGCACTCTCCTTTCCATCCTAGGCTTACAAAGGCAAGAACATTCCTTCTCCTCCTGGAACTTCAAGACACAGTGGTCTCCAGGATGTAAAGATGGGGAGAACGGAAGCGTCTTTCTTACTCTTCTTAATGCACTCTCATTCTGATGAACCCCTGGGAAAATGACTCAGTTCACTCCCTCGGGCTGCCTCTTCCTGGTTCACAGGCTGAACCACTCACTTCTGCTCTTCACCCACACAATGAGAGGATCCGAGGCCTGCAGCTAGAAAGGCTTGCAGAGAGCCCCTGGTCCTATTATAGACAGCTAAGTTAGTTAGAAGTATTGTGGGTAGTCAGATAGAGCTAGGCCCTTGAGAGAGTCAGGGCAAAGGTAAAAATACATCACCACTGTGGCTGGAGACACATTTTCTGGAGACCAGGCCTCAAGATAAAGACTAAATGACCAAATCTGAGTAATTTCTAAAAGGACAAACACTGGGCCTAGTGAAGTCTAGATAGACATCAGTCACCGTAGTTACCTCTAGACCCTTCATTTCCTAGAGGAAGTCTTTGTTCTTTCCATCAACACTTGTTACATGACTTGTTTCCAAATTGGACTACTATTACCTAAGCGACTATATTTGTAACCTTGCTAGGTGATCATAACTATATTGTATATATATTGTACCCACGTGTGTTTGGCTCTATAAAACACCCCTGTAAAGTGGGGTCCCTGGCTATCATTTTGGAACCCCTCCTGCCTCTCAGGAGCTTTCACTGTTCCTAGAATTCATTCCTCAAGTTTTAGAGAACACGAGCTTGGCATATCAGACATCTACCAGGTTGGGAGACAAAATATTGTCATATTTCATCTCCTTTATCATATCCTGTATCAGCCCAACCTCCTTGGGTTGCATAACAGACAGCAGGCCCCAAGGAGGAAAAGAACCTGAGGCATGGCTAGGACTCAAACTCGGGTCAGTCCAACTCTAAAACTCAAGTGTTGCTGTGTACAGAGGGGATTCTGGGACAACTCAGCTAGAGGGAAGGGCCTGGGAGGTGAGTGATGGGAGAAGCAAGCAGAAAGGAGTTAGGAACATGGCACGTAAGGTTACCTTGTTCAGTGCTCATAGCCAATGCTTGGGCACTGACTGTGGCTCTAGAAATTCTAGTTTAAGAATCTCTCACTTGTAAGAAAAGCTTCTAAAGGGCTTCTTAAAGCAGTTTTGTTTTAAGACATATAGCAGTGGTTGTGTACACTGAATACACAACCCACTCAGGATGTATGGATTTCACTTTCAAACCTAAGCAAGGAGATGAGTTCTAGGTTTCAGATTTCAGCGTTTGGAAAGCTACAGTAATTCTCATTTTTGAGATAGAGCATGGCCTCTAGTGGAAAGGGCTGAATTTTCAGAAATACAACAAATATTTCACCTGCCGAAGATGGCTCATTATTTGGGGTTTTGTTTATTCCATATTCTAGGAAATTTGTTTTTCATTGTTGTTGTTGTTGTTCCCAATCAGCTATTTCGGCTGTGGCGAAATAGATTCACAGGTTTGTTGCTGAGTTTTGGGCACTGGGTGAGAATGGCTATTGGATGTGTGCAGCCCAAAGAGAAGGCCTGCTGTGGAATCCGCTTTCCCATCAGGGTCCTTTCTGGACGTGAGCCACAGACTTCCTGCATCAGGATTCCTCGGGAAGCCTGTTAAAGTGCATACTCCTATGTGTTTCTCAGACTGCAAGCTCAGCTTCTGTGGGCCTGGCCCAGGGCCTGCATTTGCATGAACTCCAGGTGGATTCTGATGCACACTCAGTCCAGGAACCCTGGAGCTGGAAACAACTTTCTCTCAGCTGTGTGGACATCACCTTGTGTCCATTTCCTCCTCATCTTCCCTGTAAGGACACTGCTTGTGCTTCCAGGCTCACTTCTGTGCCACCTCTTCAGAGAGACCACCCTCACCCTTTCCCACTGCCCCATCAGAATCCGATGAACTGTCACACGACTGGCACCGGGCAGCTGGCCTGTAGCAGAGCTGTGACTCACATGTCGTTTTTGCAGATGGCAGGTGAGATCCTGCCTCTTTTCAGTGGGCCACATGGAGAATGGAAACTGACAGGTCCCTGGCTAGGACACTACAAAAAATCTTGTAGGAACACACACATTACTCTCCTGGGGACAGGTGTAGAAATAGCCCTGCCTCCCGGGAGGTTGAGAGGCTATGTGTGTGTCCAGTGCCTAAGTGGGATGATAGATAAAATAAATCACTCTGTGCCTTATAGTTGCTTCCTTCCGGTCTTATCTCTTGTTCTGTTGAGTCACAGCTGCCAGGGGCAATGGCCAGGAGTGTTGTTCTGTGTAGCAGGTGCAGCTGTAGCATAGGGGAAATACTGAAGCTCCCATTGATTCGCAAGTGCCCCCACCCATGACCTCCTCAGAGGCTGGAGTCAGGGTGCTTTGGGGTCAAGGATGGCTAGTGGACTTGTGGCTGTGGCACCTTCCATCCTCAAGGGACACAGATGTGGGCAAAATTTCTAATAAGACCACTGGTAACTGGGACAGTAACGGTGGAGTTCCTCTTCTGATGTCATTTTATTTCCTTTTATGCAGACTGGTAGGGGGACATCCCATAGATTCTTCTGGAAACTGTCAAGATACTGGGAAGATAATTACAAAGCTTGCGTAGACTGGGATGCCCACACTTTGGACTTTGCAAGACCTAAAATACAAAACAAAACAGATAGCACTTGTAAGTTGAGAACACAAGTTATGTCTTGGTGGTTCCCAACCCTAGCTGTACTTCAGAATTGTCTAGGGAAGGAATTAAACAAATCTTCTAAAAATTAGGCATAATTTAAATACAATAAGGAACACAGAGGTCAAGGGTGCAGCTTGAGCATTTTCACAAGAGAAGCACATCTGTACAGACATCACTAGATCAGGGTGAAGGCTATTTCCAGCTCTCAGAAGTCACCTTTACGGTCCTTCCAAGGCCTATCCCAGCCTCTCTCCTCACTTCACCAAGGAAACTGTTATTATGGCTTCTGATATCAGAAGAAGTAACCTGCGAACACTCAAAAATACAGTAACACAGGCCCTTCCAGGAAGCATCCGCCCTGGTGATCTGGGAGATGCTCCAGCAGGAGTGTTTCGGGGCCCAGGTGATTCTGATATGCAGTCAGGACTGAGAAGGGCTCACTGGTCTATGGTACGGTCCCTTTCCCTGCAGGGCACCTGGTGAGGCCCTAGACGTCCTTGAACTCACAGCCCAGAGTTCCTCCTGGGCTCCCTGGCCATTTCGGGATGGGCTGTGAGAAGCCAGGCCTGGGTGAATCTGCCTGGGTGCTGGTGCCACCCCATAGTCATTATGCTCAGTCCTCCTTGATGAATTGGAGCAGGGCAGGTAGCCCAGGCCATGGACTGAAGGGAAGTGATGGGTTACCTATAGGTGTCAATGGAGGTGCTGGTAGCAAATATACCCCAGGGAGCCCCCTAAAACACACACACACACACACACACACACACACACACACAGATACCCTTTGACATTTATAACATTGATCCGATGTGCATCTCATTAGGCGGTATAATTTGGGTTATAGTTATCAATGTCCCCAGCTTTTAATTCTGGAAGGTTTCTATTTAGTATGTTTTGAAGCCATCATAATCCTTAAGAAATGGAGCAAGCTCCTCTTTGCAATTTGAAGCCAGGGGTTCCCCAAAGGGACTGAGGGAGAAAAGGAGCAAAAAGGAAAAGAAAGAAAAAGAAAAAAGAAAAGACAGAGAGACAAAGATGAATGCTTACGTGGCTTTTGCAGTGTGGCTTGATGAACCCAAACTTCTGTGTGATCTGGTTGGTACTGAACTCCTGCCACCTGCCATTCACCAGGGCCTGGGCTCTGATCTCATACTTCGCCAAGCGCTCTGCTCTCAGGCTGACAGTGCTGTGCTCAGAGATTGCAGAGGGTGACTCCAAGTCTGTGTGTCTTATTCTCTGCAAAGACAGTGGTGACCTATCCCAAGAGGAACTGTGAGCGGAGTGCCCAGAGTTAGTAAAACCCAGCACCTAGCAGAGTCTTTTCTGTCTCGTGTGCAGAGACAGAAGAGGGTATTTCTCTAATGTCATCATTTCCTGAGGGCCATCACTGAGACCACTGCCATTTGAGACTTCACCGTACACAAATCAATGGCCAGAGGACTGCGGTTTGGCCAACCCAGAAAAACATCATCAAGTCAAGCCTCACTTTCATTTCTTTGCTAGAACCAAAGTGTTAACACAGTCTTCACATGGGCTTTATGATAAATGCTATTACATAATTCATCTCTCTCATACAGTAAAACCTATTCGGTGGGAGATACCTCAGTGACAGGCAGCCAAGAATGGAGGCCCAAGGAAAAGAAGTGACAAAAAAAAAAAGGAAAAAAGTGACTTGTTCCAGGGTGCATTAGAAGGTAGTGGAAATACATAATGATTACATTTATCGAGGGGAGTTTGCATATGTGCATAACACATATTAATTCTTCTTTGTCCCTTTGAAGGTAGTGGCAAAGCTGGAACTAAAACTCGGGTTTCATCACTTGGTCATGCATTTGTTTACCCATTCATTCAACCAGTTGTGAAAGAACCCTTCGGTTTCAGGTACAGAGGATGGCAGTGGTCATAAAAAAGATGAATGTGATATCGTTTCCCAGGGAGATTACACTTTGCAGAAGAAAGACTTCTAAGCAAATCCTAAGTGGAGCATAACAATCCCTGATCATAGTTGTCAGTGAGATTGTCATCATCATCACCATCATCAGCTAATACAATAGTGTTGCCCTTGGGCTGTGGGTCAGTGGTAGAGCAAAAGCTAAGCATGCACGAGGTCATGGGGTCAATCTGCAGCACCAAACAAAAGACAAAACAAAAAACAAGCGTATAGTGCTTTCTGTGTCAGGCCTGTTTCAAGCCCTTTGCAGAAACAAACATGTTTAATACTCACAATCACCCAGTGAAGTGGGTCCTGTTACTGTCTCCATTGTAAAGATGAGATGTTCTCGGAACTTGCTGAGGTCTTGCCAGGCAGTCTGACAGCAACTCTATTATGTCCCTGAAGTCATCCACACTTCTGACTTCTCAAGTGTCCCATCCATCATGCTGCTATGCCTATGCCACTCTTTTTTTTTTGGTACTGGGGATCGAACTCGGGTCCTTGCACTTGGGAGGAGGGCGGCAGAACCACTAAGCTAAATCCCTGGCTGCTATGCCACTCTAAATAGGCTCATCCCTTCTCCAACTTGTGGGCACTATGAATTACCTCCATAGAAGAATGACCATCTATATAATGTTGCCCATCTATACAAACTGAAGATTAATTGGCCCTCAGATGTGAAGTCAGAAGACTGGAATTAAACCATGATTTACCCATAGAGGCCTTATGAACACAAAGTCATTCAATGTTGAGATCCTTATCAGCTACCAATGCCTACCTCCAAAAGTGGTTGTAAAAGTTAAATGACAGTACATATATAAGCGTAAATAGCACTTATAACACAGTTCTTATAAATTATGAATTGATTATTAATCAATTATTATTAACTCAAAGAGTCAATTGAATCTAAATATCTGTTTCAGAGACATACTTTTTCTGTGTTCCATCCTTCTTACCTGCATGTAAAAACTATAAGAGGTAGTATCATGTTTGATTCCTTTTAACTCAAAGAAGAATCCATATACAGAAACCATCTTTGAATGAGTGGTATATTCCTACATTGGAAAATAGAAACAACAAAATGAATTGGAAAAATCTTCAGGAGTTAGAGGGAAGAGAACATAGCAAAACAAATTCTACTGACAACAAAAGTGACTCATTTGATAACTGACTTAAAAGAGAAGATGCAATAATAATTTTATCCTAGAAAGTGTAGGAAGAGCCAAATTGTAATGGCTTCAATTTTTGTCAGGTGTGACCATTAATCCTGATTTGTCAACTTTAGTGGATTAAGAAATGCCTAGTACAGTGTTGGCAAACCTATGGCATGCATGCTGCAGTGGGCACATAGAGCCCTCTCTGCCAGCACACAAGCCAAGTCACCCCAGCATCAGCCCAGCAGCCAAGCATCCAAAAACAGCACACACAGGAGCCATGTACATGCTTGGAAAGGAGTAGCAGCACCAGGCGATGATGTCATGGGCCATGACTCATGAGCTGTGACTCCTTCAAGATTTTGTGTGACCAGTCAGAGTGCTGCCAAGGATATTATGTATATATGTATACATATAAGCATATAAGCATGCATATATATAAGCATACAAGTATGCATATATATATAAGCATACAAGCATGCATATATATATATATATATGCATGCTTGTATGCTTGTACTGGCTGTGCATTTTAATACATTCATTTTTATTAACACAAGACTTTAGCTTTGAGTTTTCTCATGAAAAATTGAAATTTAATATCTAAGAATTAGCAAAGAGATGTTCTAATTAAGAGACTGAGATTCTTTTAACGTTGTGCTGTCCTCCTGGCGTATTTTAATCTGGAGCATCATAATTCATTGTTTGTGAAGAATTTATGAATACAAGAGCAAGGATATATATATTTGCTCGAACTGGCTGTGATTTTTAGCAGAAGCCCCCACCAGGTAGGAAATGCACTCAGGTGCCTTTTACAGAGCAGGCCAAAAACTGGTGCTCAGTGGAACATTGCCCCCTTGCACCGATGGTCAGTAAATTCAAGAGGAAACCCAGAGAATCCCTGCCATAGATTGTTGATTTAGGGAATATTCAATTCTTTAGCGTTAACTAATAGTGTTAGCTCTTTTTAGTATAGGAATAGATTTGTATTAAGTGTTTCATTTTTGGTTTTACATTTTGTGTTTTTATAGACTCCACCAAGTCTTGAACACCAACACATTGTGACAGCAAGAAAAGTACAACTGAAAACAGATAGTGGAAGATCATTCTAAGAGGCCTGGACAGAGTCATTTGGAGTTACTGAATGCAATGAGAAAGTGTTATGTATTCTGTGTAGTGAAAGTGTTGTGTGTTGCATGTCAAGGGTCAGATGACATTTTGACACTAAGCACAAAAGTGTTGCTGAATTTGGTGACACTGAAAGGAAAGCGTCTGAAGCGAAATTGAGGAAATATCATTCCCACTATCTTAGTTTTTGCAACTATCTTTCTAAAACAAATCATCTGCCAGCTGCCAGCTTTCAAATTTCACTGTGCATAGCAAAACATGTAAGCTCCTCTCTGATGGAGATTTTATCAAAATGGCTATGTTGTCTGGGAGTGATTCCATTTTTCATGATTTCCCAAACAAGGATAAAATAATGCAACACATCTCTGAGATGCCACTTAGCAGAAATACTGTTAAAGATCGAGTCCTGCGCATGGCAGGTGATGTTAGTCAGCAGCTCACCACTGACTTACAGAAGGCAGCCTGTTACTCCATGTGCTTGTATGAAAGCACAGATGTAAATAATCATGGAAGGCTAGGAATAATTTTGCCTTATGCACTTGGTGACATCATGAGAGAAGAGCTGGTGAAACTGGTGTCTTTGCCTGGAAGAAGAAGGGATAGATATCTACACAGCTGTGATGGAGGATTTTTTGGTCACAGGCATAAGACCAGAAAAAGTGGTTTCCATTACTAGTGATGGAACACCTTGCACGGTTGGGGCAACACCTGGCTTCATACAATTCTTTGTTAAAGACGCAAATCATCCAGTCATTCAGTTTCATTGTATTATACATCAAGAAGCTCTTTGTGCCAGGAAAAGCAGCAAAAAATTAGATGATAATCTCAAAGATGTCACAAAAATGGTGAATTACATCATGGCTCATGCTCTTAATTTTTGACAGTTTCAAGCACTCCTTGATAAGGTTCAGGCCCAGCATAATTCTTTACTTATGTACAATAATGTCTGGGGTGGCTGAGCAAAGGACGAGTCCTTGAGAGATTTGTAGATTTGCTTGGATGAAATTAGGCTGTTTATGAATGAAAAAGGGCAGGAATATCCATAGCTCACTGATATGGCCTGGGTTAGCAATCTCATGGTTTTTGTTTGTTTTACAGATTTTACACTACACTTCAATGTACTAAAAAAAAAATTACAAGGTGTAGGGAAAACAGCAGAAAGAATGTTTTGTGATATCAAAATATTTGAGAGAAAACAGCAGGTTTTTGAAAGAGACATTGAAAGTGGGCAGCTGAAATATTTTCCAAATCTAAAAATGTATTTAGAAAATTCTGCAACATTTGAAGACAATCCTACAAGCCATCAGGAAATCTACAAGGAATTTTCTAGCATTGTAGCAGCTGCAAAGGAGAATTTTAGTAACAGATTTTTACAGTGCTGTAAGATGGAGACAACCCTGTGCTTTCTTATTTTAGTAGATAAAGTCAAATTTGAAGAACTTGACCTTTCCTGCTTAAACTGGTTAGATTTTAGAAATGTAGAAATCAAGCTATTGGAATTTCAAGAAAGCTCTATCTGGAAAAAATAAATTCTATGACCCATGTGCAACTCTTGAAAAGACAGAGATACTAGAATGTAAGGGGATGACAAAGGACAGCGCAGTGGGTAGTGCTGAGAATGAAATCCTTAAAGTGTGGAATTCTCTGCCAAATAATTTTAAGTCAATTAAAGCACTTGGGATTGCCTTTCTTACTTTGTTTGGCTCATCTTAAGCTTGTGAGCAGCTGTTTTCAGCTTTGAATTATATCAAATCTGATACAAGAAACAGACTGACAGATAATCTGAGTGCTGCATGTGTTGCTCCCAAACTAACAAAGTGTGAGCCAAAGTTTGACAAATAACAGCATACAACAGCAAAGATCACATTAATTGTGCAAAAGCACACCAAATGCAAACTTTTACCTTTCAGTAAAAAGCTGTTTATATCATTGAAAGCTCTGTTATTGTGTTTTTCTTTTAAGATAAAAGATGTTAACTTATGAGTTGTTTTTTCTAAACTAAAACCTCAGCATTCAGGTTTAATTGCAGTGTTGGTACTTTGTGATAAATAAGTGGAATTTGGGTTGCAGTTTGGCCACTCAGCCTTTAAAAGGTTCTCCATAACTGGCCTAGCAGATTAGCAAAGCATGCTCTTGGGTGTCTGGATGAGTCACAGAGATGTGACTTTGGTACTATATATGGTCCCTTACCTATTCCTTTCTGGCACCGTTCCTCTGCTGTTTCCTCACTGCCATGAATTCAGCATTTGCTCCACCATGCCCTTCTGCCATGAAGTTTCTGCCTTGGAGCCTGCCTTGGATGGGACCTCCTTAAAACACGAGCTTCTTTTAAGTTGTGGTATTGAGTATTATGTTCCAGTGATGGGAAAGCTGACTAATACAGCAGGTTTGTATACTACTACTAACAGGATAGTTAGAAGTTGTTACTTAGCGGTGACAATATTATTTACTCTGCATATTCCTCATTGAGGAAAAGAATCAGTTAGGTATATTACTATATGACTTGTGGTCTGCAGATCTTTCACAGCACTTTGTTTCAATTTGATAGGCTTAAGAGACTCTTCATATTCATGGTATGTGCAATAATCCCTGGTCCCACAATGTATAGTCTACCTACTGAGATGCATTTCTGCAACTAGAGGGGTGACCCACTCAGTTTCTTGAATGATAGATTCAGGATCCTGAGCTCCCAGAACATGAATTCTTCTGAGATCAGCACTGTGTTGGGTACCTTTAAAGAAGTCAAAGGAGAGCAGCAACTTCTTGGAGAACTGTGCCTATCATAAGGAATCTGAGATAGCACAGCCACCAAACCCAGACCCTCCCCTGGGACTGAATGCTGAGATGCTTTGCACTGGAGCTCTGTCTATGACCCACTGCTGCTTGAGTCTCGAATCCCTCAAAATAGCTGCCCAGAATGAACTCATTCTGAAACCTTCACTCTGCATATGGAGTGGTGGCTTGTTGAGCCAGTTAGTAGCTGTTGATGTTTGTGCGGAATAAGGTGATTAACCCATCATAGCTTTCCCAGGCCTTTCCTGGTTTTAGTTTTCATCCTGAGAAAACTAGAAGAGTTGATGGGAAAATCTGGGGCACACACATTAGATTATTGAGTGGCCTGTCCCAGACACATGTCTTGTGAGTTTCACAAGTGAAGAGTGATCACGGGCGGCCCTTTAGGCATTCTTAATTGGGCACAGAAGAAATGGGAGAGGGTGTTTCCCTTTGTTTGGGTCATTTTCAGTACCTTGTTAAAGAGCAGCCCAATCCTCACACCCTGGGTGAGTAGATCTTTCAGGTGGACCATGTCGCCTCCATTCTCCAGCTAAAAGGGAAATGCACACAGCTTACCAATAACCCAAGGCATAGAAGGGAGCCCCTCTTGTCATCTCCCACTGTCGCCTCCTGAATCCCCACCCCCACAGTACTGGGAGGAGAGTTCTCTCTCCAGACCCTACATTCAGTTGTTCATCTGATCAACAAGCATTTATTGAAAACCTACTATGTACCAGGTACTATGCTCAATGCTTTCAGAACATGTAGAGAGGAGCAAAAGAAAAGCACCTGAAAAGTTCCGCTAGGGAAATAGAATCATGACCAATCATGAGGCAGAGAAAGACTATGGTGATAAAGTCAAGAACAAGCAAGGCCCACACAGTAGGCTTCATGGTGAAGGCTGGGAGTGGAGGGAGCAGATGTTGGCAGGATGGTATTGGCTGCAGGGGAGAAGAGGAAGGAGATGGGCAGGGCCGGAAGGCCAGGAGAGGGAGGTGGAGGACTTTCTGAGCTGTCAGCCACACAGGCTGTCTGTTTTGCTGTTCTGTTGTAGCATAGTTCTGAGTTATGTTGCAGAGAAGCACCGTTCCATGGATTCACTGTCTAATGTGAAGGAAGCACTGAGCTTGGAGAACTGGTTTGCACATTACAATAGGTATTTGTTGAGCTTGTTGAATTTTAACTAATGACTCATGCATCTTCAGAACTCAAACATTGTCCTATTTGATCTCTAAAAATGCATGATGGGAAACACTTAAGAACTATGACAGCTTGCATAGACAATTCACAAAGCCAGACATGCTGCACAGAAAAATATTCATATTTACTATAATAAAGGAAATGTGTGATAAAAAATGAGATGCCATTGTTCCTTTCTCAGTTAACAAAAGTCATTTGAAATTAAAATGCTCTACATGGCTGAGGATGTACAAAGTGAGGCAAGCTCATTTATCTCTGGGGGAAGAATAATTTGGTCCCCACATTTGTTAATATGTATCAAGAACAAAAATACACATTCCTTTTAGTGCCAGCATTTCTACTGCTAAGAATCTTCTATAACAAAATCATTCAAAGTATAGTAAAATAAACAATCATGTGAACAGATGTTTCCCTTAATGTCAATTTTAAAAGTAAACAATTAGAAACATCACATGAGGTGTGATCAAAAATATGGCAAATGTTTAAATTTTTAAAAATTCAGTAAAAGACGCATTGCTATTAATCCCCTTCAAAAGACTTTCTCTCCCTTTGAACACAACTATCCCATCATTCTTGCCACTTTCTGAAGCAGTTCTGGAAGTCCTATTTTGTGAGTATCTATAGTTGTCCAGTCATGGCTGCTTTAATATTCTGAACTGATTCAAAATGTTTATTTTTCATGGTCATCTTGACTTTGGGGAGGAGCCAGAAGTTGTACTGTGTCAGATCCAGTGAATATGGTAGATGGGGACACATCATAGTGTTTTTATTTGACAAAAACTGCTATAAACATTTGATCAAGGAGAGGTGATCCTAAAATATACTGAATGTTTAAATTAAAAATTTTATTATGGTTAAAGACACATTGCCATTAAGCTCTCTAAAAATACTCAAAACACTCCCCCTAGCTTTGAACACATGTAATCCCATCATTCTTGGCAATCTCTTTTACTGTAATACTTTTTTGTTTGTTTGTTTTATTTTGTTTTTGTAATACATTTTTAAAAATGTAAACATTTACCATATTTATTGAATGATAAAGTAGAATTGGCTATGTCACATCTTCTTGGTGGAAAAGTTCACAGCCATTAAAAATGGCATTAGGAAGTGAATTTAATTGAATATTTTATATTCATTTTTTTAAATTAAAAGTTAAGGGGCTGGGGATTTAGCTCAGTGGTTTCATTGCCTGCTGCGCAAGCACAAGGACCCGAGTTCAATCCCTGCTACCAAAATAAAAGTTAATATATACAATGAGATGTTAACAGTGGCTATCTTTGAGTAGTGGGTCTGGGAGTATCTTCTTTATTTCTTTGGATTTCAAAAATTTTCAATAGTAAGCACATGGTGCATTGTGTCTGGCAGGGACTCCGCTTGGTGGGAATATGAAGGGGCTACTCCACTTCATCCAACTCTCCAGACCAGCGAAGCAGATGCCCTAAACATCTAGATTACAAGGCTGGGCCTCTTCCCTCTTCCCCTTCTCAGGTTCAGCTTTCCTTGCTTCCCCTGAAGGAAGATCCAGATAGGTCCTGACCTCAAAAAGGCCCAAAGGAAACAAATGTGAGCCACATCTCCAGGAAAAGCAGTCAGACAGGCAATGGATTTGGATAATTGTTTCCCTTCCGAGTCGACTCACCGTATGGTAATGGTTGGCTGTAACCCGGATGAGCCAGGATGTGGGGAAGAAGTTAATGTTCCTTAATTCCTCCAGATGCTTGACTTAGGAGAAGCAGAAAGGGGACATGTTTACAGTTTTATTCACAACAGAACCTCAAAGAGTTTCACTTGCTGAAAGTAAAAAGAAGACATCAGAGGCCTTGGGAAGATAAAGGGTGGCTTTAAGATTTGGTTGATAGAATGAAATAAGACATCTCAGCGCTGCCATGGTTGCATTTCTTTCATACTTCAAATTAATTCTCTTTTAAATTCACACAAATAAACTTCCAAAGGAATGAACGAATGTACTGTAAATTGGAGGGCTATTTCACCTTCAGTAGAAAATTTTCCTAAAAGCATACAAATATTTTTAACTTTAATTTCAATTATTTAAAAATAAATATAACATCAACAGTCCTGCACAAAGACAGCACTGCCCAGCAAACTCTAGAGGGTACCTGGGGAACTCTCTTATAGCAGAAGCTGTCAACAGCCCTCAAAGTTCAGCTTTGACCAATCAACCACACACTTTCCATTCTGATAATATTACAAAGAAAAGTGAAAGAAGAGATTTAGGCTGTGCCTTGTTCAATTAAAGTCTGTGTCTGTTTATATTTTTCTTCCCACACCTCCCTCTAGATCTCCCTTCCCAGGCCACTGGGAATCCATAAGGTGGGCTTAAGTTACAGATCCCCTCGCCCAAATATTCACAGGCCCTGGCTGCAATCCTGCCCGGCAAAGGTTTCGAATGGGATTTTCAGTGTTACTGGAGTGTCTACAGGCAACTTAGACCAAATTCCCTGGTTCTGTCAACCATCCCTGAGTTTGAGAGCTACTTAATACTCTGGATAGATAGAAATGGCTTTGAAAAAGTTCTCAAATGTCCTTTCAGATGCAAAGATCTCGGCAGAGGCCTCTGGGACTGCCCACAACACACTCCCTAATATTCCGCTCCTCTTTCCAGGTCACTGTTGCCGTCTTCGGTGCCCAGGATAGGACGCTGTGAGAACACAAGCCTGGCTCTAGGGCAAAGACCTAGTGTTTTCAAAGCAATTGAACAACTTGTCTCTCAGATGTATTCAATCAAAGAACTTGTCCCTGATTCAGTTAAAGGAAACATTCCTGTACATGCAGTAATGGGGAACTGAATGCATGTTCAAGACTGTTATGCCACACAAATTCAGCCAAATATGACTCCAATAAATTGCAGCAAATTCCTCTCGTGGTCCTGCACTTCACTTTACATTTGTTCCAGTAGGGCTGAATGTTTCAGGGATGCACAATAAAAGGTGACATGAAATGGAAGTTGGGATCATTATCATTAACTGGAATACACTGGAGACCAAGGAGAGGTTGAATGTTACAATACGTGATTACACGCAGCCCAGGAATTAGTGTGAAGGGTAGAGCCAGGCTGAAGTACACATTGAAAACCGGGCAGAAAGGTTGAGCAGAACACTAAACAACCATTTCCAAAGAACCAATATCTGGTTGATGAATACTATCTATAATACAGAAAAATCCCTATTTCCTTTTCCAGAGAAGAACTTGAAGAATATGAATGACAGGGACAAATTGTTCAATTAATTTAATTTTCTGCCAAACAAGTGACCTAGAAATGAGTCCCGTGTGGCATTACTGCAGGCCACAAGCTAGATCCCAGCTGATTCCTTTGGATCTATCTGGTGGAGCTTCTGGGGAGTGGCTGAAGGGTGGGGCAGGTCCCCAACCACTTTCTCATACGTACAGTCACATGGGTGGCACTTACCACTGGTGATGTTGTGCAGACGAAAGCAAAGGAAGAGTGGAATCCAGCAATGTCCTATATCCCAGTCCAGAAAGCAATGCTCCTTGGAAAAGCTTAGCAGAAGCACAAAGAAAAATAGAAGGCCTTCAGAAAACTCTTTTCTGTAATGAACTAGGGCCATGGAAAGCCATGTCATAGAGGCTAGTGGCATCACAGTAGAAGTAGACGGTGCTTGGATATCTCAGGGTGGGAGGTGGCAACTTAATGGAATTTGTAAAGTCAAGGTTATTCCAAGGAGTGTAGTGAAATGAGTGTTTACATTCCCCTTCATATCTGCCCCTGTGCCAAACAAATATGTATAATATGACTGATGGGAACACATGATATTTACCAAGGATTTCAATCTACATATTCTCCCTTGAGTCTCACAAACTTCCAGTGGGGCAGACATGACAGGTATCATTGGATGACCCAGAACTTAAACCCTGGACATCTGACTCCTCCTCTACAGGTGCTGCCCTTGCAATAAGTGACCAAATCAGGCTCTTCAAAAGTTTTCTCATAGTATAAGGAAAAGAAACATGGAGGGGTGGGTAGCTAGTTTCACTGGCTGGCTTCACTCTCAGTTCTGCTACTGTTAGTGTCGTGCTAATCCCAGGTAATTTCCACATCGGCTGAAGGTCAGAACTGACTGGAGAAAATTGCATTGCCCTTAAAAGGACATGCATATACAGACACATATCTGGCCTCCTTGTTTTGAAATAATTTGCTTCATAAAATGGTCATTTTCACAAATGGGGACAATGGGGAATACTCTTTCCAAGTCCCTCTGGAAATGCAAAGTCATTCCCTGGAGGCAGATCCTGCGCAAGACCAGCCTAGGGCACTTTCAGATTATTTTTTCATGAACCAAGAGTCCAACTCACTCCCATCCCAGCTAGACCGGATGTGCGTTGGCCCTAGTCCCGCCTCTGTTGTGGATGTCTGCCAACCCACCCAGCACCATTAGTTTACAGGAGCTCTTGGAATTCCTGGGATTCTTCAGCCTCTTTAAATCGGTGGTCCCAGTTTCTGGGTCTGGGGTGCTATAGAGTTGTGAGAGGAGATGGGCATAAAGATGAGTGAGTCCCTCCCCCGCAAAAAAGATGAATGCATTCTGATTCCACTGGATGAATATTTATTAAAACCTGCTATGGGGCCGGGGATTTAGCTCAGTGGTTCCAGCCCCTGCCTCACAAGTGCAAGGACCCAAGTTCGATCCCTGGTACCAAAAAAATAAAACCTGCTATGTGCCTGTCTCTGGAGGGAACTGATGAGGCATACATAGAGGAAGGTTGATATTGCAGTGTGTGGGGCTATTCATCTCGGATCCAGTTCTCCATCACTTGGCAGTAGGAGTAGTGGGCAGTGCAAGTATTCTAACAACAGATGTCTTAGTGGCACAAATAACATTTGCTGTGTCCTTCCTACCTCCTAGATGCCACCTTCTTCTCTTCCTCTTTCATCATTTAATAGGAAATCTGAAGAGGCATTATGGATGGTGGCAGGTGTTGAGGAGGGAAGAAAGGACCAAGCTGACACAGTTCACCCCAGCCTTGCTGAGTGCTCTGCAGAATGAGCCAGCCTTGGGGTGAGGGCTTTCCCATCTCAGAGCTGCCTCTGAGTATGAGCACCAGCTGGAGATACAGCTTAAATACAATCAGATGCTGCCAGAGTAGGAAAAGGGCAACATTTCCTCCATCCCAGAAGCCACACAGCACCAGTTCTGTTCTCTGCTTGGAGTGGGAGAGCTGCTGGGAGAGTAGCGGAACCCAGGCCCTGAACTTCCCTTTGAGGAGCACTTAGATCTGAAGGGCCACAGCCAAGACCTGTCTGGACAGAGGATTTGGGAAGAGCTTTGTTAAAATAGATATTTGGACTCTGTGATCCCCCTTGGGAAAGTGGCAAGGATGGCCACTATTATGGCTGATCTGGAGGAGTCATGTGTCAGCTCATTGCCCAACCAAGCTGAAGTAAGACACACCAAGATCTGGCCCTGGTCCAGTTGCCCAGCAAGCACATGACTCCACCTCTCTGGCCTTCACTCTCCTCTGTTACGTGGGGACAGTAGCCACTTGTACCTTCTTAGGTAGATGAGAGAAGTCAAAATGTCACTGCTTGTGAAGTGCTTAGTACAGCTGCTGGAACCCTGGAGTCCTCAGTACCTTGTCAGAACCACCACTGCCCTCTCATCCCAAAGTGACCTGAACTCAGGCTGGTCAGGAGCATGGGATTGTTCCTGGTGGCATTCATCATTATTGTCACCCTCTAAATTACCCAAGGCATGGGCTGCATCAAAGGAAAATAATGGTGTCTTCAGCTTCTAAATCTCTCAGAAGCCTCCTAGAACCAATCAGTGTCATTCTGCTCCTAGAGGTCCACAGTTGCAGAATCAGCATTCTATGGAGGCCCCCAGGTCCAGCCCAGCACCTTCCCACCTCACCTGGTGCAGCTTCAGTGCCATGGAGGAGGGGGAGGCGTCTCTCTTCTCCACCTGGTTCTGAGTGTATTTGCCTGATACCACAGTATGAGAGCAGACAGGCTGCTGAGTCTGAGGATTTCTTTGTGTGGCTTAATGGTGGAATCATGTATGGCCAGTGTTTCCTCGGTGTTGAGTTCTGTTTATACAAAGCCCTCACTCGGCTTAGCACTTAACTTTTCAGGCACTAACATCTCTGCCTCCTAAAGTTCACTGAGAAGCCCTCAGGGAGTAACTCCTTTAGGGAAGATAATTCTCACATCCTCGATGCACCCCGTTTGGTTCTGGGTCCCACAGACCTCTGGAAACACGGTGCCTGAAGCCAACATTCCCCTAAGGGTACAGCCTATAATTTTAGAGATGCTCTTGGCCAAGATTTTCTCACTTCCTGCATCCTGTCATCTGCTGGAATTGGTCACCTTTTCTGCTGAAGGTAAGACCCATAGTTCCATTAGCCCCAGCACTTATTTCAGCCACAAAACACACACTTTGGTATTCAGACATGTGGTATAACGTAGATGAAACTTGAAGGCACTATGCCCGTGAAATAGGCCAGACACAAAGCTATAAAGTTCTACTCTGTGAGGTACTAAAGTAGTCAAATTTATAGAGGCAGAAAGTACCAAAGGCTGGGGAAGGAGGTTGGGTAGTTAGAATTTAATGAGTACAGAGTTTCAGTTGGGTTGGTGAAAAAGTTCTGAAGAAGAATGCAAAACCATGTGAATATACTTAATTCCACTGAACTATGCATATAAATATGATTAAAATGGTAAATTTTGCATACTATATACTTTACCACAATTTTAAAAGATTAGAGTTATGAATTGACTTAGCTTACTTGAACGATATTTGAAAGATTAAATTTTAAGGCAAAATTTTTAAAAGTATACATTTTGTGTTAATGACTCACTGTAAAGAGACAACTTAACTTTTTGTCAAAATGTCACTCAGCACAGATGACCTGGCACATTCTGGAATCAAAGAACTGGGAAATGGGTCTTTTGGCTCCAAAGTATGGTAAACAAAAGAGTTCTTACTGCCTCCACCACATCATCACCTCCTAAATGTCAGTTCCTCCTGGCAAGGGCTGCACAGGTCCCTGTACCCAAGTCAGAGTTGGCCTATCCGTCTGCTTTGCTAAGCAGTTGTGGTTACGTCCATGCACAATGGCGAAGTTGCTGCCCCAAAGTCTTAGAAGTAGTCAATTGTAGAAGCAGAATTCAGACCAGGACTGACCTCTTCCAACAAGCACCTTATGTGTTTTCTCACTCTGCTTTCTAGAGTCAAACTCCAGAAGATGGAGATTTGTGCTTGCTCTATGTGTTCTCACTCAGTGTCTCTTATAGTGCCCGGCACTTAGCTTAGAATATTTTGGATGAATTGATTGGATGAATGATTTTGTCCCTGTCAACTTTCTAGCCTTTCTTTCCATCTCACTATTTACCCACAAGTTGTTTTCTAGGAATTTCAGTAGTGCCAGCCCTGGTGCATGAGACATGTCAATATCCCTATGCCTTGTGGGTCCATCTGTTTTTGCCATGTTTATTGTCAGGCCAAGGCCTACTAGTCTTTGTTATGGCCTAATCCAGGGAGGTTCTGACCCTTACCCGAAAGGAAGACTGAGGAGGAGTCACTAAGATCCTATCTAATTATAATCACAGCTGCCCTTTTTAAGGACCGTCTACATCCAGATTTCTGTGCTCCTTCCATTTCTCCATGATACTGATGAAAATGCATTTGCTTCTCTCAGTATTATGGGGAGCAAAGATACAAGAAGGGGAGTGGAGAATTGGGAAGGACTAGAAACTGATAGTACTTAGGGGCTTGAGTATACTTGAATACTGATCATACTTATAAACAAGGGAGACTCAGGTTCTGGAGAGCCGAGCTGAAGGGGAACAGAGGTAGTGCTGGCCAGAGCAAGACAGGACACAGGCCAGCCAGAACATATGAAAGAAATCCTCTTATCCCAGAATATACTAACCTCCCAGTACAGAACTTGGTGGAGCAAGTTTAAGAGAGAACAATTTAATGGTGCTAATGTCCATGACTCAAGATATTTCAAAATGAATGTTCTGGTGAAGAGATCAGCATTGTCACACCAAAGGTGACTCTCAGGCTACATCTGCAAATGCTGTTCATTAATTGCAAGTGCACATGGTTTCTGCCCACTCTGAGGATGCAGCAACACAGACCATTTCCCTCAAGAAATCAGTCGGCACAGGGCACCTAGGGTACAGGGGATGACCAGGCAGCTCTCCTAGTGGTTCCTCTTGGTACTTGTGTGGGGAGGGGTGGGGAAGATGCTGTGGGGTTCGTCAGGCCAGTGCACACCCATGCAGCTGGCACCTACTCTTGTTCTGTCTGCAAAGAGAAGCTTGGAGAAGGAATCCTTCCAGTGTCCAGGGACGATCAGGGAAAGCTTCCTTGAGCCTTCCATCGTTGGTTTTGTAAAGGGTGGCTCAGACTGGAATAGGGCACAGGAAAGAGGAGACTCAGCTGGATACGTTAGTGGAATCTTGGAGTTGGTATTTTATGGGATTCAGCTTCACTGTCTGCTTTCAATGACTTCTTTCCAATGATTGCCCAAACTCACCCTTCCAGTGTGGGAGAGGGGCCCATTAAGTAATTAATAAGTAAGCCAAGGACTAGAATTATAAATTGGTATGATTTGCCCCCAACCATGGTCTCTCAGGGTAAAATGATATATCAGGAGACCCTAGAACCACAGCCAATTTGCACAGGACCCTGAGCAAGTCCTTTACCATGTCTGGGCCTCCGTTAACTGCAAAATGAAAGGCCAACACCAGTTGATCTCTAAGCAATCCTCCAGCATCAATCTCCTTTGATTTAACAAAGTGAGCGATTTAAGAACTGTCATGGATTAAACACATTTTGCTGTTCCACAGCTTCTAAACTGACACTCACTCCAACTTGCATAATCATAAGAGAAATTGTCCCTTGTTCTCCAAAGGAAAGGGTTTTTGATAGTTTTTACTGCTAGGATAATTTTTACTGCTTCTAATTATTATGGTCAAGTACACCGCATGGTGGGTTAGATTCTTTACCCTTCCAGAGGCCACTCAAATCCAGCCGTGTCCCAGACATCAAGAGGACACGTGGGGATAAGAAGCCAGAGGTTAGTTCCCAGTCTCCTGCTGAGCTTGAACATACCCACAGCTCATATACAAACCAAAGACTCATCTCTGGGCTTCAGGAACAGAGTTCCAGTTAAATGCAAAACACATTGTTGTGCCCAAGGCTGGGACAAGATCAAATTCATAATCATTTCCTGTTCTATGCACTTGTAAGGCTCTGAGAGCCTTGCAAACCTAATACTTGTTCCCAATTAATACCAAACAGCTGAACAAAAAGTCATTATGATTCTCCTTGGAGTATGTATGTGTCATCCAATGCAGAGTAGTTTTCAGAGTTAGAGTGATCCATTTCAGAGGTGAAAGTCACCACTGAAGAACATTCAAACCATCATTCTTTCGATACATAGTGAACAGCTATTACATACTGTATTGGGCACTGGGAGTCCCTTGTACAAATGGCCAATGTGGGAACCATGCTTATGAACAGATAATCACAGTATATGTTTTAAATAAACAAGTGAGTATCTTATAAAGATTGCATGAGATACTAGAGAGCCTAGAAAATGGCAATCCGTGCTATACTGTGGGGAGAAAGAGACACTCCCCGAGCATTTCCTCTGGGAGACATGACCTAAGTATTGAAGCACAGTAGAGGATTCCAGTAAGGTGGCACTTAAAAAAAAATCAAGAGCTCTCAATAAGTGAGTTGATCTATCGTAATGCACCTTAACTAATCCAAAATAAAATCCTTGGCTCAAATGCCATTTTTTTGTATGTAAGTTATCATGGGTTTCCTCCTGCAGAGGGTTGCTTCTCCCATCTGCTCTCATCTTCCTCCCCAGCCAGTGGACCAGAGGAATGAATGAATGAATGAATGAATGAATGATCTTGGGTTCACATTTGCTCTTCTTGCAGCCACTCTTTCTACTCCATGATGGCATAATACAGATACTGGTGACTGGTTCCTTGCTGCCTCTCTTTCTCCACCCACAGTCTGTCCTCATTCCAACCGCCAGATTAAATCCCCCCAACTTTTGACCTGACACACCATGCACATGCATATGATATTAAAACTTGTGGGGTACAGCCAAAAGAAATTTATAACCCTAAATCAGAAAAGAAGAAAGTCTAGAAGTCAATTATCCAAGTATAGTATTCATCTCAAGAAATTAGAAAAAATAATATCAAATAATACTCAAAGAAAGTAAACATAAGGAAATAATGAAAATTTAAAAATAAAATAGTTCCTTATTTGCACTGAAAGAGATCCAGCTACCAAAAGAGGCCAGCCTTTGGTCCTCATCAATGCCTGACTCAGGCAGGCCAGCTTTCCATGTGGGGGACACCAAGTTCTAAGCCAAGTTCTAAGCCGCAGACTGAGGCCCCAGCAGGCAGCAGCTGGAGGGATGCCACTCCCTTCACAGGGCAGCCCTAGCTGCATTCTACCTGCTTACTGACTGTCTACCTGCCCACTTGTTCCCTGGCACCTGCCCAAACATCCTACCATTGACCTGTCAACCCACCCATTGGCCTGTCTGCTGGGTGCTAACAAAGCTCTCATCACCCCTCTATAAAACAACAACAACAAAAACAAAATAGTGAGCAATCTATTCTGATGTTGATGGAATTTTTTTTTTGGCTACTAGGAATAGTGCTGCTATATATAATCTTGTACATATCTTTTTATACAAGTAATTATGTGTTTCTATTGGGTTTAAATTTAGGAGTAAAAATTTTATGTCATGAAGAACAAATAAGGCTGACTGTAATAAATATTACCAAATAGTTTTGCAAAATGGTTGTGCTAATTTAGTGCCCAACCAGCACCGCTGTTCAACCATAAAAATTTTGTCTTTTCTGTGTCCTTTCCAAGACTTGGTATTTTCAATCTTTTGTCTGTCTGATGTGTGAACGGCGGGACTAATTTTCCTATTCTCTTTTAATTTATATTTTCCTATTAATGCAGTTGAGCAACTCCTTATATATTTGTCAATTTTTTCAGTGAGGTGTCTGCCCAAGTTCTTCATCCATTTTTTACTTTCTTTTTTGGTACCAGGGATCGAACTCAGGACCTTGCACTTGTGAAGCAGGTGGCAAAACACTGAGCTAAACTCCTGGCCTCTTCATCCATTTTTTAAATTGGTTGGTCAGATTTTTTTGGTAATGACTTGTAACTTTTTTTCTATATCTAGGAGCAAGTCTTTGCTGGATACACAAATGGCAAATACCTTCGCTCTGTGGCTGGTGTTCTCATTTTCTTTGTGGTCTCTGTCGAACTAAAATTTTAAATTTTAAAGCTGTCCAATTTATCAAGTTTGTCTTTTATAGTTAGTGGTATTTAAGAAATCTTTGCCTGTACAGTACAGCTCCAAGAGGATATTCTCCTATTTTTTTCTAGAAGCTTTATTGTTTTACTTTTCATTTAGGTCTATAATACATCCAGGAGCGTTTCCTAAGGTTTGGCTAGGGGTCATGATTACGATCTCTATTTTTTCCCCGTAAGTATGCACAATTGCTCCAGCACCATTTGTTGAAGACTATACTTTTCCCACTGCCATGTGGTGTTAGCTTTGTCATAAACCAGATAGCCACATAAGTCAGAGATCATTTCTGGGATCTTTATGCCATCCTATAATCTATTTTTGAATTGATGCTACACTTTCTTAGTTACTGATCTTTATAAATCTTGATACCTAATCATTCAAGTCCACCAACTTTGTTTTTCTACAAGATTATTTTGGCCTTTCTTGGTCTTTTGGATTTTCATTTTTAAAATCAATTTTCATTTTTATAAAGTCAATGTCAATTTTCACCTCTCACTCCCATCAAATCTTGCTGATAACTTGATTGAGAAGACATTGAATCTCTAGATCTGGCATCTTTATAATACTAGGGAGAACTGACATCTTTATAATATTGAAAATTTTTTTTTTTGGTACCAGGGATCAAACTAGGGTCCTTGCACTTGCACAGCAGGTGGGGAAACCACTGAGCTAAATCCTTGGCTCTAATATTGAAATTTTTAATTCATGAAAATGTTATATTCATATAACAAAATATTCTATAATAATGAACAAGTTATTGCTACCTATAAGCACATGGATTGATTTACAGATATACTGTTCAGTTTAAAATGTTAGACAGGGCCAGGGATTTAGCTGAGTGGTTCCGGCACCTGCCTTGCAAGCACAAAGTCCCCAGTTCGATCCCTGTTACAAAAAAAAAAAGTTAGACATTTTCCACTGCCTGCCTTGCAAGGGGAAGGTCCTGAGTTTGATCCCCAGTACCAAAAAAAAAAAAGTTAGACATTTAAAAAGTGTGTACTGTGGGATTGTTTTTATATAAAGTTGAAAAATAGGTAAGATATATCAATAGTAAGTGAAGTCAGGATATTATTTTGGGGGTATGTGCTTGCTTTGGCAGCAAATATACTAAAAATATTTTGGGGGTAGATGAGCAGCAACTGACTGGAGACCCTGGAGGGCTGGTCTCCTTTTCTTTGGGTGCTGGTTGCACAGCTGCATCGATTTTATGGAAATTCATTAAGCTGTTCATTTACATTTTGTGCAATATTTCTGTACATATTTTATATTTTAATAAAAATATATATACTTTAAAAAGTTTAAAATTTGTCTTTGTTGGCCCTTCTCCAATTGAGAAATTTTTACAGTTTTCCTGAACTTTTCAGACTGCTAAGTGGAATGAAACGATGACTTTTCTCTTTGGATGAAAGCATAACTTTGCTTACATTTTTTTTCCTACAAGTAGATGTTAAAATTAATTCTGGACAGCCTTTTTGCTTTTCTGAACTAACTACTGCCAGGAAGACAGGATGTAGGTTGCCAAGGGGAGACAGAGAGAGAGGGAGAGGAGAGAGATAGAACTGTACACACATTTGTGTGTGTACAAGTGTGTATGCATTTGTGTGTGCCTATGTGTTACACATATGTCTGTGTGTACATATATGTGCCGGGGTATCCATGTTTCCTTCTTACAATGATGAATTTAGACAACAATAAAGATAAGTTTGAAACCAGTCCTAGTAGCACATGCCCGTAATCCCAGTACTCAGAGGCTAAGGCAGGAGGTTCCTAAATTCTAACTCAGCCTGGGTTACATTGTGAGCTCAAAGCCAGCTCAGGCTACAAAATGACTACATAATGAGATGGTATTAAAAGAGTGAAAAAAGATCTTGAAGATGTTCCAATACTTCTGGCCGAGAAACTTTCTATCGGTTCCCCAGGCATGCGGTACATATTCAATAAATATTAAATAAATATTTCTTGAATGAACAAAAGATTGAGAACAAGCACTGAAAGAAAAAATAGGAGTAGAAAAGGCTTGGACATATGTCTTTCTTTCCTTCTAGTTTGTCTTAGGATGCTGCTTGGACAGAGGAGAAGGAAGTTACCTGAGCCATTTTACTCAATTAGTCCTCCCAGCCCCCTTTCCCGATGCTAGGTTGGCCAAGCCAGTCCCACAGGTACAGCCCCTCCTCAGTCCTAGTAGACTCACAAGCCCTTCATATCTGTCATTTCTATGGCTTGTCCCACTGTTGCCACAGAATGACAGCCCCACTTTGGAGATCCCTATAATGTGATATCCTCAGAATGTCTACTCTGCCTGCTTTTCCTCCTCCATAGGAGACAGCTTATAGATCATTCTGTCATTTAAATTATTTCATCAATATTTGCAACTTTAACCACTGCCAGTCATCTCAGTTCTCATTCCCAAATCTGTGTCCTGTCTCCCACCTTTAAATGCTCTGTCTTCCCATGAGTCTTCCTTGATTAGCCATTCCCTGTGGCCTCACTGGTGTTTGCAGCTCAACTCTCACGGTAACCTAGTTCTGGTCCCAGCTGACAGTAAGTACCTACAGGTTCCTTCCACCACTGCCAGGAACAGAGGTGCCTTGTGGGAGCCTGAACCTTCTGGCTACCAGCCCCACCAGGCCTGCAGCTCCAAGTCCTACACTGAGGCTAGTCAGCCCTTAGGACAATCAGGAAGGAGGAAAAACATGGAGCATGGGGCCATCAGTCCCCATCCCACATCCAGAGTAGATGCACTAACCTACCACACATTCTTCCTCACTGAGCCTACAGAAAAACTTAGAATCCTTCTTGATCCAGTGCACAAGACATACTACCCATCCATAAGAATGGAAACTGCCATTCCTATTACTTCAAGTTGCTACAAACATCATGTCGTCTGAATTTTGTACCAGCATATTAAGACCCACTTCACTGAGAAAAAATGAGTTACGTAAAAATAGTTAATGGAATTTCATGATTCAATAAACTATTCTAAGTCCAGCAAGATGCCAGGCAAATTGGGGTCAAGATAAAAGATCATAAACCCCGTCTAAGTTTCTGTGGTGCAACTAGGGAGACAGGACATGACTTGAACCAAGGACTTCATCAGGGGTTGTCTCAGAGGCTCTTTAGGGAGGCCCTCACAGGGAAAACCGAGAAAGGAGGCCGGGCAGCCTTAGGCAGGAGCAGCCAAGGCTGATACCTCAGTGAAGGAGTACATTTGGGAGGTGGAGGCCACTGACAGAGGGTCATCTTAGAGGTGCCACTGCTCTGGGACAGAAGAGTGAGCCAGAAGAGGAGGAGAACCATTCACAGTTCTAAAAAATGAGCTATGTGGTCCTCCAAGCTGAGAGGTCATGGGCAGAAGGGGGGAAAGGAGGAGGAAGGGACCCCCAACAGGTGGCTGGCTATGTAGAAAGCCCATACAACTGCCTTTTGCTAAGATATCATCACTACTGCTTAGGCCAGGGTGTGAGATGACTTGGGTACAAGCACATGGTTTCCTGCAAGACAGGGGCAGGATCAGGGGATTGGGGAGCTGTCAGGCAGAGAATGTGCGGCTTGGGTGTCAGAACTGAGCCCATGTAGATTCTGGAGGAACATGGAAAGCTCTGAGAAGGAGCAGGGCTCTTATGCATTATGCTCTGGGGAGGAGCCCTGGGGGGGGCACTATGAAGGGGCACAGAGCCCACCCTTGGTGGAGGGGGCCGCACAGCTTCCCACAGGTTTCTCTCACACCAAAAACACAACACTTATGAATCACCCCACACGAGTTCATTTCCTATTGCCTGGTGCTGAGAGCTTTCAGGAGGAGAGCTGACCTGCACCCAAGTGGCAAGGCCCCTGGTGTGTGTGACTCATTGGAAAGATTGTCTCATGGGCTATTAGAAGATGGGGGAGGAGGGGCTCAAACATTTGGGTTCAAAGCAAATTATACACAAACTAAGCACACTACATGTAATTCTGGCACTGAATACCACTTTCCCCAAATAACAAGACAGAACAAACAGGCTTTTTGGTTAACATGGTGCCAAGATGTTCCAAGAATGGATTGAATGCTTCAAAATAGTGTTAATGAAACTTGGCTTAAATGGGTCAATCCACTGATTAATATGTGAAGACCTGTTTATCTGCTAAATTCACCTGTGCAAAAGAAACAGTATGTCTTTACTTCCTTGAACATGCCTCATCATGCTTGGAGGACCCCATTCCTGTTCATGTGGGGAACAGAAACATGAGCCAGATGATGAAAGTAATGCTACCAGTGACTTCCTGTGCAGAGAGGACTCTCTGAGAGCCACCTGGGACTGTCTGTGGCTTCAGGGTCACTGCATTTGTCAGCCAGCTTGGATGATGTAAGCATTATTCCAAAAGTTTTCACAGAAGTGTTATAGTTTGGATTTGAAATGTCCCCAAAGGGCCCATGTGGAACCTGGCCCATGGTGCTACTGGGAAGTGGTGGAACCTTGAGGAGGTAGGGCTAATGGGAGGAAGTTGTGTCATTAGGGTGTGCCTTTGATTGGAGCCCCTTCCTCTCTTTGCTTCCCTACCACCATGAGGTGAGCAGCTTCACTCTACTATGCACTCCCACCATAATGTCCTACCCTAAAACAGGCCCAAAGTAACACCCAACCAACCATGGACTGAAACCTCTGAAACTGTGAGCAAAAACAAAAGTTTCTAATCTCAAGTATTTTGTCACAGTGATAGAGTGACTAACATAAGAAGCTAAGGAAACAAAAAATGGACCCCAGCAATTGCCTTCACCCCATGATGCCCCATCCCCAGGTGGCCACAACAGATCTCGATAAGAGGGCACTTTAGAAAGCACTCGCTAGCAGGGGGAAACAGAGGAACAGAAAGAAAGTAATTTTAGAAGCCCTTGACTAACAACACTGAACCTAGAGACAGCCTTAGGATCTTTCTAACTTCATACCTGGGGAGCTACTGCCGAACTGCTGGCATGGAAACCAGAGAGGAAAATAACATACTCAGCTGCTCTAAGAACGAGCACCTAAGCATCTTGGGCTTTGGCAGATCTGGGTTCAAGTCAGCTCCTTACTTTATCACTTTGTATGATCTCTGACAAGATATTTCATTGTCACTTTTTTCATCTGTAACATGGGAATAATAAAGTCACCTGCTAAGGATTATGCAGATAAACTAAGATAATGAGTAGAAAGTGATTACCAGAGTTATCATACTTAGTAAAGGATATTTTACAGTGACTTTATTGTCACTTTTCACTTAAAAGTTGAAGCATATGAATTTTAGGTTTTATAAGTTTAGGGAGTATAAGAAATGGGGAAAATGCTATGAAACCTTTGTACATTTGAATGAGTTTTTTCCCCAGAGAACCAAGAATTTTATATGTTGTGAAATATAAATGAGAATGAACAGGTCTGATTTAAGTACACTAAAAACTGAAGCTTTTAAGCTCAGTGTAGTATGGCAATTTTCCCGAATGAAAGGAGTACCTTTTGCATCATGTCTATTACTGGACACACAACAAGTTTCCAGAAGCACTCTATTATCTCATATTATAACATGTGTTATTTACTTTTCCAAATAGTTTAGTGGCCCAAAGGTCTATAACTTTAGGCCTCATAAGAAAAATTGCATTCTGTGCTTTCTGTATGATGCTATGAAAATTATATCACTGACGCTTGTCCCATGATATTATGAACAGCAATAACAAAAACCCAGGGTATGTACATTTCATCATCCACAACTAAATCATATTACCTGTTGAAATAGGTTAGCACAGTCTCATTGGTTGGAATCACCTGGATATTTCTGTTTAGTTGCAAGTAGACCCACCAAAGTAAGGTTTTCAGAAGATGGAACTCACTAAAGGTAAACAACCTGGTCAAAATAAAAGATAGAGAAGAAATTTTAGGAAACGTAAACAAGCCACACTATTTGATGTGAGTTTAGAAGTGAAGCAACAACACTGTGAGTCTGTAGGTGGCTCAGACCAGGAGAAGTTAAATGACTTGCTTACGGTTCCTCACCTGGTAAATGGCAGAGCTGGGACTTAAACCTTAGCAGCCTGACACTGAGCCCGGTGCTTTGAACCACCTGACTGTGCTACCATAAATGTCACCATTTAATGAGCTCTAAATGCCTGGTGTTCACAAGATGTTTTGTGTAGAATTTAAAATTTAATTCCACATATAATTCTGCAAAATTGGGGTATAAAATTTATTTTTATAGATATGGAAATTTATTTAAAAATTGTTAACTATGGCTTTTTAATTTTTATTTTAAAATACTGCACAAAAATATAATTTATCTTAACACCTGTGTTTTTTCAGTGCCTCCCTTAAATTTTGTACCCAAAGCCACTGCCTCATTGGCCACACCCAATCCTGCCCATGATCAATGGCTGAATGTGAATAATTTATCCAACGTCACACAGTTCTGGGGTTGGACCTGGACATGGGCCAGTAACCTCTCCTATGCTGCTAAAGTGCTCTGTATTTGCAATTTTCTCAGCTGCTCAGGGGAGAGTGGAGAAGACCAAAGGAGGTGACATATTACATGAGCTTCCTATTGTTGTTGTCCCAAACCATTACGAACTGAGTGGCTTCAAACAACAAAACTTTATTACCTTAGAGTTCACTTGATCTTAGCCAAAAGGCCGAGAAGCGATTATTATCTTAGAGTTCTGGAGGTCAGAAACACAAAATGGATCTTACTGGGTTCCAATCAAGGTCACAGCAGGCCCAGTTCCCTCTGGAAAATCACTTCCTGGCATTTTGCAGCTTCTGGAAAGAGCCCACAATCCTTGGCTCCTGGCCCCTTCCTTGATCTTCAAGCCAGCATCACAGCATCCTCCAATCTCACTCTGGTTCTGACTCTTCTACCTCACTCTTCAGATTTAAAGACTCGTGATTATATTGGGTTTACCTTGATAATCTAGGATAATCTTTCATTTTGAAGCCAGCTGATTAGCAACTTTCAATCAATCTGTAATTTTAATCCTCTTTGCTGTATAACCTAACATAGTCACAGGTTCTGCAGAGAGAAAGTGGGTACCGTTGGGGCCATTATTCTGCTGACCACACATAATCAACATGCTTGGTACAGTGCTTGGAACATGGCAATGTGCTCAGCGATTGTCAGGGCTTCCTTGTAAGTGGCAAGGCCAGGTCCTGGCTCCAGAGCCCACTCTCACTCTGCAACTACAGCAGCAGGAGTCCTGAACTCATGATGCCAACAAGCAGCTGCCGTGTTCCACAACATCAGCTCTATTAGCAGTTTCTCCAGCTGCCTCTGCTGACATGATTACATAAAGAGCCATTTCAGTGTTTTCTAAACTCATCGATATTTTTAGTTCCTGGCCATGGACATGGCACCCGGGCTGTAAAATATGTCACAGCCTCTGCTTTCACCACTTTAAGGGGTCATGGTGGGTGGAACTCAAGCTAAATCGTGACTCTAAAGAGCAATGGAAATGTCATCCACCCACTTCTCACACTATTTCTGGACAGAGTAGAACAGTCTCATTCCCCTTATTTGGCTTTCAGACCACCTACAGATGCACAAGCTTGAGTCTGGCCAGACAAGATCCAATTGGTCAGTGTGTGGGCAACAACAGCAAGGCAAAAAGGAGACTCTGCAGAGGCCCTGTGTGCAAAATCCTCACAAAAATCTTTGTCATCTGGGTCTGGGGAAGCTGTGTGACTTCCAGAGCAGACTATACACTGGAGGTCCTCAAGCCCAGAGGGTTCTCTGAGATCTTACCAAAGAGGGGCTAGCAGGGACTTGGGGAGGAATCAGGACTCCATGTTTTGAAATCCTGGTTTTATGTAGAAAGGACAATTACTGAATTAAAGCTTTCTGCCATTAGGCCAGTATCAGTACCCCAAGGTATTATTAACTCCTGCAGCAAATAACCACATCAAGAGCCTCCAAACACATTTTCCTTCACCCAAGCGCTGTGATGGCCTCACTCCAGATGAAACTCACAGCCACACAAGAGGTGAATAATGCAGCTGTGCCACATGTGTTTGCTGGCAGTCCTTGCAGTGTAAGTGGTATTTGCTCTTCAGAGAAGAAAATGCCTTTCAGAAGACATTATCCTTTTTATTTTATTGTTAAGAAATTTGTATATAAACAATAAAAGCTCCCTTCTGAATATAGAGAAAGCCATGCCTATATTAACATTATTGATCTTGACCGTCAAGGGAAAAGCCCATCGTAGCCCATCAGCAGGCGGGTAACAACCACAGCTTTGAGGCCACTCTGACCTGGGTTCATTCCCAACTCTCCTGCTGCATAGTGGGGATCTTCAGCTAATCCTTTCATTTCCTGTAACCTCCTTTCACGGGCAAAAAATGCAAGTGACAGTATCTACCTCACTGAGTTGCTATGGGAATGGTTCAGTCTAGATAACACACTTGGAGTATTCTGTCCACAGCAGGTGCTCAATATTCAGTAGGCATCAATATTGTTCACTATAAACACCGGCTTTAGTAACAATTATTGCCATAGGTGTCTGCTGGTGTTCCAAATGCTAATGGGAGGCACTTATTGTCCCACCCTGTAGGGAAAGCTTGGGTCAGAGATGACAAGGAGGACAAGGTGCCTTTCCGTAGGGAACTCCTGAGACCTTGAGACTCACTGGACCACAGACAAGAAGCCAGAAGAACTGGGATCAGGGATATAGGACCTCTGTTGCAAAGTAGCCTTTTTGTGGAGAGGGCAGCTAGATAGTGCTCTGTGGTCTCCATTCTCAAGGGAAATAGAATTTAGAATGAAGTTTTCATAAACTTGAGTTGCGAGAACAGGGTAACCTGGTGGTGACCTTTAAGGAGCAAATTAACCAAACACGAAATGCCTAGACAAATAAATTAAAACCACAGGTCCGGGAGGTCAGGAAAACTGTGTATGTCTTACCCTAGGCTGTTTACAAAATGGAAAGCAAAACCCCCCAAAAGATGAGGTCCGATGGGAAAGGGTGAATGGACCAGAAGTGACAGCATCTGGTAAGAGGCAGATGTTCCAAACACCTGTGGTCACAAGATGGGGATCAGGTGCCAGTGGGCGGCTGAAGGAGCAGCTGAGCAGGGCCAAAGAATCCTCTATCCCTGACTGTGTGGCTTGGTGTCTCCACACTTCCCACTCTGGGGCTAAGAGACTTCTCGGGACACCCCAGGGCTCACTGAGTTCTCCCAGGTGCTTGGACTCCTCAGCTGCCCTGACGAACAAGGAAGAGGGTAACAGTGGGCAGGGCATGGATTCTGGAGCCGGTAAAGGCCCACCCAGCCGGCCCTTCATTAGCTTTTTTTTGGATTGGGGATTGAATCAGGACCTTCACACTGAGCCATATTCCCACCCCTTTTTTGGTTTTTATTTTAAAATCTGGTCTTGGAAAGTTGCCCAGGATAGACTCAAACTCGCAATCCTCCTGCCTCAGCCTCCCAGAGTTCTGGAAGTACAGGCCTGCATCACCATGTACAGCTTCATTAGCCTTCTAATCTAAGGGATAAGAATTGTGCCTACTCAGTGAGGTTGTGAGGACTGAAAGGGACAGTGTACACGGCACAGCTCACACCAAGAAATACTCCATACGAGTGTGTTTGTTTTTAACCAAGTATGGGTTATGGCGCCAAACCCATTAGCCACTAGCCTGGGTCTCAGGTGGCTGTATTGAAGTGCCCAAACCTGGTTCAGTTTCTACCAGTTGTCCTGTAAAGTAGCCAGCCCCTGGGCCCAGTCATCCTGTCCTTGGCCACTCCAGGGCCTGTGACATGCCTGAGACCACACAGACTCTGCCCTCCTCAGCAGGACAGCTGGACAGTCTGTGCAGACACTGCCTGGGGAGGCTGAGGGGCAGGGCTGTTCCACCTCAGTCATGTCTGCCCAGGCTGGCAAGTCTAGACATTTGACACGTCATGCTCTTGACCTCTTTTCCTACCCAGTGTGCCTCTGTCGGGCCTGTACTGTCACCAACGTTCTGGTTGTGGTCAGATATTTTTTTCTCTTTTTGATTAAATGCTACCAGGATGGGACAACTCAGCCTTTCCAAGCAAGGGACAATGCTATGAAAAGTCTAAGGGATGCCATGTTTAGTTGTTCTTCAACAATTTCGCGATCTTTGCTCCATTGGAGGGTGGAGAAGCGGGCCTTGCATGAGTAGGAAAAGCAGAGGGGACCAGAGCAGAATGCCTCTGGGGAGTGCTAGTGCCCTGGGTTCAGGGCTTCTGAGGCAGTTGTCTTCTTTTTCCTCCTCCTCCCTCCTCTTCCTTGCTTTCCTCCTTCATCTCCACCCCCCACTCCAACCTCCTCCTCAAACATGCTAGGGTCTTCAACATGCTAGCCAAGCACTCCACCACAGAGCTATACCCCCAGCCTCCTGAAGTCTTAGACAAGGTGGCTCCCTCAACCCCAGCTGTCCTGCCCAGCTCAGGTTTCTGCAAATGGGCATTGTGTGCCACTTAGTAAATTCACACCCATGGAATGGGTTAATGATCTGGAACAGAATAAATCTTTCCAGATCTAATTTCTGGGAATAGAACACTTTCCAGAGCATAAAGATGAGTAAACACTTATTTTCCAATATACTACTAAGATTTTTAGTAGAATTCAGTCTTCACTTTCGAAATTCATCCAAAAGGAACACAACCTTGGAAACTTGGCAATGGGCACCAAGAACATTTTCAAAAGACTCCCAAAGAGACTTGGCAACTATATGCAATGTGTGATCCTAAACTGAATCCTGTATCGGAGGGGCCAAATGCTATTGAAAACAATATTGGTTCAATGATACAAAAGTATCCCTCAATGATAAATTTCTTTTCTTTTTTTTTTTTTTTTGGTACTGGGGATCAAACTCAGACCCTTAGGCTTGCCAGGCAGGCACAGTACCACTGAGCTAAATTTCCCGGTCCAGTGATAAATTTCTTGACATTGACAATTGCTCTTTTGTTGTATTAAATTCTTTTTCCTAGGAAATAAAACTGAAACATTTGAGGATAAAGGAACATGATATATGCAACTTATCCCCAAATAGTTTAGAAAAAATATGGTTATAGGTAGATATGAATATAGATACAAATAATAAAGCAAACAGGGCAAAAATTAAATAGGATGACTCAGTGTAAAGGGTATACAACTGGTCCCAACTTGTGATGGTTTGAGTTACAGCTTTTCATTTCTATGATGTTATGAAAGTTATATCCATTTAGTAGAAATTGTACTTCAGATTTTGAATTTTGATCTCTTTGTGGCCTAGTGATATGTACTCTCTCATGATGTTAGGCAGTGACAGTCAGCCATCCTCCCAGTCATGTGACTCCCAGCCATGTGACTCCCAGTCAGCCATGTGACCGGGAGAGTGAGCAACTGATACCCTAGTGTGTACTATGTTGTATGCCTGTGATGGTGGGGTCGGTTAGAGACACTTGATGCATTTTCAGTTCAAGATTTTTCAACTTACAAGTGGTTTAAAATTGGGATGTACGTCCATCATAAGTGAGAAGCATCTGCAGATATTCTTGTATTGTTCTTTTTTCCTTAAGTTTGAAATCATTTTCAAATAAAATATTTTTAAAGACTAATAACAAACAGAAAGTCCTTTTCACTTAGTAATTTCACTTTCAGAAATGCAATGCAGGAAAATCATTCTGGTTGAAGAAAAATGTACCTTGACGGGTATTCACCAAAGAGCTATTTAAATTGGTAGAACACTGGAAATAATATAAAAGTCAAGAACTAGGAATGGTTCTATGAACTACTGGCAGGAAAGAGAGAAGGGGCTGACGGTGTCAGGCATTTTGGGCAGAAGGAGCAGCTGTGCTGAGGCTGGGGAAAGAGCTCAGCAAGGGAGACTAAGGAAGGCCTGTTTGGCTGCTGCTTGGTGCATGAGATGAAGGAGCCAGATGTGGGGGTCAAGACAAGAAGGAAGACACTGAATTAGAGAGCCCTTCAGTGTCCAAATGAGAAACAACGGGGGAGTTTGGCTTTGGCTGTGCCCGTGGAGAGAGGCCCATAGGCATGAACTTAGTTTGGAAGCAGAACTGGTCTTGTGGTCAAGGTAAAGTCAAAGTGGTATCAGGCTGCAGCTTGAGCATACAGTAGATGGTCCAGGACCAGTGGGGTGGATGGGGATACAATAAAGGGCAGGGAACACTGAGAGCTGGGTTTTTAGCCTTAATTATCAGAAAGGCCAAGCAGGCAGTCAGACACTTGGGTGCAGAACAATTGAACAGAGGAGTCGGTGCTGGAGATATAAAGTGAATTAAGGCAAGAGCTGTTTTTTTCCTCTCTTTTCTGATTTTCCCTGTTTTCCAAATTTTCCATAATGTTCATTATTGTTATCAGGACTTGTTAAAAAATTACTCAGGTCTTTCACTTTTCTTTTTTTTTTGGTACCAGGGATCAAACTCAGGTCCTTGTGCTTGCGAGGCAGGCGGCGGAACCAGTGAGCCAAATCCCCGGCCCCAGGTCTTTCACTTTTCTCATCCAGACAGGTAATGTGTCACCTGGTGCTCAGGAGGTCTCTACCTTGTAACATGACGGGATTCCTTTCTCCAATCTCACTTGCACCCTGAATACACCACAGTACCCTGAGTGTCAGCTCCCACCAGAGGCCAGGCTATCTGGGACAGCACAAAGTTCAGAATCAAGGGTGATGGTGACATGGGCATGTCTAATAGGGTGTGGGTACAGTCCACACTGAAGCATTTCCCTCCCTGGTTTCCTCCTGCGCCCATCCCGGGGCCAGCATGCCCCAAACCAACTCTGACCTGGGGGACTTCAGCACCGTGTGGAGCAGATCCTGTGGGATACAGCGGAGACGCAGCTGTGTCCCCAGCAGAGGGACCAAGTTCATTTCCAGCCACTTCTCACAGGCCTCGATGAGCCGCTCTTCTTTGTACTGAAAAGGCAAAACAAGCCCCTTAATGAAGGAACCCTTACTCTCAGCACCCTCTTCTGGTTTACAATGATGCTACAGATATGCTTGGGAAGAGTCATGCTGCAGATATGCCCCTTTTGTACAAAACACGCAAATTGCACCAGTGGGGATTTACTATGCTCAGAGTATTGCACTTGGGTGATTTAAACCAATCCTTGCTGCAACCCTAGGAGGTCAGCTCCGTATTGCTCCTATTTTACTGGACAGACTAAGGCCACCAGCTTCCAGCTTTTCTTGTGGTCACACACTAGTAAGCAGCTGAGCTGGACACATACTCAGGCTGTCTGACCACAGGCCCTGCCCACTGAAATCCCCGGGCTGAGGTCAGAAACTGGATGTGGAAGGTCCTGGGAGGGGCACTCCACATGGAGCTCTGAGGCTGTCATGTACACACATTTTAGAAGCAAAAATTAAAGGACAGGGAAAGTAAAAAGGCTCCCAAAAGACAGAGATCTTGAGAGGTTTTAGTACACCTTTCATGTCTTTGGAGGTGGGGGGGTGGGGCGCCAACCAGAATGTAAAGATGTCACTAAGCGTGACTCTTTAACACCATGGAGTAAAGGTGAGGACTACATGGTCATTTTGGCAAGCAGGCCTTTAGAATATTCTTAGATGTGGTGATAAGTACCTCCCTGACATGCTGGCAGTGCACAGATTGAATGTTTCTCTTACATGAGTCTGACTCGTGGTATGAGTGTCTCTAGGTCAATGGTGGCCCCAGGGAGGGAGCTGGAATCAGGAGGCCAGAGGTATTAGAGATCAGAGGCACTTCTCAGCAGCTACTCATCCTAAGCAGTTTGTTCCCTTCCTGTCCCCTGAGGAGAGGAAAAGCTGAGAGCTTTTGAGGAGAGGAAAATACTGTGAGCTGATTGTATCATTTTTTCTCAACACTGACATACTGGGCCCAGGTGGGACAAGGTCTCGTGGTTCCAGAAAGATTGTCCTGGAAGATTTTTGTGCTTTGGAAGGAAGTCCCTACTGTCTTTTGTGACTATTAATTCTGATTTGTAAACTTCATTTGATTAAGAAACACTTAGCACATTAATAAAGCGTGCTCCTCCATATGTCCAGGTGGGTCATGGAGGTCTACCTCAGGTACTATATATGGTCTCTGACTCATTTCTCTGGCACTCTTGCCCTGCTTCGTGGCTGTCATGAACTAAGCAGCTTCGCTCCAGCACATCCTTCCACCATGAGATTTCTGCCATGGAGCCAGTCAATCATGTACTGAATCTCTGGACACTGAGCTAAATTAAATCTCTCCTCCTTTCTTTAAGTTGTAGGTATTAGGTATTGTACCTCAGTGATGGGAAAACTTACTAATACAGCTCCCAATCCTAAGATTGTCCTTTCTACCTTTTTGCTAGTAATTCAACTTTTTAAAGAAATAGAAAACAATAGATTTTTTTAAACAAATGTGTTCACTTAGCAAAATTAAATCATTCTACCCTTAAACTGGTGCCTTTGAATAAATTCTTTGGAACTGGAACTGGACGGTAAAAATCTCAGAATCAGAGGTGCTCTTGAAGCTCTTCGCACCCTCCCTCAACCCCCATGCCCCAGAAGCCAGGTGTTCTCACCCTGCAGCCAGCCAGGTAGAAGGTCTTGATGGTGCTTGACGTGAGTGCTTTTATCATTGTGTCCACACACCTGAAGAGAAAAGAATTGGTGATCCTGGAGGCCCCCTGCTGCTTTTAGAGAAGGGGACCCAGAGGTTTTCATTCAGGTCCAGGATGGCAGCAGAGACCCTTCACAAGGAAGGAAGGCTCATTTTAGGGATATGGATATTTGTCCAGAGGAAAAACCAGCAGGCCTGTTACAAAGAGCTGAGACTAAGAGAGATAAGACCAGAGATCAAATCCTTCAGAAGACAATAAATTAGACTTGAGAACTTCTGGGAAGATGGTGGAGTGGGGAACAGCAGAGAAACAGCCTCTCCGAGATTTGGAGTCCAAATGCTGGAGTATAGCAATGTGAGGAAGCGAAAAAGGAGGGAAGTGGGTCACCAGGACCCAGCAAGTGAGAAGTGAAGCCTATGGGGAGAGCAAAAAGAGAGACTTCAATGAAGAAGGAGGAGGTGGCAAGCAGTGCTTTCTCCCTGAGCCCTGATGCAGTGTGTGAAAGGGGTAGCTCAAACGTACAGATGCACAAGGATTACTGGCAACCCCAGAAATGTCTACAGAGCAACACATCAGTGGAACAGATTAGTGGACACAGCAGACTGCAGTGGCTGGTGAATTATTCAAGTTCAGACATTCCCCAGGAGAGGGCAATTAGCCAGCCAGTAGCCATCTTGGAGAGGGGCCAACTGAGCTCAGAACTCAGAGCAGCTGTGAAAGCAGCTCCATTTAGCAGCTCCAGTGTCAAGGTGAGGCAGAACCAAGTTCAAGTTTACCAGAGGTCAAGGAGCTGAGTTTAAGTTGGCAGGAGGCACATGGAGTGTTGGAGGCTGAACAAATCTAGTTCCAGCCTCACAGGCAGAAAGCAGCCTGAACTTCAGTGGAACTAAAGGTGCAGGCTTGCGACGATTATCCTCTACACTGCTGAAAATCTATGGCTGGCTTGCTGGGATTAATCAACATGAATCTGGCTTCTGTCTGCCAATTCTATCTACCCCCGACAGCAGAGACATGCCCTGAAGTGATATTTTTTTCTTCTTTTCTTTTCTTTCTTGTTTTTTATTTTTGTTTTTGTTTTGTTTTCTTTTTTCCTAATTGTTTTTTCTTGTTTTTATATGAGTGTGAGCATTGTTTCTAGTTTTTTTGTTGTTATTCTGTTCTGTTCTTGTGTTTATTTCTTCCTTCTCTCTTTCCTTCCTGTCTTCTTCACTAGTTTCCCAAAGTTGGCATAATCTTTCTTTGTCCTTCAGCCTTGGTTATAACTTCTTGCTCTTCTTCTATTTCTCTATTTTTTCCCCTAACCCCATTTAAATGTTCTCCCCTGAGGGTAAAATCACTATATTTACCCTCCCTGAGGGTAAAATTGCCATACTGAGGGTATATTTACTGTATACAATTTTCTGGTTTGTTTTAGATTTTGTTATATGACCACAAATATAGTTCATATGGTTAAAAGTGGCAAATAGTTACCACAGTTTGTAATTTTCTAAGCTGTGTTTGATGTTATTGTTATTGCTGATTGTACTATTTAAATTAAGGTGACATAATTGTTTAAGTCAGTTGTTCTTCCTGGTATGCCAAGAGAAATTGCCTAAGGGTCATAAACAATACTATAGGCCAGTGTCAAAGAACCAGGGCCTAGTCCAAACAGGCAGCAACTCTCATCCCCAATAAATTGAAGAGGTAGGTTCTTACAACAGACTCAAAACCCAAAAGCCAGCTACACCTAGAAGATATCTCCGAGAAGTAGTCACTTAGTAAGGGTTTTAAATACTAGCAATAAAGCTACCTGCCATAAGCAATTTATAAACATCAACCCAGGAATTAAACTTTAAAAATTGAAAATGAGAAGACACTTTTGCAAGATGCAACCCCAGACTTCCACCTCCCCAAAGGCAAACCCAGGGGGCAATGAGGTAGAATAATTTGAAAGCCACCCACTTGGACTCTTTGAAGTGGTAACAGTGGAAGTAACAAAGTAGATAAATGAGGCTTTAGAAAAAAATCAAATCAGAAATCATTTCTCAGATAACTAGAGAGATGGTAACCATAATGAAAGACAAAGTTAGTGACTCTTGAGCAGATACAGATTTTTAAAAATAGAGAAGCATAGTAAAATGATGAAAACCATGAACACTCAACACAGGAAAGAAATGGAATTCATAAAACAGATTCTAATAGATATCTAGGAGATTTAAAATTCCATTGAAAGTATACACAGCAGAATGAACCAATGTGAGGACAGAGTATCAGCTCTAGAAGACAGAACTGTAGTTAGTGATCATGAAAAGAAAGATCTCTTAAAAATAGCAAAGGATCATGAAAAATCAATCCAACAACTAGATGATGCAAAGAAGAATAACATATGGTTGATCAGAGACAATGAAAAAGCAAGAGATAGCACAAACAACATAAAAAAACCTGTTCACAAACTAATGGCAGAAAACTTCCCAAGCATGAAAAAAGAATTTGACATACAGACAAGTGAGGCATATAAAACTCAAATTAGCCACGATAAAAAAAATCTATACCAAGACATATAATAGTCAAGATTCTAGGGCCAGGGATTTAGCTCAGTGGTTTCACCACCTGCTATGCAAGCGCAAAGACCCGAGTTCAATCCCCGGTACCAAAAAAAAAGATTCTAGAAATTCAGTACAAGAACAGAATTTTTTTTTGGTACTGGGGATCAGACTCTGGTCCTTGTGCTTGTGCAGCAGGTGGTGAAATCACTGAGCTAAATCCCCAGCCCACAAGAACAGAATATTAAAAACTGTTAGAGAAAAGAAGCAAATCACCTACAAAGGAAAACCCATCAGAATCACAGCAGACTTCTCATCACAAACCCTCAAATCAAGGAGAGATTGAAGTATTTCAAGCTCTAAAAGTAAACAACCCCCAGCCCAGATTGATGTACCCTGAAAAACTATCTTTCAAAATTGATGGAGAAATAAGATACTTCCATGACAAAGAACACTCAAAGAAACTTATGACCACCAAACCACACTCCGAAAGGTTCTAAAGGACATTCTAGAAAGACATAATGAGAACTATAACTCCATGAAGCCCAGTAGAATGAATCCACAAGGTAAGGCAAGTAATTAAACAGAAAGGAATAAAAGGGAACCAACAACAGGAAAATAACATGACAAAAATAAATCAATGCATATCAGTTATAACCATCAATAGTAAATAGTCTCAACTCACCAATCAAAAGAAACAAACTAGAGAATGGATCAAGAAGCAAGATCCAACAATATGCAGCATACAAGAAACACATTTAATTCAAAAAGAAATTCACAGAGTGAAAGTCAAAAGATGGAAAGCAATACTCCATGCAATAGGAACCTGGAAAAAAAGAGAGGTAGCTATTCTATTTCCAGACAAAGTGGATTTCAAGCCAAGACTGATTAAGAGAGACAAAGAAGGTCACTACATCCTAGTAAAAGGAACAATCCAAGAGGAAGAGATAACAATCATAAAAATGTATGCAACAGATATCAGCATACCCAACTATATAAAATAAATATTAACAGACATGAAAAATTAAATAAGCACTAATACAAGTATAATGAGGAACCTCAATACCTCATTCTCACAAATAGATCAACTGCACAAAGAAATCAACAAAGAAATATCAGAATTGAAACAAACTTTTGAACAAATGGACTTAGTAGATATCTACAGTGTTCTATCTCACAACATTAAAATACACATTCTTCTCAGCTGCACATGGGATGTTCTTTAAAATAGACCCCATACTAGAACATAGAACGTGCTTAAGTAAGTGCAAAGGAATGGAAATTATTCTTTGCATATTATCAGACCATGATACAATGAAATTGGAAATCAATGGAAAAAGAAATCACAAAAACTTCTAAACACATAGAAATTAAATAACACCTTCCTGAACAACCAATGGGTCTCAGATGAAATTAAAGAAGAAATTAGAAAGTTTCTACAATTAAACAATAATTCAAATACAACATACTGGAACTTATGAGACACAATGAAAATAGTCCTAGGAGGGAAATTTATAGCTGTAAATTTCCATATCAGAAAAACAGAGGGAGCTTGAATAAACAAGCTAATGTTGAACCTCAACCTTCTAGAAAAAGAAGAGCAAGTCAAGCCCAAAGCATGTATGAGGGAAGAAATTACAAAGATCATAGCATAACTTAATGCAATTGCGACCAAGAAAACAATACAAAGAGTCAATGAATCAAAGAAGTGGTTCTTTGAAAGATTAAATAAAATTGACAAACCCTTAGCCAACCTTATCAAAAAAGGAAAGACCCAAATCTATGCAATTAGGAATGAAAAGGGTGAAATCACAACAAATGCTGCAGAAATCTAGAAGATCATCAATACCTACTTCAAGAACCTGTATTCTAATAAAATGGAAAATGCAGAAGAAATAGACAGATTCCAAGGTACATATGAATTACCAAAGCTGAATCAAGATGATATAAAAATTCTAAATAAACCAATATAAGTCAATGTAATTGAAGACATAATTAAAAACCTACCAACAAAGAAAAGGCCAGGCCCTCACAGATTCATTGCTGAATTCCACAACAAATTTAGAGAAGACATAAAGCCACTACTTCTCAAACTCTTTAATGAAATTGAAAAGGAAGCAATACTTCCAAATTCATTCCTGGAAGCAAGCATTACCCTGATAGCAAAACCAGAGAAGCATCCAACTAAAAAGGAGAACTACAGGCCAATCTCCTTAATGAACATAGAGGCAAAAATCTTCAAAAGATACTGGTAAACATAATACAACAAATCATCAAGAAGATTATATACCATGACCAAGTAGGATTCATCCCAAGGATGCAGGTATGGTTCAACATATGTAATATACCATATTAACAGAGCCAAGGACAAAAAACATATGATCATCTCAGTAGATGCAGAAAAAAACATTTGACAAAGTCCAACATTTATTCGGAATAAAAACTCTACAGAAAATTGGAATAGATGGTCTTTATCTCAATATGATCAAAGCCATCTATGACAAACCAACAGCCAACATCATATTAAATGGGCAAAAACTGAAAGCTTTCACTCTAAAATCAAGAACAAGACAAGGATGTCCACTGTCACCATTCTTGTTCAGTATAGTTCTGTAAACATTAGCCAGAGCAATTAGACAAGAGAAAAAAATAAAAAGACTAAGGATAAGAAAGGAAGATGTTAAATTATCATTATTTGTGGATGACACGATACTCTACACAGAAGACCCCAAAAACTCCACCTAAAGACTTCTAGATTTAATAACCAAATTCAATAGCATAGCCAGATACAAAGGCAACATTCAAAAAATCAATAGTATTGCTGTACACAAATAGCAAACTCACTGAGAGAGAAATTAGGGAAATAATATCTTTCACAATAACATCCAAAGAAGGAAATACCTAGGAATCAATCTAACGAAGGAAGTAAGAACTTTACTTTGAAAACTATAGTACTCTGAGGAAGGAGCTCAAAGAGGATATCAGAAGATGGAAAGATATCCCTTGTTCTTGGGTAGGAAGAACCAATATAGTGAAAATGGCCATACTTCCAAAATTGTTACATAGATTTAATGCAATCTAAGTCAAAGTACCAATAGCATATCTCACAGAATTAGAGAAAATAATCCTAAAATTCATTTGGAACCAGAAGATGTCTAGAATAGCAAAAGCAGTTCTGGGCAACAAAGGTAAGGCAGGGGAGCATCACAATTCCTGGCTTGAAATTACACAACAAAGCTACTATGATAAAAACAGCATGGTACTGGCAAAACAAAACAAAACCAAAAAACAGACCCAAGAATCAATGAAACAGATTAGAAGATGCAGAAACAATTCTAAATACACTCAATCACCTTATCTTTGACAAAGGAGCCAAATATCTTCACTGGAAGCAAGATAGTCTCTTTAACAAATGGTGCTAGAAAAACTGGTTTTCCACATGCTGAAGATTAAGACTAAACTCATATCTTTCACCATGCACTAAACTAAAATTGAAATAGATCAAAGATCTAAATATTATAACAGAAACACTAAATCTATTGAAAGATAGAATAGGTAGACCTCTTGAAGACATTGGGGTAGGCAAAGACTTTATGAACAAAACCCCAATTGCACAGGAAATATTACAAAGAATCAACAACTGGGATCTCATCTTATTAAAAAGCTTTTGCATAGCAAAAGAACCCATCAAGAGAGTAAAGAGACAACCCACAGCATTGGAAAAAAATTTTTGTCAGCTGTTTCTCAAAGGACTAATATCTAGAATCTATAAAGAAGTCAAAAAAAAAAAATCAGGCAGGCCCCCAAATTTAAAGACTCAATCCAAAAATGGGCATCTGAAATGAACAGACATTTCTCAGATGAAGAAATAGAAATGGCAAATAAATATATGAAAAAATGTTCAACATCACTGGTTATTGGAGAGCTGCAAATTAAAGCAGTGCTGAGATTTCATCTCACTCTAGAAAGAATGGTTATTATCAAAAAATCAACCAATAACAAAGGCTGGTGGGGCTCTGGGAAAAAAAAAACCCTTCTCCACTGTTGGTGGGAGTGTAGACTGGTGCAACCACTGTGGAAATCAGTGTGAAGATTCCTCAAAAAACTAAAACTAGAAGTTCCATTTGACCCAGCTATTCCCCTTCTTGATATCTTCCCGAAAGAATTAAAAGCATCATACCACAGCAATATATGCATACCCATGTTTATAGCGACATGGTTTGTAATTGGTAAATCTTGGAAACAGCCCAAATGCCCATCAACTGATGAATTAATAAAGAAGATGTGGGGTTTTGTTTTGTTTTGGTACTGGGGTCGAACTCAGGACCATGCATTTGCCAGGCAGGCACTGTGCCACTGAGCTACATCCCTGGCCCAAGATGTGGTTTTTCTAATACAGTGGAGTAGTACTCTTCCATAAAGAAGGATAAGCTTGAGATATGTCTAGCTAACTGGATACATCTTGAGACCATACTCTTAAGTGAAATAAATCAGACACACATATTTAAATACCAAATTATTTTCTGGTGTGAGAAACTGAAAGTGTAAATAAGGACTAAATGTATAATAGAGCTTGGGAAATGGGAAGAAAATGTTCAAATGAGAAAGGGAACAAGGGAGGGAGGGGGGAAAGGCAGGAAGAGACAAGAAAAAAATAGAAGGAAAAATGGAAACAAAGCTTTTGTAAATAAGGAGTGGAAGAGGGGTTAAAAGGAGGGGAGGGAAACGGGAAACAAAGAAGCAGCAAGATATATCATGCACAGGTACAAATTCCCTATGATGAATGTGATCATTATGTATATCTAAAATGTACCGATAAAAACATGGACTTGGCACCAAGGAGCCGTGTTAATGCTCAGAGTAAAAGAGCCTAAAAGTGCCTAATTAAGGTTTAATCTTAGCCAAGATGCTCGCCCTGCACAGACAATTTCAGTGCTGTTAGAGGGCCTTCTGTCTTGTTCCTCTCTGTGGACAAATAAATCCAAAGAGCAACTTTTTGATAAAAATCTCCATCCTTTCCTATGTCTAAGCCTTGTTTATTTAGCTCGTTTAGTTATTAAAAAATCTATTTACTGACCATGTACCATGTACCTGGCACCAATGAGGATTTTGTTGTACAAAAAACAAAAATGACGATCCAGAGGGGTGACACATGTTAAGTCAACATTTGGACAGATTATCACATTATTACTGTTATATTAAGGGTTAAAAGTTAAAGCACAAGGTTCCATGGGAATGCAGAAAAGAAGGAATCTAACCTACTATGGTTATATCAGAAAAATGATCAGATACCAGGAAAGTGACATTTAAAACCTGAAAGAGCAGGACAAGAATTGGCCAGGCCAGGAATTGGGAGGCCAGCATTCCAAAAGAAGACAGCAGGTCCGAAGGCCCCCAAGGCAGATGTAGGTCCATATTTTGGAGGAACCTCAAGGATAGGAGAGTAATGATAGCAATGAGGGAGGGGAAAACCAAGAAGGAAATGAGCTGGGAATGGGGAGGGGGCTAGGCGGAAGGTGCAGCCAATGGAAGTTTCAGTGTATCATAACTGATACTAGCCTCTTTTCAACAAAATTTTCTTTTTTTTTCTTTTTGGTACCAGGGGTCGAACTTCGGTCCTTGCGCTTGCGCAGCAGGCGGCGAAACCACTGAGCTAAATCCCCAGCCCATCAACAAAATTTTCTTAAGGAATGATCACTTTATTGAACAGGGCACCTGAGAAGAGCTACAGGGATTCATATTGCAGGATAATTTTGACTTCTTATAACTCAAAGGTGATTAACTTAACTTATCCTACACTTGCTTGAGATACATGTGTTCACAGACAAAGACATTATCGAGTCACTCGCCCACATTCTAAAATGTGTTCTTCAGAGAAGTCAGACTAGCAGTGAGCTGGAGGACTCATCATCTCCAACCAAGTACCTAGAGAATGGCTTTTACTAAGTTGTATTTTGGGGTAAAACCTTTGCCAATATCAGGAAAGAAAATTACAAGACATATTGTCACATGTGCTCTATGGATATTGTCTAAGGAGGTTGATAGTTATATTGCTTGGAGTCCTTTGATGAAGATACGAGTGGTTTTAATAGCAATAGTAGCTATGCTTCTCCTAAGTCATTTATTTCTCTAATTTTTAATTTTATTTCATGACACTGATCCAGTTTCCCTGTTCCACTTCATTGCTAGGAAGTTCAGAGCTGAATGTGTGGCCCACCTATAGCCACAGTGTTACAATGTCCAAGTTTTAGCTTCTCCATCCTTGTTTTCTCCTTCATTCTTCTTTTTCAAACAATTTGATGTCCTGTTGTTTCAGTTTGTTCATTGGCTTAAGCAGCTTAAAATGTGTACTAGAACAAGGTAAGAATAAATGAATAAATAATACGGTCAAGGCCCTGTATGCCCTTAGGTTCTAAGACTGTCACTTTAACACAATGAGACCTATTATACTTACTATAGAAAATGGTCTTGAGTTAGGGGAACCCTGTGTGGAGTAAAGGCCAGGCCCTGCTGTCATCTGGTGAGCACTTTGGCTCCTAAGGTTGCTGAGTCCCATTGGTTGTCATCTTCATTGCTTCTTGAGCCTGTCCCTGCTACTTCTTTCCCCTTCCTCTGATTACAGTAGTTTAGACTCTCCAAGTCTCCCAACCTGGCCTCAGCAGGTCTCCCTGCCTTCACGCCTCTGCTGCATCCTTCACACTTCAGCCTGAAGAGCTCATGCCACACTGCCTCTCCAAGCTTCAGGCTCTGTCCTCTGCCAACTGAACCAAGTGGGAGCTGCTCAGATGGCCTCCAAAGCTCTGCATGACCCAGGGTCATTTTAACTCCCTGACTCATCTTCCACTCCAGCCACACAGGCCATACACATGGCAACCGTGATCCCAGCTGTAACTCCTGCCCAAGTGCCATTGCAGACAGTGCTACAAGAGTCAAAGAACAGTGCCTGGTGCCCGCCCCCCCCCCTCCATCCTTTAAAGACAGGCGCCTCAGGTTTGTGCGATTGGAATCTGAGCAGTCATCTGGATGATTTGGCACTGACTAGAAGCTCAGCTGAGAAGGTCTTTGAGGTCTCATTCAGAACCTGATGTTATAAGGCTTTTGTAGTGACTTGGGGTACTTCTGTTCACACACACACACACACACACACACACACACACACACACACGGAAGGTTGTGGCAGATTATGCTGCCACATTCCTGCCAACCAAACCATCAACCTCTCAAAGATAGGCCAGACCCAGCCCAGTGGTGTGCAGGCCCGCCCTGGCCTCTAACCTACAATACCAGTTCCACAACGATTATCTGCAGCATCTGGGGCAGCTCCCATCTGCTGCAGGCAGGCCTGGGTGTGCTCATCAGTGGGATGATCAATTTGGTTCAGTGCTGCTAACGCCTTTCCTTCTCTGGCATTCAGAGTAGAGGAGGAGGAAGGAAAATGGAGCACCTGCCACTCTTGGCTCATCTGCATATAAGCTAGGGACAAAGTTCTAAATGTTAGATGAGGTGTCTAATCTGGACCAAGGCAGGGCAGTGGAGGTTGCAAGACTGGGGCTCTGTGTGTGTCCTCTGCAAATGAATCCAGGTTTCTGAGCACCTGCAGTTCTCAGTTCATGGAGTGTCTTCATCCCAACAAGGCTCCAAGAAGCTCCAGGCCAATGGCCTGGCCCAGTAATCTCAAGGGCCCCACGAATGAGGCACTGGCTCAGAAATGTTTGCAGGGTTCAATCTAGCTACGTGAAATCTACAAAGAGTGAGTTAAATCCTTCATGATCCCCAGGAGAGCTCCTGTCTCTGCCCTCACAGAGTAGCTGATGTCCTCTTTTGGCTTGGGTGGAACATTCATTTAGTCAGATGAGGAATATGAGACTTAAGGACATGGAACAAGACAGGCAGACCATTCCTGCCCTAAATGTCCTCTCTATGCTGAATTGCCTCAGGAATCAGGACCACATTAGTGCACTGAGTACACTCTCCTGAAAGAGCCCAGGCAAAAACCCAAAATATTCCAGAAAGATCAATCCCATTAAGGATTTCCCGTTTGACTCACGTACTCCTTCATAAACATTGACACCATGAAGGAATATTATGGGTAACCAAAAAGAGAGGGTTCTAAGAAACGCTTTTTTATCGTAAGTACCAGTTTTACTTGAAACTAATCATATATAGTGCAAAATGTTTATTTAGGACTTGCAAATACTTCATCTCCAAGTCCTTTGTGCTGACAGCCCCCAAACCCCCTTCAAAGTCATGGGAAGTGGGCAGAAAAATCCTGTGAGCTGCTCCACGCAGTGGAGACCACTGAGGTGCATGGAGTCTAAGGGGCAGCTGATTGCATTTCACATGCTAGTTCACTTTGGAGACGTGTTCCTGTCCCGCTACAGCTGCTTGGATGCAGGCAGAAGCACTAAGGTGAGTTTACTGCTCTCTCAAGTTTCATGGTCTATGAACTCTCGTTACCAGGGCCAGGTAACCTGTCAGGTTGAGGAGGCTGTAACATTCGATGTCAGTCCTCTTCAAAGGCCGCCTGGGGCCCCCTCACCCAGGATGGCCCTCCTAAAAGGGCAGCAGCTGAGAAAGCAGGCCCTGAATGCCCAGCAAAAAGGCCCCAAAGTGGCAGTGGGATTGATACTTTCTCTCTTCCAAAAGATCAACAATCTTGTGTAACATTCAGAACAACGAAAATATTGCTTACAAGAAAAAACTAGGCAGTATATAAAACGAGTGGAAAAAATGAGCCATGAGAAAAATGAGAAATCAGCTTTTCTTCCAATGTTTCTGAGTGTGTGTTCAATGGAGAAATAATTTTTTAATTTAAAAATGAACACAGGTGAAGTGGATAACCAAGCCTGGCTTGAGAGGCTCTGGGAAGTCAGTCACTTTGCAGACCTGCAAAGTCTGTCCCAGCAGCAGAACACCTCCTCCCCCTCCCGCAGTTCATTCCTGTGAGGTCAAGAATCATTTGGCTAAAATGAGCCTGTTATAGGTTCAGGAGAGCAAGCCAGCTCTGTTATGAGTGCCTAATGAATTAGTGTGTGTTAGTGCCTTGTTTCTTTCCAGGTTCAAAGTCATGCTTGGCACAAAGGAACCCAAAGTGTCTTAGCCCAGGGCAGAGAAATGTTCCATGAAATGGGCCAGCCAGGATCCTTCTAGTTTTGCCCAGGCTGGCTTGGTCCCGCCTGCCTCCTTACTTTCGAAACAGGCTGCTGAACTGGAGGATGTTAGCAGAAGCCAGCACCGCCACTGTGTCGTCCGGGTTTATCTCCACTTCACTTATGTAGAGGTTCCTCAGGGCCGTAGCGAAGGCTGAGGAGGCAGCAGCCAAGGGAGAGCCATCAGCATGGGGCTGTACATGGAGACACCACCCCGTGGTCTCCCTACTCCTACGGCTGGACAGACAGGGACATGTAGCAGACATCCCCACCCAGTACTGGTGGGCCACAAGTGGCACATGCTTCTTGGTTTCCCAAATTTGGCTATATTTTTTATATCAGGAGTCAGACTGGAGCCCAACATGACTCAAATGGGCATGTCAGATGGCAGAATGGGCAGGTATAGCCCCTACCCCATTGGCTGCCACTGAGGCCTACACCTTCATCTATGAAGTGGCAGGGCTCTGCTGAGTTACAGGTAGCTGAGGTCAGCGTGACCCCAATTAAAATCCTTTCCCCTGAATTATGGCTTCTCATGGACCCAATGAGTTGCTTGCTAATTGCACCCTATCCCAGTACCTGTTTGTTCTATCCAAGCAAGATAAGCAGTGCTTCCTCTCTTACACCCCTGCCTGGTGCCATCATGCCAGGTGTTCAGCAGTATTTCACCAGATGCCTTCAAAGCATACCCTACTCCCTATTCCTTCCCATGCTTGTATTCAATAAATACTGGATGCACTTTGGGGCCTTTGTCTTTGTTGCCTAGAGCAGCATAGATTAGACCCAAGATCCAGCTTTTTCTCTGTCTGCTTTCCTGTCTTTATTCTTTAATTAGCCTTGTGTTGTTGTGGCTCACAGGAGACCAGGACCCACTGCAGAGGTTTCTGGTGAAGTCCCTTTTCCCGTTCCCTGTAGGAACACCCTTGAAGAAGAAGCACCAGCTTTGACCTCAGTGCAGACACCACCAAGGTGTTTGGTGACCTTGGCTTCCAGATGCCCAGAGGAGTTGAGCTAAAGAAAGCTGAGTTCATGCTGAAAGGATTCTCCTTTGAGCCTGTCCTCAGAGTCTGTGCCTTGGAGTCACCTGAAGGGTGAGACATCCCAGGGATCTCTTCTAACCTGGGGCCTGTGCCCTAAGCAAGAATGTGACTGCCCAAATATGTGCAGAATGTGGTGTGCAGACAGGTACATTTTCTTCTCTGGACATGACGTGTAGCTCACAGATTTTCTGAGGAGTCTGAGCACTTCAGTAAAGGTCTAGATCTCCTGGAAAAAGCCAAGATAATTTGATCATTCAGGAACTTGCCTGCCTTGGCTGGGGGCCAGATGGACTTGGCCTATTCCAAGTCCTACATGAATCAAGATATCGTCACTGTGCCATCAGAACGTGGAAAACAAGCTGAGCCAGTGCATAAGTGCATTATCTCCTGACCTAGTAATTCATAGATCTGCATCATCACGTGATATCACACAATTACATTCCACATACAAACCTGTGGCCCAGAACAACAGGGGCAGAGTGACCCCAAGGGAGCACCCTGAGGGAGCCTCCTGCTACTGGAAGGCAGCCAGCATGGGTCCTTGATGGGACAGGGCAGGTCAAGGCTGTTTGGGAGCAAGGGTGGGCCTGAGGGCTTCCCTGGGCCCGAGTGAGCTGGGGAAGGGCAGTTCCATTTCTGGCACACCTTAGAATCCTGCTGCTTCCTTCCCATCTTGCATCCTTCTTGTCCCTTACCCCATGTCAGTGCCTCTCTTTAGTAGCATTGCATTTCCCATTTTTCCAAGTTGTCCCAGCCCTCTTGTCCCTTGTTTGTCTGTAGTGTTCAGCATTTTGGGTGAGGAATGTGTACCACTTGTTTGTGGTGTTTTGTTATTTGTTTACTGTTTTGACTCTGGGCAGACTGCCTGCTCAATGGCTTTCTCAGAATGTAAAGGCAGGTGTTACATTACCAACTCTGGTGACGGATGGATCATTGATCCTCAAAGAAACGATCATCTTCTTGAAGGGGGATTTTTCTTTGGTCTTCCCAGGTGATTGAGCTAGTAAAAGAAATCAGATAATGATCTGTGGGGGCAGTGATCACAGTGAAGGTACAGTAAGAGGCGCCCGTCACACCACCTTCATCATGACACGACCACATCAGATTCAGTTTATTTAGTGGGTGCATGTGTAAAATCACTGCATATTTTTAAATAGTTAAAACTAACAAAAAGTTTTGAAAGTAGTACAGAGAGTTCCTGTGCCCTCCTTGCCCAGCTTCCCCTAATGATCTTCCGAAGCCACCGTGCATTGTAAAACGTGCTAATGGACACTTGTGTTGCATTTTAAATATTTATTACTGGCTCTCTCTTCCACTCCCTTTCTCTTTCATCTTTCTCTAGTTAAGTGTGAGCAGTTTGAGGGCAAAGAAGGACCCCAGCCATTCCTGAACCTAAGCACCCAGGGCAGGACAGGTACCAAGTGGGGCACAGTGACCATCTGCTGAAGGATGAATGTGGGACTGAGGCATCTGCCCATTGGCTCTTGGCACTTAGCCCCACAGATATTCAAACTGGGGACTCCTGCCACCAAGCATTTCCAGGAGAATGGGATGGGCCAGCTCAGGTTGTCACTAGCCAATCCCATGGTCTTGGAGTTATTCTAAAATGTGGCTCTCAAGTTTCTGGTAGCAAGACCTTGCTACATAATCCACAGCTCCAAGACCTTTATGGCCCTACCCCTTCTCACTGCTCTGCTCATTCTATCCCAAACCGCCTTCCTCAGTGCTTGTCCCTCAGTGGCTCACTCCCTGCCTCTTCCTTCATCAGGGGCCTGTTCACGTGTCCCTTTCTCAGGGAGGCCTTCCTTGGTCCCATATGTAAGGCAGAACCATCACCCCTGCTAACTGATTTCTTTTCTGCATAAACCAACCTTATCACAGTGTGCTGTTGTACCACATGGCTGCTGGAGCAGGCACATTGATGGTTTACTGGTGGCTCATCCCCAGGATCTGCCACATTGGTGCTAAGTTAATATTGGCTGAATTAATGAAAAGAGTAGATTCCATCACCAGTGAGCTCAAGGTTCCAGGTCAAGAAAAATGATGGAAATTTGGAGCCAGGATGAATGCCACGCTGCAGAAGAAAAAAGGCACTAAAGATCCCTCTTCCTCAGCATAAGCTTTACTATCCTCTGGCACTTGGCCCTGTTTAGGACCCCATTCAGCAAAGATTTATTAAGCACCTAGTAAGTGCCAGGCCTTGTTCTGAGCTCTGGATCATTTGCCTCTTGAGCATTACTGCCAGCCTCCAACCTGCATGTTCCTGCCAGTCATTCACCCCCACTGGAGGAAGTAAATGAGATAATACATGTGATTTGCTTATCTGCCTATACAGATGGTAAGTACCCAAACTGGCATAAACTAAGCACTCAACATTTGTTGAAAGAGGAAGGAGAAGTATCAACTAGGCCAGAGTAAGTGGAAGACAGAAGTTCAACCTTCCCTCCAAGTTAAGTTAAACCCCCAAATCAGGTAGGAAAGTAATCACTTGATCATGTGTTCCTGAGGTCTTCCAAAACCAAGGTGGTTGGTTTGTGTTTAGTAAGAATGCCGTTCCTTTTGGATTCGTCCTAGAGAATAAACGTGTCCTGGTCAGATGTCACTGCACCTCAGCATTTGGTGGAAAGAAACCATGCAGTGCCAAGAACCTGTGGGTCTCCACAAAGTCCAGCTCTCCAGCAGTTGGCCAGAAACTTCCTCTGCTGCCAACTCCCAGAGAGCACACAAGTGTCCTTGAGAACACAAAAGCCACAATTGTGAGATGGGTCTACAAATCATCCTTGGAAGATGTGCTCTGCTGTTACAGGCACACGAAGGACTGTACCTCTTTGTAGAGAAAATCCTAGAGACACAAGTCCGAGGGCCTGATCAGTTCATGGTGCTTGGGGAGACCCTGGAAAGTCCTGACAAAGGCACTCAGGCCTCCTTACTACCTCTTTGCTAGCATTTGGAACCAGGGCCAACCATGAACAGGGAGGCTTTGGATCAAATCTTTTCTTTTTAGTGACACCACTGTAGACCTGTTAAAGGGGATAACATGAACAGTGACTGTTTCCCCTCCTAAACGTGCTTGCTTTCCAATGTACTCATTGTCTAGATTACAAAGCCTTTCATTGACCTGAGCACAGGAGAGATGGAAGAGTCCAGGCCTGCTTTTGAGGGTGCTGGGAAAAATGCTAAGGAAGGACGAAGAATACCTCCAGCAAGAGCCAAGGTTGTTGCTGTTCTGCGGGAAAGCGAGTTCTTCCTGCCAGCTCTGCCAGGAAAGGTTAGGTCAGAGACTCCGTGGTCAAGCAGACTCCACCAGGCCATGCTGCATGCTCCAGGGTTAAGGAGAGGGAGCAAGGGGAGTGGGAGCTCTGGCTGCCTGCCTAGCTCCAGAAAAGCAGAGCTTTGCTGCCACATCCTGGGAATGTGGTCCCATCCTGACCAGCAGTCCGGTTGGCTTTGGGGACCATGGGTTTTCCATGGCACCTCATGAGTCAGCTGAGGTAGTGTTAATCTGTTCCCTAAAGAAGAAGTTCACAGTATAAATGGAAAAGGCATGGAGAATAGTCAGAAGAGGCTCGGGATGATTAGTATTTAAGAAGGAGATTTCTTAAAAAGCAAATGACGCACGCTTGAAGCTAAGAAGTAAGAAAGGGAAAGGAAGGGAAGATGTACATGTGTTCAGAGCAAACAAGCCACGGGTTTTGGAATGATGCCTTCCTTCCAGAAAGCTTTTCAAAAGTCTCAACATAGGCGATGCTCTCTTCTCCAAGACGTAAACAGAGTCTCTGTGTTTTATCTGGCCAGATGAGACCTGGTTGTTCTGAGGCTAAATAACTGGCTCGAACAGAGTGCTCATGGGCGCCAGGCATTGCCCCAGAACGCCCCCTCCATTACCTCCTCTAGGTGTCAAAGCCACAGGATAAGAACTTTTTCCCCATTTATAGCTGAGGAAGTAGAGACGAAACACACGATGAACCCACAGCATGCAGCCTTGCTCCCTCACTGCCTGAGTGACCAAAGCCTCAAAACAGATAGCCACTGCCATGCTGGGATCTCATGACCCGAGGGCACTTGGGGCTCCAGCCCCGGGTCCAGTGGGAAATTACCTTGCAGAGTCTTGTTCATTTCTCCCAGGGAGCGATTCATGCTCTGTATCAGGGCTGCCAGATAAAGTCTGGCCAAAGTCTCAGATTGAAAAAGCTGGGGTTGATGGAGTTCTCACTTGAAGCCTAGGCATTCAAGAATCACATCTGAGGAGAGAAAATGAGGCGGAGCAGAGATTCAGTAATAGCCCTACAGACACCTTAACTTCTCCCCAAACTCCTTCATTCAAATGCAGGTATTAAGCAGATGGGGTGAACAAGTGGCTTCCCTAGGTGTCAGTGCAGTGAGGGCCTCAAGGAGCTCACTGGCACGGAGAGGGGGGTCCTGTGGAGGAAGTGACGAGCATCCCAGAGAGCTGTTGACAAAGCTGAAAGACTTCGGGGGCATCCAAGCTGTCCTCCAACTTGGGGAACTGGAAATGGCTTTGCAGGAACCTTTCGGGGACACTCCTGGGGACTTCATTTTGCCTTCCTCTATTACGGTATTTTTAATTTGGTGCTGCTGCTATTTTGGGCCAGCAAATTCTCCGTGGTGGGAACTGTCCTGTGCATTGGGTTACTTAGCAGCATTGTTGGCCTCTATCTGCAGATGCCAGTACCATACCCTTCCCTAGATGCGACAATCAAGAATGTCCAAGACATTGCCAAATGGGGAGCAGAACCACTCCTGGTTCCCTGTTGAGGACTTCTGGGCTTTTAGCATCTAAGTATTGACCATCTGAAAAGCAGTAACAAAGTACAACCCAGTAAAAGGGCCACCAGAGATGGTAGGGGTCTGCTTGAGCCTCACTTTTCTCCTGAGAATGGAGACCCCAAGAGACTCCATTATTTTATCAGAAAGTGTAAATAAGATGACAATGAAAAAGGCCCTTTGAAAACTGTAGACGGCTTTACGAGGGGCAATGTAACCTGAGGATAGTGTAGAGGATCAACGAAAGAAGAGACTGATAGGAGAGCAGGTGGAGGATCCAGGGATGCCAGGCCAGGGGAGGCACATGAGAGGTGGGGGTGACAGGGCCCTCACAGCTCAGCTCCTCTGTTAGTACAGAGCTGGGGGAAGAGAGTGGCATGAAGGATGATCTCCCTGAACCCTAAATCTCAATACCTTACAGGATCTGGAGGGCCACTAACCCCATCTAGTTATTTCTTAGCTTCACCATTAGTTTGGCTATGTGACCTTGGGTGTCTGTTTCTTCTTGTTGTTACTATTATTGTTATTCACCAATTGTATATGATATGGTTTTGTGCTGGGGCTCAGAACCTGGGTTCATATCTCAAACTGTAGCTCACCCCAGGTGGTCTGGTTTTGCTGGGTTAGAAAAAAAAAAATCCCACAAGAGTAGGATGATTACAAGCAGAAGCAGACCTTGCTTATTCAAGCTCATTCCCTCCCTGGACATCAATTTCCACTTTCAAGATGGCCAGTGCATGGTAGACATCATTAATCAATCCTAGAACTCTTTTCTAGCCAGGAGATGATCTCAGACTACTTCTCTGACTCAATCAAAGTTGACAAGTGAGAAGAAATGTACTAGTCTTTCTTTGGAAAAGAGGCTGGTTCTGATCTCAGGCACCCATTGAGGGTGGGTTTATCCCAAAGAGAAGCTCCTTTAAAGAACTGACTTTTTGCTGGAGGTATAGCTCAGGGGTACAGCATGTGCCTAACATGTATGAGGCCCTGGGTTCAGTGCCCGGCACCACCACCAAAAAGGAGGAGGAAGGGGAAGAAGAAGGGGGGGGGAGAAGATGAAGAAGAAGGAGAGGGAGAGGGAGAGAGAGGGAGAGAGAGAGGGAGAGAGAGAAGGAGAGAGGAAAGAACTGAAAGAGAGAAAGGGAGGAAGGAAGGACAGAAAAAAGGAAGGACGGAAGGAAGGAAGGGAGAAAGCAAAAAAGAAAGAAAGAAAGAAAGAAAGAAAGAAAGAAAGAAAGAAAGAAAGAAAGAAAGAAAGAAAGAAAAAGAAAGAAAGAACCTAAACAAACCTGTCCCGGCTCCTCATGAGGCTCAATGAACTTTTTCTAGCTGAACAAACCAATTCTGATGCTTGGTTCTACCTCAGAAAAGTCCACTTGGACAAGTGCAGACATGGGTGTCCAAATCATGACTGGTTAAAGCTCAAAGGAACAAAGAATAGCTCTTGTGCTTGGTGATGCCCTATTGAGTTTTCCAATTTGAGCACATTTGTCCTTACGGTGGCCACTATATAAAAACTTTTTCTGAAATTGGCTTCATTCACCACATATTTGACAAATATTTACAGGACACCTATTATATGCTAACCACTATACAGTGAAAAAATTACAACTCAAAGACTAGTGATGTGGCTGATGAGTTTGTTTCCTTCCATAAAGACTACAAGGGGCCCCTAAGGTCAGCAACATTCTGGTTTAATCCACTAGTGACAAAAACTCACCTGGTTCCCAACTTTGGGTGGCCTGGTTGTTGAAATTCTCAGAGAAAAGCTTCTGAATTTTTGAAATGCATAACCTTAAGAAAAATGCAAACACGAAAACTCAGGCGTTAATATTGACATTTTTTCCTCACCTAAGACAAACAGCATGCTAGTGAGTGCTTCCCTACAGCTATCCATTGAGCAATCTCTCCCAGCTCCCCCTTGGAGAGTATTCCCTGGGGTTGTCTGTGGATTGGACCAATTGTCGGCTGCCTCACAGTGCCCAAACACTGATTCCTGTTTCCGGTTTGTAAGTAGGCTTTATCAAGGAGGTACCTGAGGTGCCATCATGCTGCCTGAAGGACACTTCCCTTTGTGAGTGTTGAAAACAACAGCATACAGTAGGCACTCAATGAATATCTTCTGGGAAAAAGAACAGTGTGTGCTGCCCATTTCTGAGACATTAACTCACCAACAATTTCATTTAGAAGTCATACAGTCCCTGCTCTCAATGTGTCCAAAAACCACCACCTGAATGCTACCCCTTTCCTCCACCCAGGCCTCTGTTTCAGGAAATGACTCCACCAGCCCTGAAGTACCCATGCCAGACGACTAAATATCGTCACATCTGATCACTTTCTACCATCTGATGAAATATTCTCAAATGTGTGCACAACTTTGTCCATGTGTCTTTCCTTCATTCCTATGATCTTCGTCCAAACCGCCATCCTCTCTCCCCAGTCACCACTGGTCTCTGGCCTCCAGCCCTCCCCCGCTTGGAGGCTATTCCCCCACAGAGTGCAGAGCTGGTCTTGCCTCTCTCCTGCAGAGGATTCTCCAGGATCTCCCCAGCGTTCCTTGGGAAGCCTAAATGTCTTGGCACATGTAACAAGCCCTACCTAACTCTGTAGCCTCACTCACTCTTCCTGCTCCCAGTTCCAGTGCTTTTCTACAGCCTCAGCCTGCTCCCTGCGCGGGACAGCTCTCCTGCCCTCCCACGGCCCTTTCCCTTGGCAGGCTCCTACTCACTCTTCAGGGTAAAAGTTTCACTGTTGCTTTCTCTGGGAAGGCTGGGCCAGCCTCCCCCATTACCCCTGTTGAAACCACTGTTTATTCATGTGTCCTCTTCATGACAAACAGGCCGTGGTTTACAGTCTCGGCCCAGCACAAGCCATCATGCAGGTGCTCAGGAAAGGTTCGCTGAATGAATGAATGACGATATACATGCTTTTCCACAAACAGTATGTACTCAGCATGTTGAGCAAGGAAATGAAATCAAATTGGAGTCATATGTTGACATTTTGAAGATAGTCACCCCAGGAAAGCCAGCCAGCCAAGGGACACTTGACGACCACATGTGGTCTAGGTAATTCAGTGTCCACTTGAGCATGCTGTTGCTCAATGTCCCGGGGGCCCTCACGGGCCAGGTGCACGGAGGTGGCAGGGGTGGGAGCCTATGTCTGGAATAATATTGGTTACATGCTGCCCTTTCCAAGGTCAGAAATGGCTGCAAGTGACTCAGCCTCAGGAAGGTGCTAGGAGTGAACTATTTACTCAACATTGGGCTCAGTAGCCCTCTCATCCTCCTCAACCCATCTGGTGGCTTGGGTGACATGTCTGGGGAGAACTGAGCAGGGTCAAGAGTTCAGATCATGATCTCAATGGGGCCATGGGCTTTGGAAAATATGGGGCACTGTGCATGAGCTCAGCCACCTCACAAACATCCCTGTCCCAGCTGAGCCTGAGATGCCAGACAACGGAAGTGGCCACACTGCCTCCTGAGTGTGATGGCTGCTTGTCAAGATTTGCTGTTTACCATGCAGGCTCTGTAGACTGAGGGCTGGGACTTGCTTCAGGGCACTGGAAAAATGAACGGGATAAATGGCATCTCTCCATTCTTCCAGGGACTAAAATGGCTTGTGATGATGTGGCAGGTGGGGATATTGACAATGTGCTCTTAGGCTGGGAGCTTCTTCTCCCAAGTCAGGGCCCATGATGGAGAAAGGAGGAAGGAAAAGGGGGAATTCTATAAGCTTCTCATGCACATACGGGCCTCCTAGAGCAAGCCACACGCAGGGTTTTTGGCTTGATAGTTGGAACATGCAAATCTCCAATCTGACTGTAGAAGAATCAAACAGGACTGGAGCCCACTTCTTCTGTTTTCTGTCATGTGACCTTGGGCCAGCCTTCTGAACTCAGGCTTTCTTCCTTAAGGGAGCGATGACTGGGCACAGTAGAAGGATGACTGTGCCTTGCACTGAGTGTGCTCTTGGCTGACATTTGCTCTCTTGTTTGCTCTGCAGGTCTGATCCTCAGTCCAGCTCTCCTGGAACTTCTCTTTGGTAAAATTTAGGGACCCCATCCTGACATCTTCACCTCTCTGCATGACCACTTCCCACCTTCAGAATGGACTTGGCACTGGAGGCAGGATGAGAGGAAAACATCAGGCAGGGTTACCAGCCCGGGAGCAGGAAGGACTCTGAGCTCTATCCCAGCACCTCAACCTAGAGAATTAGTGGGAGTGGTCCTTTCTTTGGCCACTGCCTGAATAGTCTGCCTCTGACGCCAGATCTCTGGGTTCAGGTGACAGTGTGCATTCATATGTGCCAGACAACCCCAGCAAGTCTGTTTGACACGTGTTTACTTGAGCCAGACACTTTTCTGAGCTACTTCTATGATTATGTCATATAATTCTCACGCCAGCCCCATCAAACAGGATACCCAACATGTAGCTAAAGAAAGTAAGGCAACACAAGATAGATAAATGCAGACGTGCATGTTTTCAGTTTGAAAAGAAGTGAGCTTTTCCTCATTGAAGGAGAGCAGAACTAGGAGGGCCACAGCCTGCAGTTGCCTGCGCTATGTGCCTGTGAATGGCCTAAGAGCTCGTTGTGACCCACAGACAGGAGACGTGGCAGTCAACTGGGCAACAACCAGGGTATTGATCTGCATAAGCCATGATGACAGACCTTTCCACTGTGAGTGAGACTTCACTTACTGCTAAACGTAAACTGGCCCAACTCCTGCCCAAGCAGATAGCACCCCCAAGTGGGAGAAGCAATAATTACAGCATCAGCTACAGGAACAAGGCTTGCAGGTGGAGGCAGGCAGAGCTATGGGCGCTTTGGGGGAACATGCACATGTTGCACGGTACAACTCCAGACCATCAGTGGACTTGCGGCTGACATCTGAAAGTTGCCAGATGTTTGAAGGTAAAAAGTATTACCAGTAATAGTCTTTTACTGTATTATTTGAATTAAATAATTTGTCTGTCAATGTAAAAAATAAATACAAAAAAACAAATGAAATCTTTATTATGTTCTCCAGGAAGTCTCCCACAATCACATGGAATAAATTCCTATAGTGGAGATAAAGAACTACAATCTCTATTAAACCTGTTCCCCCTCACTGTGATATACTGTACCATTGGCCTTAATTCTTCTCTCCCAGCCCCTGTGTCCACATCTTTTATCTTACGGCTGCCAAGTTCCTCTCAACGAAGAGCTGGAGTATATTTTCCATCCCTTGACCTTGTGGTTGGCCCTGTGTTTTTCTGTCACCACCACAATCAGCAGATGCACAGGGTAGCCCACTGTCAGAGGAGGAAAGGAAGGAGAGGGCTCAGGGGGCAGAGCTGAACTGCTCAGTGGTACTGAGCCTACGTCAGCTATACCAGGTGCAGAGTAAGCAGCAGGACTAGGGCCTGCTGGTGCGTGCTGCCCTGTTTCGCATCATCACAGGAAGAGAGGCAGATTTGTAAAGCTTCTTCTAGAAAGACAATGTCCAGACCAGTTCCCCTACATCTGTTGCCCTGGAGGCAAGGCATTTTGATCAGGGGAGTGTTCTAAGAGACGGAGGGAAGTGTGGGGCTTTGGCTGGCAGAGGACTGGGCTGATACATCCTGAAGTGAAATCACCAGGATCAGTGACTAAAATTGCTGTTCAGGCTACAATGATGATTGCTGTTTATGGAGCACTTAATGTTTGCAAGAAACAATCTGAGCATTTTCAATGTACTATCTGATTTAATCTACAAGATGACTCTTCAAGGGAGGTGTTACTAAAATCATTTCGGGGCCAGGGATTTAGCTCAGTGGTTCCAGCGCCTGCCTTGAAAGCGCAAGGTCTGGAGTTCGATCCCCAGTACCAAAAAAAAAAAAATCATTTCAGATGAGAAAACTGAGATTCAAAGAGGTTTGACTACTGTATAAAGGTTGCAGAACTGCCAAGTGGAGGAGCAGGGATTCCAGCCCTGTCTGGTAAGACTGCTTTTAATGGTCCTGATATTCAACATCAACTACCACTGTCCTCAGCCCCTCACCTCAGTGTTCTAGATCACCTTGCCCCTACTCTAAGGCCCAGCTCAGGTTCCAGCTTCTACACCTGGCCTGATGCTAAGGAACTGGGCAATGGAGCATGGCAGGCCAGCAAGTCTGGGAGAGAAGAGTTGGCCACTCACTCAGCAAACATGGAGCAAGCAGCTCTCCCATGCCAGATACTGTCCCAGGGGTGCAGCCCATGCCCAGGTAGACTTGGCCATGAGCTCACAAGATTGATATTGCCAGCCCAGAGGGCAACAACATCATGGCAGGCCCCAAATAGAAAGAAAATGAAGAATTCCTTCTACAACAGGATCTAGCTCTGTGTCCTCCAGGACAGGTAAGAAAGAAAAAATATGGAAAAGTGATGATCTAGCCTGCTGCAAAGGATGCTATGAGATTGAGGAGGACCCTTTGGTTGGGCAAAAATGGGAATTTGTAAGAGGTTTCCAAACATTTAACCACTAAGTTTTGTCAAGAAATCATTTGATCTATGGATGATAAATTTAGAAACGCATGAGGGTCTCAAGTTCCTAATGCAAAAGAAAAATTAGGAAAAAAATGGTTACATTCTCTTTGCTCTTTGGTCACTACCCACAGACATTCTCAGAAGAAGTGCTCTCTTTTTGACTCCTCCTATGCCTAAGGATGGTCCCAGAGGGAGGCTTCCTGGCCGACTTGGGAGTTACAGCCCCTCTGTCCAATTGGAGTGGCCCAACCATCAGACTGCCTCCCTCCCAGGAACATGGCTCACCTGGTGCGCGAACACACCTGCCACAGTCTCTGGAGTCTCCTTACCTGTCTGGATGTTTCAGAGTGCCATGGAGGTCTATGCTCAAAGCCTTGCACATCTGGGAAAGTGCCAGGAGGTCCCCCGAGAAAGGCTTTTTGGGGAAACGCCATCGATTGGTTGAGCCAACAATCTGGCACTCCAGCCAAGTCTTGGGCTGTTCAGTATTCAAAGGAAGAGAGAAAATCTTTTAACTTCACATAGATGTCAGATTTTCAAATCATACAACAGAAAGAAAATCAAGCCAAGCTTTAAATTGCTGGTTAACTTTTAAACGTGGCTAATATTTCTCATGGGCATCTCCTCCAGATAAGGATGCTGCATTTCATACACTAGGGATCTCAAGCTACAAAGTCATTTAGAATTTAGAATCTGGAACAGGAAGTGCATGAGGAAAAAGTTCAAAGAGAAAAATTGCATCTTTGCAGGTAGCTCCAAAGAGTCCACAAGCCATGTTATTCCTCAAGTACTGTTCTTTAAGGACTCCTCATGTCATTCAGAGATGCTACATTTCAGATATTTTGGGCAGGGGCTTTTGCTGGTAAGATGCACAAAACATACAATTCACCAATTTATTCATATGATACTGTACTAGTTAATAGTGGTGTTTAGCTTATTTATAATGTTATGCAACCATCACCATCATCTAGTTCCAGAACATTTTTGTTATTCCAAACAGAAACCCTGTATCCATTAAGCTGTTGCTCCCCATTCTCCTCTCCCCCGTTCTTGGAAACCACTAATGTGTTTCCTGACTACAGATCTGCCTATTCTGGATATTGTATATATGCTCAACTACATAATATGCGGTCTCTTGTGTCTGGCTTCTTTCACTTCGCAAAATGCTTTCCAGGTTCATCCATATATCAGTATTTCATTCCTTTTTAAAACAGAATAATTTACTTTGTGCAGACATATCACCTTTTGTCTATTTATTAGTTGATACACTTGAGTTGTGTCTGCCTTCCAGCTATTGTAAATGGTGCTACTATGAATATTTGCTACTGTGAACATCACTGGGAAGGGAACTTTACTTAGAAATTTTCTTGAGGCCTCAAGAGAACTTAAGCAATTTTGATAAGGAAGCAGAAGAATACTCAGCATGGATATAAATCCCAGACTGATAAGTCCTAGAAATCTAGCAAGAAAAAAAATCACCACAAGAGATCCACAGGAATGAGTGCAATTAATTTTAATTGGGCATCAACAGAGTGGTAGAGCGACCATGGGCAATGAAACAGAGGATCTGAGCTCAAATCTTGTTCTTGTAATTTAACTACTTGGGCAACTTTGGGCAAGTCATGTAACCTTCTGAGCCTCCCAGTCTTTGTGTAAAATGGGAATTCTGGTAAAGATAATGATGGCGATGATTATGACTATGATGGTGATGGTTGTTACGGTGATGGTGATGTTGGTGGTGATGATGTTGATACTGATGATGGTGGTGATGGCACCATTTTGGTTTGAGTTATTAAAAAGATATAATAAAATTGGGGGGATTCCTCAGTCTAATGCCTACAATATGAGGGGTAATTGAAAACTGGAATGGGAGTCTAGATGTAGTCCTACTGGAGGGTGAGGCAGTGGGGCTGCCCTCCAATTCCTGCATGCACTTCCTGGACATGCTCTTTCTGGCAGAGTCAGCCAGTGAAGCTCGAAGCCCTCAATAGCACAGGCCTAGTCCCTTGTGGAAACTTAGCCATCGAACTGTGACCCAAAGCTCCTCCTCTCCATTGCCTGCCTTCCTGTAAAGCTGACAACTTACTGCATTCAACATTTTCATGAATGATAGTGGAAATTACACAGTGGGGAAAAGATCATCACCTGGAAGACAAAAGAGTGAAAGTTGAAATTTTTAATTAATTTCTGAAAAGTTTCTTCAAAATATTATGAAGAAGACTGGTCTAAACATCTACATTTTTAATTAGGTTCAAACAACAAGGTGTACACCAGGGCCATTCTGGACTCAGTGGACTTGTGGTCACCTTCTCATGGAAGACCTGGAAAGACCAACAGAAGGATTCTCTAGCTCTTTCTGAACAGATCTAGGGCAATTTTACTGCACGCAATAGAAACCAATCTGAGTGATAATATGCCAAAATATATTATGAACATGGGGGGAGGCTGGGATTGATGGAGGATGCTGATGGGAAGAGGGTGATATCAAAATCCCAGGGAGAACTGGAGAACTCTCTTTGGGGGAGGACAGGAGGTCACTGCTGGGATCTAGTGCAAGCACCAGCTTTACCATCCACTGCCACTGGGATGAACCAGCTCTCCTATATTCAGTCTTTGTGTGGTTTGCATAGGCCAAACCCTTAACAAGTGAGCCTCACTGGCCTAGCATAGCAGACATCAAATTAACTCTCCCAGCAAGACTTAGTTTAGCCAGGAATACAGCTCAGGGGTGCTGTGTCTGACTGGCAAGTGCAAGGTCCTGAATTCAATCCCCGGTACCAAAAAAAAAAAAGACTTAGTTCAATGGGGGCTGGGTGGATCCCCGGAGTAGCACTGAGAGAGGGGAAAAAGGACGAAAGAGTGAGCAGGAAAAACCAGCAGAAGTCCATGGCACTTGTTGGACAAGAATCTCAAGTGCCCCTGTGTCTGGCTCCTGAATAGTGCCTCACCTGCACGACAGCCACAGCAGGGGAGGCGGTTCATTCACCAAGTGTTTTCTGTGCAGGTGCCACATGCAGAGAAGGGTTACTTCCTTCTGCGGTATGGTAGTAAGCAAAATGGACATGATCCCTGTCTTATGGAATTTTAATTTTGCCTGGGCAGATAAGAGTTTCTTAAATTTCAAAAGTAATTTATATGGGCTCATTACAAGTGAACCAATACAAAGAAAGGTAAAGAAGAAACTGAAAATATTTACGTAATATTTCATACTGTGGAAGCATCATTATTTATTATACTTATCCATAGTCATTCAGGTTGTTTCCTGTGTTTTATTCTTATAGACAACAACCAATACACACACACACACACACACACACACACACATTATTAAGGCAGTTTGGATATTGTGTATGTGTGTTACCTATGTCTGTATCTAATACTTCTCTCTCTATACGCGTGAGCATGTGTCTTTGCATTTTATTGCTTTTATTCTTCAAAGTGGGATTATGTCAGAAATACAAATATTTAGTTCAAATAGATAATGCTACCTCACTTTCCCAAAAGTGGGAGCAGTTTGCATTCGCAGTGCTGATTTTTTTTTCCAGTGCTGGGGATCAAACCCATGGCCTTGCACATTAGGCCAACATTACCATTGAGCTACATCCCCAGCCCCAGCCCCAGCAGCAGCTTTTAAGTGCTTGTCCCATACCACACCCAGTACTGGGCATTACCATTACATGTATTTTTGCCAATCTGGTGAGTGATAGAAGGTTTCAGATTGTTATTTTAATTTAACCTCCATGGCCACCAGTAAGGTTGAACATTCTTTTATATATTTTTTGCCTTTTAATTTTTTTCTGCAAGATACCAAATCAGGAACTTTTCCTTCTTCTGCTGGGCAGCTGCAGTTTCCTCAGCAATTCTCAGGAGCCCTCTATCTACAGTTCTAGGCACACTAAGCTGATGTCTGTTATAGGTGCTATGAATATTCTCCCCAGTGTAACATTTTTTCATATTGTTTCTATTGTACAAATTATTTGAGTATGGAAGTATGTCACGTGTACTTATTTGACCATCTCTAATTTTAAAACTTGCATATCAAATCAATCTGGGCAGTGAAGCACATGCTTAGCATACACAAAGCTCTGGGTTCCACCCCTACTTCCTTCGTGGTTGGATTTCCACCTTGGATGAGGAGGGTTCTCCCACCCCCAGGGAACACGCAGCTGCTTCTCTGATCCCTTTTCCACTTAGGAATTGGAATGGCCTTCAACTCCCCAAGCTTCAACTTCCCCTTCCTCAGCTTCCCATTGCCTTTGCCATAAACTCTCAAGACCTCAATGTGACTCAGGAATCTGAGACGAGGAAGGAGTGCTCTGTGCTAAGGCAGACCCGTAAGCACAGAAAGAAGTCCTCCCAGCCCCAGCCAGGACTCCCTCATGTCCTCGTGATTCATCTCAGTAGAGAGAAGGAAGCTGGGGTTCATCCTGAGCTACACCTGGCTTCCTTTGTCTTGATACCCAAGAGCTCCACTAGCTGAACTTGCATCCAGGGTATCTGATGCCGGGAAATGTATTTGCTCTTTCTTCACCCCAGCAGGGAGTGAGTATTGAGAGTCAGCTCCTAAGCCCCTCTGAGTGGACAGGAGGTGCTTGTGATGGTTTCTCGCTCCCAGACCTCTTCACTCCCTGACCAGGAGTCCTGAGCCTCCTCGCTGCCAGCCAACCTGAAGGAAGCAAGTTCAAGCAGCACTTGACACTAGGCGGCCCTCTTGGTCTTGATAGCAGATGAAAAGAACCAGTTCTATCTGGAGTTCCGACGCCCTCTTGCCCACCATGGAAGTGTCCACACGGAAAGTGTGTGGAATGGAAGAACATTCATTCCACCGGTCTCTGAATTTCAGCAGAATTGGAGGCTGGTCACTTCTGAGCCCGAATCCCGAAAGCTCTCAGAACATCTGGAGCTTACCTTTTTTTCCTTATGGTCCAAGGTGCTTCAGTGGGGCTCTTATCTGTGGTTTCCTAGGGTTGTTGTGGGCACCATGGAAATGGCAGGGAAGGTTCCAAGCACTTCCTGTTTCGGGTTCTGGTTTCAGCACAGTCTGCAGGCTGTGTTGAAGGCTAGAGGCTCCCCTTGAGGGTAAGCGCAGGCCAGCCTGTGAGCCATAGATTCTCACAAAGACCAACAAGGTGCCACACACTTCCTCCCCACCTCCCTCCACAGAGAAAGTGCCATTCCTATTGCCCAGAGTGCCATGTGCCCTTTCAGCACCTGGGCCACCTGGAAGCGTCTCTACAAGGGCCTTCATGAGGATCAACCCTCTAAACCTCACACCTCAGCTGTGAGACTAGACTGGAAGGTTCTCAGATCCCTCCCAGCTCTGGCATTCAAAGGTGTTCTCCTTCGAGCTTTCCAGAAATGTTTTGTTTTTTTTAATTTTGAATAAGAATCAAGTTTTACATCATTAAAGGCTATGGCCTAGTGAGTTACTTAGTTAGCGGGTAATTTTTAACCTGCTGTCTCTGGGAAATAAAAACTGAATGACAAAGACAAGAAGAGGCTCCATGCCAGGAGTAAGGGTGGAACCGTGTAGTGTCCTCAGCAACTTTTTCTGCAAAACCTTTGCCCCAAACTCAAGGATGGGGAGGTGGTGGTCACATCAGTCATGTCCACCAGGAATCCTGGTTCATCAGAAGCCTGGACCACTGCCCTGGGGCTTGTAGAGAGCCTGAGTCATAGTAACAGGAACGTGAAATCGGGCAGCTCATGGGTCCCCAGGACCAGCTTTCATGGGCTTCCTTGTAGTCTCTCTCAAGCCATGTAAATTGTAAAGTAGGGCTGGAAGGTGGCTTCTCCATCTACCTGTGATCGTGTTCTGGAAAATACAAAACACTGTATAAATGTATTCAGAGGTTTGTAAGATACCTCTGAATTTTCCTCCTTCCTCAGTCCTCAAATCCTCTTCTCCTGCCCTCCCTGATGCCCACATTCTCTGTGCAGAGCAGTTGGCTACTGCAGAAGGGTTTTGGGAATGACTTACCATCTCCGCATTCCAAAAGCCTGAAGGTCAAAGATGGCCCTGATGAAGTGCTCAACATTATGTCTCGAGAGATGGTAATTGGGTGCACAACTTCACCACTCTGCTTTTGCACGTGGGTGAGCTTCGCGTGTGCACAGGCCCATCTGTGCACGTGGGTGTAGGTCTGTGTCTATGGTGTCATGGTCTGGTGTTTGTACCCAACTGCGGTACGGTTGTCTTTGAGTACATTTGTGTGTGCTTGTGCGTTAGGAGAAACTCTGATGCTCAGTAGCCCCCAAGGGTGTATTTTGATTCAGAGCAATGTCTCCAGTTAGTTACACACTGGATTTGGGGATTAGGAATGAAATGGGAGGAAGTTCATTACAGTGACCCCAGTGGCTGCCGCTCAGCTGGAGAGCAGCTGATGCTCAGCATTTTGTGCTTACTAGAAGCAGCAGCAATGGGTGCCACAATCAGATTTGAGGACAGGTCCAAAGGAAGCCAGTCACTCACTCACTTCTCAGCTTAGCACCTCTGGAGAGGTCAGCAGAGGTTGGGAGGGATGTGCTGGGGGAGAACTGGAAGGAGAAGAAGGGGCAGAGACACAGGCTTTGCTTTATGGAAGGGGATTAGCCCCAGTTCAGGGCCTGTCCATCCTCCCCTGACCCTTGGGTGCAGCACGAGGAAGCAGGCCTCCGACAACTGCTGCAGGGGTCACAGAAGCTGCAGAGCCTAGAGGCAGAGCCTGTCCTCCTGAGCCAGGCTCTGCGTCCTCTCTCACATGTGAAAAGTATTGTTGGATCATTTTTTCTTTAAAAAATACAACACATTTATAGGCACAAATTCAGAGACAAAATATTTTGACAACAAAAATAATTTGAGTTCTAAGACCAAAGTTAATTATAATTAATAGTAAATCAATATTTTGTACACACACATATATTTAAATGAGTTCTTATTCATTTTTTTCACCTGGTTGTTCACTTAACGTTGCATTGCATATTTTCTCCCACATTTGTGAGTGATACTTAATGGGGCACTGTGCTTTGTGATGCACAGACAGATGGCGGTCAGCCAGCCTTGTGTTAGGCATCACTGGCTCGAGGTGCAGGCCCTGCAGCCAGGCCGCATTCAGCAGGAGGGACAGAAGCTCACAGCCAGCCACGCAGGTGTACACACTCATCTCGAGTCTCTGGCTTCCTCAAACATCATGGTGCACTCCACTCCCCTTACTGAGTCTGGGCTGTTGATTCTCCTCCATCCAGTGCCAAGACCAGTGTGAGTGTGTGTGAGTGTGAGTGTGTGTGTGTGTGTGTGTGTGTATGTACGTATCTCAGCAGAAGTCTATACACAAGAAGATACATCTGCTCTCTATGCTTCTTTCCATTCCCTTCCCAAAATCTCTCAACTAATTGTCCCTGGGACATTGAGCCTCATGTAAGATTTCAATTAAGAAGTCTGAAATACATTCTTTACTTGGGGCCCTCTTGACATCCCAGCTCCCCTCTGGGTGCCACTTGTGGAGCAACCTGCTGAGAACAGGGTCTTAGGCTCCCTCTAGTGGCCATGATGGGGAAGCAACCCAGGTGTCAGTCCCCGCTGTCTCTCAAGCAGAAACCCTGGCCTTGACAGACAGAATCCATCACTTTCTTCAGTGTGTGAGCTCAGGGATCCAGAGCCTGCAGCCCATACTCAGAGTCCTCAGCACATACATACCTCATTGAGCTCTCAGGAGCTGAGGTAGAAGCCAAAGTCAAAGATAACAAATATACATAAATAGGAATGGCTCTAGCTTGTTTTCCTGAAAGCTCTTAGCTGGTAGTGCTCAGGCTGTGATGGATGTACAGTGGCCCAGCCCTCCAGGCCCCAGCTAGGGGAGGGAAGGAGAAGGGTGGAATGCACATCCAGCATTCCAGCTTGGGGAAGATTCCCAAGGGACTGCTTCCTGTCTCACCTGGCTTGGAGCACTGGTACGAAATTGGCATGCTTTGGCTCCCCAGAGCTCCCTTGGCAGAAAAGAAGAGCTCAGCCTCTTGTTGCAGCACCAGAGCAGCTGCAGCACTACACACAGACAACAGGGAACAGGAGATCACAAGCTCCTGAAGAGGACCTGGGAACCCTTTCTAATTGGGAAATTATATGTTCACACCCAGAGAAGACACATCCCCAGAAAAGGTTTGGGAGGCCCCCAAAATCATTAGCCAGCCCCACTGGTAAAGGTTTCTATGTATAAAGCCAGAGAGAGGTTCTACATAAAGGCTGGGAGAGGTGGCTGTTTGGATAAACAAATACCAACAAAGAAAAATAAGAAGCCACATGAAGAAAAAAAGGAAACATAGCCTAGTCTGATGAATAAATAAACCTCCAAAAACTGACCATAAAGAAAGGGGATTGATGAGTTAGTTAACTGACAAGGAATTAAAAATAATCCTCAGTGTGCTCTAAGAGAACACAGACAACTAAACAAAATCAGAAAAATGCTACATGAATAAAACAAAAATATCAGCGAAGAGAGAAACTAAAAAAGAACCAAGAAGAAATTATAGGACTGAAGAATATAATAAATCTATCAAAAATTCATTAGAGGAATTCAACAGCATTTTTGATCAAGCAGAAGAATCAGTGAACTGGAAGACAAGTCATTTGAAACTATCCAAAAGAACAAAAAGAAAAAACAATGAAGAAAGCCTGAGGGACTTGTGTGTACCTTGAGCAGACCAACACACATATCATGGGTGATTCAGAAGGAGAGAAGGCAGTGTGCCAAACAGGAGGAAGGAAATGGGTAGGTATCCCGAGGCTTAAGGGAAGAGAGAAGAGGCGTGTTGCTCTGTGGATATAGGATTTCAGTTATGAGAAAACTGTAGATATGGTTGCACAACAATTTGCATATAACTAATAATACTGTATCGTACACTTACGAATAGTTACAATGGTGTCTTAGTCACTTTCTTCCTTGTTGTATCTGATACTGCAACTTATAGGAGGAAAGGTTCACTTTGGCTCACAGTTTCAAGTTGCAGTCCCTGTTTGCCAAGCTTAAACACAGAAACAGCATGGTAGAAGGGTCTGGGCAGAGGAAAGCTGATCACATGGTGGGGGATAGGAAGCAGAGAGCGGAAAGTGAGGAGCCAGCCAGGATGGGAGGTAAACACTTCCGGGGTCACACACACCCCGCACTGACCTTCTTCCTCTGCCCCTTCCAACCAGGCCTCTCCTCCCAGCAGCACTCTCAGCCATAAGCTCGAGATGCAAATGACCTCCAAACACCCTGCCTATGAACACCTGAGGTCTTTGGGACACATCTCTATCTAAACCACAACAGATGACAAATTTTGATACTTTTTTACTATGATAATAAGAGTATGACAATATTAGAAGATGCAGAAATTGTTAGGGTTCATACTTCAGAAAAGAAAAAGAAACTTCAGAATCTTACCAGGGCCAAGGGTTAAGTGAAAGGAACAACTGCCAATAAAGCAGGCAGTTTTTGCTGTTTCTGATATCTCTTCTGTTGTTTTGTTCTTTAGTTTTTTGAGACAGGATCTTGCTACATAGTCCAGGTCAGTCTTGAACTCACCATGTAGCCCAGGCTGGTCTCAAACTCGCAAGCCTCCTGCCTCAGCCTTCCAAGTACTAGGTTACAGGCTTCTTTTTTCTATTATTATTATTTATTAAGTTTACTGGTACATTTTAGATATACATAACAATCACATTCATCATAGCGAATTTGTACCTTTACATGATGTAGCTTCTTTTTTTATCCCATACTCTCCCTTCAACCCCTCTTCAGCTCCTTATTTACAAAAGCTTTGTTTCCATTTTTTCTTCTCATTTTTTTCTTTTCCCTTCCTTCCTTTCTTCTGCCCCCCACTTATTTCCTCTGCCTATTTGAACATTTTCTATTTCACAATATCTATTATACATTTTGGTTCTCATTTAGACTTTCAGTTTCTCACACCAGAGAAACTATGCCGTTTAAACATATGTGTCCGATTTATTTCATATTTAAGAGTATGGGCTCAAGGTCCATTCATTTAGCTATAAATGTCTCAAGTTTAATCTTTCTTTATGCCAGAGTAGTACTCCATTGTATTAAAAAAAAACCAACCCACATCTTTATCCATTCATCAGTTGATGGGCACTTGGGCTGTTTCCAAGATGTAGCTATTAAAAACTGTGCTGCTATAAACATGGGTGTGCATATATTGCTGTGGTATGATTTTTTTAAATGGAGAACAAATTTTATTTTAAAAATAGATCTCAGTAACAATGAAATACCAAAAGCTGGTCGTTATAATAGAAAA
>NW_004624737.1:24467100-24583800 GCF_000247695.1 Heterocephalus glaber
TCCCCGGTACAAAAAAAGAAAGATCTGATGATGGCTGCAGTGGCTGCTCCTTGTCTCTGCTTTGGGCCCCTCAGATCTCACACCCAAGGGGTAGAGCCCCAAACTTTAATGGAAAAGAAATCATACATGATCCCACCCCTAACCTGCTCATATGGATAGGACACATCTCTTACCAGTACCATCAGTGATCACCTCCCTTTTGTGTCCCCCCCACACATTCCCTTCCACTCTCTGTCCTCACAAAGTTTTAATCTCAATTGCCATTGACTTGATAGCCCATGGAAGTGCTAAGTCAAAGATTTCAGCTGTCTTGGCAAACTGAGGTTCCTAAAGGATGCAGAGAATCTCAAAGCTGCTGGGGATCTCTGGATGGGGCTCAGGTGCCTCATCCTCTTGCTCTTTCCACTGATCAGCAAAACAAAATGACATAAATAGTCCTTGGGAGCCACCTCAAGAGTGAGCAAGAGTACATGTGTGACAGGAAGAGTAGAAGGAAAAGTGGCTGATCTCAACCCACATGGATCTGGAGGCCAGGTCTTCCTCCCAACAGCATTATGGGAAAGTAGAGACATGAGCACTTGGGCCCAGAGAGGTTAAGTGACTTACCCAGATCACACAGGCAGAGGTGGCAGAGCTGAGATCTTAGAGACTAGCTTCTCACCAGGGGCAGTTGCTGGCAGTGGGCTTTCCTTCCCACTTCCTGCCAAATCACCTTGGGAAGTGAAGGAAGAGGACCGTGGTTATCTCTGGCCTAACCTCTTGTCCAGAGGGGCACAACTTGTACCTCTGGTTGACCTTGACATGGGCTTTAAGGGCGTCCAAGGTGAGTCACATGAATGGAAATAAAGTACTCAGTAGGCACAGTGAAGCATGCTGAACAAAGTTGGAGGACAGAGCTGCATTACTGGCTGTGCTGGGGTAGTGAGGTCGCTCAACAAAAAAGTGAGCTGACAGGCAGAGGAGCTTAGGGGATGATTCACATACCTCAACGGGAATACATCACTGAGGGAGAGAGAGGCTATCTAGGGGAATAGCATTTGGCATTGGGCTTCCCAAATTTAAAAATGTGTGCCTATCTGGGTCAGGAGTGTGGCTCAGGAATAGAGCACTTGCATGGCACGCAAGAAACCCTGGTTTCCATCTGCAGCACCAAGGAAAGTACAGCTCTTTGAGGTGTGAGCTGGGCCATCGGGGGGAAAATGTCCACATCCTTTGAGAAGAACAAGACAGTATCTGAAATCCAGGAGCTGGTGGGGAATTCACAGCCAGGCCTTGACCATAAGCACTGTCAGAACACGAGCATAGGGCAGAGCACTAGGACTGTGGTGGATCAAGCAAAACAATACCACACCACGAGCATCATGCACATTATGGAAAACACAGAAAGGGCCAAGCACCTCTCAATCTTGGCTCCTTGACCCCTGCAGCTTTACCTTGCTAAGTGTGGATCTAATAGCTCAGTGAGAGACCAGTGTTAGAACTGTCCCTGTCCCTCACCAACAGCATCCAATACACGCAAAGTATTAACCCCTCCCCCGAACCACCTACTCCAGGTCCAAATCCTGTGTGATGCCTTCCCAAGACCCTCTTCCTGCATATGGCTTCCTTCAGGGCTCCCCCTGGCATATGTCCTGCCTCACTGCAAGTAGTAAACTCAACATGCGATGAAGCCAATGTTCCCAGCGGTGTTGGGCTAGAGCAGCAATACCTATAGGCCAGGTGAGCCACTCCTAGGATTAGCCAAAGGAGTCTATTCACACATGTACATAAGGGTACTCATGCAGAACGCAGAATGATAACATCATATGGAAAACCATACAACATCCCCCATTCCCAGGGGGATCAGGGGGACTTGGGTACCATGAATGCTACGGAGCCATTTAAAATGAATGGCTGTATTTACCAATACAAAAGTTTGTTGGTTTGCAGCACACTGGGCTCCAGGGACAGCGCCCAGGCAAGTGAGAGTAGACTGGCACTGGGTGACTGTTCCTCCCTGAGAAAAAAATAACTAAACACGGGCTGAAGGAAAAACACAAGATGGATATTGCTGAGCTCAAGGAAAGCCTGATATTTAAAAAAAAAAAGCTGCCAAGGCTGTAAAAAGCTAGGAAGAAGGTGAAGATAAGTTGATTCTAGCAGGGTTTTTTTTTCTTGTCTTAACATCCTGTACATAATTCAATCATTTTAAAGAAAATATTGAACTTGAAGACTATGCATGATTTGCTTTTAAACTTTACAGTCTTTTGGGGGGGTTATGCTTCATGTATCCCTGAGCATGTCTTTAGACAGCTTTCCCTGGTGGTATTGTCAATAGCCACTGCATGGTAGCTTGGGGCTGTAACTGGCATGGAAGTCTACAGCAGCTTCCTGCTGGTGCACAGCAGTTATATATAGGGATGGTCACTTTTTCATCTGTAATTGTTTCTTTCTTTTGGTGGTAATGGGGATTGAACTCAGGACCTTGCACTTGCCAGCCAGGCGGGGCGCCACTGAGCTACATCCCCGGCCCCATCTGTAGTTGTTTCTGATGCAGCTTATATAAACTGTTAACTGAATACCACTATAATTGCAAAAAAATAAAACATGCAGCTATTTTGTTGACATTTGGAATGCTTCTAAGTAAATACAAATAATTTTACCAAAAAAAATTTTTTAAATTGGGCATGGGGGTGCATGGCTGTAATCCCAGCTACTCGGGAGGCTGAGGCAGGAGAAGCGAAAGTTTGAGGCCAGCCTGGGCAACTTAGCAAGACTTTGTTTCAAAATAAAACCTAAGAAAGGGCTGAGGATATAGCTCAGTGGTAGAGTGCCCTGGGCTTGATCCCTAGGACTGCAAATACAACCCCCCCCCAATTTACTACATAATACAGTGGTCAGATTACAGGATTAGATGGAAAAAAGTTAACAACACAGGACCCCTGCAGGTGGCTGTGTGGGTCTGCTACTGCAGGACTCCAAATAATCTTGTTTTTCTACACAAATAACACATTTCATATTTCAAGACAAAAAGGTAAAAAAAAAAAAATACATAAAAGCATCAAAAGCTTCTTGGTCTGGAGATTATGACTGGCTCTCTCCCTGCTGTATCAGTCAGTGTTTAGCACAGACACAGATGTAATACAAGATATACAAGTATGTAAGAATTTACAGACTGGCTTACAATGGCCGCCCACAGGCAGGTGCAGAAGAGTGCAGAGGGTCTGTCTGTGCACTGGAGACTGAGGGATCCAGTAGAAGGTCTGGAGCTCACTGGCACAGAGTGTCTGCTGAGAGTCTGGATCAGGAGGCCGATGAGTATGTGATGGACGGCTGAAGAGTCCACCCTGAAGGCTGAGGATCTGTGCCGGAAGCTGGTAAGTCTTCACTGGAAGACAGGAGATGATGTCCAAGTTGAAGGCCAAGACCGGAGCTCCTCCAGGGAAATAGAAGTGAGCCTTCCCTCTTCAGGTCCCCTTACACTATCCACGCGACAAGCCACCCTAGGGTGGGTCTTCCATTGTGGAATTGCTGAGCCAGTTTAGTTCAGCTTCTCTTATTCAAACTGACACATTCATCAACCATCACACCCTCTTACCTACAATTCCGACTGGTTTTTTTAGTAATGGAAATGTTTTATTTGAATAAAAATAAAAGCTTCTACTAGAGCAGTCAAGGGCAGAACCTGGGGCCAGGACAGAGAAGGTTTAGCATGGAGGAGTGAGCAAAGGATGCTGGGAGAGGAGGGAGGCAGTCCCTTGCTCTGGCTCAGCAGCCTGTCAGGTGAGGGTGATGGTGGGGACCAGAGGCCTGCGTGGCTGGAGGAGCCCAAAGTGCAGCAGAAATGAAACACTCTCAGATGCCACGCATGCCCACAGCCACCTCTCTCCTTGGCACCGACTGGGTCACCTGAACTTCATTCACCTTCTAAGTCACAAAAGCGACCCCACCCTACCCCATGCCCCATAACTAAGGCTGCCTAAGGTCTGCCCAGGCAGTGAGGGGTAGCCCTACGTCAGCGAGTAGGCCACAGCCACTGGGCCAGAAAGAGGGATCTGAGCTGAAGGCCATAAGGGCTCAGAGGTCCTCTGTATGATCAAAACCTCTACTACCTACCCACTGGCACCCACGTGTCTCCCAAAAAGAAATGTCCATACTCTAATCCCTGCTACCTGTGACTGTGACCTTATCTGGAAATAGGGTCTCCGCAGATGTAATTGTGGATCTCAAGATGAGATCATCCAAGATTTGGAATGGGCTCTAAGTCCAACAGTGGGTATTCTTATAAGAAAGGAGAGGGAGAATTGAGACAGAAATACAGATAGGAGAAGGCCATGGTGAGACAGGCAGAGACAGAAGGGTGGTATATGCAAGCTGAGGAATGCCAAGGACTGTGGCAACCACTGGAAGCGGAAAGGAAGGTGGCAGATTCTCCTTCTTTGGCTCCAGAAAGAACCAATTTCTCTAAAGCTGTTAAACTGGGATGATTTGTTATGGCAACCCTCGGGGGAAAACAACCACACAAGTACCTTTCTAACTCTCAATGCCCGCATTTACCCACTCTTCTCCATGAGGTCCCTGAGCAAGGTCAGAGCAGGGAAGGCCTAAGTACCTTAATTACTTGCCTCCCCTCCGGAATGGCTCGCCTTTTCCTAATCACTTAGAAGGGAATGCACAACGTCACACACTAAGGGACTGAACTGAAAGAGCAACAGCCCATTACTTCCTTGACCCAACAGAAGGAAACAGATTTTGTCTCCTACAAGCAGACACTTGATAAAAAGAAAACCTAAGCTAATCCAATGCATCCCCTTAATTATTTAAAGTTGTGAGTCAATATTTCTCATTAGCTTCATTTACAAACCCCACCACAATAATGAAGGAAATGTTATTTAAATCAACAGACAAAGAAGTGAGCCCAGATAAATGAGCCAAAAAGCAAAAGTCCAAATCTGATATTCTTTAACAAAAGCAAGAAAAGACTCAACCCTTCCCAGAAAATAAATCACAACCACACTCACTGCCAAGATCCAAAGAAAAAAATTTATTTACAATAGAAGATTTTATTTGAAACATGCGTTCTTTAAAACAAATCAGCAAGTGTGGATCAAGTTTACACTCCTTAAGGCAAGAGTCCCTATGCACGCTGTACATGTTCGTATTAAATCAAAAGCTGCTCACCCTGGGAATTCGTGTACAAAGGGCAAGGCCAAGGTCAGCAATTTGTCTTTTATTAGAGAATCAGACAATCTCCCTGATACAGGAACTCTGAGGTCAACTTGCTATGAATTATACTAGGAAAATGCAAACCAATAGCAAGAAATCCTGATAGTCTCCTTAGTACTGCATACAATCAAATCAAACATTATTTAGAAAGAAAATACAGTAGTGCATACGAAAAGTGAAAACAGAACCTGTCCGTGTAACTCCAGGGACAGCAGTGTGCCAGTGGTCATATTGCACGCAACAGTCAAGTCCAAGCATTTGGTTCAGAGTTAGCTTTTCCCCATTTTGGCAATCAGTTCATCACAAATCTTGGTGAGCTCTTCTATCTCTTTATTCTGAAAGTAGAGACAAGAAAGAAGTTTCTGGTGTTGGAAATCAAGCCAACTGGAAGAGGCACTGGGAACTTTGTAAGGATGAGGTCTGACTTGCCTCTTGGTCCCCCCTAAAGTGGTCTAAAGCAGGGAGAGAAATGACTTGGAACCCCACCACCTGCTCTAGCACACATCTCTAGCTGTCTGAGAAATAAATGAGGCAAGAAATGCAAAGTCCCTAGCAGAGTGACCAGCGCATGGTACAGGGTTCACCAATACAGTGCTTGCCTCTATTTGCCTATGAAGGACAAGCTCTGGGGTAACGACGGTCTGGGGTTTCTGGAGAAACTGCACAAGAAGGGTCAGGTGATTCTACTTGGATAGAAACACTGGCATTATTTGGAAGATGCCCTGTAGATGCTGCCATGGAGACAGGTGTTGTGAAGTAGGCAGAGTAGATGCAAGGTAGCTTCAAAATGTTCCTCATGCCGCACCTCGCGCATCCTTTGAAGACCAGTCAAGGGCAACCAACCATGTTTGCACAGCAGTATTTCCAGCCTGTGTGACAGGACATCCAGTGACATGTCCCCATCATGCAGACATGGCATAGCTCTCAGTGAGCTAGACACCAAGCCCCCAGGCTGACCTGCTTTAATGGCACAAAGGTCCCTAAAGGCTGTCTCCAAGGGGACAGGTCTTTCTGGCATCCTAGGTACATTCTGCAGTCTGCATTTCCTCAAGGTCTCTATGGGAGGTGAGTCATTAGCAAAAACCTGTCCCTGGGGCCGTACTGAGGTTCTTCCCTGGAAACCGCAGGACTTTCTGGAACATGTTCCAGGTCAGAGCCAGGGGGTAGGACTCCTGGTGCCATCCATCATGGAGTCACGCAGTGGGGGAAAGCATAGTCTACTTCAGCTACCCTACTTCCTGTCTAGCATGTACACTCTGTGGTCATGATTCAGAGAGGCACTGCTAGAAGACAAGGCTCCAAATGGGATTGGATCTGACCATGAATCTTAAAGTCACTGTCAGTACCACTGCTGCCTTGCTGGGCTGCTAATGACAACTGCTTATCTTACTAGGTTCTTGCTATGTGCCAGTCACCACGCTAGACATTTTGGGTTCTAATGTCAGTCATTTAAAGGAAGCCACTAATAACCATATTTTTTTCAGTGAGGAAACTGAGGCTCAGAAAGATTAAGCACTTTACTTATGTTCACACAGTCAGTCAGATGTGGCCAGCCTGGAAAATAAACTCAAGTTGACCTGGTGGTTCTATAGCTTCGTTATTATACTTATTAAACAAAATGCCAAGTGACTCATAGAAGAAGCATAAGCAGACCCATTAGATATTGAAGCCTGGAGAATTTCCAAGCTCTATCCTGGCATCATCAGCCACCACCAAGCAAACTACCCCATGAAGGAGCTAAGCTCAACATATCTGGCATATTTGGCAAGGACCAGGCTCTTTCCTTTTAAAATGCAGTTCTGATATTAAATTGCCTGGTGACCATTAGCCTTTTTCATCCTAAGTGGAAAAGGCAGAATGAAAACAGTGATCTGTACCATGCGTTTCCTCGCCATTTGGATTCTGGAGAACTAGGAACATACTGGGGGACACAGTGACAAGCGAGGAACAACTTGGACTTGGGGAAATTCACATCTCAAATGTTTGCAGAGCTGAAGGGAACCTAGAAACTGAGGTGAAGGACAAGCCTTGCCCACAGCCGTATGGATGGCAAAGTGGGGTGAGGAGGCGAGCTTGTTAATTCCCAGGGCTCTATCTCTGATATCATCTAAGTAAGGTGAGACTTAGTCTTTGACCAGAGCAGAGGTTACTGCTATTTGGCCAAGATGCTTCTCTAGGCCATGCTGGAACCTCCGGGTGTTTCTTCGGTAGCAGGAACCACCTGGGAGACAGGCTGATCCTCATTTGCCTACCAATGCCAAGTGCTCATCGATGCCTACATGTATAAAATGCACTGCTACTCGAGGCTGCTGAGTGCTGATGACCAGGGCAATGCTAAGGCTCAGCAATAAACTGGTAAACTGGTGTGCAGAAACGTTTTTTTTTTTTTTTCTGGTACCAGGGATCGAACTCAGGCCCTTGCACTTGCAAAGCAGGCAGCGGGACCACTGAGCTAAATCCCCAGCCCTTAGAAATAAACTGGAAGGAGGCTACATGTCTAGAAACCTCCCCCATTCAAGAAACACACCAGGACAGGGCCTGGCCCCCACACAGACTCAGCCTCTCTGGCGCAGCACTCTTAGAGCACCCCTGGGCTGACGGAGCTCCTCATCTGGATGCCTGGGGAGGGGATATACATAGTGGGCTGGGTATCACATGGAAATCAGGAAACCTGGGGACAAGCTAAGTGACCTCAGGAGTTTGCCTCCTGCCCATGGAACAAGAGGACATCTGACACTACACATTCTCTGGGTCAGCCGGTTGTCTCTACCCCATCCTCTCACTAACAGGCACCTTGGATGCAGAGGTTCAAATCAAGTGCTATGCCTGGCAAATCAGAGGTGCTTAACAAATACTGTACAAAAGAATGAATATTGAAGAGGAATGAAAAAAAGGAAGTAAATAACCAGAGAATTTCAGAAAAGGAAGAAAGGAAGCCCACCTCAGGGCTGGTGTTAAGCTGGACCTTCCAGAGGGAGATACAGGTATGCTTATGAAGAATGAACTTGTCCAAAAGTGCCACCATTGTGCTGGCTCTGGCTCTTAGCTCCGCCTCCTTTGATCTGCTAGCCTGGCTGCGGGCAGGACAGCACCAGCCCCACTAGCGGGAGCCCCTACCCTTGTCCTGTTACCTTCTGCTCCAGTGTTCTTTCGAGAGCATCCACTCTCAGCTGCTCCTTCCGCAGGCTGGCTTGGTAGGCAGCTTGCTCCTGCTGGGCCTTGCCTCGAACCTGGGCAATCTCAGCGTTGGCCCTGTGAGAACAGGAGGCTCAAAATGATCATCCTCCGTCATAGGTGGCCACCGATTACCACAGGTGCCTTCTACCTCCCTCTTCTCAACTCTGGGTAGAAGGCACTTGCTCCAACCCATCAACCAGAGCCTGCACATAGGATTTCAGTAAGACCTCCATCCCCAATTCCCACAAGGCTGAAGTGCTCTGGGTACCCTGAACATTACAACATACGTCCCTCCTTTATCATGGTACATACTAATTGAGTGTGCCCCTAGCACAGGTCATACCAAGAAATGCACATGGATTGGCTGCCCTTTCCAAAGCAATGGCAGGAACCACTGGACTCCCAGCTGAGTAAGGGATGTGTTACCTGTCCAGCTTCTCCTCTGCGTGCACCTTCAAGGCCTGGTACCTCTGCTCCTCTTTCTTCACTCGGGACAGGTACTCCTGCGCACATTTCTTCAGCACCTCTTCATTCTGGCATGAAGAGGACAGGGGTCAGGCTCACAAGAAGAAATGCCCAGGAGTGCCAGGAACCTCACCAAGTCTAGGACACATGTAGAACTCCAGAAGGCCAAGCCTGACTCCCTCCCGAGCCTTCAAGGATCCACCTCCTCACAGTCAGCTCACGATGGACCTGGAGTCCCCACTAGACACTTTCAAAGAGCTCCTGCCTTTCTACCATGCACACCCAGCCTCCTGCTCTGCCCATGAATGCAGACACACCTTGCGGAAACCTTCTAGGACTTCCTTCATCTTCTCATATCTCCTGAAAAGGTCAGCGAGAGACTTCTCCACGGAGTTCAGGTCGGCCAGGGCCTGCTCCTTCTCCAGGACCAGCTGCTGCACTGTTTGGTGGGACACTGACTTCTCTCTTTGTTCATCCTCTGGCAGGAGAGAAAAGGAGCCAAACAATGGCACCGGAAATCCCCACTGGGTCCTTGGGGCCAGCCAAGGCCTCAGATGCAACTCAGCCTAACCAGTGGGTGCATCTGAAGCCCTAGCTTTTCCCTGGAATGGACCCACTCCCCAAAGCCCTTCCAGGCGGTCTCTAAAGAAACGAAACCTGCAGGCCCAGCATTTTAGACTTGATCCTGTACAGGTGAAAATTAACCATTATCCTTTAACCTAATCAAGGCAGGCTCTTACAATCCAATACTGGAGACCCTAGTGACTCTATTTTCCCCACAGCAAACAGATCCAGCAGATAAAGACATCACTACTGCATTTAAGTGGGGGAATGATTAAAGGGTGCTGTGACCTAGGTTTGAGGGGTGAACGTCTCTAAGGGTTAGCAAGACAGACAGTCACTGAGAGAGAAAAAGATTTCTTCATCCCTGAAACATCCCATAAACTGAGAGCCCACAAAACTTTCTCCCCTAAATCCTATTTCACACTGAAAGTTTCTTTGACACAAGCTCAAACTCCAGTGATGCACGGCAAAACTAACCGTGGGTCCAGTTTGGAGTACTGATTCTGCTTTGGCGACAATGACAGCAATAGCAACCACTAACTTTCCTATGCCCAGCACTGCACTGATAGCTCTGCTCAGCGAATGCTCTGAGCCAGTACCCAGCAGCACATGAGATTCCTGAGTGCAAACCAGCCCACCTCACTCCTGCTCAGAAACCTGAAGTGCTTACCCCTGTGCTAGGACTAAAACCCAGACTCCTTCCCCACACACTCTGCCCTCTATCCTCCCTGGCCCTTCTGCTTTAGCCTGATGGTCTTTACAACCAGGCAGCCGAAGAGCTCCCGCAATGCACTCAGGACTCTGATCCCTTGCTGCCTCCAGAAAGTGTGGAATGTGCTCCCTCTGCACTCTCTAGTCCTTTATTCTCCTCACTGGAACAGCAGCCCTTCTGTATCACTAGACCAGGCACGTGCATGCACATGCATGCAGGTGTGTGTGCATGTGCATGTATGCATGTGTGCTGGCCGCCCACCTCCCCACTGTACACACACTCAAGGGCAGGCACCAGAGTCTGGATTTTTGTTTGTTCGCTGGATTGTTTTGCCCACTGCTCTGACTGAGACTTGAAGAATGTCTCTCCCCAATTGATGTCTCCTCAGTCCATGCAATGAATGAGCAGGTGAACCTTATAGTAACCCATGTGGAGACTTTCTTGTTTTCTTTTACAGACGGTGAAATGGAGTCACTGTTCACTGAGGAAGCAGCAGAACCCAAACCCAAACCCAAAGCCCTGATCGTGACCACATTTTTACCCAGGGCTCCTGTGATTAGACTCTGAAAGACACAGCTCCTGTAACAGCAGGGGGGTTTGGGCTGGTTCTTTTCCCTGCTACACGGACATCTTGCTACCTTGCTGGGTGGGGCCACCACCTGAATGGGCTCAATCCCTGAAATGAAACTGGTCAAAGGTCCTGACCTCTCAGGGAACAAATCTAGGCAGCTGTCACGGGTGAGTGTGCTCGAGTCAGCTGCAGGGCTTGTGCACAGCCTGCGCATCGCACCCCCACTGGCTGGGGCCAGGAACCTGCATCCATAACAACCCCTTCACGACGCAGATGATGGTGGCCGAGAAGATGCCTGATGTCTCTCCATCCCTGCCTCTGTGATCACAGGGCTCCACCACTTTCACTCAGCAGCCTGGAGCCACACAGAGCAACGGTTGAGAGGCTGCCAAATCTAATCACCCAAGTTTGAATCTTGGTTCTGATGCTTCCCGCCTGTGTGACCTTGGACAGGGGTTTTGAACTCTGAGTCTCGGTCTCTTCACCGGAAGTCAGGGATAATGCTATTTCTGTCTCACTGGGAGATTAAATGAGACTATACACGGCCCTCAATGCCTAGAAAGAGCCTGATAGCAGGGACCCATTATCAACCACACCAGTCCATAACGAACCCCTGAATCTCTGCAACAGTGTGCTGAAGTGACTCGTGGGGAATGGGGTGCCTAACAGAACAGTCTCCGGCAAGCTGCTTGCTCCATCGATTCTCCTCAAAAAGGGCACTTCCGTGTTTTCTTAGTAGCCAAATGCTTGTTTTTATTCTTTGCATTTTAGGTGCTTCCTTAGTTCCCAGCATACTCCCAGCTGATCTGCCCCCGCCACGTATACAAATTCAGCCAGTGAAGGGAAAGGAGTCATTTATCAAACGGAGTCCATCTGATTTCCTGGATCCAAGACGTCTCCTGCCTCAGGTTTCCTTTCTTCCCCACTGAACCCTTTTAAAAATAGAACTGCCCAGTTCCCAGGAGACTGGGGCGATGAGAACGGTGTGCAAATCTTTTTATACGTGACCAATGCAGTTAGGTTCTTCAAATCAGGAAATCAGCCTTAGACCAGCAACACGCTGCACTCGACAACAGAACAATGCCTCAGAAGGCTTTTCTGGCTTTTTCAGCAAAACGTTATTAAATTACGTGGGGAATGCAGCAAACACGAAGCAAAAACAACAAAAATCAAAAAACAAAACACAAACAGGGGGTGCAATGGGGAAAATTAGGGGAAAAGCATTTACTTACCAGGCTTGCCTGTTTGTTTTGCAAGCAAAGGGCAAGAAGCAACAGAAAATGGAAGCAAAACAGATAATCAGGGCAGTTGTTAGGAAAGCAGAAAAAAATCAGTCGCACAACCTGGAATGCAGAAAGCACAGAACTCTCTTTTTCCCCTAAATTCTAAGCAGCCAGTATTTGAATTTGATAAGACACATCTGATGTTCATAGAAGGAACAATGATGGCAGGACCAGTGTCACACGTGTGGGAGCATCTGGGAAACCTGTACGGGAGCCACAGAACCAGAAAGAGCTAGCCAGGTGGGCTGCATTCGTGTCAACTTCAAGATGCTTATGTTCACTCTGGTTCTGCACTGTTCTGTTTGCAGGGCCTCAGTTTCCCCTACCATGAGGGATGCTGGTTAGGTGAGTGAAAATGGGAGAGGAAAAAATGAAATCCAGATAACGCTCATGGGTGTGTGGCAACCCACAGCTGCCCAAAAAAGGTACATCCACGCACAGCTACAGCTGGTCCCAGTCATGCCCCAGGCCCCTGCTGTCTTCTATGAGGACAGGCACAGTGGCTTTAGTTAATGACCTGTAACAGTAACAACCATGGATGTGCCACCTTTCAGATGAGAAAAGCTCTGGAAAAGTGGGTAACTAAGAGGACAAGGAATGAGGAATGGGGCGGGGGGCACGATCAACCTGAGTGACGTGCTACTCTCAGCTAGACTCTGGAGGGGTCTCTCAGAGCCACCCAGAAGGTACAGAAATTGCTCAAAGGGGGCTGAATCTACAGTGCTTGGAGAGAGAAGCTCTAGCCAAACACACCAGGTGTCCTTGAGGGAGGGAGGCAGCATATGTGGCCATAATCCCTGGAGTCAGGGGAAAGGGAAAGCTGTCATTCTCTCAAGGACCAAACTGGAATTGCATTGTGCACACTCTTAACAATGTCTCAGATTGAAAACATCCCAACTGCTCTCACCTGCAAATATTCAAACTAGAAACTGTTCTATCACACAGGGACTGGCCACTCACGCTAACTAGAGAGGTTCTCACGTTTTTGAGTTCTCAAGAGTCTGCTTGTATCAAACGTACCAGCCAAGCATGAAAAGCTGGCTGTGGCAGACTTCTCTCCAGAGCAAAGCTCAGGGCCCTCAATACCCATTCTAACATCTGCCAATGCATCATCACCAAGGACGGAATTACAAGTGCGTGGCTCAGATGTTTCCGGAAGAGCTGTGGTAGTTCTAAGCGATGCTCTCCTGTTCAAGCCTCCAGGAGGGCAAAGGTCTGCTCAACTCGGCAGATGTACAGTGTACCTTGGTTTACGAACGATGTATTTTATGATTTTGGGGAAGATGATGGGTGGGTGGGGGTGGTCATGCTTGTCACCCCATGAGGAGTTTGCGAATAGAAGCAACATTTTGCCACACACTTTTGTTTTCAAACCTAACTGTTTGCAAACAGAAGCACTGGCGAAGCAAGGTATGGTAAATCTTTCATCCTGATCACTTTTACTAGCATTGTCAATTCCCAGAGTTTGAAAATGTTTTTATCTCATCCATATGTGTTCACAAATTCTTAAACCAATTCAACCCATTTCATATGATAGAAAGCATACAGTGAGGTTGACACAACCAAGTGGGCTTTTCTGGAGCTCAGGGCGAAATGGCCTTGATTATAATCAACCATATATAATTAAAGCTCTTCTGAGCCTGCTGCAACAGTGCATGGCTATACTCCCAGCTATTCTGGAGGCTGAGGCAGGATTCCAAATTGAAGGCCAGCCCGGGCAATTTGAGTGAGACTGTCTGGAATTAAAAAATAACTAGGGGTGCAGCTCAGTGTGAGGCCCCGGGTTCAATCTCCAGTACTACCAAAATCAAAACCAAAACAGAACAAAAAAACTCCTCTGGAAGGCACTCAATGGCCTCTTCACTGTTACTGAGGCTACTGTTCTATTTATCTTGGGACAAGCTAGAGGGGGGATGTGACTCATAAAGCCAAATGTTTGGGAGAGGGCTTATTTGCTAGCGGAATGTCAAACTGGAACATATCAATGGTGGCTTGCAGGGACTGGGGAGTTTTTACTCCATATACCCTTAAGCGAAAAAGATTTTTAAAAAACTGATTATCATGAACCTAAAACTAAACAGCTAGAAGGATAAACACCATGATCCAAGTCATAATATTACTTCTGAACAGTGATCACTAATGTAAAAACTTGGGTTTGGTGCTTCTGCAAAATCTTTTCTCATTTTTCAAAAAAGAAAAGGAAGATGGTATAGAACAGAAAATGAAGGCCCAATTGTAACTTGTAACCAGAGGCCTTCTTTTATCAGCAATGTGTCAGTGCTAGCTGTGGGGCACTTTGTTAACATTGATTTTGAGGCAGTGTGCAGTCTCGGGAAGAGAGTACTGGGATTGATTAATAGGGTCTGTCAGTCACAGAAGGAAGGGCCAGGAGGTAGGCAATTGCCACAGTTCTACTGTCCTGGCCCGAGACCCCTGTGTAATGGCTGAGTGTGAGAATTCTGTCGCTTGAATCCAAACTAAAATAGGGTTTAGGAATCTGATTCCTATTTTCTTCCATGAGCAAAAACCAAAGCCTCCAAACATCTCAGGGGCAAACTTCAATCTCTTTTCCCATGAGGTGGACAGTTCCTGTGTGGGTCAAATAGTGCCTATGGAGGTGGCCACCATGCTCCCACAGGCATTAAGAATGCTGAGGCGCATCCTGACAGGCTGTTCCAAGAAATCCCAGTTCCCGGCCCGGGAGGAGACCCACTCGCCAAGCTGCTCTCGCTCCTCCTGAGGATTTCATGTTCTCAAAGGCCTCCCTTGGTAAGGAAATCTCAGGGCAGGTAGAAGCAACTGAGTCAGGATACCAACCTATCATCTGTGCAATCGTCTTCTCATACTCGGCCACGATCTTCCTGGAAGAGACAGAGAAGAATGTTGGACCAGGGGCCTAGGTGCTGGATGCGAACAGTGTGACCACCCCTCACACTGCACTGTTCTGCACACCCACAAGAGCTTCTAAACACAGTGCGCTTCCCCACACACACCCTTCAGGCCCTCCACTGCCCACCATGGCCAAACCTTCAGCCCCATGACTGAAGCTTTCTGCAGCCAGCGCCTGATCCCCCTCAGCAATCTCACCACCTCCCAGCCATCTCAGGAACATGGTGGTTCAGTGAACAAATGATTTCCCATGGGCTCTGGCTTTCTCATCTCCATGCCCTTCTCCACGCTGTTCACATGCCCTCTCTACCTTCAACTCAGAGTCTCTTTCTCAAGGTCTTTCTCAAATGTTCTCCCCTCCAAGTGCTTTCTCCTTCACTCTAACATTTCCTCTGCATGTTCTTCTGAAGCCTCTCCTATGGCTGGCCTCCCAGCACAGGAGCCCTGTGTTCTCCACTGGAAGAGAAGCTCCTCAAGGCCCGAGGCCATTTCTCATTCACTTGCATTTTTGGAGCAGGGAATGGGCTTAAAGGAGCACTTCTTGGGGAGTTTCAACAAATAGCAGCTGCACAGAAACCCAAGATCCCTTCTTATAAGCCTGGTTCTTAGCTACCCTCAAGTGAAAGCAGAGAGATGTGGGCAGCCCTCCCTCCAAAGTTAATCTTCTAAAAGAAACCTTGGGAAAAGATGCAGAGTTTCATCTGCATTATCAAATGATGGATAATGGTTCCCCAAGAGAACCAACAGATGCTAACGGCCACAGATCCAGGATCCACAAAGACTCAGGGCCAGGCAGCCTGGGCCCTGCTGATCTGCCTCAGCGGGGTGTGTGACTCTGGAAAGTCATGTGCAGGAGCTGGGGGCTCCGCCCACTACCTGGTACAGGATGCCCCTTGACTCTGACCTAGGCTCTGGGAGGAATTTAATGAGGTTAAAAGGAATAATGAAAGCAGAGGTGTTCTGCAGTCTGAAGGCTTCACAGCCATTGGGCATCTGCCCCTGGCTTCTTCACCTTCGTCCCAAGATCAGCGCCTCAACCTGGACAAGAAGGTACCCACGACAGAGGCGTCTTGGTCCATCCTTGATCCTACACAGAAGGATCCTTGTGTTTTCCGTGATTGAGGAAAACCTTGCATGCAAGAATCACAGAACTACAAGGGAGGTTTATGCCTTTTAGAACGGTGGGGGTACCATGGATCTAAAACTGCTTTACTACCTTGTATTTCCAGCTCATCCTCACACCATCTCATACCAAGAGATGGTACTCTCACTGTGCCTGGCATCACCGATGAGGATCTTGGAACATGAAGATCCAGAAACTTCCCCAGGTTGCCAGGGCTTCAGGGTGGAGAGCTAAGAAGTAACCCAGGCTGAGTCAGCCTGTAGGGCCTTGGTTCACAATCCTTGTACTCTACAGATATGAGGCAGGTATAAGTGAGGCACAGAGTTAAGTACCAAGCCCAAAGCAACTAGAAAACAGTGTGATTTTTACCTGGCCTGGCCCCAGAGGCTGCAGGGCCATCTAATGGCAGTGCCGCTGCACCAGCTGGTGACATCTGAAATCCTACCCTGTCAGTTAGTAAACAGCACCTCCGGGTCCCCCAGGAGGCAGAGGGGCCTTCTCACTATCTCCTGTTCTTTTCAGTGCAGGTAAAAAACTACAGCCACTCACAACCCTCTACTCTGCCCGCAAAAGAGAGTTTTATAAAAGGTTGAAAACTAATACAGCTGTGGGGTTTCAGTTTGGACGTGGAAAACCACACTTGGTTAATCTTCAGACACGCTAGGAGGAAAGCATCAGTGGAAAGAACAAAAATATATGGGTTTTCAGGAAGATTCTACTGTGAGGGAAAAAAACAGGATGTGAGAACCCAAAAAGTTTGCTTGCTACTCAAAACGGTAGCCAGGAATGTAACTGATTTAGATACTAATGTAGCACCCACCACTGTAGTTAAGTGCACTATGAATTACATGGTGGCTCTTTATTTCTATTACAATATAGAACAAATGAAAATAAGTCACTGAAGGCAAAGTTGAGTTGTGGAACTGAAAGCTGGTGGAGAGGAGAATTTTCATTATACATGTATTTATTGTACTGCATTCCTTAACCAATGTGCAGACTGTTTTAATAACACTGATTTACTTAAAGTACTCTTGTAAAAATATTACCCTGTAAAATACAGAAAAGAGGACTTCTCCAAAGGAAGACACCAATTGGGGACCCCACCAATAACAGTCACTATCGGGCTACAGGTCAGCATCCCCAGGCACCAGGGAGGCTGAGTCCCACAACTGACCTCATTTCCATCACTTCCCGCCTGCTTTCTTCATATTTGTCTTTCCACTCTGAGACCTCTCTCTCCTTGGTGATGACCTAGAATCAGGGAGAAGAAGAGAAAGGTTAATTCCAAATGAGTGAATTCAAATTTGACCAAATCAAAGAAATAGCAAATAAATATATTAAAACTTTCTAGAACAAACCCTGATTACATCCAGAGAACTTACAGAGCAAGAGATAGAAATAAATCGGAGATCAGACTTTCCCAATGCCCACTGGGAAGCTGTATGCTTTTGTTATACATCAAACAAAGCCATTCGTGTCTGTTGACACGGTGTCTAGATCGGAGCCCCCGGTGTGGCACACATCTTTGTCTGCAACATCCAGGGATTAAGTGCCTGCACAGACACTGGCTTTGTGGTTATATATACATACTTATTTACAAGTGACAGGCACCATAACCTTCCCAGGGCAGCCAGAGTGGCCCTTCTCTATGCCACAAGTCACAGTACCTCAGCTCTGGCAACCTGGAGTGCAGAGTCCAGGTCTGGCTGCTGAAACAGAAGGCTTGCAGGTTTTTCCACCTCGGAGGTCCCGATGCGGGAGTACAGGGCTGTTTTGGAGATGGAGACATCTGGTGGGTGAGCAGCCTCTCTCTGTGGAATGAGTTTTCATTTAGAAAACAAAAATAAGAACAAAAAAAACCCTCCAGTTAACCTTTACCATATAACAAAGAGGACTGTATTCATCCTGCTGGGAACTGCATTCATCCTCAGTTGCACGGTTTTGAAACAAAAAACATCCAAAGTATGAGAAGATGCAGACTAATGAATGGGGGCAATGGCAGGTACAATCAATGGAAATCCATCATTCTGCACATATGCAGCCAGATGGAGCCACTGATAGTGGAGGAGCCTCGGCAACTCAGGGCCCTGGGGGTCAAGTGTGTCCAGTGCCAGCTTATCGCTGCCATTTATCAGACGCCAAGCCACTTAGGCATTGTGCATAAGGACCAAGGCTATGATCCAGCAGGCTCCATTTTCCCAATGAAAATCTGGCTGGTGAATGATACTGAATTCTACTCTACGTTTGCCTGGTTTTGAATAACCACAGATTAGATCACTTTTTGTAAGACTGGACATATTTCAATGTAAAGGGGCATTTGTTTAAAAGGATCCAGTTGTCAACTTCAGCAAGCTACAGAGTCTGGATATTAGAGTCAGGTTGTCATTAAGGCTGTTACATCGATGAGAAAACTGAAAACTGGGTCAATCAGCATAGCCACAATTGCCGATTAGACCTGCAACAAGTGTTACGACCCCGCCCCACCCAAATGACACTGCTGTGAGGCTTTCTAGCCTTCTGCAGGTGACAGATACTAGCCACACAGAGGTCAGGAGCAGACTACAATTATTCTTGGCACAAAACGCTCAGCAATTTGCAGCAGAGTTGAAAAGCAGTGTTAGGAGCATCATCAATCAACTTGGCCAGGTTTGTCAGCCAACTTCTACCACAACAGAAACAAACCAACTGTACTCTCAGTCCTATTCATTAACCTCATGGTGCGGTCACAGCTGCCAAGGTGCCCCGCACGCTGGTTACAAATCCACTTCGATGGGAAGTGACAGTGGTCTAACAGGCAGAGTGAGAACTGTTCCTTCTCTGGGAAATTATAAGAATAAACTGAGTGGTGAACAGAACACCATGGTATAATAGAGGGAGATATGGGGACCGAGGATGGAGACTGATAAAATGCAGCAGGTAAAATTAAAGAGCCAGCAGCAAAGGGAAGGAGTAGACAGAAGGCACACAAGCAGACTGTCTCTGTGATCACAAGAACCACCGTGCTTACCTTACTACAGCACCAAGGACAATGTCCTTATGAAAGGAAACAGCTTGGGAAGCTCAGGTGCAAGTTTAATGGATAGGACTGGAGATTACTGAATTGGGGCCAGTTAGTTGTATACATGCAACATCCTCCATCTAGGCTGTCCTGGAAGAGAACTCCTGTTGCCTTGATTTCGCTGACCCTACCTGGCCTTTGGTCCTTGAGCTTCCCCTGAAGTGGTGCCAAATGATCAGCTGTCAGGGCTGGGAGCAGAGCCCAGACGCCAGAGACTCACTCACATGTCAAATGGGGTGCCAGGACCTGCTCAAGCTCCAGTTCTCAAGGTGCCTCCGTTAACAGGACACCCGACCAGAGCACAAGTGACTAGTCATGGGCAGCAGGAAGGCTGGGCTCTTAGAAGCAAGGGCACGACCAGACCACAAGGCTCCACATGGTTGGGCTCACCGCTGCCACCTGAAGCGGTTTCCACAGTTCTACCTGTCACAGGGAAACTTCTCAGAAGTAACTGGAAATTATACCTTGAGATCAAGACTCCATACTTGTACTTAGGAGGAAGTTCATAAACAATCCTGAAAAAAGACTTAAAAAGAAAGAAAAAAAAAAACCTGTTCCTATTACTATAAAATGTGTTCTTTAAAAAATTAGAACAACAGAACTTCAAAATGAGAATATTAGAGCCATCAAACTCAGCCTGGTTGTTCTGAAGACAAAGAAATTGAGGATCTGAGAGATTTGGTGTAAAGGTTTCTCAAAACAATTTTCAACTCTGACCCAAAATAAACTGGCATCTCCCTTAAGGGCAAGAGAAAATTAATTTAATTAAAACTAACTATCAGGGCCAGGGATTTAGCTCAGTGGTTTTGCCGACTGCTGCACAAGCGCAAGGACCCGAGTTTGATCCCCAGTACCAAAAAAATAACAAAAACTAACTATCATACTGGGGAGGAGCTAAATATCACTAATGAAAGAATTAATGATCTTTAAGCTTTTTAAAACAAGAAAATGAATGGAAAAATGAATAAAACAATGATCTTTCTAAGCAAATGAAATCTTTCTAAGCAAATCTTTCTAAGCAAGGGATATGAGACCCTATAAAGTGATTTATGGTCACCTTTCATGACAGCCACCTGGTGTTTTTAATAAAGAAACAAATGACTTGAAGACCCATTTAAATTAATCCTCACATCAAGTTTCCACCTATTAATGAAATTTATCACACACAGTCTGGTTTCTCCTTACAACTAAGAAATGTTTTCAACTGAAAGTAAAAGGTTTGTCTCTCACTGATATTTTAAGATCAGATATTTTTAGGCTGAGCTTTCTCACATAATTTTCTACTTGCTACTTTGAAGAGGCCAAAAAAAGACACTAGAATCACCAAGTGAAATGTAAAAATGGCCACCAGCCCGAAGGCAAGGGTCTTTGCAACCAACTTCAATTCTCAATCCACTCCTTAAGTCCTGGGCCCTGCGAGAACCCTTGGGCCACTGTTACCCCTTCAGATGGGCAAACCTTAAGCCTAGCCTCCTGCTGGCCTTGCAGCCAGGGGTTATCCTGTCACTCACCCTGGCTCACAGTTCTCCTTGTGGTCTTTCCAGTTCTAAAACCTTGAGGGCTTGGGTGGTCGCAGGATCCCTGTCCCAGAGCAGTCAGAAGCCAACTGTGGAGGGAAGGAGTACAGATCGAAGGCTGGGAGAGCCATGTAGGAGAAGCCACTTGGGGTGAGAACCAGGAGTCATAAGTAGCCAGTGACCATGGCAGACTAAGCTAAGTCCATGGAGGGTGGGCAGGTATGCAGAGGGATCTGAGCCACATGGGAACAATCTCCCAGTGCTTAAACACAGGCTCCAGGTGATGACTACACAGCCTCAAAAATGGCAAATGAGCTGAGGCCTACAAGCTACCCCTTTCTTACTCCTGTTCAGACTGTTCTCATGGCTTTCAGACTTGTCTCCCTCTTTGGTCCCACTGTCAAATGGTGGTGAGAGGGTGTGGGTGGTGTGTCTTTCTAAGGGTAAGAGGAAGAAACAACACAATGCCAGGCTGCTCACCAACAATAGAAGCGATCCCTCAACCCAACTCCTGCTCCAGCTCATGTTAAATTCAGGTTCCTGCTTGTCCAAGCCAGGACTCCTGGAGGAATCAGATATAGGTGTCATAGCATGTCCACACCCCATGGTGCTGGTGGCCACCATCCTGAGCTTACCATCGCAGAACCTCATCCTTCAGTCTGCATAGCAGGTCCCTGGAAAGCCCAAACAGCTCCAAGATCACAACTAGAGGTCACACACAAATCAGAGCAAGGGCCCTGTGCCTTCACCCCTTGGAAAGCCATGTACTCCTGACATTCAGATTCTGTCCAACCTGATTATTCTAAACCCAAGGCAGCTGGGCAGCATTCCAGCAGCCCTGGTCAAATTCACCCTGGGGAGAGAAACCAAGTTTAGCCAGAAGTATGTAGGAGGAAAGTAAAAAGGAGGTTACAGCCCCACACCCCAGCTCCTAGGGACCTCTTATTTCTAACGACTTGGTTAGCAAAAAAGGAACCCTCACTGTAGTTCCTCAAAGGCTAACTCAGCTCTGTCAGGCTAAAGAGACATGACAGGTGAAGGTGCTCTAAGAAATAACCCAATACCCCCCAGTTCCTGCCAATTTTCATCCTCTCAATAGGACATCCTTTATTCCAAGCACTTTCCTTTTTTGTGTTAGCACCAGCATAAGACCTTGCTGTCAGACAGGGCTCTGTCATCTCCAGCTAAAAAGCAGTGGCAGAAAGAGGAGCAAATTGGACACCTAGCTGCCTGTGCTATATACCAGCACTTTCCGACACAGTGAGGGGCCATCAAGAATCAATGTGAGCAAGAAACTCACAAGGATCTACTCGCACTGAAGTCCAAGAATCTCCCTCAGGCTGGCTAGCTACAGAAAGAGCATCTATTTTCCATGTGCCAGAGTTATCACATAATGTATTTTCCAAAAGCAATACAGATTCCTATGGTAGAGAAAGATGTTCCTTATACTGCAAGACAGTTCTACCCCAATAGAATATTCCTTTTAGCATGCAATTCTGAAATACATAAGGCTGCATCTTGGGTCCACACTCAGTGGATCCATGTAACACAATTTCTTATATCAAAATTGGGACACATGGTCTGAGAACAGGTTGTAACTGACAGGTCCTCTACTCTTATTTGCCTGTTTGCTGAGGTCCACCTCTGGCATGCTCTCGGAGGAAGGAGGCAGGGCACCCCAGAAAACTCCCAGCCCAATTGGAACTACTCAGCAGAACATGCTCAGTTCTGTGCCAAACTTCTGTTCAGGAATGCACTGCAAAGGTATTGAGATAAACCTTGTGTGTGCTCGGGTGGGGGTGGGGTGGGGGGGTCATCACTGTCTAATGCTTCCTAAAATTCTCATCTTCATGGAAATTCAATCCAATTTTATGGTTGGCAACAAGAACAATGACATAACTGATCTGTATTTACATTCTTATCTCTGCCTGGAGTCCTATAGTTCCCAGACTGGACACCCACAATGTGGCCACCTCCTGTCTCTGGGAGGGGTCTCTCTTTGAGGTACAACCAAGAAGACCACATGTGTGGGCCCCCTTGGGGCAGAGTAGCAGCTGGAAACCCTACTCCTGAACAAGTACTGAGACTCCTCCGTGGATGAGGTGTTATGTGAAACAGACAGGCAGGGCCCCATTTAAAGACTGGAGTTCTAGTTTGAGGCTGGTGAAATACTTTTAAGAGGCTTGGTTTCCTCATCTGTATAGGAGGATCTCAATCTGCTTCCAGAGATGTTGGGAGCATCTGATCAGCTAACAGGCAAAGGTGAACTGTTAGTTAACAAAAGCACCTTCCTTTTGTTGCACACCTACCATGTGCTGGGCATAGGGTAGCTCTTCACATGTCATCTGAAGTCCTCATGCAACCAGCAGTCACTGTGAGGAGCCACATCTCAAAGGTGGAAAAGCTGAGACTCACAGAACACAAGAAGGGTTCTTCCTAGGTCTGACAAACCAAGTTCACGGGACTGCCCGACTCAGGGGTGGGTTGAGGGGTAGAAATGAGGCCACTGCTCGGAGAATACAGGTCACCAGCAGCCTGAGGGCAACATATTTTCTGGCTATCCTCAGCACCCCATTCAAAGTGTGAAGAAAAATGACCCCAAACCTGGGAGCCAGGCAGAAAGATTTCTCCACACCCTGTTAATGCCACCCTCCACTGGAAAAGCAGGGACTGACAAACTGGCCCACAGGCCAAATGACCTACTGCCCTTTTTTGTTTTAAAAAAAAGGAGGAAAAAGGTGAGAAGAAGGGAAAGAAGAGCAGAAAGAGGGGGAGGAGGAAGAAGAGTTTTCCTAAGACATCACCACAACATCTCTCGGCATACTGCTTGAGGCTGCACTGGCACAGCAATGACAGGCAGGCAGCTGTGACCCAGGCCAGATGTGTGCCCGGCAAACCTGAAATGTTTACCACCTGCCCTTCACCAAAGGACTGTCGACCAACCCCTTGTCTAATGACTCAGGGCAAACGCTGATCTCACTTACTAATTACTGCTGATTCTCAGTGAAGTTTAGATAAGAACTTGCAGAGAACAGAAAAGTTGCAAATTTTGTTTATAGAGAAGCAAGTAATATTTACAGAAAAAAAAGATAACCTCAAAGGCAATGATTTTTTAGTCTTGCAGAGTCAGTATTATATCTGATTTTGCCACCTTAACCTATACTTCAGCTTCTCCTGTTCTCCAATTAGCTAGCACTACCATCTGTGAGTTCTTTCCTTTGTGAGTTAAGCAGAGCTTAGATATGCATGTTTATGCAAGAGATACCTTTCAGTGTTTTTGGAAAGCACACTCTTGGGGGACACCCACCAGGCCTGCCTGGCCGATGGTTAGCAAAGCATCCCTGGACTACAGTGGTACACACAGCATTCCCAGGAGGCAGTGCACTGCAGTGGCAAACCGGTACCTTGGTGTCCTGGCGGTTGCGGGAAGCCAGGGCAATCTGCCTGGCCAGCTTCAGGGCCTCTATCCGCATGATGGCAAACTCTAACTCCTCCTGCCCAAGGGGTGGGGTGTGAGCAAGCCATAGGGGAAATGCATCAAGACAGACGCAATGTTTCCCACATCCCAGAAATGTGCCACATAAATGTATCATGACAGGTACGCGGGGGAAACACACACTCGGCTTTCCTCACAGTGAAGACCTCAGCAGATCATGAAGTGTGTTTAATTTGCTTTTTACAGAACTGCTCTTTTGAATATCTGTCAAGAAGTACCATGCAGTGCAATAGAAAGTGATTTTCAAAACCCGATCAAAGTTTTTACTGTACTGCATTCTTTGATTTCTTTCTTTTTGTTTTTCTTTTAAAGTTGGCCAACACTTTACACCAATGGATGTGCATCTCTCAAAAGACCCTCTTGGTGTGCCCCAAACGTCCTAGTCTAGGGGACATCAAATTAAGTTGTCAAATTTAAAGCACAGAGTAGGTAATAATTTTGCTTCCCAATGCAAGACTGAGTCCAGATGTTATCTCAATGGGAATCTGAGATTGCCTGTATATATAAACAGCCTGGCTTCATGATGACCTAATACCTTTGGTTCCGTGAATAAATCACAGAAACTGCTTTTGGGGCTATCAATACATCTGAATAATGACTGTTTAGCCAAAATTCCAAATTGAAACAGAAATGGTTCATTCAATATGTAGTTGCACAATTTATACAATTTTGGCATCCTGGATAAAGTACACCACATAAATCAGTGTTTGAGGGGAAGATATTTCATCTGGAACATTCTCAGCAGTTCCTCATTAAGTACTGCCTCAGTCCATTTAGGGATTGGGGGTTCATTCTCTACTGAGGTTTTGACAAATTCCCAAAAGGTCACACGTGGGCTACAAACCTGAAGCTTCTGAGCAAATACTGGGGGGTTCTTTTCTGCTAAGTCGGGTTCCAGATAGTCAAGCGCACCACAGAGAGAGGCAGGATGGGCCAGCCTGCTGAGAAGGGCATCAGCAGAGGCAAAGGCGCCCTCAGGAGCTGTCTGAAGGCAGGCAGAGAAGAGGACACAGGAGAAAATAGAGGAGAGCAGAGAGTGATATTGATTCCAGACAAGGACCATGCATGCATTTGCTGGACATTCTGCCTTAAGACTAAAGACAGTATCAATTAGCTGCCAGTACTCCAGCTGCCACCTGGACAACAATGAACATCTGAGATTGGCAGGGCCAACCCCCTCCCCCAAAACACACTGCTAGGTGCCCTCCCCACCTGCAGGCCACCCTCACTCCCTAGCCATAGGTGGGAGACAAGCTAGCTGATAATTTTTCAAAACATAATGAAACACATCAAGGAAATAGCTCCAGGTACAAACATCAAAGGAAGTACGATTTTGGTAAAGGTCATTTTCTAAATAATGGAAAGACGATTTCAAACAAAAAAAGTGTCTTTGGGTAGACTTCAAAATCAGAGGCCAACCTGACAGACAGTAAACCACGAGTCCTTCATGGCATTTATTTGCAAGATGATGGATTCATGTCTAGACCCTCTTATTGGCCACTATTATGTTTCCATTCTCCAATTTAGCATCCAACTGCCAGGCACATGGTAGGTTCTCAATAAATGTTTGCTACATGAGATAAATGAAGTCTTCTAATACAGAACAACAAAAGTAACACTAAATCAACGCCTTCAAACCTGTTTGGGGATCCCCTCGGATGCAGATAAAAGAGATTAAAGTAAGTGTAGAAAACCCTCACATGTGCATCACATACTCCAAGGAGACCACAGATGCCTGATGGACACATGTAACATGCAGGGTGTGGGGTGTGTGAGACCTTCAACTCAGGTCTGTTGGCTCTGCAAGACGCTGGGAGGGCCGGGAAGGGAGAGGTGAAATTCCTGGTCTACAAACAAGAGAGAGACCCGGGAAAACCACCTGAATTCCTAAAACGAGGTGCCCCCCGCTCTGCTATTCTCAGCCTGTGCCAGACAGACTAGAGAGGCAAGGCACAGCCTGATGATGGCTCCAAAGGAACAGTCCAGTCCCCAAATGGGACAAATGGAAAACAAATAATCCTAGGCACTAATCTCAAAGCATTTAGGTGAGAACTGCTAAGTCATCCTGGTGGGAATGGAGGGCCTTTCCCTCATGGTGATGATGTGGGGGCCCGGAGGCTGGTTCCTGTGTCCTGGGAGCTAGGATGGGCCCCACAGCAAGGGCCAGGGGGTGGTGATGGCACCATCAGGCCCCGGTCTCATCCACAGTGATTTCCATCTCCTCCAGCTCCACTTACAATTTCGATCGCCTCTGAAGGGGTCCCCAAGGCCATGGCCTCCAGGTCTTTCTGGGAGGATTTCTCTGGCACTTGCAAGTGTGGCTCTTGGCTGGTGGCCGCTCCTCGTGTGACAGGATGCTGGACTTTTGCTGCAGCATTCACAAGGGCTTCAGTCTCCTCAAAGCTTGACCTGAGCAAACAAAGGGCATCTTTAGTGTCTTCTCATTGGACTCAACCAGAAAGCTATAACCGATGCAACAGGCCAAGGGTTCCTGGACTTCCAGGGCTGTGTCCTCGGGCAGACATGGGCCAGGTCTTCCATGGCCACGCAGCCTCTCGGCTGGGAAGTTAGAGGGAAGGTGTGGCCCAGCCCCAGCCTAGGACTAACTGACAAAGGAGGGGCAGAACACAGATGCCATTGGCTAAGGGGCACAAGATCTGGTGTTAAGCTGATAGCCAGATGCTAGCTGTGCACTCTGGGGAAAGTAACTGGTGCCATACTTCAGACTGTAAGATGAAGGCAATGTACCTTTGTGAAGATTAAATAAAATGCTGTATTATGTACAATACTCAACACCGTCCCCATCATGTGGCGACATTAACTATTGTTGTAATAACATTATCATCTCAGCCCCTGGTCAGCTTCAGTAAGTTTGAGAAGTCAAACCAAGAACTTTCAGTCTTCATAATAGAAGGAGCAGGCAGACAGTGCAAACCTCAGAGCAATCAAACACTGCACTGCTCACACCATGAACTCTGACAAATGCAGACGCAGCCATCCGTATTAGTAATATATGTTTATCGAGCACTGTACATGTGCTGGGAACTCTGACAAGTGTTTCCCACACATCAGCACTCTGGATGCCAGGTACCTTGTGCCCACTGCACAGCCAGGGGAAGCTCTGGAGACTAACAGCCCCCGATTATCTTAATTACCTCTGAGGTCAGTCCATTACGCTCACTTGACAACTGGGGAAACTGAGGCATGGGAGGAGGGTCAAGTAACTCAGATTAGCCAATAAGGAATGGAAGTGACCACCCAGATTCTGAATGGTGTGCTATGCCACCCTCCAATGGACAAACGACAGAAAGAAGTGTGTATATTGGGGCTGCACTGGGGGTCAAGTCAGCTGTTAAAGGATTTCACCTTAGTACAAAGAGCCCAATGACAAAACCAAGGCATCTATGTGCAGGTGGACAGAGACTGAAACTGGGCTGTCTGAATACTTGAAAGGGAATGGAGTCAGGATAACAGTGGCAAAGTGCTCAGGGGCCTTGGGGCCTCTGGCCTGACCAGAAACTCTCTCCTCATGGAAGCCATACCCTGAACACGGCGTCGGGGAGTCTGACATCCGGACTGGGGAAGACTTGATGGGGCTCTCCTGAGACGTGTCAAACGTAAGGTACAAGGCCTGTTTCTTCGGGGCGTCATCATCCTGCTGCAGGGACCAAAGGGACACGTCAGCTTGGCACAGTTGGCCTGAGCAGCCCCCCGAGATGAAAAGCAGAGCACTCCCCAGTAGGGATCAAACAACTCATCAGGGAACAGCTTTCGTCTCTCTCCAGTGATCGGGAAGAGAGGAGAAAGCAGGGCCTGGCTAGGAGACGGGTAGAGAGGGAGGGAGGCAAGTACACGGTGGGGAATGTGCAACTGGGCACTGGTGGCAATGTGTGTGAGGGGAGAAAGAACTGGATGTGCTGCTGTGCTGACCCTGCCCAGGCGCCAGTGTTTACCAGCCACACTCTGGGTCAGACACTGTGCTGGTCACTGAGGATAAATGGAGGGCTAAGGCAGGCTCCTGGCCTGGGGTTGCCCACAGGCAAGTGGGGGAGACCAGCTTAGTGACCCAGGGATGAGCACTGGGAAGAGGAACAGACCAATGGGCTAAGCCTGAAGGACAAGGGTTCCTCTCAGTGGGCATGAGCAGCGTGTGGTGTGCAGTGAGGCTGAGGACCCTATGGGTCCCGGCACCTTCAGAGCCAGCAGAGGAACACAGCCAGACTGGTGCACAGGGCTGTACAGTGTGGAGCCAAGTGGGGGAGTGAACGGATTAGTGGCCAGAGTGGGGGACCAGGACCAAACCCCCTATGGCCATACGCACTAAGCCGCAAAATAAGGATTAGCATTTCTTAGTGATGAGAAGACCTTGGGAAGACCTCTGCACTTTGGGATGACCACAGAAGCTCCCACTGCAGCCACCAGCAGGCATGTTGCTCTGCACCATCACAAGCTCTCTGGATGGCTGTGTGGTGCCTAAGCAGGGTAAACTCTTCATGAAATCCACTCGAGAGGCCTGCTGATGCACCGGTCAGCCGGTGTGGTGCGTAAGAAGTGGCCCCTGGTAGTTCTGGCCCCATTAAGTCAACAATATCAAAATACATGAATGTTCCACTTCAGGGGTAAAATGTCTCCCTCTTCGTATTATATATATGGTCCCTAGGCTGTGACCTTAGGGGAAGCAGACACTCAGGGACACACTGAGACACAATGACAAAACCCACGCACTACACTCAGGAAGCTGATTTCAGTCTGTGTACAGGTACACTTTCCCACCTGCCTGTCGGCAAAGGGCAGAGCAGGAAGAACTTACAGGTAAGGAGGAGCCAATTTTTTCCATATATTCAATTTCATACGAGTTTCTGTAATCCAACTCTGCAAAGAAACACAAAGTGAGATCAGTGCCAGAGACAAAAAATGGAAAAGATGTGAGGAATGGCCATTGACCAGGGACTTGGGATGCAGCCACTCAGCTCTTTTCAGCTATTCGGTCAATTACTTGCTGGCATGGACTCTGCCTTTAGGGCATCTGAGGAGTCCCAAGGAAGTGAAACAGCATGGGCTATGGGCAAATCTCAGCACTGGGCACCATTTTCAGACCAGAGAGTGTATGCACTTTGGGTGCTGGTTTTCTGTAAGTCTTGTGAGCAGCATGTGGAGGGATACTCCCCATGACATTTGGAACTGGATGTGTACTTGTCCCTCCTGGCAAATTCCATTCCAGCCCCACTGCAAAGCAAGAAAAGGACAAATACTATTCCTCCAGTGTTGCCTGTAAGACAGGCTTTGTTTGCAGTCTCTGGACATTTCCCAACATCCTACCAGTGTCTAAAGGGCCAGCCCAAATCAATTTTCAAATGAAAAGACTATTAAAATCTAATTAAGAGGAGAAAGCTGAAGCTGGCTTTGTGGATGAATGGCCAGAAGGGCTCCCTCCTTCCCAGATGTTTGCACCTGGAGCTGTGCAGAGACTGGAGCACAAACCACACGCTACTGAGATGCAGTCTGGAAAGCACATCTCCAACTGTCATGCAAGCCTGCGCCAACTCAGTACCCAGAAAAGCAGTGGCTTATAAAGACTTGGTGACCTCCTCACCTTAAGATGAGAATAGGTGGGGGAGCGGGGAGGAGTGACAGGCAAGGTGGGCTCTAGGGCCTCTGCTGGCTCTATCATTTTGTGTATGAGGCCCCAGTGTACCACTTTATTGTCCTGTTAGAGACTGTCAAAGTGGAAAAGATAAGAGCGAACAAGCTGCTTCTTCCAAGCTATCATTAGTATTGCCAAAGCTCTATATAATCCTAAATTATTTCAAAGAACTCTCTCAGGACCTCCCCCTAAAATGTCACAGAGCAACAGGATGCACCCAACAAGCAAGGGTCACCAAGAGACTCTTCAGGGACCCGTGGCCCTGGCTCTCACTGCCAGCTCGCCATAGTAAAGCGCCCCACCTGAGCGACTGGCTCACCCCGCCCCCCGGCAGCCAGATCTGGGTGAGTTTCAGGTCACTGAGCTCATTCACCTGCCTTCTCTCTAAACTGCCAAGGGGGTTTCTCTTCCCCTTGCCCAGTGTTCCCCGTTCTTCCCTTCAAGGGGTTCTCTACTCAACAGGTAATACTGATCTGTAACAGGCCTGGCTTTAGGAGACCCACCCTGTGCCTGGGAACCTTACCCTCCTGAGTGACAGGCACCCAGAGACGCTCCTTCAGTAGATGCCCTGCCACTTCTAACCAAACGCATATCCTTCTTTATAATTTACACAACAGCCTGGATAGGATGGAAGGAAAATAAATGCCTCTGCCTGTCATCAGGGTGGACTCTGATATCTTAAGGAAACATCTTATTGAAATTGGCTTTATGAAATCTCACTTGTCTGCTTTGAATACTAAGTCTCCCAGGGTAGGCATGGGGTGAAGCATGTTCAATTTCAGCATCCTTTTCACACAGGCCCTATGCAAGGGGCAGACCAGGGAGGATTATACCAATGGCATCAAGAGGGACATTATCTTTACAACTTCAGGGGAAGATCACTTGCTAAAGCTTGTGGCTGCCTCAAGGTGAAGAGGTCCAAAGTGATTTTTAATGGGGCCTCTCATATCTGTGGGCTGTTTCTGGTAATTACTTTCTATTAGGGCACTGCACAGTGAGACAGCCTGACTGCTGTTTGCCTGGCTCTAATTGCTGGAGCTTTGCTGGGGGACTGAAAGAGCCACAATCAGAAGACAGAAGATCTTCATTTCCAGGATCAGGGAAACCAACTCACTTGACTACTCTGACAACTGACTCATCTGTAAAAGGGAGCTCAAACTGCCTTATTTTTGGATAAGACGAAATAGTATAAAATCAAGTCCATACAATGGGTTATATAAATGCAAAGGACTGTGATCCTTTACATTTTGCTCACTGATAATATTTCTGGAACTTTTAATACAGTGGGCTCTTAAGTTAAAACCAGCCCGACATACTAACAACTTGAGTTATAACCAGAATTTTAATTTTAACTTCTGACCAAAGTCTTGAGTTATGACCAGAATGCCGGCCATTTGTACTTTCAAATGGTCTCAGATACAGATTAAACCCTTAAACAGTTCTGGAAGAGACACTGCAACATCCTTTCCTGTGTCAGGTTAACTGAGAAATCCTGGGCCAATGTCTCTCTGAGGACACTGACATCTGCCTGTGTACAGGAGACAGACTTTGAAGGCTGTGTAGAGGAGCCTGAGCCTTCAGTTGACCAACTAGAGTTACAGCCAGCCCTCGGGAATGAAGAGTTCGTAAGTCAAGGATCCAGTGCATAAGTGCTATCATAAGGGGGAAAGAAAAGAGCCCTCTGAAAAGGACAGAAGCAGTAACCGCCTCACTGTCCCTTCTCAATGGTTGATGATGCATGTGGCAGTGATGGCCCCAACCATTAACAATGGATTAGGCTCCCAAGGACACTCTCCACTCTGCTGGAATGTGGGGAGAAGGAGCTGACAGGGCGGTGTAAAGGGGGAAAGGGAAAGTGGGTTAGCCGCCAGACTTGTAAATCTAAAAGCAACTGCTCTGTGAGGGCCTCCGGGACCAGAGGCCAGTGAATTCTCAGAGGCTAGACAGCCCCTTTCCTCCCACAGGACCACAGGACCATGTCTGAAAAGACTGCATGGGAAGGGCACTGATTAAACAAGGCTGCACATTTCTAACCATCAATCTGAGTTTTCAATTGGTGGAGATTATCAGAGCGTTGATGTATTAGAGCTCAAGCATGCTACTGTAATCACCTGGGCATCTTTCTAAACTATTTTCATTGGGGTTTTTGAAATATTAAAGACAGCGTGAAGCTCTTCAACACTGCTCTTGATCAACCAGGAGAGAAAGCATCATCCTGCAGATGAAGGCAGAAAGCCTGGCTGGTGCTCACATAAACAGGAGAGCAGGAAAGTGCACAGCTATTAGGTCAAACAGACCCAGATCTCCATGGATCAGCCCCACGACACTGGGCAAGTCACTTAACAGCACCAAGCCTGTGTCCCTTCCTTCTTAAAGCAAGGAATTGTAGAAAATCATCACAGTTCTGGGAGGAGGAAAGGAAATCAAGTGTATGAGAGACTCAGCCCAGCTCAAGGGACATGCTGAGCCAGGAACAGTTACTGCTTTCCTCTTCTCACCTACAGAATTAGTATTACAGAGAAGATGTGTTCAAATAGTAATATTATTTCTAGCTCAACATTTCATTTCCCTGTGGCTGGTGACTTCTGTGTAAGAAAGTCTCAGATTGCAGCTGCAGGCCTGTTCTGATTCATTCAGGCACCACATCTGCACCCCTATGTGCGTGACTGGCACTGCTGAATTTAACCTTATTAAAGTAACAGGGGGCTGATCGGACAAAGGGCTCTGCAGCCAGTGTCTACAACCCCGGGTTACCTTACAGAGGTGGAGGACACAGATCCACACTTCCTGAAACAACAAGTGTAATGATGGGTTTCTAATCACATAACAGCTAAAATTATAGTTGTGAATCCCTAACCTTCAACATTATCTTCTATGAGGCGGGTTTAAGAGAGCTGTGTTTCAAACTTACACACTTATGTGTCTGTTGAACACTGAGCTTGTGAGACATTTGTTTTGGGACAAAGGCAAAGATGAACAAATAGATGGCACCACTGAATGAGGCACTTACTAGCTTAAAAAGTATTGAAGTTTTTATTTCGAAGGAAAGAAGCTCATGTATTTGATTTCTAATAAAACCAAACCATGGACTCACTCCCAAATCATATGTTATTTTACTCTTATCCACAGTGCCAAGCCTAGATGGGTTTGGAAATAATTTTTGCTTTTAGAAGTTTCTTATATAGTTCAAGGGATGTGAGCCAGCTGAAAACCACAGGCACTGTCAAAATGGCAAGGTTAATGTTTGTGCCACGTCATCTGGTGCTTCTGGGACATAAAGCATCTCCCCTGTGGTCCCCTCCCAACTCATTAAGGTGATACATGTTGCAAAGATCAGATCAACTGAGTTGACCTTGTATTTCCTTTATCTCAAACCTATCTTTAGCCCCTGATGTTCAGGGTGCTGCGGGAAAAACAGACAGGCACCAGAGTTCCTGCCTGCAGGAAGCACAGTCTCGTTGGGAAATAAAACACGTATCTTCACCATTCGGTTGTAAGTGCCCCAGACTGGCCCAGATAAGTAGCAGAGGAAAGCAGATCAGGGAGTGTATGTCTAGGAAAAGGCTGGGGCAGGCAGGAGGGGGAAACAGGTAGGTGGGTGCAGGGCAGGCAGTGACCACAGCCTAGCAAGGGGTGTCCCAGGGAAAAAGTCATTTATTCAGGTGAGGCTTATGGCTCAGGTTTGAGTACAGAGAAAAATAAGGATCAAAGAGAGGCTGAGCCTGGGACCCAGGGCCTGTGGTGTCAGGCTAGAGTAGTGGTGAAGAACCTATGACACATATGCCGCAGCTGGCTGTTTGTAATCACTGAAAGCTCTGTAAGTTTCGCCATCACTGGGCTAGAGTGAAATGGTAACTGTGAGGCCTCCGAAACTCCAAGCCAGGGGACCAACCTGACAGCTAACTGAACGGCTCAATTTTGTAGAAAACAAAATGCCAAGAAGTCCAAGTGTATATATTTGAATCATCTTTTCATGGTCACATAAAGGAAGGCAGCTTTGTACGGAGAGAAAATAAACACCCCAAAACCTGAAACACTGATTTCTATTATGAACTAGATCTCACCACAAATGCACTTGTGGGCACCAAGCAAACCAGTAAGAGGCCTGACCATGGAAGAACTTCCAGGGTAAACACTGAATTTCAGTTGAAAATGATGTGGCCGAGCATGATGGCACATGCCTGCAATCCCAGCACTGGGAGGCTGAGGGAGAGGACTCCAAGGTCAAGCACAACCTGGGCAACTTAAGAGACTGAGACCCTGTCTTTAAAAAAAAAACATTAAAAGGAGTATGTAGCTCAGTAAGCCTGGGGTGAACCTCTCGTTTGTGACTTGATTGAAAGGTATACCATGATGGGCTGGGGATTTAGCTCAGTGGTTCCACTGCCTGCTTGGCAAGCGCAAGGTCCCAAGTTCTATCCCGGGTACCAAAAAAAAGGTATACCGTGTTGTCTCACCATCCCATAGGGGCTATAAAAATGATGGTACCAAGGGACCCCCAGGTGCACTGAACTACACTGAGCATTTGATGTGAACAGCGCTTCATTTAAGCCTCCCCCCACCCCCAAATCATAGAAGGGACATTAAGTCATACAGCCAAGAATAAGCAAACAGAAGTGAGCACTCAGAACCTGGATTAGAGTGTACTGGGCTACTTCTTAGCAGGCACTGTGGGGTCACGGGACAGCTAGCTTCAAGTCTTGGGCTGTTTTAAAGCACAGCCTTACTTCAAGTGCATCGGGAGGTGTGCAGACAGTCACACGGTAATAGTAACAGTTACCTGGCTGAGAAGTGTCTTTCCCGGCCTTTTGCTCCCTAGGGGCAGTATTCTCCAAGGCACGGTGGGCATCTAGCTGGCCACACCAAGTTGCTTACCCTCCGTGGGTGAACTGAATTTGGTCTCGTTTACAAAGGTGGACAGGTCTGAGGGCTGTGGGAAGTCCTGTTTGTCAGCCTCCAAATCCACGGTCATGCATGTCCACTTCTGACTGGTGACCGCCAGCTTTTCCTCATCTGTAGCGTGGACCACTGCAGAGATGACTGGTGGTGTTTCTGGTGTTGCAGCTGGAGTGGGGTCCTGCAAGGAGAAGAGAGGCAGTCTCCTCTTTCACTCAAGTGTGCTGGTCAGAACTCACACTCATCCAGGAGTCTGAAGCCTGTTCACCAGGAGAGGTCCCCATCAAAATCCTCTACCTGTTCTATTTGGACTTTGTTCCAGATGACCCTTAGGAAAACACATTCGAAAACACATTCTTTCCTCTATGACTCTCCTTTCCGATGGTTTGTTTCAAGGAGCAATCATGTTGTTTTTTGTTTGTTGTTGTTGTTCTTTTTTTTAAATCAGGATTTTGTATCTTAGACCTTTCTGCTAACTTCACTCCTACAACTACTGTGTGATGCTCATACACAGGCTTGGGGGTCAGCATCATCAATATCCCGACACTCTTCATGCCAGTCCCTGGAAGTCTGAGAGAAAGGGAGTCATAGTACCACCCCATAGGAGAGCTGAGCAGGACAGGGTAGAACTCGGGACTGAGAAAGCAGAGCTGTTACTGGACCCCCTGTTCAGAGGTCTAGGGCTAGGGCCTTCTGATCCCTGGCCTGGGCCAATTATCGGGGCTGAGACTTGGCTGACTTGATTTAGAGAGATGGAAGAAGTTTACTTGTTTTATGACCCAGGAATGGTATGACAAATCTGTTTGATGATAACCTTCCTCAGTCTATAAAGAGGGCAGAAGAAATGCCATGTATTTGGTGATGAACAATTAAGAGAAACAAGGACTCATATAAATAAACAACCCAAGCAGCCACTTCTTTGTGGGGTAGGGTTCTCTCACTTTCCCACCCGGATTTTAGGGCCATAATCTAGTGATTCTGACACACATTCGGTTTTCACATTTCCTTACTCTGTATTCATTGATCCCAAAAGATTTTCTCAACTGCTACAAAAGTTCTCAGCAAGTGGATAGAATGGACCAGAACAGATCCTCCTGCAGGATCCAACTATCATTTTCCCTGAACTTCTTCCCACTCTCAGGACACACCCTAATCTCTGCCAAAGTGAAGGGATCAAAACAATCTTTTGGTTTTTTTTTGATCAAAACAATCTTGACAAAACTAAGGGACCTCCCCATGTAAGGGCAATTGGGCGTTGGAAACATGCCCAAGAAAAGCAGAAAGGAAAGCTCTGCTGCCTAGGTAATATTCTCTGGGTGAGCAGTAAAATCATAAAGATCAAAGGAACACTGTACCTGAGAAGGTGGATCAGAGAGAGGAGACCGTTTTGGTGACTTTTTCACCCTAAATGTGTCACTGGAAACAAAATGGAAAATGTTAACACAACAAGCAGAGCTACAGAACATCCCAAGCAATATAGAGCTGGTGGAAGCCACCGCCTCTGCCAAGCTACCTGCCCAGGCCACCCTCCTGTCTACCCACGCCAATCAAAGACGTCCACGCCAATTCATTCTGACTTTAATAGGTATCATCACACACACACACACACACACACACCCACCAAGGGAAAGATCCATCAAGCTGGGGATCTTTACAGAGATGCCATTTGGAGTGCTGACTCAAAAAAAAATGAAGCTAAATTTAACTAAATGTTCTTATTTTATAAAGCAAACTTGTGGTGAGCAGATCAACATATGTGGATTCTTCCAGGAATGTCTGCCCCAACTATGATTGGGTGAGGGGGTCTAAGCTCATGACACTAATTAACAGGATCCAATTTTCACATGGGCAGGCGATATAGCCTTTAATGAACAGCTGAAGGACTCTATGCATAAAAAGAAAGTTCTGTCCTCAGGGGAAATTTGGAGAATCCTTCCTATTCACACCAACTTTGAGCTTAATGGATTTCTGAGCGCTGAAGGATTTTAGTTAGGACTCCCACCAAAGACAGGGCCAGCCGTGTCTTTTCCTAACCATGGCTAATAGACAAGATTAATGATTCTTTTCTTTCTTTCTCCTTCATGTACACAATGAGGAGAGGAAGGACACCAGATAAGATCTGTGAAGGGTCAAGGAGGCAGACCTCAGGAGAAGGGGGTGACTTTTAGCAGAAATGGCACTCTTGGGTCCAACAGGCAGTCAGAGGTCATTTCCACAGTCAGAATGCAGGCTCTCTCCCCACTGCAGACTGGCCCCTGCCTGCTGGCCTCCAGCCCGTACCTCATACGGTCCCACTCCCTGCAAAGCAAGGACTTTGAGGACAGAGATCCCTCACCTTAGATCCCAGCACACTACCATGCTTTCCCCATTCAATGGGCAGAGCAAATGGGCACCCACCCTCTGTCCTTTGTGTTTTCTCAAATAAAACGCTCCAACAATGGCATTTAACCATGAAAAACATTACTATATATAAAATAGTTATTTATGACATTTATTGTAAGAAAAGTGAAACCACAGCTTCAAGGTTATATTTATTCATGCGTATAAATATACAGCTGTGTATTTTATAGCTGCAAAGTGGATTGAAAATACTAAAGAAATCTTTTGGGCAGAAGAGTCTGAGAAACTCCGCCATACCCTGGGAGCGCCAGACACCTTGTCCAGGCCAGCTTCCCTTTTAAGGACAGGGAGAAGCCATTTGGCTTTGGAGCCCTGAGCACTGCCCACAAGATCCCTCCTGGCCAGGGGAGGCAGAGTGGCAGAGGCACATAGGTGGTCAGCTGCACTGATGCCTGGCAGGGAGACCTGCAGATGACAGACAAGGCATGCCAACACCCAGCCTGGATTGAAGTGACCAAAGACATGGCCCGGGCAGCATGGTGATGGCTCTCAGCCTCAAGCTCCACTCTGAGCCAACTCTATTTCAAGGGCCTCTTGCAAGCCTCAATTTGGAATGGCCCAAATGGCTGGGCTGCATATGTTAGCAATGGCAGTCTCTGCCCGAGCTCTGACCGAATGGTTTCTGTGAAGCCATGGTGCTCTTGAAAGCAATTGCCTGCCAGCCCACTTCAAAATGAAAGAATGGAATGAAGGGTTAAAAAAAAAAATGTATGGGTTTCAGATGAAGATATCCAATATGTAAGAGGAAAAATAGTCCCATTCCTGACAAGCAGGCAGATGTTGGATAAAATGATGTTTTCAGAGCCAAGCATTCTCACGCATTATCATCACTATGAAACAGAGAAATAACCTTTGCTACTGCGGAGCCCTGCGCCCCATCATTCCCAAGCCCAACACAGAAGTACATCGTAGCAGCCATGATGAAGAAAAAAGGATTTGCAAGCCAAAACAAAAGGCATGGGAAAAGCACATTTGGCATAAGAGGCAGATTGCATTAAATGTACTTACAACAGAGAACACACAGACATCACATCTTCAACCATCCTAAGACAAGAAGACAAAGAAAAGAGAGACAGACAGAGGAACTGACAAAAAAGATAGATCTGCAGACAACTGGTTCCTAGGTCAATATGCCACTGTCACCCACTGCAGATTTTGCTGGAAGGTATCAATATCCCTGCCTTTTGGAAAGTGACCTTTGGACAGCAGGCTCCTTTCCAGGTTCTGACCATGCAAATGGTGTTGGTACCCTAACACCTTTGTCCCCCAGGGTAGGAGTTTTCAAGGTAACAGCCCATCTACACTAGGGGTAAGATCATGAGATGTGGGGTCAGCTTCCCTGACCCTTATTAACTCTGATGATCAAAAATAAAGTGGCTAGAGATAGAACATAAGCAGGTGACCTCAGGAAAGGAGGTGGTAACTACAAGTTGACTCTTATTCCAAAACAAGAGGCAGGAGAGCTTTGCAAGTAGACACTGACTTGTGGTTAATCTTAAAATTTGATTTCCAATAGGCTCCTATGGCATTTCCAGGAAGGCCCTATTGGGGAACTGATCTAAGAAAAGTCCACATTTTTTGGCCAGAATGGTCTCCCAGCCACCACCACACTGTGGTAGTGTAACCCAAGACCAAAGTCTGCCCTAGAACCACTTCTCAGGAAGTACCAGGCTATTCTCAGAAGGTTAATGCTTGCGGGCACCCAGAACAGGAGGTAAATGGGCCACCCTTGCCTTGTTCATGCCAAGTAGACCCAGAGGGCCCAGCACTGTAACGTATTTGGTTGCAATGCTCCTGGGAAACTAGTTTCCTCAACCTTGTTAAATTATAGTCAATGTTTCCCAAGAGAGTAAGAAAATCTACAAGTGGTCAGCCATACTACACATGGTCCAGAGTCCTAATAACAGACCTTCGGCCGTCCAAGTTACAGCTGGATCATGGAATGAATGCTGGAGAGCTGGAGACCTGAACCAAGTATTTAAGGGCTATGTACTTGGCAAGTGATTGTGGACAACAGACTCATTTATTAATGGCTCCTGGGGATTATAAGGTCTGCTTCTGGCTTTAGGGTCCATTGTTTTGTTTGTTTGGTTTTGTTTTGACTTTTAGGGCCTATGAACTCATCTGCAAATGATGAGCAGAGAGAGGGAAGGATACAAACAGCCCATTTTTCAAAGAGGAGCCCAAACCACATCCCTCTCTCATGGACCTCCTGGAGCCTACTACAATGTGTTGGATTCCTGGGCTAAAGTCTCATGAATGGACAGAAACAAATGCTATAAATTTTAACAATATTTTACAGGCTGTATCTCCTGGCTTCAATGTATATGCTAAACAAGAGAAAGGCCCAGTCACAAACACATGGTCGGCCAATCTCTCATGACTATTCCCTTTCTACAAGGCCTCCCACATCCTCCTGGAGTTGCATGTCAAGTCTCTGGGTAAAAGCAAAGCTTTAGACTACTAACTTTTTGGGGTTTTTTCAGGAATAGGGATTGAACACAGGGCCTTCTCAATGAAAACAGAAGAATCCCTTTTTTATTATTTATTCTGAGACAAACTCTCACTAAGTTTCTAAGTTACTCAGGCTGGGTTCAAACTTGTAATCCTCCCGCCTCAGCCTCCCAGTGACCACTGACTTATGAAGGCAAAAGATCAAGGACTCTCCTCCCCAAAGGGGTATGTGAATGGCAAAGTGCCAGCAGTGTGGCAGCGAGAGGAAGGAAAACATGTACCTTGCCTGTCTGGTGAACAGGCCGCAAGCATGGTGTCATTCCAGTAACGGCAAGGTTGGGCCAGCTGGAGGTCCTCCCGACACGAGACCAAGGAGTAACAGCACCATGAACCCCCCACCTCCACCCCCCCACCCCACCCCGCCTCCAGCCCTGCACTTACGTCTTTAGGGGTGTCTTCTTCTTCTTGGCAGGCTTGTTCAGCCCGTCCCCATCCACTCCATTGGCTTCAATACTGGCTGGAATCTCAAACGAGGCTGGGGACTTGGAAGGTGAGCTGGGGGTCTTAGAGGATGTCTTAAAGGGGTCAAGGGACTCATCACAGGTGTCTGGGTCAAAGTTATACGACTGCTGGGGCAATGTGGGAGATTCCTGCATTTTTGAGGTGGAAGAAAAAGGGTTAAAATTGGGGTCATCCCACTTGTCAATATCAAAGGTGTAGGTACCTTTAGCAACAGGGATGTCATTGGGTTCAGTGGGGGACCTGGTAGGTGAGGCAGGAGTGTTGTCAAGTTTCTCAGGTGTCTTTTTCATCTTTGGCCTCCTCAGGGGCATTTTGGCAACCTGCTTTTTGCCTATCTTTTTGGTAGGAGGGGGATTTTCCTGCTGGTTGTCCCAACTACCCTTGTCCTCAGAATAGTCAAACTCCAGCCTCACTGAGAGCCCTTTGGCCGGGGAGTCCTCTTGCCCCCCACTATCCGATGGGGTCACCTCCACTCCCTCGGGGGCCGTGGTAAGAGGCAACGTTTTCCTCCCAATGGGAGGTGAGTTCTGCACCCTGCCACCTCCGGAAGCTGGGGGACAAGCGCCCTCCCCACAGTCCAAGTCTGGAGGAGAGGCAGCTTTGGGCCCGGCGGCAGGGTCCAGGGGCGTCTCCTCCGGGAGGATGCACCCAGAGCCCTCGGCCGTGGCCAGCTCTGTCTTTGCCTCAGATGTCAGCTGTTCCTCACTGGGGTCAGGACTCTCCTCGGCTGGCTCTTGCTGGGTCTCTTTCACTGCGGGGGTTTCTGTGGGCTTCTTGGACGTCTGTTTCTTTTTTAAAGAAGGTGGCCTCGGTTTTTTAGTTCGCTTGAGAGTACTAGAAGCGCTGTTGGATCCTGTGCTGCAGGCATCTGGGGCGAGGGCCACAGTCTCGGGGCTCCCCAGGCAGGAAGCCCCATCAAAGTCACTGGCTTGAAGACTGAGCGAGCGGGACAGCGTGGACTTGGAGGGGGCCACAGACTCCGTAGACTTCCTGCGCGTGCTCACCTTGCAGTCCTGGCTCCTACAGTCTGAGGAGCGAGGCTCCAAGCTCTGAAAGTTACCCACCAGCTCAATGTTATCAAAGTCCAAGTTGTACGTCCCACTGCTGGCTATAGGCTTGTCTTCATCGAAGACGGCAGAGGAGGAGTGTGGGGGTCGGAAAGGACTTCCTTCCACTGAGCTGCTGCGTGGGCCATCGGGGACGGTGACCGTCTCAGAAGTGCATCCTGAGGAAATGGAGACAAAGCTGTCACTTGAGGACACAGGTCACGTGGGACCATTTGTCATCCAGAGCAAAGGTTGACAAATTCCAGTCTCCAGGCTACCTGGCCCAACAATGGGGACTCAGCTTAGGGACAGATCCCAGTCCTTTCTCGTATTAGCTCCAGCCCCTGGACAGGTTTATCTCCGCTCCCTTATCTGTAAGTGGGAGTCAAGAGGGTTGATGAAGGAAGAGCTCAGAGAGTTTGTTAAAAACACATTCACCAAGTGCCTGATTGGGTTCAGGGGTCATGCTGGGGACTCCACAATGAAATGAACAAAGTAAACAGAATCTTTGCCCTCCAGAAGTCACAGTCTTCAGGGAGAAGACAGTGAATAAACAACTGAACAATAAAACATACAAATTGCCCAATGGAGAGGTGTGCTGACAGGAAAAACAAAGCCAGGACAGGAGAGTTGCAATTTTTTTTTTGGTACCAGGGACTGAACTCGGGACCTTGCACTTTCGAGGCAGGCAACAGAACCACTGAGCTAAATCCCCAGCCTGCAATTTTAAATAAGATAGGCAGTCAATGGCCATTTGAACAAAGATGAGAAATGAAGCAAAAAGAACCAGGAGGATTTTTCGGAGGGTGAAATATCCCAGGCAAAAGGAAGAGCAAACACAAAGGCCTCAGGGCAGGAACACCCTGGTGTGTTACAGAAAAAGCCAAGTGTGGCTGCTGAGGTGGAAAAGAAAACAGGAAAACAAAGAAGTGAGGCAAGCAAAGCAGAGCCAGCCTTCAACACACATTAGCTACTACCATGGGCAAGCTTGTTCCTGACTCCTCAAGCCACTGGGAAAAACAGGAGGAACCGTTACGTGGAGGCCTGCAGGCCAACTGCAGCAAGACTGACCTTGCCCTTTGCCACCTGGAACCTCTTCGTTCAACCTTGCATGTCCTTCCCTCTTATCCAAGCTCACTCCTCTCTATCTGGCTTTTCCCCAGCTTTCCCACCTCCTCAGCCAGTGCCAGTCAAGAAGGCTGCTCTCTATTTCCAACACGCTGCACATTCTTGAAATGTTGGCCAAATGGCCCTCATGATCTCACCACCCCACTGCTCCTGGAAGATCCAGGCGGCCCTGGCCTTGGCTTGGCTACTCTGCGCTCTGCCTGCACCAGGTGGCACTTTTCATGCATTTCTGGGTTCCCAGCTGTTCTGAGCAGCCAAGGATGCTAGAAAATGACTTGCCAGAAAACTAAAAAAGATGTCATTTGATAAAATAGGGCAAATGTTGTTAAGTGGTTTTACGGGCCAAAGTACCAGGAGAATGCATAACAAGGAACAGAAAAATTTGGCACCAACACGATGGGACAACAGGTGCTGTGTCCCTCAACCGCTCCTCTCCCATGGTCAAACTGCCAGGTAAGTGTAAGACGCCCAGTTCAATCTGGATTTCAGTTAAGTGAATAATCTTTTCATAGTATTATAAGTACATCACCCACCCCAGTTACTTATTTCCTGAGATACAAATTTAACTGGATGCTCTGCATTTTTATTTGCTCAGTCTGGTGGCCCTATCTTTGATCCCAACAAACAAAGTCTGGCGAAGTGCTCGATTACACCTGAACTGGTCTCTTACTGCAGATTTCTCTGGAGCCATCTGTGCTTGTCCTCCAGTCCTCCAGGTGGTGAGTGTTTAGAGCAGCGCTACCAAACTTTGCTCACAGCAGACCTTTCTCTTGGAGCTTCGAAAAGATCCTGGTTCATGACGTGGGAGATTACATCCCAAGGAAATATCAAGCCTCTCAAGCTCCGGAACTTGACTAGTTGTGCTTTTTCTTATGGGCTCAACAGATGGCTCTTGGGTGAAGAGAGCATCTTCCAAAAGCACACCTATGAGCCAGTCCTGGTTTCAGATCTCTCCCTCTCCCTCTCCTCCTACTTGGTGCCACCCCTCCCCTACTAGAAGTGCATGTGAATATGGAGCACATGATCCTCAGAACCTCTTACTTAGCTCTTTCCACCAAATAACTTCTCCATCATCATCATCCAAACACTCCTCATGCCGTCTCCCCTCAGAAGAACAGGTGTCTATGCTTCTACCTTCTGAAATCAACTCTCTCTCTTTCCTGGGGAATCCAGTACCCTTAAGCACCCTGTCCTCCCACCAGCAGCAACCTCATCTTCCTGCCCCATGGCTACCCCTAGACACCTGGTACAGAGGGCAGAGGACCGGAGGTACTGAGGGGACTGGGTGCTTTTCCAGTGGGCTTTGATAGGACGCAGAAGGGTCCTCAGCCTATTCCATCATTTCCAAGCCAGGCCCACCAGTGCCAGCCTGCTGTCTCTCAAGCCAGTACACGTGCCTCAGCAGCCTTCAAATGTCAGTACTGGAACCTTCCTCGAATCATGCAACAGTCAGCAGAACTCTGCTTAACCATCTGCTCATTATTTCCCCAGAAGAAAAAGCTCCTTGTTTACTTAACATAGCTTTCCAATTTAGAACTGACGCTTCCTAATCACATTATCATGGACCAGGAGACCTAATCTTGCTGCAGGATTTAACTTTGGCCCTATGGACATTTCAGGATGCTCAGTCTTTTGTCACAGGGGGCTGGACTGTTCGCTGCAGCATGCTTCGCTTCATCCTTAGCCTCAACCCACAAGATACTAATGGCACCTCCCACCCAGCTGTGTCAAACAAAATTGTGTCCAGATAGTGCCCTGTATCCCCTGGGGGACGAAAGTGCATCTGATTGAAACTGCTGTCTTTTGTGTGGTTCTCAGAGCAGCCTGCACCATGGGTCCATCACAGGGCTAAAAGGATCCTTCAACATGAAAAGTCACTGGCATGTGTAGGCCTTGATTTTCAGAAGCAAATACGGTCTAGCTAGGTTTCCAATGGATTTTTTTCATATCTGCTAGAAGACCACTCATTCCACAAATAACCCAAGGTGCCTCCCATATATCAGCCCCTGCCATGTATGCCGTGGACAACGAGAGAAGGAAGGACAAGACCCCAGAACAACATATCCACATCAGCCTGCCCTCTACATCCTGAACCCCTCAGCACAGACCCAGGCACGGCTCACTCTTGAAAACCACCACACACGCCCTGGGGCTAAGTATCTGGCTCAGTTTGAGGACAAAGCCAGCATCTGTGGCTTGTCATGTGCACAAGCTCACTCGGGGCTCCCCAGTTCTTTCAGTCACTCGGGTTGCCACCACCGAGCACCACAGAGCAGGGGGCTTCCACAACAGCACTGTGTTTCTCACAGGTTTAGAGATTGGAAATCCAAGGTCAAGGTGTCAGGTTTGACCTCTCCTGAGGCCCCTTGCACTAGCCTGCAGATGGAGCCTTCTCAGTGTGTCCTCACAGGGCCTTTCATCTCGGCACGAACCTCCCGGGTATCTCTTCCTCTTCTTAGAGGGACACCAGTGTTACTGGATCAGGGCTCCATCCTATGACCCCATTTAGCCTTAACTGCCTCCTTAAAGGCCCTACTTCCAAATGCACGTGTTAGGGCTTCGACATGTGGATTTAGGGGGACACAATTCATCCCGTAACACCAGCCCTGGGCAACACAGCCCCCAAGTGAAGGAAAAGGCAGATGTGTCCGGAAACACGAGGGAATTACAAAACAGCAGATAATAAGCAACAACTGATGTCACCCTGCTGTGTCCAAAGGCCACGTTTCTTAGGCTTACTGGGGACACTCACTGCCAGCTTGGTGACCCCTTCCCCGTCCCAGGGTGCTCCCTCGGGATTGTGCTTCACCAGGTCCAGAGGAGCAACGGTGAACCCCCGCGTGCCCTGGCGTGCTCAAGACAGTTAACTTACCAATCGATCAAGGGCAGGTGGCCTTACACATATGAAGTACAGCTGTTCATCTAAGTATGTAAGTCACAATCTATGGCAATTAGTAATCTTTATTCTGGGTAATAGTCTGTATTTTAAGCAGGCTAATGAGCTATAAATAGAGCTTGGATTTCAAGTGGCCTTTTGCTGGTAGCTGTGGGCAAATCAGAGTAAGTCCAGGATGAATTCAACATTTCCCAAGACACACCTGGGACACTCATCAAAACCCCAGATTGTCTGTCTACCCATCCATCTGTCCATCCCTTTCTGAGAAGTTCAGCGGGGTTAAGGCTCGGAATCCTCATTTGAACAGGTGCCACAGGTGAGCTTGTGATCAGGGAAGCCTGAGCCTGGGCTGCCTTGCCTCTCTTGCGTCCCATCTGGGCCTGTCCCAGCCCTTCAGTGAACAACGTTTCAGTTTTGAATTTTGAGGGTGACTTTGGACAGGCCTGAATTGTCTTGAGGCTGAGCTCCAACTTCCTAAGGAGACTCTGCCGCAGAGGCTAAAGTGTGGGGGCTGCAGAGGTGACAGGCAGATGCCGACCAGTAGTACATTTCCTCCTCAGATGTGGCCCCAAATACAAGGTGAAAAGGCTCAAGGAGCTAAGCCCCAACTGGCCACAAGAGTAGCAGGTGTACCAAGGCCACATTCTCTCCCTAAACTCGGGAGTGTTCGTTTCCCCTGGAGACCTCCTGGAGTCAGAACTGCCCCAGAAAGTGGTGAGTTCCACTGCTTCCTGGGTGTCTGGCTGGCTGGCTCTGACATGTCTATTCCCAAACCCTCATTCAATTCCCAGAGGCTGAGGGAAAAGTGCTGAACCAGGCATTGTTAGTAACACTATTACTGACCATGTTAACTCTGTGACTGTTCACCCTGGTGCACCTTGTGAGCAGATAAATGACATGGCTTAGGATGGAGACAGCCTCAGGGAGTTTTCTGAGAGGGGATAAGGTGCAACCCACAGGCACCCGAGTGCACAGCAGTCCCACTGTGGGGTGGCCACAGAGCTGGGACTCGAACATCCCTGGGCTGGGCCCGGCTCCACCTAGAGGACTGTGAATATCCCTGCTCTGTCCTGCTTTGCAGCCCTACCCATTGGCCTGCTGGGTTCCTTTGCCTCCTGGGTGAGCCACTCATGTCCCTCTCCAGACTGTGTTCTCATACGGACAATGGGCTTATTCCCTTCCATTCTCTTCCAAGTGGTATCAGGAGCAGAAAAATGAGTGGTACTGAAGAGTTCAGGGCCGGACAAAAAACGGCTCAAATAGCTCTGTCAGCTTGGTGCCCTTGGCCAAAGTCCCTCATCCTTCTGTTCCTCACTGTCACAATGTCCAGAACCAGATTCCACAGTACTCTTGTTGCCCCATCACCACCACCACCACCACCACCACCACCACCGTCAAGTGTTGCCTGAAACAGAACAACACATACCCCGCCCACCTGGGAAGAATGGGCTGAGCCACTTCCCTGGGTCTGTTAGGTCCCAGCATCCTGTGATACATTTGGGGCTTGCTAAGCTGGCAGGGGACACTGGGTAGTTATAGACAAGAAATAAACAGCAAGGTCATAAAGGGAAGTAAACGTGTGTCAGGGAGTCAGGCCCCTGCCCGGTTCTTGGTGTCCCCATCTAAGGTTTCCAGGGTAGTGCGGCCACTGTGGACAGATGAGGTCACCACTGTCTCCCATTTCCTCGCCTGTCTACACAGCCAGATTTCCCTAGTGTCTCTCTAGCCTGAGGTGAAGAGGGGTTGGGTCTGGCAGCAGTGAGCCCCACATGTGCTTGGCTCAATGGCCAGGGCCCAGGGTGCAGAGCTGGCCTCTGCCTAGGCAATATCCAGCACTACCAGCTGACACTGACATGCCAGCCTTTGTACTTCTCCTTACACACAGGGGTCCTCAGCTTGGCCGTACATCAGAGTCCCCAGCTGCCCTGACTGTTCCAGAGACCAGGCCACGTGTAACAGGCATATCATGAATCCGGAAGAAGTCAGTTAAGGATGGTCCAAGGATCTGTGGCAGACAGACCTGGGTCTGAGAAGTCCTGACCCTCAGTTTACTCTGTGTTGTGCCCTGAATGTCTCTGTTCTCCCACCCCCAAATTCTCACACTGAAATCCTCACTCTTGAGGTGATGGTATAAGGAACAGGGTGGTTTGGGGAGGTGATTTCATTGTGGAGGCAAAGCCGTCAAGAATGGGATTAGTGCCCTTCTAAAAGAAGCCCCAGAGAGCCTGTTTGTCCCTCTACCACGTGAGGGCACAGAAAGAATGTGTTATCTACGAACCACGCACTGGCCCTTACCAGACACCAAACACCAAACTTACAGCTGCCTTGATTTTGAACTTCCAGCCTCCATAACATGAGCAATAAAGTTCTATTGTTTGGAAGCCACCTGGTCTGTGCAATTTTGTTACAGCAGTGAGAACAGACTGTGACCACGTTACTAGACCTCCCTGAGCCTCAGCTGTAAACCAGGCATTCTTATTAAGAGGATGAAATGAGAAGGCCACATAAGCACCAAGCCCAGGGCACACTACTACATAGCAGCCATGGCCCCAAAATCCTGCACATGCCATGGTGCCACATACTGCCTACAACCCTGGCCAAGGATGGGAGGGAGGGTTCCTCAGGTAGTTGGGCTCTGGGATTCCTGGCCCAATACCAGGAGACTTCCTGTCTCTGTGGGGAGCAGTTATGTGTGGCTCCCTCCAAGGAGAAGAAAGCAAGTGACAGTGTGGATGGCAACATGATTCCCAGCAGTGGGTCCAGTGAAAACAGAAATGACTAAGTTGGCACTGAGCTCCTGTCTGAGTCAACATGAAAACACCCATCCACAATCAAGGCCACTACTTCCTGGGGAGCGAGGAGAGGTGTAGGGCATGCAAGACATGGAGAGTTTCAGTCACCAGCAAGGCTCCAACAGGGCCTGTCCCCAGGCTCGGCAGCCTCCTCCCAAGAGTAAGCACACAAGCTCCATCCCCAGGGGAGAAAGGCGTCCGTCCCAGAGGGAGGGTACGCAATCTGCCTCAGCTCCCCAAATCACTGTGAGCAGCCACTGACTCCCTACTTGTTGCCACCTGACAATCCTTTGTCCCCGTCCTGGGCCCCCGGGTGCAGCCCAGGTGGCAGCTCTCAGGGCAGCTGGTACAAGGCCGCACCTGCACCCACCTGAACCTCAGCAAGCACATGACAACCAGCTGAGCACCCTGCAGGACCAGCAGTAGCTGGGAGTACAAACACAGCTGCTCCTGTTCCTGAGCCTGGTTTCCAAGTTGAAAGGAGCCAGATTGGAGGTGGAGAGCTGAGCTCCAACCCCAGTGCCCCTCACGTGCTGCAAAACCACAGGCAAGGGACACAGGCGGCAGATGAAACACGGAAAAGTCCTGGCACTGACCTGACACAGGCCGAGGCGTAAATGGGAGCTATTACATGACTGTGTGACACTGAACTAGGACCCAGATTTGAGTTGTAGTAACAGTCACTCTCTAATACTTAAGGTTCCACTCACAGGACCCTGGAGGGTCAGGGGGAAGAGATGGCCGAGGACTCTCACATCATTCTCTTCATTTACAGATAAGAAAACTGGGCTTTGATGAGCTGAGTCCTGGCCCACCCCAGATGGGGGCAGGAGCCAGGTAAGCACCCAGCATCTGTCCTTTTGTCTCAGGAAGTAAAAACATGATGGGAACACAAACACACAGTGAGAAGACTGTTTTGTAAAGTGTAGGTTTCCAAGAGGAAAAATATCTTCATTCACAGCCAACATTCTTATCTATTATTTCACATGGTTCCTTCAGCAGCTTTAGTAACGTTTCAAGCACTTTGCAAAGGAAAAGTAGACAAAAGATTTCCTCTCCTGCCCTTTCTTTCCCATGGTTCTCAGAACAAACCTTTCCTCTCCTATGGCCCCGTACACAAACAAGTGTAGCTGCCTCCTCACGCCTTTGCAATGCCCCATGCAGATCTGCAGAATGCTACTTCTGGGAGGTAGTTTCTAAGAAGGGCAGCAAGTCATATGGACTTTTATACACAGCAGCCCAGGAGGTCTATGAATAAACACAATTCCAACCTTCCACCTTTTTAATTGTATAATCCCCACACTGTTAACTTCATTCTGCAATTTTCCAAGGAGAAGTGTAAAGTCCCTGCCGCCTTCCCTGTTCAAAGACTCCAGTGGACATAATCAAAGGCTCTAAGGGACAGTGACTCAGTGGCAATCACATGAACAAACCCCTACCCTGGTAGGAGTTATCACTTAAGCCTCTATAATACACATTCTTTCATTAACTGCCATCTAAGAGAGATGGGAGCTGTGCATGTGTTACGGGCAGAGACTATTCTCTGTTCTGTTGAAAAGGAAGTCAGGTACAAGGAAGAAAAACACCAACAAAGAGAGGCAGGAAACCATTCCGAGGAGTAGTTAGGGCATTTGACAGGGAATACATCCTGGGTCACAGAAATGGCCTTGCCCTACACAGGCCTTACTCACATGTCTGACCTAAGGATTACAATGTGTTTGTTATCTAATAGCCACTTTCCATTAAAAACTGTGGACAAATTTGTAAAAATAATATGGAAATTACATTTTTAATAGGCATTATTATATGACATAAACGAGGGAATGGAAATGACTCTCTAAGAACTGGAAGCAGCCTTCCTGGCTCTTCTCCACCATAAAATCAGATCATCCAGATAATAAAAATCAGGATATTCATTATCCTCTCAGAGCCCAGCATCTACACTGACTCAGCAGAATCCAGATTGCGCTGCTGGCTGAGGAGCTGTCAGAGGGGAGAATATGAAAACTTCATGTGCCAGACACCAGCCAAGGCATTCGCTCAGATGAAAACGCCCTGCCATCTTTCCCCAGCACAGGGGAACCTATCCGTTTAGGATCAAAGCCCTGGCATGTATCCTTTCTCAACCACTGGCCTGCTCAAACCGAGGGCAGAGAAAATGAATTCCACTCATTTTTTTCTGAAACTAACATCAAGGCCAAAATGTTGTATTTTACAGCCTGCTTGGCTCCTGGCCAGGCCAAAAGGACAAATGGAATCTCACCTGCAGTCTGTGCCCTTCTCCCACTGCTAACTCCATCCCTCACCTATGGATGCCTCAAGCCAGGCTGTGGACTGTGGACACCCAGGCGCACAGGTCCCAGCCCCATCCCTGGTTCCTCTGCAAGCACAGGACCCTCAGGAAGATGGGCCAAGATTGGGAATGAGATGGCCCTTGCAAGGGTCTGCTCACAGGCTTCCAGTGCCTGTCTAGAGGGAGCTGCCTCTGCCAAGTTGTTACATGGGCAGGGACGGGGCCTGAGGAAGTTCAGAGCAGGGTCCTCGAAAACACGGGCCCAGATCTGTCCGGGTTTAAGGACAGCAATCCCTGCGTCTGACCAGCCTAAAGGACCATTTCCGGCAGGCTGCATCTCCTTCTAGGCCTCATATCAGACTTTGCGCCAGCGGCAGTGCCATCCCCAAGCCCCTGGTGTAACTAGGTGAAGCACACAGAACACCAGCCACGTGAGTGGAATACAGGTGGGGAAATCTGTTCCACACCCCACAGTTTCACCATATCCACATGACACCTAACAGTATTTTAAATCATACAAGAGAAGGAAGGATGTGGGAAAGTGATTTTTCAAAATCAGTTAACATGAGATCAGTCAGTAGGGACTGATGTGCCTCCTCCCTTCTCTTACTGTTTTGACTCCTAGGGGCAGCGGGAGCTATGTTCTTAGGATATAAGGACAGAGTCACACAAGCTGTCCAGAACCAGCACTCTTGTGGGAGCAAGGTGTCAAATACAGAATCTAAGTCCCTGTTGGACTCTTCCTTGCCCAGTTACACAGCCCTCAAACCCATCCAAGCATTCAAGCAAAAGGCCCTCAGAGCAAAACAAGTAGATAAACTTCTAAGAACACACCCAGCACAACCCACTCTGCCTGCCTCCTGAATAGTCAGTCACAAAATACATGAAACAGAGCCTACAGCCAAGGGACCCCTGACTGTCCTCTGGGGCTGCTCTCTGCCTCCAGCTGAGCTCCAGGAAGAGGCACTGTGCTCTCCTGTGGGCTCCTGACCCTTGGTTACCTGGTTCTTCTGGGGCTGGCGCCGGCGCGCTGACCTCAGGTTCCGGGATAACCTCAGGGGGTGGCGGGGGTGGGGCTGGCAGAGCTTTAACTGGGGTTGTTGACTCTGGGGTCTCAAATGCTTCTTCAGAGTCCGAACTCCTGGTGGAGAGAAGAGAAACACAGATTAGACAGGAGGCAAGGGGCAATTCTGCTGAGCAGACAGCATGGCTCTGACCCAGGGATGGAGGATTCAGACTGGCTGGCTGATTCAACTGTTTGGGGTCACACATAATGAAAGTCATCTGGTGGCATAATTCCCAAAGCTGAGTCTCACCACTGCCCTTGATTGTGCCCCAGTGGCGGATTCTTTGAACTCAGCTCTACTCAAAACACATACTTCTCACCTTACTGGCAAATACACACAGGGGATTTTGGCACCCACTATTTCATCAATTCAGTCAAACAAATATGGAGGTAGTCTATGTGTTTGACACCCCCTTGGATCCCTCCTTTATGAAATTACATCCCATTCGCCCTCTTCCCACTTCACCCCACCATTCCCTCCACTTCCCTGCCTTCCCAGCATTTCTCTTAAGTTGTTAGCATAGATTCATTCAATTCCTAATCTTATTTCTTTCTCTTTCACTGGACTGCAAATTCCAGGGGGGGCAGCCAGCCTTGTTTATCACAGCATCCTTGAGCCTAAAATGAAGCCAGTGAATGAATCTGGTGAATGAATGAATGCAAGCCAGCCAGCGGATGCTGTGCCAGACAAGTCACAAAGCACAGTCTGCCAACCACATAGGAATGAACACGACCCTGGTTGGTCTGCAGGAAAATCCACTTGCAAGGAAGTTTCTTTACACAGAGAGCTGACCAAAAGTTCACAAGGGAAGCTCTCTACACTCACAAGTAGAAGTCAGTGACCAAAACCCTGCCTTGGGCTAAAGGCAGCTCTTCTCCTCTGCTTCCCCTGGCTGCTCCACCTGAAGCCAGAAGGATGAGGTTCCTCCAGTCACTGACAATTGGGTGCCTGAGGTCAGAAAGCAGCTGCCCCATGGCTCCAGATGCCCATGGAGCCAGTGCCCAACCTCACTTGCAGGGGAAGCCAGCATGGAAGCAGCAGCAGCAGGCTGGTTCCCACCTTGAAATGGTTTAAATAGACCCAAGTACAAATTGATTCATCTGCAGCAAGGCAGTAAACCACCAAATGGGTGGATACTTAGAATTTCAGATTGGCACAAATGATCTCAGCAAGCCAATCCAGTGAAGACTGGAATCAGAGGGTGACAAGGCAGGCAAGACAGAGCACAAAGTGATGGGCTGCACAGGGCTTCACATGTGTCACTACCACATCGCCCAAAGCTGAGACACACTTGTGCTGCTGAGTTCCCACAGGGTCAAAGGATCAGCGACCTTCATACAGGTCACCATCTTCTAAAGACTATCAGCCATCACAAAGAGCACCAGGAACCAAACCATTCCCTCCACGATCTGCCAGGAGCAGAGAAAGGAGCTGTTTGCTGGGTTCCCTGTAAAAAATCTGCAGCACTATTGTTTTTACAACGTTTTTGTGGGCAGCTCATTTTATCAGTGCCAAAGATCACCACCACACAATCCTTCCCCCCAGGGACCTTGGCTCCTCCAGTCAGCCACAAAGTCCTCCAGGGACCAGAAGAAATCAACAGAGCTGCTTTTGATGGGATCCAATGAGACCAAGTCAGCATAGTATTAAATTTCATGAGTAAATACTTAATTCATCCAAACACAGCAGGGGAGGCACTGACTCTTTACACATGCATTAATATTAAAGAGCTTAAGCTTTTGTTTACAGGGACAAGTTTCGATCCACCCATGCTCCCATAACAACAGATCTAGGTACCTGAAGTTTTGCAGTCTGTTTACAGGTATGGAAAACACAAGGAGATCGCAGAGCTTAGCAGGAAAGAGGAACGAGAACCCAGATCACTTTGGTGGGCCCAGGATAAAACCGTGGGAGCCACTTTTCACCCCAGCCCCTAGCACTACTGCATCGGGAGCAATGTTTACAAGACACACAGCGTCAACTTGCCTCTTTCCAGCACTTCCTTGAAGCGCTAGCAGCCTGGAGTTTCCACTGGGGCTCACCGCTGTCCATAGCCTCCGGGCCCATTCCATGGGGGACCACATCTGCCAGGAGCCGAAATCCATCTCCACTGAAGAATAGCCACTGTCTCCCAAATTCCCACCCCTAATATTCTCACTGGTATCTCAAGTCTAAATCTTTTTCACTGTAACCAAAAAAGCTCTATCCCCAGCCACAAATGCTATGAGCTTCTTCTCCAGCGTCCAGAGGACCCAGGCTCCCCAGCTCAACCTGAGATACAGGGCGACGGACCGAATGCTTATACCCCTTTTGCATCCCTGGGCACTGCACAGACAATACGGGGCTTTGGAGCACAAAGGGCCCTGGTCTTTCTCAACAGCACAGGAATAGGGAGGGCCAGATGCCTTTGGGTTCTAACTGCTGAATTCCAATGAGGTCTCCGCTGCTGCAGCTGCCAGGATGCACACCTGCTCCAAGGGACCACCCTTCACCCAGCCTGTGAGGGAGGCACTGTGGGGGGGTGCACAGGACACAGCACACTAAGCCCTTTTGTGCTTCCTCGCCTGTTTACTATGAACCCGTCTCTGCATCAAAACAGCAGGAACCACCATGGACCACAGAATGGCATTCACTTCCGGTGCTGCCTGGCTTGTTTTCATATTCCTGCGCCCTCTCCTGGGAGCAGAGAGCGAGTTAATTAGAGGAGGTGGATGGTAGCTTTTTTAATTAGCTCTTTTTTTCCCTACTCAGTTTCCCAGGGGCTTAAAAACATTTCCAACAGCAAGAATTTCTGCAGTCCACCCACAAAGAGTCTGTCCATAAAAACAAAGCAGCATTTTTGGAGTTTCAATGCATAAAGGCAATTCCCATCAGCTGTTAGATTTTTTTTTTCCTATTAGGAGAAATGAAAGTACAAGAAATTACTGTTAAAGCTCCCCACATTTTAAAAATGAAAAAAAGAGGGAAATTAAGTGAATTTGCCACAAGTATGTGTCAGAAAGAGAAATGTTGTCGCTACAATCTGCTAAAACATCTCTAAATTATGAGAAAATATATTTCCCTGGTAGACATATGCTATGTTCACATGTATATAAAGTAAATATGCATACACAAGTATATATATCCTTAGTGGCCAAACATGAAACACAGTGAGTAATCCTCAGCATGCTACCAACTGTTGAACATTTTATGTGTCAGCCCCCGGACTAGGCTCATTTGTATTCCTATCTATAAACTTGAAACATATCTGGCCTGCTGGAGAGCAGGCCCACTGTACAGATGAGACAATTATGGCTTAGAGAATCTGTGTCTAAAATCATGTAATTAGGAAAGGACGGGAACCAGGGCTCAAATCCAAACTGTCTGCCTCTAAAATCTGTGCCCTTATCACTGTCTGTGGCTTCCAAATGTTTCTAAAAAGCTCAACGTATAATATGTTCTTATGATAAAGTCTATCACGGAGAACAATTAAGTTGTTTGCATGAATGTGAAAATTTGACATCAGGGTTTAGGAACACCAACTGCAGCTTTATCCCTGTGGCTGTCTCTCCTGGTTGCACAGTACTAGGTAAAGTTCTGATATACAGCTTGTCCTGTGACCATGGGATATTCTTAACCAAGGCAGACGAGGCATGAGAGCCACCCTAACCCCACAAACCAATTAATCCATCAGCACAAGGCAATAAATATGCTGGGGGAACCTAACATCACAGTGAGGTGTGTGAAGATGAGAGGGAAGAGAGAAATGAGTATCCCCAAGTGTGGACAGACAGTGCAAGCCATGGAAACCAGAAGTCTACAGGGCTCCCCAACTGGGTTAGCACAGTTTAAAAGGTCTCCTGGATTTCAGAGAACCCTTATCGAGCTCTGAAGTCCAACATGGCATAGTCTGTACACCTCTGCTCCATACAATGCAAGCCAGAGTCAGGTAGCTAGAAAAATGACCCGAAGAGCTCATTTTCTCCTACTTGTGACTTAGTATAAATATTGTCATGTTTTTACTTATCTGAATTACAACAATTAAACAGTTTGAGATCAGTACCCACACACATATATACAAACATCTATCCATATATAAACACAGATGTGTCTGTGAATGTGTGTGTACATAACAGGCATCTTTTAATAAAGAAGTACTGTAACTATATAGTTTTTCAATGAATCATTAAACGGTTGCATTTTGCTCAAGTTTTACTGGAAACAATTTAAGAGTTTGGGATAATAAATTGCAGAGTCCATATGTTATTTCAACTTTGAAAGTGGAAGGAAAGTTAGGGATGGTAATGTCCTATTATAAAACATTTATCTCATCTTTTTAAATGGGTGAGGAAACTGAGAGAACTGAAGTGACTTATCCAGGATCACTGGTTCATTCAGGGCAGCCATAGCTATATGTACCACAGAACTAGACCTGTCTCTGTTCCACACTCCCCCCAATTAGAAGCCTTTGTTCTGAATACAACAGCCACTCTGGCAACCTAAAATTACCTATAGTCAAATGCTACCTGATTATCAAGAAATAGTTCTCAAGAATTGTTCAGGGGAAGGGGATACTTCCATATGTTTATCTATTTCTAGATCAATTCCCAACATGAAAGCAACTCAGGACTGGACAGCGTGGTACCTGGAACCATCTACCAGAGAGAAAAGACCTGATGGGGGGGGGGGGTGCTTTTCGTAATGTGAGCAACGGTACAACCTGAACAAGAAGTCTAGGAGCTGCCTGAGGTCAGCCTGCAACCTGGAGCTCAGCCTGGAGCTCTTTCTGTCCCTCACCTCCTTTTCCCTTTTAGACCAAGCCTAGGCAAAGGTCACAGCTCTGCCAAAAAGCCCTGCTTTGGAGATCAAGCAGCAGGTCTAAGCCAAAAGACCATCTGCCATCCCAGAAGAGAGGGAGAGCATCTAGAAACAAGCCTGAGTACCAGTCTGATGAATTTATGATTTGTTGGGAGCAATGCTACATAATTCTAGGGAAAAATCACTTGATTAGGCATAGTTCTCCAGCCTACAGGCCAGCTATGGCATTCCAGACATAACTGCATTTTGGCCTCGGGTCACAACTGAGACCTCAGTGATCCTGCCATGCTGTAATGCTCCAGGACAAGACCACACCTGCGGGAGACGCCCTGGAGGAACCAAATCTTCAGCAGCATAGTTCCTCCTTGTTCTTAGATTTCCACTGCCCCCCAGTGTTTTGTTACACCTTGTTTATCCCAAGGTGAAGTACTAACTCTGCATTTTCACTTGTTACATTTGCTTCCCCACGTACTGAATAAAAGGTGCTGCCAGCTAGGGGGTCTTTGTCTTTGCTGCCCAGAGCAGCACTGATCAGACCCAAAGCTCAGCTTCTTCTCAGTCTCATTTTTCTACCTTTCCTGTAATTCGCCCTGTGCCGCCGTGGCTCTCAGGAGACTAGGACTTACTGCAGAGGTTCTGGTAACATCCCCTTTCCCTATTTCCTACAATGATTGAGTGGTTATTTTTGAAACTGCTGCATACTAGATTCTATTCATCAAAATACTCCACCGAATCCCAGCCAGCACGTTTCCCCCACCTCTTCTCCCTCTCTCTTGCCTTCCTCTCCCACCTTTCCTCTCCTCTTCTCTTCCCTTCTCTCCTTTCCCCCCTACCCCTAACCCCACCTAAAACTTGACCAGACTGCTCAGCAGCCTGTCTTCTGTGAAGAATACAAAGCTAGCTCTGACAAGCCACACTGCTAGAATTTTCCAGACTGACATCTATAGACACCTAGGGAAAATCAAAGCAGTTGACAGCACATTTGTGCCAAGATCCCCAGGACACAGTATCTGCCGGGTTTATGAGGAGGGCTCCTATTTTCAGAGGGAGGTAGCTATCATCTGGGGGGCTATGCTGAGCTGTCAGCAGGGTTCAAAGGGGCCAGGACCATGACTACACAGGCTGCCTCCAGGTTAGAAGGGCGGTAGGCCAAGAGGAAAGAGTGTCCCACAGACCTAGTTACAGCCAATAGAAAACTGACTATTGTCACAAAGAAATAGAACTTGACTCTGGACAACTAAGGTAAAAGTAGTTTTTACTACAAGGCTCTGGGTGCTGAGGACGCAGATTTAGATAGGAAAGTGGGCTTTTTAGCCCTCCAACCATTTTGGGGTCTCCCAGTATTCAGCTCTTGATTTAAATTCTAGAGAGAGCATTCAATTGGCCCATCTTGGGTCATATGTCTATGTCTTACTTAGCGTAGGACAGGGAATCTTAATAAACAGTTATCCCAATGGAATGGGGCAGAGGGACTTCCCCAGGATGCAGCCAGAAGAACAGGGTGGCAGGGCCCAAACAAAGAATCATCCCTCACAGCCATATCGCTTACTGGAGAAGTGGTGTGGGGTTGGGCAAACCACTCGATCTCCTGGGCCCCTGGATTGCTTGTCCGATCACTAAGGAAAGTAGTAACTGTAAGGATAAAGTCTCCCCCTTACCAGCACAGTTCCAATTCTACTCCTGGCCTCCAAGCATTTGCTAGTTAACAGAATGTGATTTGCAGGCAAGTTGGCCAAGTCTCCTATTTCATTTGGTCACAGCTACAGAGTTGGGCATAAAAGAGAATCTGGAGAACATGCACAGTGTGGTCCCTGCACACTGGGGCATCTGTGGACTGAGCACTGTGGAGAATGCAAGGGGCTCTGAATGGCTGGAACTCCACCTCACTCTTCCGAAAGGGTGAACACAACTCAGCCTCCAGGAAGCCCCAGGAATAAAGGAGTCTTGCGGTCCAGGATCGTGCTCATGTAGACCTATATGTGTACTCCCTGAAACACTCCCCTGATGCTTAGTGTTGAAATTAGTTTATCTGTGGTAACACCAGGCACCTCACAAAAGACAAGTGAAGTTTTAGGGACTCAGGGCTCCACTGTAGGGAGTGTAGAATGATGCTGAGCTGGCTCCCCAGGCTCAAGATTCCACTGACTCATACCAGGATCCTATTAAGGCTTCCTGGAAAAAACCAGACTGTGAAAAAAGTCTTCGGAGAAAAAAACAACAACACTTGAGCTGCCTTTTTATTCTCTTGCTTTCATGCACTCATATCCCCCCCAAATCTCACCTTCGTAACTAAACTCCTTGCTTGAGTAACTTAAGTCAGATCTTTTATTTAAACTCAGATTCTTTAAAAACATCTAGGGCCAGGGATTTAGCTCAGTGGTGCAGTGCCTGCCCAGCAAGCGCGAGGCCCTAGGTTAGATTCCCCATACCAAAAAAGAAAAGTGAAAAAAAAAGACCAAAAAAAAGCCCCTAAAAAAAAATAAATAAAAACATCTAACTAGAACTATGATATATTTATGGCAACTAGAGAGAAATACCACATTGAATTCAGGAAGATGTAAGAAAAGGCTTCCAGTAGGCTGTGATTAAAAGTCTATCTTCTCTGGAGAGGAGAGTTACAGTAACATCCTACCTGGTCAGAAGCCATTTTACAAGCAGGCAGGAATCCTCACCTATCTGAGACACAATAGGACCAAACACAAATTTCTCTAACCAACCAAGTCATATGCACAGGGCTGGCATTAAAAGTCCTCCACATCTCTCACTGAAAAGCTCTTTTGGTCTTCTCTGGAAACGTACTTAGGTAAGCTTCTTTTATTCACTAGTCTAATAGGTTTGGTATCTGGTTTCTGAACCCAAATTAAGTTTCTGCCCAACTGGGAAGGAGGGGATGGGTTTACATGTGCAGTCTGAAGGGGAAACCCCAGCAAATTAAGGAATGTTAGCTTATTTACAATTTTAAAATTAAATACAAACATACAAATGCACACAAATACAAATGCACGTCTAAATCCATGTATGCCTATATACATAGAGAAATACACCCACAAATGGGGTTGGCAACACACACCTGTGATCCCAGCACTCTGAGAGGCAGGAGGATCACGTGTTCAAGTCCAGCCTATGAAATTTACTGACTGGGCAAGACCTTTTTTCAAAATTTAAAAAGGGTTGGGGATATAGTTCAGTGGGGAGAGGCCTGGGATTCAATCCTCAGTATTGGGGGCAAAAAAGGAAACACACACACACACACACACACACACACACACACACACACACACAGCAGTATATATGTGCTGTTTTTTAAAGTTCAGAAAAGGATATTTAAACCAAGGTACCAGAAGCAACAAGGCTGCCTTGATACAGGGGAGGATGCTGATCCCCCCAACAGGGATAGCCCACCCCACTAGAGTGCCTGAGGAACCTGCCCAAATTGTTCTACAGTCTTTCAAGTTTCATCCAGGTCCTGAACAAAACAAATGGGGACCCAGCCAGGATCTGACTAGCTGGATTTTGTTCAGGGTAATACAGACTAAGGAAAGGGGCCAACAAGGAGTACGGAAAAAGCAGAAGGGCTTTGTAGCTTCCCCCACTGCACAGTCTACGGCAGACATCCCCACCAGAGTCAGCCCCCTCCTGGGGCTCCTTCAGCCAGTGAGAAACACCCATCCTGTAACCACAGCTCAAGGTCCACCCTAACCAAGAGTGCTGATTTAAGGTGTGAGTGCATGGGCAGATACGGAGATGCCTGGCCAGAGGCTCCAAACAAGTCAGGAAAGGGACTGACCCCACAGCTGTGCACCTGAGTTCACACTGTGAAAGACTTGCCTCGAATCATGTTCTGGCACCTGGGCCGATAAACCAGACCGATCAGGCCCCACTCTCAAAGAAGCCTGAGTCTTGTGGGTTCTGAGGACGAGAACAGGTAACCAAGACAAGGAGAACATGTCTCCTCGAAACCCAGTTGTCCTTGCAAGAACACCCTTCCGGAGTGGGTTTAGGTTTTGTTATGTCTGACTTATTTAAAACTAGCCATTCTAGGGGTCCTGCTCAGACCAGATGCTCAGTAAATTCCCTCCACAATGGCGCTCCCCAATCAGATAGGTTAAGTTTTCCAGAATGCTTCTTGCTCATTATGCTAAGGGAAAAGAAAAAAGGGCAACCTGTGTTCTATTATGTGTTGCAGAAAGTCTCAATTGTGATTTTATTATTCATGGATATAAAAGTACAAACCTAGATTCTGAAGGGGAATGGCCAATATACCTTAGTAAAAAGCCTGGAATTCAGAAAGTTTTAAAAGCATATTTTCTACCAAAGTCTATAAACAATGCTTTTGTACAACAAAGAAGAAAGAGAACTGAAACCCTTTGTCCCTTTCCTTCCAACTTCTTCACACAATAAAACAGAAGAGAATGGCTTGTAGACACCACAGTAATTGTAGTTCAAGAGTACTGCTCCATATTTGGGTAAAGTACTTTTTTTCTATGGCACTGCCTGCTGCAGAATATTTTCACACTGTTCTCTCATAAATATGCAGCAAAATCATCACCTCAGTCTTTGACCCACTTATTACAAATTCTGAACTGATGAAAGTCTTAAAAAGCACCTTTTTTTTTTTTTACTAAATTACATGGGAAAACAGCACAATAACCACCACAAATAAAATTGAGGATCAATATATCTGGTTTCAGGTTCATACCGTGCGGAACTTGGAGCAGGTTGAGAACAGTCCTGGGCCTCAGGTTCCTTGTCTGCACTGTGGACAGAAGGCAGGAGGTGACTGCACCACACATGGGGCCACTCTGGGAGCTGAGTTTGCAGCTGGAAAGCACCTTGTACAATGCTGGGCACTTAGAAGGGATTTCCTTACCACAATCCTTAAAGTGTTACAATTCTACAATCAAAATGACTATCCACCACCTTAACATCAGAGAAACCTAAAGCACAGTCCTGTTTTAATCTTCTCTAATACCCGCTGTACCCAGGGGATAGCTATTCCAGTAATTCATGAGTTTGCAGAGTGATGAGGGAAAAAAATGTGATTTTCTTGCTCTTCTAACAGATTCAAAACACACACGCACACACTGCTAAAGTGGCCGTGGGCGAGGAATTGTAAAATTAAGCAATGAACTTCACTAGAATATTTACTGAATTAATTCACAGCTGCTCAGAGAAAAACTCCCCAACCAGAAAGAAGCAATGCTGACAGTTTGTTGTAGGCTCCAGGAGGCACTGGGGGTGCTGCCCTTCACGACAGCCGACCAGTCATCAAAAAGGGCCTGGGGAGCGTAGGCAGAGGAGGCGCGCCAGGAGGTGGGAAGGCGGCCGGCAAAGAACGAGGAATGGGTGTTGGGCTATGTGGGAGAATGAAGTGGAAGGGCGAGGGAGTCTGCCAATAGCTGAGAGCTGTGCTGTGCTGATGACCATGACTTGGGCCCTGCTGGGAAGAGTGAGGAGTCAGGAAGTGAGCAGGAGCAGACACCTGGCTGCATCCAAAAGAAAGAGGACCTGGGGGAGGGGTGAGAAGTGGTCAGACCTGAGACCCATGTGGGAGGTTAAAGCGACAGATGTCAGGGAGAGAGCAGCATCCCAGATTGTCCTTTTGTGGTTTTAGCTAAAACAAGGGTTTATTTTTACTTGCACTATAATTTTTACAGGAAACGGTTTTACCTAAGACCAAAAGATTCTGAAATCATTTAAATGCCAGCTGATTTAATAGCAGCAAAAACATCAGAGCCATAATCAGTGGTTTAAATATGACAGGCAGATGAGTATCCTTGGATTTCAATTACATATAACCAAGTTCCAATGAAGAGATACAATTTCCCACATCAAACAAGCATGACTGTCTCACAGTTAAGGGTTTTGTGGCAATAACCCAGTTGAGTTAAAATAAAATAGACTTCCAGGGCTGACCTTCTTGCAAACAACCTACTCAAATACATGACAAAAGAAATAAGGTATAAATCTGACAGTGGTCACTGGGCTATTTCTCTTCATCCCCGCCTCTCAGCCCTGATTTATAAGCAGGCCCCAGCCTTCTCTCTTATGCTGACGACATGAGAGATGTGAAAGGCCAGCTCTGCCCTTTGTGTTCACAGGCCTCTTCCTTCAAAGCCTCAAAGTTATCTGTTACCACAATGTGCTTGCTATTTAAAAGTCATGGTTCTGGTCTCAGCTTGAATTTTGTGTAAGTTAAGTAAAGTAATTAGGGACTTATCTGTTGTCTTAATCACAGGAGGTGTTGATCGATCATCAGAAATAAGAAAAGAAAAAGATGAAACATTTGACCTGAGCTTTGGTTTACACTAGTGGGTGAAAGGCAGACTTGCTCTATCTAGTGCAATGGAGAAGATGACAAATGTGGCCTAAAATTAAGATGGAGAAGCTCTGACTCTTGCCATCTTCACGGCACATTGCTTTCAAAGGCCAGCACCAGAGGGGATGCATTTGTGTGGCTCAGCTGCTCAGGATCAACGAGACCACGGAGGAAATGGCCAACTCCAGGCCTGAGTCCTTAATGCCAATTCCACTGAGCCATCAGTCAGTATACTGGAAACTTAAATAGAAATTGAACAATACAGACCCTAGTGATCGAGAAAAAAGGCATTTCTGCTAAAGAATGCAAAAATACTCAGATGTAGAAAAATAACCCAAATCTTTTTTTTTGGGTACTGGGGATCGAACTCGGGGTCCTTGCGCTTGTGCAGCAGGTGGTGAAACCACTGAGCTAAATCTCCAGCCCCCAAATCTTCATAAGTATCAGCACTGAGGTCCCATATGCCCTCCACTTCCTCCTTAGACATCATTTTTCATCCCAGGACTTGAAGCAATGTCTCAGGGTAGGAAGGGAGGAAAAGAGAAGAAGGGAAGGGAAGTGAATTCAAGGGGAAAAACACTTAGCTACATGGTGTCCATGGATGCTTGTCTGAGGCTATCCCTCCTCTCTCCCAAACTCATATGCGGAAATCCGAACCGCCGAGGTGTATTAGGAAGCTGAGCCTTTGAGGGGGTGATTAAGAGGTTAGGTCCTGAGGAATTCACGCTTAGAAAAGAGATCTCAGAGACCCCTCACTCCTTGCCAGTACTGCAGGACACAGCAACTGTCCCATCTATGAGCCAGAAAGGGAGCCCTCACTAGACAAGGAATCTGGCTTGGACCTCAGACTTCCCAGCCTCCAGGACTGTAGGCAATACATTTCTGTTGTATTGTAATAAGCCGCTCGATTTATGGTATTTTTGCTTTAGTAAACAGTTGGATGTCCAGAAGTAAGCACACATGTCCTACTGAGGTAGGATAGAAGAAATAAAAACAGGTAAAAAAGGAGACCCCCAAAAATCATAATTTTAAAATTAGCTAAGAAAAAACCTGCAGCTTCATGACAAAATCCAGTCAAAAAGTCATCCACTACTCCTTCCAAAAGGGAAATGCTTTATCTGAAATTTTTTTAGACCGCTTTGCTTGCTAACTTGTGTAACTAATCTCACACAGATGTGGCTTCCTAGGGTCACTCTCTCTTTCTGCACCTCTAGTTTGCATGGCTACCTGCAAGGCACACATTTTCCCCAGGGGGGAAAAAATCTACTTTGTGTCTACACACAGGGCCTTAAGGAAGGAGATGTTAGGGTTTCTCCTGAGCTGGGGTGAGCTGCCCACACAGACCTCTAGAGAACACAGCCTGCCCAGCTCAGCAACTCCCCTGCTGGACAGCATCGCACATCCCAAGCCACTGTCCCTATGTGGGCAAAAGAGCTGAAGGTCTTTATTTTACCAGGACCATCCTGAAAGACAACAGCCAGCTCTCAATTCTAATAAGAAATGAGGCTGCCCAAACACCTACATTACAAATGTGGAAACTCCAAGTGACAGCAAGGGCACTCTGCAAGATAGGGAGACAAAAATGGGCTCCTTTCTCCTTTTTTTCCTACAAGGCAAACCCAAATCTGATCTTGTGACTCTCCTTGTAACCTACCATAGCCTCCTGCTATTATACAACCTTTGTTCCCTGCCATTTCCTCCTGGTCCTTCCCTCCCACTCCCACATCCCCTGTGCCCAGTGCTCAAACCAAGGCCAACACACACCCTCCGTCAGCCCTCCAGGCCCTGTCCTTGCCCGCTCTGCCTGGCACGCCCTTCCTGCCCAGCAGAGACCTTTCTCGACTTGGGAGAAATGATGCTTCCTCAATGCAGCCCCTTGGTCCTGTGCTCTCCGTTTCTTGGACCATCATTGGACGTTGAAGGCTCCACGGTTCCTATAACCATGAGTGCTTTGCACTGGCCTCCCCCAGTATAAAGGGTAATCAAAATATATGGTGAATGTTTACATTTTTAAAAATTTATTATAGTAAATCACACATTGCCATTAATCCCCCTCAAAATACTCCCTCTCACTTCAAACACACTTATCCTATCGTTCAAGCCACTTTCTGAAGCCATTCAGGAAGTCCTCAGGATTTCAGGAGGGATGATCAAAAATATGGTGAATGCCACTGCTGTATGCCAGGTAACAACAAGGCAGACTTGTAAAAACATCAGTGTGTCCTCATCCACCAGATCTGGCACTATGTGACTTCTGGCTCATTCCCAAAGTCAAAATGAGCGTGAAAAGTAAACATTTTTAATTGATTCAGGCCATTGAGGCAGCCATGACAGCACAACTAAAGACACTCATGAAAGAGGTAATCCAGAACTGCTTCAAAAAGTAGCAATGGCGATGGGATAAATTTGTTTGAAGCGAGGAAGAGTATTCTGATGACAATGTGTTTTTTACTGTAGTACATTTTAAAAAACAAACATGCACTGTATTTTCAGATCATACCTTGTGGACTGTCTGAACTCCCTGCAGGCGAGGCTGTGGACCCCGTGCATCCTCTTGAGCCCCCACCATGGTACACAGGGCTCAGTTCTCCATGTGCAGCCATCTTTCAGCCACCCAAGCCTTTTCTCTGTCACTTGACTCCTCCAATTTTGTCTTCTAATATTTTTGACCAATTACATGTTCCTTTGGGGTATGACGGTGAGATTTCCCTGGTCCCCTGAGAAGTGGGCAATATAACCTTCTCCAAGAAAGCCTGCATTCAGTCACCCCCCAATCTCTCCACCCCCTGCTACCATACTTTTCATTCTCTTCCACCTAGCATGCCAGGTATTTCAACCATGAACTGGAGAATGGGTGATTACATTTGAGAGTGAGAGAAAACCACTACCCAGGAAACTCATAGTACATTGAGTCTTGGTTGGAAAATGCAATGAGCAAACCCAGGAGGCAGCACAGAGAAGAACAGAAACTACTCTGAAAGATCCTTGTCTGAGCAGGCTGCTTCTGAGGTTTCTACCTTCCCAGCACAGAGAGTTTTCTAGCTATGAAGAGTTCAGAAGAGTGGTGCTAGTGTACCCTACCCACAGTGTATCAGTCACTCAGTGTCTTTCTTAACCAGGAATTATGCTGGGGGTTTTTAAACCATGTAAAAGCATCATACACTTGAAGATTCTAAGAGAGTCGATTTTAAGCATTCTCTTACACACAGAAGTGTACGTGAGATGACATGTTAGCTTGACTTGGCCATTTCAAAATGTATATTCATTTCGAAACAGGATGTTGTACACCACAAATATCTATAATTTTTGTCAAGTAAATAAAAAATGCTAGCATAATATTTCACAAACATTTCATGCATCTTTTCTTCTCTGGATCCCCAGCTACAAGCAGGCATCCTCTGCACTCTCCTCATCTACAGAATTCTTGAGCAACAGCGGAAGCAAGAGTGCTAATGCCAAGAGCTGATCCTCTCATCCACAGCTGTTTTTAAGCAGGTACTTGGCCAAGCTTGGCATTGCTCCCAACAGTGCAGACAGGCTGGTCAGTGCTATCTGGGTGCGTTCTCCACTCTATGGGTGGATCAGTTTATTGAGAACACCCTCAGCCTCCACACTACCTGCCTCGATGGCCCGGGGAGGCTATGCAGGTCACAGATTATGGACTGAGAGTGGCACCAGCTGGAAGAACAATGAGGAAATGAAGAACCTCAGGTCAGGAGAGCAAACACTCGTGCTATCCACTGGCCCAGGAATGGGACCACAGAACAGCCACAGACACAGAGGGCGACAAGCAGGAGAGACAAGCTGTGCTGGCTGCAGCTCACACTCTGCCCAGCCACTGTCCTCTCCATGGAGGCAGGTAGCTGGTGGCCACCAGGGTCTGGAATATGGGAACCGCCCCATACTGGGCCAGAGAGTGAGAGCCAGAGAGGGGCTCAGAATTCATGCGTGTGGTCCAGAAAGCAGCTCCGGCAGCTCTTCCTTCACCTGTGATCAGAACAGCAAGGCAGGAAGGATGTGGGGAATGAACATCTCTTGCCTCTGAAGCCCAGTCTGCCCTCCTGTCTCAGCAGCTGTGCACTGAGCACCACCTTCCCAGGCCCCCCAGGCCACCTTCTTAATCAGAGCTCATTCTTGCTGACCCAGAACCATCAACAGCAAGGCTCCAGGAAGCACGGCCAGACTGTCGCAGCCACACATGACCACACTCTTCCTTGCCTCCCCCTGGCCGTCAGGTCACACCTCTCAACCTCTGCCTTGGCACTTGAAGATGCACACTCCAGGTGCCAACATCAGGTAGTCACCCCCGGTGCAGGCTGCCTTCCATGGGCCCCAGTTAGGGCAGGAGATGTGAGCTGAGATGCTGAAGGGCATTCATGGACCATGTCTGGGACCACAGCCAGGAGCCTGTTTTCCTCTCAGTGTCCCTACTTCCTCGGCTGGCCTCCAGATCCTGCCGGACAGCTCAGAGTCTGAGGCACAAAACTCCCCCAGCAGCTGGAATCTTGTTAGAGGGATCAAGACGGTAACACAACCCTGAAGGCCTAAGGTAACTTAGCTGTGACAGATTAAAGGAGGTGATTCTCAACACCATAAGCCCTCATGCCTGAGAGTACTTAAGAGTTCTTTTTTTTGTGGGGGGGGGGGTCCATTTTTCTAAAGTCATCCTGAAATTACCCCTGTAAGAATCCCACCTGTCACTCAAAGGAGACACATTCCCTCTTTTAAATTAGTATGACTTTTCCTTCTATTTGTAACCAAAGATATGTCAGTAAGGGCATAGGCAGGGGCCATTCATGAAGGGGGACATTCTGGGTACAGATTCCAGGAACACCCCTGTAGGTCCCAGATTCCCAGTTACAAGAATGGGCCTGCTAAGTGCACACCAACTCCACCAATCACTGGCATAGGAATCAAAAGTTCAATGCGCCCCAAACCCAGGCTGGAATGCCAAAGGGACAGACGCAGGCCCTCTGCCCACCCTTCCTCAGCTCCCCAGCAGCCTCTGCTCACCGTGTACCGCTCCCCCAAAAGACCAAGGCTGTAAGTGATAACCCTCACTCCCAGCAGCCTTGCACCCCAGGAAAGTGTCCCAGGACCACTGGGAAAACGAAATGCACAGGAACCTCCCTGAAAAAGTTTGGGAAGTGAAACCAGCCTCCCCTGCTTTCTTCCTCTGGGAGAAGACTCCCAGACCCCTCCAACGCCTCCCTTTACTGGCAACTTCCACCAGGACCCTGAGGAGTGATCCTGCCCTGAAGCCCCGTTGATGCTATTGCTTCTGATGTTCCAGGCCTGATCCACATTAAACGTGGCACTTGCTTGGGTCTAGATTGCTAAGGAGACTCCGCTCCTGCCAGGTGACCAGCAGCAAGCAGACAGATAACTTAGTGACCTTCTCTACCTGCTTGATTTTTTTCCCCAGCAGTAGTGAGAGCAGCCAGGACATGTTCTAAATCCAGCTTCAATCTAGACCAACAGCCTACTGTAACCTGGACCTAGGACATGATAGTAAGACTCCCAGGAGCCTCTAGTCGTGTCCCTGGGTCTTTGACTACATTACAGCTCATCCATGGATGGGCCTCTCTGTTGGAGCTTGGAGCATTTCAGCTCAGCCTCAACAGGTTTCAGCACTACAAGTCATGGTCTGTCCAAACACTTTTGGGTTTCCTGGGCTTCAGGAGGGATAAGCTTTGTCTTGAGTGGCCTACAGCCATTTTCCATTTAGGATGAACAGTCAATATCCACCTCCCTTACAAATGATGGCTTAGATTTCCCTAAGAAGACAAAGTTCCAAAGAAAAAGATCCTTTAGGGCTAAGACAGGAGCTAAGACTCAAGGGAGAAGATGAACCCAGGGCCCAACACAGGTCACTTTTAGCCCCAAATAAACTATCCACTAAATTTCCTCTGGGGAAGACTTTGCAATGTCAGCTACGCTACTTCACCGCTCTGGGAGGATGCCTCTGATGTAAGCCTACCAGAGATATATTTCTCCATCCAAACTGCAAGTTCAAAGCAGTTGAATAAAATGACCACAGTGAATGATAACTGGAGGAGGAAACTAAGTGATATTTCACAAATGATGTACTTGTAAGATTAAAACACCTTTCTCTTAAGAAAAGGCCCTCTGTCAGGTGAGAGAGAACGAGTCTGACCCTGCTCTTCTCCCTCTCACAGCCAGAGGGCACATGATCTCACTGGCAGCCACCACGCCAGTCCTCATCCACAACTCAAGTGTGACCATGGGGCTACTAGCGCCAGGTCATCCAGCAGCATCTGGCATACACACTCTAGGCCATTCTAGGCCTTACTCATTCCAGCAGCCCAGCTGGACCTACAACCTGATGCCTTTCCTCAATTCCAGGCTGCTACTGCAGCCTCCCTGAGGAGCAGCAGAGGACTGCACCTGACAAGGCAAAGACGGGAGAGGGACCAACCTGCTGCTGTCATCCCCCAAATCCTCCAACCCCAAGGGGCCACACAACTATTGTCCCAGGAAACTTGACTTCAGCCTTGCCATTTATGCAGGATGACAGAGTTGTCAATCAAGCAGCCACTTCTCCAGCAGTTCTCTGAGCTGTTGCCGTGACCACTGAGGCTGTCCTAGACACTCCACAGCCGCTCTGGGAAATACTCACTTTGGCCACAGCAGATCTGAAACACAGACCTATCCCAGGTGATCCACCCCACACCCACCAGATGATCCCCACCTTACTACTTCAAATGTCCCAAATAGGTCTGCAAAATGTAGGAGATGGAGCATGTGCAGGCCACCGCTCCTTCATGTAAGCCGGTCTTCCTCACACTCCTCACGTCAGTCCAGGAGGCCTCCCTCCAGTGCATGACTTTCTGTGCTTCAGCCCAGGTCCCAGTAAAGCCTGCTCAGGTAATCCTATTGCCTACTTGTGATTTTTTCCCCCATACCAGGGAACAAACGCAGGACCTTGCGTTTTCCGTGCAGGCATGGCACCACTGAGCTACATCCCCAGCCCTCTACTTGTGATTCTTATCTCAGGTAGAGTGGGCTGAGAGGATTGTACTAAAAAGAGCTGGTGATACTAGGGCCCATTAACTCTAAAGAATTCCAGAAAGCAGCAGAATATTGAAGTTAAAAAGCAACAGAGATCGATAGTGACCTGGGGAGAAGCAGTAGAAGCTGCTGAGATCCACAAAGCTGCCAAAGCAGCAGCAAACTCCAGGCGCTGAGAAGCTGATAGGTGTAGATGGGAGCCACCAGGAGCTGTAACAGTAAGAGCTGAGGTGCTGGCACTCAAAGCTGGGAGATAAAACACTAAATGCTGACAGCCACTGGCACTCACAGCCCAGAGCTACTAACATCAAGGGAGCTGCACTTTGCCAACTCATAATTTCTATCAGAACTATGCAAAAGAACCCCCAACCAAGTTGTGACATCAACTGGTAACAGCGGCTAGAGGTGCAGTCCAGTGGTACAGTGCTTGCTTAGCATGCATGAGGCCCTAGGTCTGGTCCCAGAACCACAAAACAAAAACAAAAGCTCTCTGAGATTTCTAAGATGGTGATGCTCCTCGTTCAAAAGCCTTAGAATATAGAACTCCACAACTCAAACTACAGCAAGCTGGGATGTTGGCACAGCTGGGCCCAAAAGCTGGCCTGAGTTCTCAGCCCACAAGGACACAGAGCTGCTGTCCCTCTACCTCCATCCCTCTATGCCAGGCCTTACTGCTCTGCCCAGTGACTAAGTTAATTCTACAGGCAAGAGCTGTCTGTACCCACTTCCACTTGCAAAGAAAAGAGCAGAGGAAAGGCGAGAGCAGCAATGCAGAAGAAACAAGACCTTCTAAATGACGTACAAACCTGCAGGGAGTCTATCTTTCCAGCAGGTGATTTACTGAACAGCCACAGGGGAAGCACTGTACAGCAGGCTCACCTTTCCAGCCCAGAAGCCCTTTCTATCTAAGAGCTAAGAAGGTAGGAACAAAGGTAACATGCCGTTCACAAGGCTCTGAGGCACTTGGGTTAGTCCTTGGTCTACCCAGCCAGCAGCTTCCATAGGTGGAAGATGATGATTGAAGGGATGGGAAGAAAAGATGCCCATGGAAGGGAAGGGAATTGAGGGAAGCTAAGCACTGAGGTCTGGGAGCAAACATTCATCTAAAAAGAGCCAAACACCCAGGAGCAGACAGGAAAGTGCAAAGACAGAGAGATGGCAGGGCTACGGTGTGTGAGGAAAGGGGCCCCAGTATCATCCGAGTGACTGGCTCATCGGCTGTACCCTGTCTTTCCTGGGATGCTCAATGCAGAGGCATTCAGGCAGGGACTCACTTCCTCTAAGCAGTAGCACCAGGAGGGTGCTATGATGCCACACCATGGTGCCAGGCAGGTAGAGCATGGAACTCGCTGACTTGGTGGCAACAGGTCAGGTCCACAGAACCAACAAGGCATCCAGGTAAAGCCATTCCTGACAGACTGCAGGGCCCTCCCCACGGCCCAGTGCAGCAGAGATGTGGTATGATTCTCGCTAGTAAGATGTCTACTCATTTGTTTAGGCAAGCATTCATTCAACAGGTATATATTGCTATCGACAATGTCCCCGGCACTTTGCTATATGATAGGGATAGAAGCACACACAAGTGGAAAGCCCTCATGTTGCCCTCATCTCATTCTAGGGGTAACAGTTAATAAATCATATAATTACAAATTATAGTAAATAGGATGAACCTGAAACACAGAATGATATAACGCTGTGATAGCCAGTGTAACAGCCACTAGCTATGTGATGCTATATAAATTTGAAAAACTAATTAAAATTAAAAATTTTGTTTCTAGGTTGCACTAGCCACCTGCTAAGTGCTCAACAGCCACATGTGGCAAAGGAGACCGCACTGAACAGTGCAGATTACAGAACCTTTCCATTATCACAGAGGTTCTGCTGCACAGCACTAGAAAACAATGGCAGAGAGCCCTCCAAGAACTGAAGCTGGCCATGGAAGGAAGATGCAGAAGGCTTTTTGGATGTGCCAAGTCTCTGAAGCAGGAAACCACTGGACAGTCCGAGAGCTCACAGGTGACGTGTGTCTTTGGAGAACATCACGATGGAAGGGGTGGGTTTACAGCCCTGTAAGGCATTTGACAAGCAATGAAAAGTGGACACAGAGTTTAGTTACATAAGGGCCATGACCCAGGCTTTCTTGCAAAGAGGGGAAATGAGGGAAAAGAGGGGAGGGGAGGGAAAAAGGGAAAATAAAGACTAGATCTTCAGGTTTTTGGTCTGACTATCTGGATGAAGAGTCATCCAGGATGAAGAGTCATAAGCTGGAATAGGAAGATGGGTCAGGCTGTGTTAGTCTGAGCACACATTTGTGGTTTTGTTCCTCTTTTTTTTTTGGTACCAGGGATCAAACTCAGGTCCTTGCGCTTGGGAGGCAGGCAGCGGAACCACTGAGCTAAATCCCCGGCCCTTGTTCCTATTTTTGTTATATATTATTTTGGCAGTGCTGGGGATGAAACTGGGGTGGTGGTGGGAAGGGCTGGCAGGCACTCTATCCCTGAGCTATCCTGAGCTGCTTCGGAGAGGTGGAAGGTTATCAGAGCTCTACCCTGGACATAGCAAGTCTGAGCTTAATCCAAGAGGAGCCACAAAGCTGGACAAGCATGTTACTAACATGGATATAAATAAGGGTGCTATTAACATATACTGTTATTTATAAATCCATGAGCACAGGAGATGTGTTTATCCCTTGGAGAGAAAACAGAGAAATAAAGGAGGCTGCCTGGGCCAAAGGCTTGAGGGTTCCTGCATAGCCTATGGTCATAGGGATGGGCGACCTGGGTCCTACACCAAACACCTGCATAACCCACTGCCGGTTTCTATTAAATTTTATTAGAACACCGATTTACATGTCATCTATGACTGTTTTTGTACTATAAAACAGTGTTAATCTTCACAAAACCCCCAAAGTCACCACCTGACCCTTTACAGAAAGTTTGCTGACCCCTTGATTTAAACCATCCGAGAACACAATTTCCTTATCTGTAAAACTCACCCAACTTACCGGATTAATGGATATACTATGTCTATTATGAAAATGCCTGGCACACGAAGACAACACACAAAAGTTTCTACTGATTCTAAGTCTACTCAGCAAGGCTAAGTGAAAAAGCTTTTCTCTCCTGGCACTGACGCTGCGACATCCAGCTCTGTTTCCACATTTGGCAACAGCAAACAGCAGCCACCTACTCTCCAGAAACAACTGCTAACACAAGTTCATAAATATAAACAGAACCAGTGTCATGTGAGCTATCTCACCCAACACAGGATGAGTGTGTGAGAGCAGTTCTGACTCAGCTGTCTGTGCACGACTAGTCTCCCCCAGCCCTGTCCCATCTGGAACAAAGGCAAGAAGAGTCCATGAACAATTGCTTTTCACAGAACAATTGCTTATAACGTCCAAGTCTACATCGTTAATCTTAAGGGGCAAAGATGGGATTGTTCTATATCTTTTGCTTACCCTCAATGCTGCCCTAGCTCTGGTAATCCATCTGGCAAGAGCAGCCAATCGTAGTACAGGCTAAAGCAGTCTCCTAGGCAACCAACAATATAGCCACAGAAATGGGCTGCAGACAGGAGAAAGAAACACGAGGACACGAATGGGAGCGTTGAGGGGAAGAGTGACCCAGAATCCCCTGACCTTGATATAGCACTTATCTGCAGGATCACCTCAATCAATACCAGACTCCTAGCTACCTATCCTACCAGTGTGGAATAGCCCATCCCCAGCCCCCAGCAGAGAGAGAGGGATCCCTCGGACGCCTGGGAGCTGCCTGGAAGGGCTCAGAATGTTCTTGCCTTCAGCCTCCGCCACCCAATCTGTAGAGAATACCTCCAATAATGCCCCACACAGAAACTGGTGAAGGGCCAGAACCCTAAAGAACCTGAACACAGCACACCAGGACCAGGCTGGAGCTATCCAGGAATAAAGGCAGAGAAAAGGGAACTCACAGGGAGCCTTTGGAACTCAAACTCTCCTCCCATTCAACAGATAATTTTTCAGCTTATTCAGTTTCAGGGAGAAAAAACTACTGTATCCAACAAAGACATCCAAAGCAAAGTCTGCTTCCAGGATCTCAGAAACTGGCTGTAGTTTACATTAGGAAAATAACTTAGCCAAGGGTCATCTCAAGAAACCAGGCTTTAAAAAGGATCCAGGTTAGGCAGGGCTAAAGAAAGATTTCTGCTGGAGCCCCAGCAGCCTTTCTAGTTTCCTGAACGACTGAGAGGTGCAACTTTGAAGCACAGAGCATCTGGGCTTTTGCAGTTATCTGGTACTTTTCACCATCTCAAGATTCTTCACAGGTGCGTTGCCTTGGCTCTGACAAACACCTGGAGGCAGGTGTGCAAGATCAGAATCATAGACTGTCTACAGCTCAGAGGCTGAAACAGAGGCAATCAGGAAACACACGTGATGGAAAGAACGAGAACCCGACTTTCTGGTCTATGACCACAGCTGGGTGGAGAGCTCCAAGCCACTCCACCTAGCAAAGTGGTGCCCAAGATTTTTCTGTCTGGGCCACTCTCCCTGTCACCCACTTCTGATCCCACCTACTTCTTAAGTCCCAGCTCAAACTCATCAACTTTCCCCCCAAACTAGCTCCTAATCCAGTTTTTAGGTCTCAGTCAAGGCTACTTCTTTCTCGTAGTCATAGTAATATAAGTAGTACCACTGAGATTTCCCATGCTCCCCTCCACTCACCTGAACCTGAACAATGTTCCAGGGCCAATCCCTCCCCCAGCCTAGTCCTAAGGCTTACTACACAGAGGCAGAGGTTTTTTAAAAACCAGACAAAAAACCCCACAAAGACCTCTAAGACTACCCTGGAAAGCCCAAACTTCCAAACCAGGACAGTAACCATATGAGACCTGCCCCGCAGGACCTGGAATAACCTTTCTTCTGGAGCTCACTGAAGGTTCACTCATATGAGACTGCATCTCATAAACTCAGTTTTAACAGAGTAAATTCTGGGAAAGGTGCAGCTGACATGACTCAGCACCCTGTCAATCATGTCGTCAGTCATGCGCTACAAGACCCCAATGGCAGGTACCCCAGGACAGTGCAACACTGTAAACCCCTACACCTTATGCCCCCAGCACTCGTGACATTTTGTTTTTGTAGGTACAAGCCCAATCACTCTGAACATAGACTGCCTTAATAAACTTCACTGCTTTTCCTTTACCATCATGCGCCATGTCCGTATCTTTGTCAGTCACACGCAAAAACCTAGGAACCTGTCCTGGATCCTATCACTCCCGGCAACACCCACAGCACAAAACCCTCACTTTGTACGCGCCGCCGTCTTTACCCTTCCCTCTGGCAGTGCCTCAATCGCCAGAGCCCAGTGCTTCCTTCTTCCTCATCTCTCTCTCACTCCCTCTAGCCTCTCTGTTTTGATCCTCTTGGATCCACAGAGGGTTTCTACATTGCACTTTATTTTTTTGAAGCCAAGGCATGTGTTCACCAAAGAGAGGTGCACCATCTAGCGGCCTGCGTGGTAACAGAACTACTCTAGGGGCTCTCAGACGACAAAGGCCCCCAGCTCTCTGTGGCTGGGGTGTAGTAACAAGGAGGAAGCTGGGAGAGACTCTGGAACAAGATTTCCAACCACGCAAATGACAAAGTATTTAATGCTGCTTCAATTAGTAGAAGCAAAGTCCCCAGGGTTACTAGGAAGAAGGATGAAGAGCAGGCTAATCAACAGATAAAGACCACATTGATTCAAGTGCTTCATGTCCGTTTCCTGTGCTAGTTCTCCCATCTCTGCTGAGAAATCAGGGTTTCCAAGGCTGGGGATTACAGCTCAGCAGTAGTGTGCTCACCCAGCATGCAAGAAGCCGCTGGGTTCAATCTCCAGAGAAGGAAAAGAAAAATGAAATAAAATGTGGAATTTATTCCTCTCCTTGCTACCCACTTTTGATCTGGAAGGGGCTACTGTTGTTATCAGAATTTCTTTCCCAGGCAGGAAAGGGGTAGCTAGAAAAGTGGAAAGCAGTTTCTCAGGGCCTGGATGGAGAGGAGACATAAATAGTTCAAGGATTCTCCAGTTCCGACCTGCCCCACATCACCTGGGTATCTTTACTAATCACTGGTCAAAATGGAGATTCTGATTCAGCTGGTCTGGGGCAGGGCCTGAGAACCTGCATTTCTAACAGGCCTCAGAGAAAGCTGATGCTGCAGTTTATGACACACCTGGCAGTAGCAAGAGACTGGTGACTTTGAACCTTCACCCTCTGCCCCACCCCCAGTTCTACATGCCTTCCTGCTCCTCCAGTCTTCCTCCCTCCCACCCCACTGCCTGCCTGTACAAACTGATGCTGTCACTTGAGCTACAAAAGATGTGCAAAGGCACCCCATTCAGAAATCTGAAAAAAAGAAATACTAAAACAAGCAAAAAAATCTTTCAGTCACTTCCAAATCTACTTGGTTCCACTCTTACACATGGTCCTCTGTATGCCTGTCTTTCACCAGAGAAAAGGAGAAGTGTCCACTTAAGATTCCAGTCGTCAGGGGCTCCAACTATACGCAGGTGGAGCAGCCCTTGTTGGCTCCATTCCTGCAGCCCTGACAGCATCATCTTACAATGGAAGCTCTTTGCTCCCATGGCCCGTTACAATGTCTCTTGTATTATTCACGTGCATACATTTTTAGGTGCATGGAAATATATCCTATCATGAAAGACTTGTGCCTGTACAGAAAAGAGGCGCTCCCTTAATACATTTTTAAAGCCTCTAGACTGGAAAGGAGCACATTTGTAGCAGAAAAGCAAGTCCCAGTTAGTTGGTAGGATTGGCATTACCCCAGACATTTCCCCTCTTTCCAATTTTTTACAACAAAAATGTTAAGGGACTGAAGAAGGGATTTTGTGAATGAGTAAATATACTCTTTTAAAGGTCATATTCAGAGACATTTCTTAAGTATCAGTTCCTGTGAGAGAAGCCACAGGCAGGTACCTACGAACCAATTCAACCATGAAAATATTTGATGAGCAGCTTCCATCCCAATGCAGCCATTTGGCCGGAAGTTGTACTTAAATATCACTATCTCCACAGGGCAGAACCTTAGGGGACTTTATCCAAAAAGGCAACATCTACCTAACTGAATCTCCACAGACTCAGCCCTCAGCCAACATAATACAGGCTCATTTTTAAACTGAGAAGGAGGGCAGGGATATTAGGGACTGGTGGGTTGAATTTCCAATAGCTGAAGAGCACATTTCTCCAAACAGATGGTCACATTATCCTTTCCGAGTCTCTTAAGTGCTTTGGGAGCTACGAATCATAATAGCTATTCAGGCTGGTGCCTGTCACTGATTAACTGATTACCAGTTTACAGACTTCGAAAACATTGGCCAAAATTGTTCTTCCCTGCTTAGGGCAAGTCTTGCAGGGCAGCAGGCTTGTCCACACACCTAACAATACCGCCACACCTGAGTGAAAGGCAGGGCAGCAGAGTGCAAGGCTCGTGACATAAAACAAAACAAAAACCCCCTCAAACAGGGTGCAACTCCATTGTAAAATGATACCTTCTTGAGTGACAGGAATGAAGACAACCATGAGTGCATACCTGCTCCTAAAAATGATTCGCTGCTCAAAGCCGGAGCCTGGAAAACCATGTGGCTCAGCCCGGCATTACATCACCTCGAGGTGCCAGTTCCTCACTGAAGCCCTGGTGTGGGGACCAGGGAGGAAGCTCCCTGTGCGCCTTTATCCCTACTACGAGACACAGACCAGTCCTTGCTATCTTTTAAACTATACATCAAAGACTTCTAAGAACCCACGGCTTCGCTACCTCCACCCTCAAGTCCCCAGAAATGTTTTCTGAAACACATTCATTGCTTTGGAAAAGGAGAACAGACCTCAGAGTGGCCTGGGAAAGCCCAGTGGGGACACCAGCCTGACTTGCTGAAATGTGACCCCGCAGCCAGACCCAGCCAATAACCCCTATCCTCAACGTACCTACCCTACGTCTGGGTAGGTAATGGAGACAACCAGACAGAAGTGGGAATTCTAATCAGCAAACACTCATCCAGTGTAAAGGCCACTTCTGGGCATGTTAGCTCTATGGTTTAAAGAAAAGATCAGATTCCTGGATCGATGGATAGTCAAGCGCTGCCTCCGCCAATGACAAGGCTGTTGGACTGTCTTTACTAATAATAGCAAGCGGCCTTGTTCTCAGTGTTCACCAGAGACTGAGCACGGGGTGATGCTTAGGCTAACTGGACTCTGCGTCCACGAGTGAGCGCCCCACCACCTGCCCATTCATGCAGTGGCCGCCTGTAGACCGGCCTGTCTCCTTGGTCAGGGAGCTGCCGCACCAGAAAGCTCTTCCTTAGGAGGCGGCTTTCACTGCTTCCTGGCAGTTCCTTTGCAGGAAATACCACTGGGGGAGGGGGGTGAAGAAAAAAGATGCTGATAGAGCAAGACGCCCCCCAACCACGCATTCCGCTGCTGAACAACCAAAACCGGAGTCAGGGGGGTTATTTCTGCTCCCAGCAACATCGGGGCTGCCAGATGCCCATTTCAGCCAGAGGACAACATGCTACCAGCAGCGGCCACCAGGTAAAGCCGCGCAAGGCTTCCTTGAAGACCAGGCCGGCCCAGACTCCGGCTGCACGGGCATCAGAAGAAACACGCTAACAAAGCCTGGCAGCCTCTCCTCCTCCCCGGGGGCTTAGGGCGGCCAGGCGCTGCACTTACATGGCCTCGGAAACCTCCGGGTTCAGGTCGAGGGATGGGGCTGGCTGCAGGGACTGCGACCCTCCCATCCTCGCTGCGCCCTGGCGTGCAGGCTAGCCGCAGGCAGGGCCAGCGTTCTGGCGCGGTTCCTCCACCCGGGAGCCCGGGGCGGGCCGGCCTGCGGCCCGGCTTACTGCACTGCAGATGGGAGCAGCTGTTGGCATCCGTGGCGGCGGCGGCGGCAGCCGGGAGCTGCGGCTCGCGGCCCAAGCCGGGCCCGAGGGGCGAGCGCCGAGGAAGTGTGCGCGCGAGTGCGGCCGGCGCGCGCCTAGGTGTGCGCGTGAGTGTGGCCGGCGCGCGGCTCTGCCCGGGGCGCGCGAGCGTGAGTGTGAGTGCCGGTGTGGTCTGAATGGATCTGTTTTAAAGCCCTGGCAGCCCAGCTCCCGGGTAGGACACGATGATGTCATCACCACCGAGCAGCCCAGACGCCTGCATCTTCACAAAGCTCTAACGCTGGCTCCGGAAACAGGGCGGGGGAGGCAAGGCAAGACCCTCCCTCTCCACGCACGTCAAGCCCCAGGCTCGCCTCCCCACCCCCACCCCCATCGCCCCCATTGTGTGGCTTTGAGATGCAAATACTGCACGCTTCAGGGTGGGAAGCCAGGGGCCCCGGGAAGTGGAGGCGTGGTGATTAGGGCAGCTGACCACCGGGAGGTGTTGGGGGGTGGGGTCCGGCTTCAGCTGCTACATCCCTCCAGGAAGAAGGAAATGGTCTCTTCCGTCCCAGGGCGGGGCGGCTGGAGGAGCAGGTAAACAGACAGCAGTAAAAAGTCAGGACTGCCCACCTCTAGCTTCACAGCCAGCCCAGGCTCGGGAGGAGCTAAGGTATGTCCCGAGGGGAGGCTCCTGGCTTGGCTCCTCCCACACAGGCGGCCAAGGCCTCCAAGGATGCCATCTCTGTTCCCCCAAAGTCTGCAGGGGTTGGGGCAAGCTGGGAAGAAACAGACACATGGCCAGCTATAGGCACTAGGTCTGCAACACCACCTTTGGCTACCAGTGTTTTCCACACAGACAAGCTCTACACACACCTTCACCCTAAATAAAGAGAGGCCAGGCAAGCTTGCTGCCCAAGTCGGTCCCCACATGCCAGGAGAGTGCCCTGGGAGAAAGGCATCTTGTAGTGGCTTTCACGGGCTTACCTCCCATTCTAAACTCAGGCCAGCCTGCAACCCAAACCCATTCCCGTACTGGGAAGTGGCCAGATCCCCACCCCTGGCTCTGAAACTCTCAAGGTTTGAGCTCTGGGGCTTTCTCACTGGAGGCAATCAGAGGATTCATCTCCTTATGGGGTTGGGAAGTTCGGGGGCACACTTGGGAACTAGATCCTCCCTTCTGTTCTGCATTAAGCACAACCTCTGTCTGAGCTCCAGGAACAGACTCACAACTGAATTCGAATGGAAGCACCCATGGGTAAATTGAAGACTTTCATATCTTCTATTTCTTCACCCATGGGGCAGTTGGCCTAAAATGTATCTAAATTGTGGTCAAAAGAAAAATCAAATCAAAATAAAACTACTCAAAGCATTTTAAAATTTCCTTCAATACACTGAACATGTCCTAAAACTGGCTAGAGATGTTTGGATGGTGTCTTAGTCACTTTCTCATTGCTGAGACACAATATTGGACACCCACAATTTAAAGACGAAGAGGCTTACTTTGGCTTATGTTTCAGTCCAAGGTCTGCTGGCTCCAAGGGAGCACGAATGGCAGGGGCCACAACACAGGAAAAACTGCTCACATCATGGAGGTCAGGAAGCAGAGAACAAAGGGAGGAGCCAGGGAGATAGCTCTACCCTTCCAAGTCCCAGCCCCAGTGACTGGCCTCCTCCAACCAGGCCCCACTTGCTAGCATCACATTTAGCTACAGCGCCCCCACGATTCAATCACCTTTTAAAAACCCTGCCTATGAGCGCATGGAGCCTGGGGTGGGAGGACATCCAGACATGTACCAAAACAGATGGGCACATTTGGGATTGCCACTTGCAATGTCAGGGCAGTCTAGAGCTTCGTGGGGGCTGACTTTCCTCTATTTGTATTTATTTATTTATATATATATGTGTGTATATACACGTATATATATATATATATTTTTTTTTTAAATTATCATACAAATCTTGCAACTGGCTCTTTTACTTTTGATCTCTTCCTGGTCCAATTCATATATTTTTTTTTTTGTACCGGGGATGGGGATCGAACTCGGGTCCCTGTGCTTGCACAGCAGGCAGCAAAACCACTGAGCTAAATCCCCAGACCCTCTATTCGTATTTAATATTAGTGTCAAACAAAACAACAGACTATCATAATTATTTCCCAGGACTTACCAACATGAAATTTCCCAGAAACACTAAGAAGGTTTACTTTTGCATTTATATGAAAATAGTTCATGATTATGTCAACCTCACAGGGAAAGGAACTGTCAGGAGGTAGCATGATAAAACCCACTCTGGAATACACCTCATCACTCACTGTCAAGGCTTGGTGTCATTTGGTGGCAAACTGTGCATCCTGTCACCATTCTTAGCACCTGCAGGTTCATTTCTGTGTCAGAAAACAGCCCTTTCTCAAAAATGATAATCTAGACTGTTAATATTTTCAGGAACATGACCTTTTCCCTGGGCACCTACGGAATGGCTTTCAGCCACATTTGGCACTAGGAAAATACATGGGGAAAAAAATGAAGAATTATAATTAGACCTTGTCTGCTGGCTTTTGTGATTTACATAACACGTAAAATCACTGATCTGTCAAAGTGTTCTTACTCCTTAGTAGATAGGGGTTTTGCTGCAATAATGAGAGGGTTTTGAAATAAGACTAGAGTTCAAATCCTGACTTCTCCCTTCTTAGCTGAGTGTCCTTGATTCAACTGCTTAACAGTACTAAGCCTCTACTTCCGCAGCTGGCAAAGGAGAAAGTAGATCTATGTTGCAAGGGCATTGGGCAAATTAAATACTATCTAAGAAAGCACAGGACCACTTTAGTACCCTAAGTTTAATGTTAAAAGGAAATAAAGTATCATTAAAGTCAAGGGCTTTTACTTAGAATCCCAGCAACCAAAAACTTATGACATAGTGACATATTACTTAATGAGAATCTCACACCATCTCACCAATTAGAAACATGGCCAAGACCAGGGTAGAAACAAGCAGAACTTGGGCACCTTTGAGGTCAATGCAACTAAAACTGATATAACTAGTAATACGATGCAAACACATTACAAGTTTGTGTGCTTTCTTCTATAAAAAGAACCTCTCAGAACCTCCATTAAAAGTCTTTGATGCCGACTTTACACACAATTTAAAATAAACTTAGTTATTTAGCCTTCAGAAAATGCAAAGCAGCCGGATGTAATGGCTCATGCCTGTAATCCCAGCACTCAAGAGGCTGAGGCAGGAGGATTGCTGCAAGTTTGAGGCCAGCCTGGCCGACATAGTGAGTTCAGTTCCAGCCTGAACTGCATAGCAAGACCCTGAAAGAAAGAAAGAAAGAAAGAAAGAAAGAAAGAAAGAAAGAAAGAAAGAAAGGAAGGAAGGAAGGAAGGAAAGAAAATGCAAAATAGAAGAAAATGAGGAAGAAAAGGCATGTGCTATGACATGGATGCTTATGGTCCCCACCAGTTCATCTTCTGAAGCCCTATTCCCCAGTGGAATGATATTTGGAAGGAGGGCCTTTGGGAAGAGACCAGGCATTAGATAAGGCCACGAAGGTTCCCCAGGATGGAGTTAATGCCCTTATAAAAAGAGGAAGAGACACAAAATTTTCCCCACTCCTGAGAAGCACATAACCTCACCAAGAGCCTGACCAAGCTGGTACCCTGATCTTGGACTCTCAGCCTCCTTCCTAAACTATGAAAAATAGATGTCTGCTGTTTTAGTCATCCAGTCTACGGAATTTTTGTTACAGCAACCTGATTTAAGACAGGATACACTGATAATACCAGGAACAACAGCAGAAGATAGAAAAACTAGCAAATCAGACCCAAAAAAAACCCAAAACAGTCCAGGGCCGCTGAACAGAGCTCAGAGATTCACAGGCCTACAGAGGCATTCACTGCTGCCAGGTTACAGTTCCCACATTCCCCACTCCTGCCTGTCTTACTGCCTCCCCTTCTTCTCCCCCTGTCCTCACGCCCAAATTCACCCCATTTATAAGGGATAAATCATGGATATGTGCAATAAGAATGCACTGATTAATCTAAAAGCATTAGAGGGCCAGGGATTTAGCTCAGTGGTTCTGCCGCCTGCTGCGCAAGCGCAAGGACCCGAGTTTCATTCCCGGTACCAAAATAAAACAAACAAACAAAAAAACATAAAAAACATAAAAGCATTAGAATGCAAGCAGTTAGGAAAAAAACCTCTACCAGTTCGGGCCGGGGATTTAGCTCAGTGGTTTCGCCGCCTGCTGCACAAGCGCAAGGATCCGAGTTCGATCGCCGGTACCAAAAAAGAAAAAAAACCTCTAGAACGCAAGCAGTTAGCATGCCAGTCGCTCATTCCCTTATTTATTACAACATCCACTGAGCCCCCACATGGGCCAGGCCCTGGCCAGGGCCAAGGCCTAGCTCAGAATCCACAACAACAGTTATCTACAGTCCACACAGGCTACTCTTTCCCCTCTGCTTACCCACGAGCTTCCCATGGCTGGCTGCCCCTCCCCTCCTCACCACCCCACTCCAAGCCCTGACTCCACCCTGGCTGCTCTGTGAGGGACAGAGGCTTCTCCAGAAGAGCATGTTCTTTCCAGATCACACAAGGGGTGCCCAACACTTCTAAGCCCAGCCTCAGTGAGACCCTGACTTCAATCAGCCCCTCTACAGGCCTCTGGGACACAGTATAAGTGTTCTAGGGCCCTGAAGGCATGCCAAGGCCACACGGACGGGCTCCACCACAACTTGTCCTTATGATGTCCCAAGACACTTTAGAAACCTGGATAAATCAAAGAATAAAGCATCATTTCTAAAACATTTACCCATCTACATACATTAGTGCACCTGTTCTGTGCCTTGGCCTGTACGTGGAGACTCAGATGAGTCCACTCTCACGTTGCTTACTGGCACGTACCAGCAAGATCAGCAAGTCTGACAAATCCCTGTAACCACGAGATAAACCTGTGGTGCAGGCTCTAGGATCCCACAAAAGTGCAAGGGTCAGAGACACAGTTAGGAAGGACCAGTAATTTGAAACACGTCTGACACCCTAAGAGAAACAAACTTAAACAGCCCCAACTTGGCCTCCAATTTTAGGGCAGACTCCAGTTGCCATAGCAGCGAGACTCTAGGAGCACTACCAGTGGCCCCCTGAGCTGCAAATTAGCCCAAGCACACACTGAAGGAAAGTAGGTCAGATGGCAAGAAAGCCCATCCAGAGAAATTAAGGCTGTAAATAGAGGGTGGAGAACGGGCCTGGGCATGGTCCCATTCCTTCAAGCCCTCAGCCTTCCCACTCAGCACACAGTGGTGGGCAGCGTGTGAGAAGCCCGGGACCTCTTCTCCAGGGAGCCCCTTTACACACACTCCAGGCTGAGATGGTGCTAGTACTGCCCACTCACAGCTCAACCCTCTGCCTATAGCCTGGGTCCAGTCCCACGTCATACAACTGTGCCCTGCACTTTCTGATCACCCACACAATGCACTCAGCACATGCACTACCTGCCTGAAATTCTAAGAGCTGGGAAGCCATGTGGCCCAAGTCCAGCACCGTACATCCACCTGAACAGGAGACTATGAAGCAGAGCAGCCACAGGGAGAGTATCAGGCTGCGGGTCAGGAAAAGCAAGTTACAAACCTGGGATCCTCTTTCCTGGACTTTGAGAGGCATGCTTTCACATCATTCAGCCTTGCTCCAAAGCTTCAAACCTTGTCCTCTACCTTCAGGAAAAAGTCCCAATTCTACCTCCTAGCTTTGACCTTGTCACTTGCCCCATCCTGCATTTGAGCCCGGGCAGGATCACCACTGTGACTTAACTGCCAAGGAGGTACTAGTTCCCCATATCTTTCATCTCTCTTAATTCTTCCTGAACGTTATGGCATCGCTACTGTCCAGCTCCTGGAAGGGTTCTTCTTCACATACAGCCCAGACTTTTTTCCCACTCTCCTAACAGCCAGCTCTGGCTCTACCTTGCTTTGCTAGTCTCAGGTTATCTGTGTGTCTGTGTCATGTCCCCGTTCACCAGCCATGAATGGTGTCCATGTATATCCAGAGCCCCATACATACACACTGAAGACCTGGGGCCATGAGGAAAGTCTTCAATCTTACAATGAATAGAGAAAGGGTAGAAACATGGTGAGCTCCTTTATTTCTGCAGCATGTGTAGTCTGTGCATCTCTTACACACCAGCATTACATCTCACACTCGCCCTAGGGAGTCTCAGTGGTTTTTCTGGGCTACACACAAGCTCAGACAAAAATCTTCTTTTCCAGAAGGTTTTCTCATTCTCTCCTTGAAAAGGGCTGATCTGTCTATGCCTCCCTTACCACCTGCTCCACATTCACACATGGGACCTTTCAAAGTTCTTTGTAGGCATGGATAGCTCCAAGACTGCTCTTCAAGGAGAAAGCATCCTTGTAATTCACTTATGGTAGAAGCTCAAGGTTCAGGATTTTACTATTAGACCCAGGAAGGTAATCCAAAATGTGCAAGGAAAGGCATCAGTAAAAAGAGATGACAGTCACTTTTATTTTAAAATCAGAAATTCATGATACAATCTTTGATAGCTATAGGAAGGAAGGGAGGGAAGGCGGAGAGGAAGGAAGTCAAGAAGGCTGGCTGACCCTGAAAATCCTAGAGCTGTGTAAAAAGTTAAGTAAGTGAGGAGAAGTCACATCTCATTTGAAAAAGAAATCAGGTACACAAATTCCATGCAAGACTTAACAAGATTCTCAAAATTCCTCCTTTTCCTACCAAATTAATTCAGCTCACTGGAGATGGAAATGGTAGGCAACACTATTTGAGATAACTTTTTAGAAAATATACCCAACTAATGTCAAGAGGATGTCAGCTTGCTATCCAAAGGAGCTAAAGGAAAAGTGAATAGAAAAAGCAGATGAAAGCTGGAGGCTAACCGACAAGAACCTACCTAAGCCCTTGTTGGCACAGGCTGCAAGTCTGGTTTGAAGTTTCCCAGCAGCCAAAGAAAAAGAGGCAATAATGATGATCAATTGCATGATATATAAAATGCAGCAGATTAAACAAAAACAAAACAAGATCACTCCATGGGTTAGTAACTTTTCTTATGGCTGACATTTCTTTTTTGGGGGTACTGGGATCAAGCTCGGGACCTTGCATTTTCGAGGCAGGCGGTGGAACCACTGAGCTAAATCCAATGCCCCATGACTGACATTCTTAACATGCTCTCTCCTGTATGTCTTCTGCCAGGGAACTGTACATATGCAACAGATGATGTCTCCAACAATATCCTTCCACCAATCCAGTGTTTGATTTTATATGGCCATTTCCACAAAAACCTCTAACAGACTTGGTCATTTTTCAAATACTCCTCTTGGCTTCACAGGTCTTTCCAATGGTCTCTTTGTTTTTGTTTCACAATACTGGAGATTCAACTCAAGGCCTTCACCCTGAGCTACAGCCCTGGTTACAAAGTTCCCCAGTCTGGGCTGGAACTCACAATTCTCCTGCTTCAGCCTCCTAAGAGTGCTGGAATTAAAGGCATACACCACCACACCGCACACCCGGTCAGACTTGCTGACTGTCAGGGCACACATACACAGATCAAAAGGCAAAGCCACAGGCTGGGGATTTAGCTCAGTGACACCATGTCTGCCTTGCAAGCTCAAGGTCCTGAGTTTGATCCCCGGTACCAAAAATAAAAGGCAAAACCAGCAGGTCGTGGTGGCTCATGTCTTTAATCTCAGCACTCTGGGAGCCTGAGGCAGGAAGATGGTGAGTTCTAGCCCAGCCTGGGCAACTTAACAAGACCATGTCTCAAAATAAAAAGTAAACAAGGGCCGGGAATGTAGCTCAGTGTGAAGGCCTTGGGTTCAATCTTCAGTACCACTTAAAAAAAAAAAATTCAAAACTGCAAGCCTCCAGAAAATGCAAGATGTCACGAAATCAATGAAAGCAATCCTGATGAATGGCTGGAGAAACCCACCTGAAGCCGATGAAAAGCAGCGCCTGGCCGAGTCAGACCTGTGAGCAACTGAAGAAGAGACATCCACCAGGGACATGAACACGGAAGTACAGAGAGACGTTCCTGAATGTGTACGGAAAAGTGCCTTTGTGTGAGCTGCAAAAGTCAAGAGTGAAGTACACAAAACGTAACCCTGAAACTTTGGGAGAAAAATGTGGCCCAAATTCCTCATTCACTCTAAGGATTAACACATGGTTATCAAACATTTTCTCGTACTATTAACCATTGAAACTTTGACTCACTGAGTGGATACATTTTAAGTGCTAAACAATTTTCTTACAATTTTGCCAGACTCTCCCCCATTCCTGAAACTAAAGTTATAAATTGGTTTAAAATCATAGGCACATAGCGCCTGCCTGGTAAGCGCTAGGTCCTGAGTTCAATCTCCGGTACCAAAAAAAAATCATAGGCAAAAACAAACAGGGTGGCTCAGGCAGGCATTTGGCCACCAGAGTTGAGGCTCGTACTTAGAAATAAAGTTTCATTCCAAATCTAAAATAAGAGAACCAATAAACTCACCTAGGCCAGGGCCGGGGATTTAGCTCAGTGGTTTTGCTGCCTGCTGCGCAAGCTCAAGAACCTGAGTTCTATCCCCGGTACCAAAAAAGAAAAAACTCACCTGGGCCAGGTAATTGCTTCTGTCTAGGATTAAAAATATAATCAGTGTAAGTCATCTTTCTCCTCAGGGAACTATTTTCAAGAAGAACAGAAAATTCCAGAAGCACTATGAAGAAGTTTTGGTTCTTATTAAAAGAGCTTTGATATTATATTTGGTTTGAAATAAATGCTGATGTGTTAATTGGCCGAGTTCCTCTAAAGCTTTAACTTACTGGTTTTAGAGGCTACTTTTATACTAGGAATAAAAGGCCTTTTAAGGAGCACTGGGGTGTAAACAGAAATGGGATTTCCCAGCTGCCGAAATGGACAGCAAAGCTGGTTTCTCCCGCCACGCTGGAGAAACAGGTTGAGAATAGCAGCCTGCCCTTCTGGAGGGCCCCAGGGAGGTCCCCTCGGGTGCAAAGGCTTCCCAGAGAGACACGCAAAGCTTCAAATTCAGGAGCTCCAACCTCTTGGTCCTCACCTCACAGTTCCAGTAGCGCTGTGACTGCCCCACCCTGCTCTTTACGAGGAGAGGCCGCCCCTCCTCAGCTGCTCTGGGGCGGATTTCTTTCCAGGCCTTCCAAGCATCAACACAGCCTGACACTGGCTGCCCTACTTGGGAGCAGGGCAGTTCAAACCAGGTGCTGAGGCCGGGAACTACTGACTCGAGGCTCCACGAAGGAACAGAAATCCAGCCCCTGGGCCTGAAATAGCAACTGTGAGCATCTATTGATAGCACACGGTCTTCAGGCAGAGTTTAAGTGAATGAGTGTGTCAGTGTGTGTGTCGGTGTGTGTGTGTGTGTGTGTACAAGCACTTATATGTGCTACCAACCCCTAAAAATAACTCCCTCTTTCCACAACCACCCCAGAGACCTTGTCTGTTATTCCCTCTGCCCCCAGCCTGCCTGTGGCTGGTTGCAAACTAGCACTAAATGTCTGAGGATAGGGATTTTTCCCCTACATACTCAGATCCGTCGTAATTGTACACGTAAAGACAATTCTTCCATGACCCTAGTCTGCCTCATCCTGCCGACCTGGAAATTCTCTGAGAGACCTCTGGACACACACGTGACCAGGTTTCCTACCAGCACACAGGGCTACCTTCTTTGATACATTTGCTATTTGTCTATCTCTTTTTTTTTTTCTTCAGTACCAGGGATCAAACTCGGGTCCTTGTGGTTGCAAGGCAGGGAGTAGAACCACTGAGCTAAATCCCTGGCCTGTTATTTGTCATATCTCTTTAAGCAACAAAACCAGAAAGATATGAAGGGTCCCTGCTTTCTGTGAGATCCCACTGGGCAGTGGCTGCCGTGCCTGAGGAACAGACCCCAGCGTGGTGTGCTCTTTTGTCCTGGCAGGACACATGGGGGATCTCAGTGGCTAGGTGGATGTGTGGATGGACAGATGGGCCGACAGACACACAGGACAAAGGCAGAAAGTAAAATAATTTCCAAGGGAGCCCAGAGCTTAAGAAAACTCACTGAAGTAACCCCTCGCAGGCCCAGCCTCATGCTCCCGTCACTGATCTCCTTACGTCCCCAGAATCAGGTCTTGGTTTGCTTTGTGGTTTACCGAGGAAAATACACTGGGTGCTCAGCAACAGGGTTTGAATTAACCTCTTCCTCACACATCTAAGTCAAAAAGACTAATGGACAAGAGAGGAAATGTTTCACTCACCTTGAGGTAGGAGAGAAAAAAAAATAAAAGGTAGAAAGGAAATGAAAATTATAACTACAAATTGTACTTTTAAGAAGACTACAACTTCCAAGGCCCAGTTGAAGCTACCAACGTGATGCATATCACATTCCCGTGGTTAATTTAGGCTCTTTTTTTTCCAGACCCATTACACGCAAAATTCCTCAGGAATACTGAAAATCCATAAATTGGCTTGAGAAAGTAAAGAGCAGGAACCTGATCCTCAGATGAAGAAACACGTTGAGAGAATTCAAAGAATGCTTCAATTATCCATAAGAAAAAAAATAAAAACTGGGCTCATACCTGTCAAATGGGCCAGTACCCTTCTGGAGGGTGGGCCATCTTTTTCTAGGGTTCCAACCCCTCAAGGGAAACATAAACATTCCCAGTTCCAGGAAATACTGCAACTCTCTCTCTTAAAGCCCATACTCTACTTCTTTGAGTGGGTACTTTTGAATTCCATCCTATGAAACCCTTCCTGTGCCTCTTACTAATTAAAAATTCTTTTTCCTAAAAAGAATTCTTTTTCTGTACAAGTCAGCGAACCCATACACCTAGGGCGGGTTAGGTTATCTCAGGTCTGGGACCTCCTTGAACCCTGTCCAGTGACAGCCTGAAGCCTTAAGCCAGGCCTGGGCCTGGGAAGTCCCGCAGGCCTCTATGCCTCAGTGTTATCTGTGCAGTGGAAATAACAACTACCTCCCCTCCACAACAGGGAGGTCACAGATAGACCTTAGCATGGGAGGACTGGGCACACTGCAAGTACTCAATACACACAGCTCTGCAGCTGCTTTGTGAAAGAGCAAGAAATCACTCTGGGCTGAGGAGGACTCTATCCCTGCTCCTGATTCTCACAGCATTTTGGGGACACCAAGCCCAGAGCCCCTCAGTCAGGAGGGATGGCTGAAGGTCAGTGACCTTGGCCAAAGTGCTGGCTTCAGTATTCCCACCTATAAATGGGTACAATGAACATACTGCCTTCTGGGGCTGCTGTGGACATTAAGGAGATGCTGGTACAGACAGTATTCGATGACAGTCGGCTGCTGTCATAAGGAGCAGGAACGCTCCTGCCACTTTGTGAGCTCAGGGAGAACCTGAAACCCAATTCCGGCCACAGCCTGGAGGCCACCCCACCCTTCCCTTCTGTACTCCTTTGTTCAGCAGGGGAAGGTACCATCCAGAGTCCTGCCAGACAGCCCTGCAACAGTTCTGCTCACAGGGAAGGAGGGTGGAGGATGGCCCAGTCTACACACCCAGCAAAGTCCATCTGCACATGTGTGTCAGTCTCTGCTGGCAGAAACTCCACAGGTCCCACATGCCAACCTAGGAGCAAGCATCTCCTCTTGGAATTATGCTAACTCCACGCATTAGGGAATACTGTCATTGATTGAGCCATCAACCAACATTTTGTACAGAATAAACAGAATGGAATGGAATGGAATGGAGGGATATAATAAAATGGAAAAGCAATGGATCCCACCTAGTCAGTGGAGTTCTGTGCTGATCATAAGCATGTTTGTGTGTGGACCAGTCACCGTGTGAAACTCCCTATGCTTAAGCAGAGAAGCCCTCGGCAGGTCCTGGTCTCAAAGATGGAAAAGTTCCCTTTTTTGTTTGCTTGTTTCTTTGCGCATTTTAACGCCTCAAGGTCAAAGCTGAAATCTTTTTTGTTTGTTTGTTTGTTTTTGCGCACTGGGGATCAAACTCAGGATCTTGAGCTTGAGAGGCAGGTGTGGCGCCACTGAGCTAAATCCCCAGCCCAAAGCTGAAACCTTCCATGCTTTTTTTTTTTAAATCTGCTTTTGCTCACTGTCTTTAGTTGCTGTGTACACCTGAGAAAGGCGGGCAGGATCCTGTGAAGCTCCCAACAATGACACCGGATGAGATGAGTATTTACACAAAGAGGGGGAATGGGGGCACAGAGGTGGGAAGTGAGGTGGGAATGTCCCCAAAGAGTCACACAGCCTTTGCCTCAGAGCCCAGAAGAACACACTAGGGTCTCCATGTTGGTGGGGACACATGCGAAGTTGCACCCTCTGGCCCTCAGCCCCAGCCTTGGGCACCATGGGAAAGAATGCTGGTGCCAAGCCCAGGGCCCTGGGTGACTTGTTCTGGCAGCCACTGCCGAATCATAGCGCAGCCTTGTAGTCACTGTCTCTACAGAGCCTCTCTCAGGGCGTCACCTGTGTGTATAAGCTCACCACTGCACCTGGCATCAGGCCCGCGATGAGCAGTTCCTCCACAGACATTTGTGAACGAGTGAATGAGTGAATGAGCCACCAGCCAGACTCAGATCCTCTCCATCCCAAGGCCACTGTTCTATGCAGGCCACCAATGTTCCTGCATGGACCATGTGGTCTGACCTCCACCCTCTCCTCTCCAACCAACCTCCTCCTGGCCACCAGAGATATTTCCCAAAACCAAACTCCACCCTGACTCTCGCTGGAAAGAGGACATGAGTTTCCTTTCACTTCTTGCGTCCCAGCACTGCCCCAACAGTCTGCATGCATGGCCCCCAAATATGAAGACCACCTACCACTCTGGGCTAACCTGCTGCGGTGCACATGTCCTTGACACCTTCCCCTCTAGCTTCTCCCTGGACCTGCAGGCTGCTCCACACACCCAAGCAGTGGCATAGCAGTCCCTTTCCCCAAAGAACCTTTGCCCTTCTTCACCTTCATCAAACACTTATTTGTGCTACAAAACCCAATGGAGATGCTGTATCCACCGGGAAGACTTTCCAACCTCTCCAGGCAGAGTTAGGTGCTTCTGTTCTCAACCTTATTGGACAGTTTAGCATATTGCATTATGCTCTGTCTGCTTACACAACAGCCATCTCTGTCTGCTTCCTCCCCGGCACCCCCGGCACTGCTGGAGGTTTAGGGAGCCAACGCTCACTGAATGCCTTGTCCTTGTCAACTACAAAGCTACTTCTGCACCTGTAGTTTACTCTTCACAATGAGCCCTTGGAGGTGGTTACTACTAGCTACATTTTCAAGTTGGTACACTGAGCCTCAGAGAGGTCATGAAACTTGTCCAATAGCGCACAGCTCATAAACGGGCCAAGGGCCATGTCACTCCAACTTTATGCTCCTTCTCCTGCACCACATCATGCATAGGGTAGGGCACAGAGCCCACCCTGGATGTATCATCTGCTGAGTGGATGGATGGATAGATGAAGGGTGGAGGGATGGATAAATAAATTAAAGAGTGCAAGCAAAGCAGAAGAGAGCACCAGAGAGCACAGCAGGACCCCATTAGATGCAAGCACTCATCACTTCCTTCTCGCTCCTGACAGCAGCAGCCTGTGGCTCCACTTCAGGAGCCAAAGGATTACAGAAACTGACTTTCCAGCCAGAGGCAGCAGCACTTAGGCCGGTGGAGTCCAGGGCTAGAATGCTCTGGCAAGAACATCCTGTGCTTCCTCCTCGCTGGGACCCTGCCTCTGCTCCTCCCTTGGTTTGCAGGCATATTTCTCCACCTCCTTTGGGCCTTCCGAGACTAGGCCTTCTCCTAGCAACTCTCCTTCCTACTGGGTCTGAGGGCTCAAGGGCTCCCAAGATGCACAGCACAGACTAAGACCTGTGACTGGGCAGCCATGCTGGGGTGCAGGGTAGGATTCTGGCCTCAGTTGTCCCCATCCAGGCCATGAAGTGCCCCACACTGTCCCAGAGCCCTGGTTCCTGCAATCCGCATTACACCATCTGCTTCTTGCTGAGCCCACTCAGGGTTGACTTCCCTTCCAAGCTGCTCTGGGGCCTTGAGACTCCAGCCCAGGCAGGGTCACAAGACTAAAGCTTCACAGCTTCCCCAGCTGTGCTCCACTGAGTTGGGCCAGGGGGCCCTGTTGGCCACTGCACTGCCAGCTCCAATTCCAGTCCCCTCCTGGGAGAGCGAATGAGTTGCAGGGCTGGGATCCTGCGCCCCCACTCTCTCCCACATCTGTCCCCACCCAGACAGAGGAGGCCACTTTCTATTTGACTCCTGGAGGGTGAAGTAATGTGTCCCTCTGTTCCCAGCCTTTGGAACCCCTGGGACACACACCCAGCGGAATGAGGCATCCAGAGCACTGGTCTGCACTCAGGGGACTGAGCAGGAGTCAAGAGACCAGGCTCAGGTTGTCTCACTAGGAGGTGAAGTTGGGATGTTTATGTCCAGTCTGCTCTGGAACAAGTGGCTCTTTGGGCAGAATGACAAGAACCTGGTACCGGATCATACCTCACCTGCTGGGTACAGGGTCCAGTCCACAGAGACCCTCAGCCCCAACAACCCAACACCTTTCCTTGGCAAGACAGGGAAGATCATCCAGATTGGCTACAGTTTGAATATGGTTTGTGCCACCCTACTCCCCAAACTCATGCAGGAGTATAATCCGAAAAGCTACGTGTTAATTGCTCTTAAGGGGGTGGAAATTTAATCTGACTGTGGCGTTTGGAGGTGAAGCTTTTGGCAAGTGATGAGGTCTAGATAAGTTCATTAGAGTGGAGTCCCCATAACTGCATCCTACTGGCTTTATAAGAAGAGGAACAGAGGGCCAGAGATTTAGCTCAGTGGTTCTACCACCTGCCTCAAAAGCGCAAGGTCCCAAGTTCAATCCCGGGTACCAAAAAAAAAGAAGAGGAACAAAAACCACACAAATAAAGACCTGGCTACTCCCTGTTTCTTGCCATGGAATGCAAGAGCCTGAGAATGACAGAGCCTGCATCATGTTGTTTGGACTTTCAGCCTCTAAAACCACGAGCTAAATAAACCTCTTTTCTTTATAAAGTTAGCTTGCCTCAGGCATTTCATTACAGTAATACAAAAAAATCAATAAAGGACCCTGCCTACAAAATAAACTGCTGAGGCTGGACACCCGCAAAAGACCTGTAAATACAAAGACGTACAGTGTTTTTCAAGGGGTTCATCTCTATAGCTTGGGGAAGAGGTGGGAAGAAGGTCTCTGCTCTTCCTCTCCTGCATGGGAAAAGCTTTCAAACCTTGGGGGAGCACTAGTAGAGAGATGGGAGCCAGTCAGAGCAGGATGCTCAAGAGGGATGGGAAATCTCAACAGAAAGCCTGGCGATCCAAGCCCCCAGAAAGCCCCTGGGCCAGGGTTCAAGGACTGTCATTCCCTGGGCCAGCAGCACCAGCAGCAAAGCAGCTTTATCCCTGCAAGAAGCTCAACTGCCTCTGCCAACTCATTTCTTCCAGATCTATCCAGGTAGCCCGAGGCCAGGTTTCGAAGTTACCAATTCCTAAGGGTCAACTGTCCCCCAGCAGGGAGACTGGGAGGTCAGCTCTAGACAAGAATGACATTGCTTGGGCTCCCATGTCACTTGGCCCAGGTGCCAGTGCAGCAGGCTCTTTGACACAAGCCCGTGAGGTCTCCTGTGGCTGTCTTGGAGTGAGCAGAGGCTTAGGGCTTGCATTCCTGAAAGTTCTTATCAGACTCCCTGCATGATCTCTCTACAGATCTCCAAATAGACTGGCAGGGCCGGCTCATCTATTGACCATCACAGCCTCAGGGGGACCACGCTGCAGGAGCCGGGGGCCTGTCAGAAGCCTGGCCGTAGCAGTGGATGGTCTCCCTCCCAAGATAAGTTCCTTGCTTCAGGTGAGTTTCAGCAGCAGAATGTACAGCCTTCTGGGTGGCCTTCCCTTTCTCTCAAATCACATGTGTTCTCCCCAGGACACACCATCTAATAAGTACCAACAGGCATGAGAAAGAGGGCCACGCAACTCCTGGAGAAAAGCCATTTTCCTGGAAATGTGGGATTGTGTCAGCCATACCACACCAGCCATGAGAAACAGGAGGCTGTGGGAAGTCGCCCCATGTGCTTGTAAGAACGGTGAATCTGTCAATCAAGTAAGATGTGCCCAGGGTACCACCACTCCCCTCCAAGGCCAAAGAGAGAAGATATAGCCACAGATGTGTGGACACGGTGACCAGCCATGTGTGCATGGTAAAGACACAGAAGGCAGCCAGCTCCAGCAAGAGAAGCCATGCTGGAAATGGGAACCAAAGGGGATGTATCTCCACATCACATGATCATAAGGACCCAGATCCTGGCCAGGCTGGGGGAACAGTGATTTCCATTTCAGCGAGATGAAAAGTCCATCTGTGCATTGTTGAAAATTGCACTGAAAACTGCCAGGGATACATCAGAGGGGGAAAGACATGATTTATTTGGACCCTTGGGTCCTGGGCACCACCCGATGACTAAAAGTGGCAGTGAGAGTGGAGCTGCAGGCTATGCTTTACTTAGGGCAATGGAGGCACAGCTGTCTCCCACCCTGTCCAGCTGAGAACCTCAGAGCATGGGGACTGTCAATCATGAAACCTGTCCTCCCTTGTCAGAGAGCCAGTAAGGTCTTTTAAAAATGCAAATCTGATCACACTGCTGCCATCACAGGGCTTCTGGACACACCTGAAAGAAAACCAAAGGAGCCAGTGGCCAAAGGTGCAGCAGTCAGGGCTGGGGATTTAGCTCAGTGGTTTCGCCACCTGCCTTGCAAGGGCAAGGACCCGAGCTCGATCCCCAGTACCAAAAAAAAAAAAAAAAAGCTACACTGATCTGCACAATAAAATATAGTATTGGATTATAGCCCAAAGCATTAAATAAATGCCCACGAGTCCATACTGATATAAATAAATGATTGAATAAATTAATCAATGCGGAAGAAGAGACAAATCCATGCAGAAGAACTGTAAATAATTCAGGGAGATGGTCTTACCTAACAGAGGCAGATGTGGGGCTACACACAGTCACTTCTCCCAGAGACTGCAGGAGGGAAAGGGGAACAAGGGGAGAAACCCAACAGACAGCACTTCAGCCAAGTAACCAAGATCAACACCAACAGTCGGAAGTCTCGCTGACCATCAGGAGCCCCTATGACGGGACAAAGTGGCACTTCGCCCTATGATCTTCCCCCCAAAACTCCCAACCCCAGTCTAACCCTGAGAATGACATCATACAAGAGGCACCCTACCAAACAGGTACTCCTCCCAACTGCAGAAGTATCGCAACAAGGAAAGTCTGAAGAGCAGCCACAGCCAAGAGGCCCCTAAGGAGACTAAAGGGAACATGGGATGTGGCATCTCAGAGGATACCCTGGAACAGAAAAAGGACATTACAAAAAGGAAATCTCAGTAATCTACAGTAATCTTTGAACTTCAATTAACATAATGTATCAGTATTTGTTCATTGATTGTACTAAATTACCACACTTTTGTTAAAATGTTAACAGAGGAAGCCATGTGCCTGGATAAATGGGAACTTTCCACATTACCGTCTCCATTTTTTTCTATAAACCTAAATTATACTTTAAAAAATTAATTTTTAAAAGTCCTACCAAAGGAAACAAAAACCAAGCGCCTAATCTTTAGCATCACCCACAACGTCCAAGTGCCTGGCTGTGCACACTAGGCCACCTTTACTCCCTCCTGTCTGGGGTCCAACCACTATGCAGGCATCTTCGGTTTGGCTCCCCTGCCATGCAGGCAGGGCAGTGAATGCCTTCTGTGTCCCTCCCTAGCACAGTCCCTTGCCCAGAGCAGCCAAGTCCATGCTGGTGACCATTCACATGCATAAATGAGTGACACTCAGAAGCCACGAGCAGAGGGGACTCCAGGAAACAAACATCCCAGGGCCCAGGGCACCCAGGCCACCCTGTGTGAGCCACTGGGAGCTTGGAGCGGCGACATCATCAAAGAAGACCCGGAGCAAGTGGCTACCGCTCATCTGCTGGAGCCAAGAGGACCCAGTGATGCTCTCTGCCCTCTCAGATTGCAGCAGGGAAACGTCTGGCAGGTAGATTTCCTTTAGAGTTCATCAAAAATTGACTCTAGCCCTTGGGTAAGCTTGGTCTTTTTTTTTTTTTTTAACAAGCATAATTTACATAGAGCAAGATAGTAAAATTCACTTTTTTTTCCCTCTTTTAAATGTTTATTCTAAATTTTTCCCCCAGCTTGTGGGACACTTGGTCAGGAGTATCTCTTTACTTTAATCTTAGTAAAATGGACAAGTCTATGTCTCTGAGGGCATCAGTGACATGGTCCCAGAGGAGGAGATATCTCTGATTTGGGTCTCCGAGGTCCCGCAGGTTATTGGTTGCATTTCATCTATGTGAATGAAGTGAAGCATATTCCTTTACATTTAAGGAAGAACTTTGGTCCAGGCAGGTTCAGCTCTGCTTTTACTGATCACATATGAACCACTGTGTTGTGTGCAGGTGACTGGTCATCTTGCTACAGGGGAAGAGACGTAACTCCCAAACCTGCTAAATATCCAAAACGCACGTTCGTGTTCTCTAAAATCGCAGAATGAATTCTAGGGACAATGGAGGTTAAGAGTAGGCAAAATTTATTGGGAGAAAGAAACCTTCTGCCTAAGAGAGACAGAAGGGGGACCAGAAAGTAGGTTGCCCTAAAATTCACTTTTTTAAAGTACAGTTTCATAGAATTTGATAAAGACATACACGTATGTAACCACCACCATAATTAAGATGTAGGACACTTCCATCACCTAAGATATCTCACTCCCAATTACAGGAGTGTAATTGCTTTTCCATTCCACCTTGTTTTTTGCCTTTTGTTCAGAATATCGTGTAAATGAAACCCTATGATACGAGCAGTCATATACACACAACTCTCTGGAGAGCCCTGCCTCACAAAGCACATCCCATTGTTACATGAACAGCAAGCTGCCAAGGGGAAGGCTTAGATGGTCGGAGACATGGCCTCACAGGGCTAAATTCTCAGTGCCTCACTGAAGCCATCCTAAGTGCAGCTCACTCCACAGCTCAGGGCAGAGACCACCCAATCCCTGCTCTCCAGGGCAGCTGCTACAGAGGGGCACTTGTACAGTACCTGCTTATAAGCCTGGTCTGATCCTGGCAAGAGGCAGTGAAAACATCTACTCCATGAGCAGCTGGGGCAGAAGGCGAAGCTGTGTGTCCTGAGGCTGGAGGAGTGAGACCTGCACGGGGAGCAGGTGGGGAGGTGCTGGCACACAATAGGAGAATGATTCCAAATGGAACTCGCTCATTAATGGTGCATTCATCAGGCGCCACTCACCCTACACAACCCTCCTACACCCATCCAATGGGCTATTTAAAGACCTAGCACACTGCTCCTCTGGGCTCCCACCCAGGCCTCTGGGCATACCCAGTGGAAGCTCGGGCCTACAGTGCCTGGCCAGGCCATCAAATTCCTTTCTCACTGGGTTCCAGCAAAACCAGGTTTTGCTGACAGCTTTTATTGACAGCTCAGATGTTCTGGATCCGCCGTGTAAGGCTTTTTGCTTTTTGTTCGCAGGACAGGATTTTTGTAGGATGATTTTTATTTTTATTTTTATTTTATTTTGTTTATTTATTTTTTTGGTACTGGGGATCGCACTCGGCTCCTTGCGCTTGCATAACAGGCGTGGAAACCACTGCGCTAAATCCCCGGCCCAGTAGGATGATTTTTAATAATTTTGTACAAACAATGAAACTCAGTTGAGATCTAAAACACAACTTTGTAAATTCTCCAGGATTTGCCCCAGAAATCTGAAGCTGAGAAAAGTCTAGGCTGATGAGTAGCCGAGGATCCTGCCTGGGTACTTGGTGAGACAAACACCCTCCACCCCAGGATTTCCATAGTTTGAAGCCCTCATGTAGTGGGTGTGCGCCCCCTCCTGGACATACAAGGAACCGCCAGCATGCAGCCCTGGGAGCACACTCCCAAATCCAAAAGGCACAGGCTTGCAGTTACACAGTGGTTCTGAGGTTATCTATCCCCTTTGGCAAAAACCAAGACTACCAAAGCCATCCAAAGCCTGGGAACAGCCAGGGATTTAGCTCAGTGGTTCCAGCGCCTGGCAGGCAAGTGCAAGGTCCCGAGTTCGATCCCCAGTACCAACAAAAAAAACAAAGCCTGGGAACAGTTTTCAGAGGGTGTAAGCTTCTGCAGCCATCCATGCCACTGTCCCCAGGGTGCTGGTCGGTGGGCTGGAATTACGTGACTCAGCAGAGGGCCTGAAATCTGGCTGGAGGTGGCAGCTGGGGTTTGAGGTTTCACAGCCCTTGGGGTGCAGGATCATTTCTTCTCTCCGGGGGTAAATACCCACAGGAGCAGGGGGTTTCTATGTCACTCTGTCCTGCTCACTACCAGATTCTCAAGCCCTGCCAATGAGGTTAGCATCCTGTGCTGGAGGGCAGCTGCCACCCTCAGCCTGGAGAAGGAATTCTCCATCTCACCCCAAAACCTGAAGGACCAGCCCCTGCCTCAACCCTCTCTCCCCTCCCTTTGTGGCTCTGCCCCGATCAGCCTGGGCTCCTTCAGCTTCCAGCACCCACTGCCTTCTTGGCTGGAGACCCCTCCCAGGACAGACCTATGAACCCATGGGCACCGGGGCCACATCTATCTCATTCTCCACAGTGACTCAACATCCGGCCAGGCCACCCACAGGAAGCATCGCCACACAGGCAAGTGGTGAGCCCGCAAGTATCCCAAAGGCTGTGACCAAGTGTCAGGAGCAGAGCCTGAGCTGGAGCCCACTGTCAGCTTCCCTGGGGTCCCATGGAAATGCAGAAAAAACAGGAGTCTGGAGAGCCCCGATCCCAGCCAATCCACAGTGAACACAAGCTACACAAAGCGCTTGGAAAGAACCCAGTGGAAGCACAACACGGGTTTACAGGGGAAGTGACACCTTAGTTGTCAGGCTGTTATGTGTAACAAGCTGAACAGTGGTTGAAATTATTTATTTTATAAAAGAATGCCTCAAAATGAATGCTGCAAGCAACTGGGAGCTGTCTCTCTGGAAGCCAATCTTTATTCATTTTGAAGTCAGTGAACAGACTACGTATACTGGTCCTGCTCCTCCCTCCACTCACATACTTTCCACTAAGATTTAATTTAATGCAAACTGGGGAAGGTATATTGTGTGTGTTGCAGTTGTGCTATTTTAAGTGTACTACTTTTCTGTGTGTGGTGCTGGGGAGGGAACCCAGCAGGGGCTCTACCCCTGAGCTCCAACCCTTGGCTTTTCTATTTTTCATTTTGAAACAAGGTCACACTAAGTTGTCCAGTCTGGCCTCCAACTTGTGATCCTTCTGCTTCAGCCTCTCAAGTACTTGGGATACCAGCTTGGGCCACTCTGCCCATCAAGGGCACTATCCCCTTATCAAACTACAAGGAAGAATCTGTCTTTGAAATACTGGCAGAGGAGAGGGACGGACTGCTTTAGACCTGTGGCCCCAGGACAGCCACCAGCCTCAGGGTCTGATGAAGACACCCACAAACTACAAATCCACTGCTGCCCCTCCCAAGAGCACCCTAGCCGCACCATTAAGGCTCACCCACTGCCACGACCCCTCAGCTCAGCAGCCTGGCCTTCCCAGCTGTCCTAGAAACCAGTCACGCTCCTGAGGGGCCAGCCTGCTGCTCCCTCCTCCCTTCCCTCTGTTGGCCCTGGTCCTCCATGGCCACACCCTTCCTGCCCTGGCCTGGTCCCATCAGCCAAAGACACCAAACAATGACTCAACAGCCCAATTAAGAAAGTTGCCTCCCTTCCTCAACCGCCTGCTCTAGGCCTGTGCTCCAAAACCAAGGAGGTCAGGTCCCAACACGGAAATGCGATGACTCACCACCGAGTCTAAGACATGGACACCCAGCACACCTGGGTCCTCCTGATGCTCCTCCTCCAGTGTTCCTAGCCAGCCAGGCCACGGCACCAGAAGTCAGAGAGCTGGACTCCTATTTTCCCATCCCCAGAGCCCCTCATCCCCCTTTTCTGCGAGTCACCTCCTTCTTCCACACTCTGTCCTCTCTGTCTGGCCACTCTGTTGCTCCAGGCCTTACCCTCTCGGAGCAAAACTTGCTATGCCCACCTCTGGTTTTGTTCACGCAGGTCCATGTCACCACAGCTACCTGAATGACCCCTCTCAAATTCTGGTCAAGTCCTTCCCTTGCCTAAAATCCTCTCCAACTTCTCACAGCCTTTGGTGTGCAGGGAAAGCCCCAGCCTGCAGGTGGGCTCCTCAGGCCAGCTCGGGGCCACCCTATGCTCCTGCTCTTACCAGCCCCTCCCCCAGCAGCAGACAAGTCCCTTGGACACTCTGCAGTGCCTTTGCTCAGGCAGGGGGACCCTGTCTCCCTCGGCCAAAGCAGGTAACAGTACCCACCTGAGCTAGACCCCCAACTTCTGAGCATCCCACTTTTCCCACGAATATGTCCTACTCCCTTTTAGGTCACAAGCTGAGAGCAGCCATGTGGCTCAGCTACTGTGGGTCTCCAGGCCCTGGCACGGAGCTGGCACATGTGGATGTCCTCCACAGAGTCAGGCCCTTCCCTTCCACCCCTTGGCCCCCAAACTTGCAGGCCACTGGCAGTGGACAATTGTCCTATGTCCTGGGCATGCCAGAGCCTAAGTAGAGCAAGACCAGCAACATAATTTGCCAGCAAAACGGAATACAGATGAAAGCAAAGGGAAACCACAGGGCCCATATTCTAAAAGTCTCTACAACTCCAAAGAAGAACTAGCAGAGAATTGAACCAGGGTGCAGGGTACTTCTCAGTGTGGCATGGTTGGTGGCTGCCCAAGCCACACACTCAGGAAGCCAACCCTGGACCTGGACCCGAGGAGAAGTTAAATAAGGTCCCCCTTCCTCCCCTTCAATTGTGCAAGGCACATCTGCTCCAAAAGTGACAGGAAGGCAGTAAAGGCTCCTTATCAACACCTTTGGGCAATTCCATCTCTGCCCGAGTCTCCTGTGATCAACAGTGACTGTTTTAAAGACACTGTTCCCAGGACAGCAGGTCCTTCACATCTTAAAGACAATACACAGTACCATCTCCAGCCCACGGGAGGACCTACCTGACAGCTGCCAAATCTGGCACAGAGAAAGCGGAGCACTGAGGCGGGCTCCTCACGCTGCATTCTCCTGTCACCTCCAGGAGCCATCATGCTGTCTGAAACTGGGCTGGGTGTGCAAAGCCCTTCTAATTGTAAGTGTCCAGATCTCTTTTCTCATAGAAGGTGTTAATCAAAGTTTTCCAATCCTTATTATAATAAGAAAGATGCTGAATTCAAATTCATGTAGAGTGTTTATATTTTCGGAAGGTTAAGGAAATGTTAACTTAAGCTTCTTTTCCTTTTTTTAGGACAGAGTGGACAGTGAACCTAAAACACCACACTTTGGACAAACAGACATGACTTATCAATCATGGCAGTCCTTCCTGTTAGGCTTTGCTGCACAGACCCAGAATCCTTCTCTACACAGATCCCTGGGGAGCCACTACCAGTGGATCCATTTGCCATCCCTGATTTGGTGCCTTGCCAAGGTCCTCACAAACAACTGGCCCCACCAGTCACTCCACTGAGTCACAGTCTGTACCCACACACAACAGAGAGTCACTCCAGGACTTGCCTTCAGCCTAGATGCCATACAAGTCCAGCTATGGGAAGGCACTGTAAGCCACGGGTGTCCTTTGACTCTCTGTTCAGGGCTTCTGAGTCCTTCCTGGCAGGGTTCTCAATGAACTAACAGCACATGTGATTTCAAAGACCAGATGGAGTTGCCAAATTAAGCCCTGTCCATGGACAGACACTGGAGTGGCCCAGGCTGTCACGGGAGGGTGATAACGGCCCCCGAGGTGCAAGCTGAACATATCACGTCCTGTCGGGCCAGATGGGAGGCAGCATCTTATCTCCTATTTCATACCCCCATCTGGAAAGCATTTAGCACAACAGCCCTTCCTCATAGGCCTCCTGATTTTTTCTTCTTCCATCCCCACTTGCACATGATCACATAACAGGGCAAGTGAAAGGCCAGAGACACTGCCCAAAGCTGAACAGCAGGCTGGAAAAAGGAAACTGCCCTGAAATTGCTGGTTTGGAGAACAGGGACCAAGCAGTTTGATGGAAGCCTGAACTTCAGTAAAACAAGTCTCAGTACCGGGAGACAGGACAAGTATTTATGAGCCGTGGCCACCAGAACACTACATAAAGAAGGTGTTGAAAGAGGCTTGCAAACAGGCTGGAAACTCCCAGTCAGGCACATCCAGACACTGCCAGTTTGCAGAGAGCTCCAGCAGCATGTGAACACCAGCCAGGTCCTATGAGAACGTGAACAGGTCCAAACATGCTGACCTGAAGGTTTCTAGTGTGAGTGTGTGTGTGGGGGGGTCCCTGCACTATTAACCCTGAACTGGCTAGTCAGTCTTCCCTGGGAACTTTTTGTCTCCCTTCCCTTCAAAAGGTGTCTGTGCCTGGAGGAGAGAAGTTGTTTTTAAACTTGGCTCAAGCAGAACTTAAGCTGGAATGAAAATACTAACTAGGGAAAAAGTTATCAACACTATCTCAAAACTAAAGAAGAAGATCTGGATTGGAACATCCCAATCATAAATATCGACCATCATCACTAGGAGCTCCATGGACTTTTGGTCCAGGTGCATCCCAGGGACAGACCACTGTTAAAGAGGATACAAAGGGTATGAGACACAGAGAGTTGATCTCAGACACCCAAGACTTAACTATATATTCACAAAGCCAAAATCTGCCTACATATAAAGCAGCTCAAGAATCATTAAAAAAAAAGGTCTTCTGTTAGTTTGAACCATACAAAATTGTCAATATCTGACAATTGCCAATGGGGCAATTCATGTGGTTCAGCCCAACAGTAGCTAGATGGACACTAGAAATCAAAGGTTCTGGCAAATATACAGGGGTATCCCATTTACTCAGCACACCAGGCACTGGCTCATAGATTCAACTCAAGAACATCAATATAGCTTTTAAATGGTACAAAGGAATTCTGTAGGGCTGGGGACATAGCTCAGTGGCACAGCGTTTGCCTGGCAAGCGCAAGGCCCTGAGTTTGATTCCTGGAAAAAGGAATTCTGTCAGTCAGAATTGGGCGATCCCTTTTCTAAATTAAAAAAGAATAATAATAATGTTTCTACTTTATGATTCAATTTTTAATTGTCTGCTTAAATAAGGGTCCAATAACTTTTGAGAGGTAGCTGAACCCACTTATGCCTACCTATAGCTCAAAGACAAAAAGAATTTATTGTGCAAACAGATAAAAACAAAATTCCCATATGATTTGGGACCAAAAAGACCAGAAGCTCTAAGTCAATCTAATTTCCCTGTACCTTCACCATCTGCAAGTGTTAAGCTTGGATTCTGAGTTTGGCAACACTCTCATGAGGCTATGACACTGAGTAAGAACATTAGACTCCCCTGCAGGTCAGAAGACAACCAGGTAGAGGGTCACCACACACCTGCTCCAGGCAGCCAAACAAGGAGACACTTCCTGGGTCCCCTCTAATCCCTTCAAGTTACAACATTATCCTGCCCCGGGCCAGGCTAGATGCTGAGGTATCAGAGGTTACAGGGGAGCAGTTCTTCCCCCTGAGAAGGAGACGGAGTTGGATGTAAGTAATTTAAAGGTGTCTGGGAAGGGCAGTGACACTGGGGCATGGGCAGCTGCAAAGCTCAGATAGAGGCTCCTCTCAGCTTGGGGAGACTCCTAGAAAAGGGGATGCTACAGGAAGGAGGGGACAGGGTCTGTCCTGCTCACCAGGGCTTCCTCAGTGCCATGCAAGATCTGGCAAAATGCAGCCATTTTTACTGGCATCAGTATAAACTGTGTATGTACATGTTTATACAGAGAAAGACCCACATGTAGACATAAACATGTACTGGATGTGTGTCTGTATAAAGTTAGACATAAGTGTGTGTGTGTGTGTGTGTGCGCACGTGTGAATGTGTGTACACACACATGCAGGCTGTGTGATCAAAAAACATGGTGAATGTTGTGTTGTTTTTTTACAATAAAAGATACATTGCTATTATTCCCCCTCAAAATACCTCCCCTAGCTTTGTTCTTGCCACTTTCTGAAATAGTTCTTTTTGTTTGTTTGTTTTTTTAGTACCGGGGATCGAACTCGGGACCTTGCGCTTGCAAGGCAGGCACCGGAACCACTGAGCTAAATCCCCAGCCCTATCACACCTTGTAAAGATGTTCATTTACTGCATTAACCAAATACCTATGCTACATTATATAAGCAAGAGAGAGGTGGGCTCTCATGGAGCCTATAGAGAGGGGGGAATATTGTGAGGAAGATTAGTGGCAATGTGCTCTTTACTGTAATAAATTTAATGTAAACATTCACAGTGTATTTTGACCATCCCTTGTACACAGGCTCCTGAGCTGATTCTGAGCAAGCCTGGTCTAAGTGCAAAGGCTGCTTGTGAAGGATGAGATGAAGGTGAATCCAGGCGCAGTACAGTGCTGATAAAGAACCATGATCAGCATGGGGTTGCCATGGTGTGAGGGACGAAGGAAATAATGCTGGGGGAAGGAGTAGACCCTGTAGAAGAGCAGAGTTGGGACCTCAGGCCTCTGTGCCCAGCCATGGCCCGGAAACCTGAATTCTCTGCTGGTGCACTGCTGACTCCTCTTTTCTCTGACTCCCACTGAAAGCCAAATGAGAACAAGCAGCCGACCCAGCTCGTGTCCCAGGAGGCAATCAGGTAGCTCACTAAACCATCCCTGGAACAGCAGAAACACACACTTTGTCCTGGAGAATTTCTGCTTACAGGTTGCAAGGGAATAAATCTCCAACATGGCCCTTGTGGGAAGGGGGTGGTGTCCTGTCCTGTGACACCGCAGATCATTCCTAAGGCCACAGAAAGAGGCTGAGCCCTGGCACACATTTGTGGGGGAACAGAGCACAGTCCCTGTGTGGGAGTGGGAGAAAAACCGAATGAGAAGAGATGAGGGAAGAGAACAGCTTCAGGACTGGGCCCTGGAGCACCACCAACAGCCCCAGCCCCCATGTACCTCTGGGCTGTCAGATCTGTAGGGACCTGGCCAACAGCATCACTGTGGTGGGAGGAGGTAGCTAAGGGTGGGTTTCCCAAGTCTGTGGAGGCAGCCGGCTGGATGACATCATCAGTTACAGGTGAGCTGGGAAGAGAAGAAAAAACTCAATGTTCAGAAATGTTTCTGGAAGCTGCAAATGTGTTTTAACAGCACATTTTATCTAGTCCTCAGCAGGACCTCCATTTCCCTTTCTGTGATGGAAGCCTCTGAGCTGCTCACAGCAGGAACCACGGATGATGCTGGTCCAGGAGAAGTCTGTCACTGGCCCATGACAAGGTAAGTATAGAAACTAGGAGAAGAGTTTAGAAACCTTTAGAGTAATTTGAGAGAATAATGTTATGTCTGTTGAATCTAAAAACAAAAACAAAAACAAAAAGTCACGGCTTATGTTTTGTAGGCCTTCAGTGGCTCTCAATCAGGGGACACCCACAGTGTCTGGAGCCATTTTTGGCTGTCACCCCTGGGGTTGGCGGGAGGACTGAGGCTAAGGCTGCTGCTAATGTCCTACAGTACACATGACAGGCCCTGTGGCAAAGGATTATTTGCCCCAGATGTCAATAGTGTTGGCACCAAGAAACCCTGGACTCAAGTTTTATTTCATTTTCCTAGTAATTTATCTAATCGTATTTTCAATTTTGGGGGGGGGGGTACTGGGGATCAAACTCAGGACCTTGTGCCACCAAGCTAAATCCCCAGCCCTCAAATGTTTTTTTGTTTTTTGTTTTTTTTGTGCCGGGGATCAAACTCAGGAACTTCGGCTTGCGAGGCAGGCGCCGGAACCACTGAACTAAATGCCCAGACCCCTCAAATGTTTTGATATCCAACAAGTTAGAACTTTAAAGACTGCATTGGTCTTCCACTGACTGAGAAAACCTGTCCTGGGAAATTCCCAAGGGCAGAGAGTTTCCAAAAGGCCTGAGACACAGGCATAACTGTCTTTCTGGTGGGTGCCATGGCAACTCTGCTTGTAGCCATAAGTAATGAGATCATGATCTTCGTTCCTTGGGCCTCTGCATTTACTGAATACTTGCCCTATATTATGAGCAAGGGAGAGGTGGGCCCGCATGGACCCTGTAGTCTCAGGCAAGAGGCAAACATTTTTTTTAAATGGTTATTTGGCAACAATGGTACTAATTGCTAAGACGGCCATGACAGCTTATACCAGGAGTTCCTGGCCCAGAGTCGGAATCAAAGAAAACTTCCTTGTGAGTGGGGAGTAAACAGAGGTTAGCTGGCCAGGTATGGGAGGGCAGGTGTTTACTGATGCGTAGTGTGTGCAAGGATATCGTCTAAGCATATTTACATATACATTGCCATATTTGGTCCTCAAACAATCCTATGCAATGGGAACTATTAGCATCCTCACTTAATAACTAAAGCACAGAGAAGCACAGTACAGCCACTAAGTGTAGAATGAGGATACAAACCCAAGCCCCATTCCAGAAGTTACATTTGTCATCACCAAGAGCCACTGTGTGTTTGAAAGCCCTGATCAGGAAGGAACTTGGCATTACACAAGAGCATCAAAAGGTCAATATCATTAGAGTGTAGATAAAGAAGGGAGGACTACAAAGAGGAGAGGTGGACAGGAGCCAGATCACAGGACCAGGTGGAGGAACTGGGACTTGGTCCTAAGCCAAAGGATCAGCTCAAAGCTTCTAGCAAATGTTCAGCCACAAACCACTGCTCTTGGCATAGAGATGAATGAAAATGGGGATGTCCAGGGTAATTCCCAAAACTGTACTCTAAATAGAACTGAACTAGCCCAGTCTGGGACCCACACACCTCTACTGATTCTTCATGGTTCCCACCCCATTCTCAGTCCCACAGGATCAGATCTGAAACCCTGTGGCCACACCCAAGCAGTCAGAAATCGGCGCACGCACGGACAAATGAAGGGAGAGCCCAGCCTGGAGGAGGGAGGATGGCAAGGACTCAGATGTCTTTGGTGGATCACAATTCAGAGAATTCTAACCTCAGGCAAAATCGACTTTCCAACATCAGAAAGTCAGAGTGGAAAAACAACTCAGGAATTTTGGCAAGACAACTTGAAAGACAGAGGAGACTTTATTTCCCCTGACCCAGCCCTGTACTTTCAAGAGTTTATTTTAAGGAGATGATAAAGGGTGGGGGAACCAAAAATGGCAGCAGTAGGGGACAGTTGGTCAAATAAGAGCCAGAGAACAGATTTGTTTGACACAGTTTTCAAAAAAGAAAGTAGATCTTTATGCATCTAGATGTAAACATGTTCATTATTAGCTGGAAATGGGTTAAAACTATTGGCAGCAAGCTCAGATTTTGTTTGTGTGTACCAATATATGTTTCTATAAATACACAGTCACAGAAAGCAAGCAACAGATTAAATGAGCTAACAAGAAATGCAGGAAATACACAAAAGTGCTAAGAGAAACTATCTTTATAATCACAATAAGTAAGAAAACCTATTTAAGAAAAAGTTTAAGGGTCAGGAACAACTTCAATTCATAACTCAGTGAAAGCCTTACAAGGTGGAGACAACCCACAAATGGTGTCTTTCCTCCCTTCCGTACTTGCACTGTTGCGTGATGCCCGGATTCGCCAGTCTCATTCCAAGGCAGGAACACACCCACACCTCATTTACTCAGGCATCGCTGAGGGAAATGAAGGTCCCAATAGAGAATTGTTTTGGAAGACAAATACTGGCCAACATATTCTGTGGGGTGGAATTATTTTGCAAAGCGTATTATATTTTTTTGAATGGGGACTCTTGTACATAATTAAATAGTTTTTCAATGACATTTGATTGACATCCTGACCACCTATGATATAAGTGAGGAAGTATGCTATAGTACTGAAAAACAATTGTATATGAAGCAAAGAAAGCTGATTCCAGCGCACCCCCGCCTTGGGATCTCAGCCAGGTGACTTCTCTCAGCTTCAGCTTTTCCATTCGTGAAAGTGAAGGCGCCGAGCTGCATGATCACCAAGGACTCTGGGTCAGTCTTGTCCCTCACACTCAGGCTGGCAGCTGTGCCTTGTGCTTATCAACTCACCTCCCCCTTCTTGCTGCCTATGCCTTCCTCTTCTGTTTCTGCTATTCCACAGACTAAGAATATGGTGTCCATCAAGAGTTCATAAGCTTTGATTAAAGGTCTGTCAACTTCCTACACAAAATAACTACAGGGCTAGGGATTTAGCTCAGTGGTTTCATCGCCTGCTGCACAAGCGCAAGGACCTGAGTTCGATCCCTGGTACCAAAAAAAAAAAGTTACAAAATAACTACAACTGAAAAATATACATGTATGTTTGTATATACATATACAACAAGTCGAACTAGAGGGAATTGGTAAATATATAACATTTAAATATGTCAAACTCACATTGAGCTATCAGCTCTGAGACTTTTCTAGTGATCCTTTCAGAGGTCTAAGGATGGGAGACAGCCTAACGATGGGGAATATGGAGGGACTCTTCTAATACAGCTCTTCTCAGACCAACTGGCAGAGGCTATAAAAGGCTTCAAATTCTATTAATGATGGCAAAGAAGGCGACTGATATTATTCAGAGGGAAGAAATATCAGGCAGAGATCTCAACCACCAGCTGCTGCCGCCAGCTGCCAGGCCAGCCCACTGTAAACTTGGTCAGGCCAGCAAAGGGTTGATTTGCCACTGGAATGTCAGGGAGGGAAGCTTATATCAACAAGTGCTTCTGCACACAGCCATGAGTCATCACTGCGGAAACCCAGGCAGAGAGGGCTCAGTTCAGAGGAAGACACTCGAGTTTGAATCTAAAAGGCAACACCTTTGTCTCTACACACACACAGATGCCCCAGCAAGCTCCCAGGCGCCAGCATGAATTACACAGGACCACACTCTCCAGGCCTCACAGGATAATGGCGACCAAGGCGAGCTCGAGGTCTAAAGGAAGATTGCAAAGGGTGGTGTGTTAGTCCATTAACGTTGCTACAACAAAATCCCAGACACCGGGTGGGTTACAAACAACAGCCATTTACTTCCCTGGAAACTGAGAAGTCCAAGATCAAGGTCCCAGCTGATTTGGATCTGGTGAGGGCCAGCTTCTGGCTGGACGGTGGCACCTTCTCAGTCATCCTCACCTGGTGGAAGGCGCCTTTTATATGGCACTGATCCTGTTTCTGAGAGTTCCACCCCCTGCCTAATCACTTTCCAAAGGCCTTCCCTCCTAATATTATCATTTTGGGAGTTAAGGTTTTAACACACGAATTTGTAGGGGACACAAACATTCAGACCATAGCAGGTGGTAACAGAGAAACAAACTCCCATAGAAACACAGGCTTATTCCAGGCCAGAGCAATGTGGGACGTTTATGTGAATAGCTGAAGCAAATGAAGAGCTTTAATAGGCTATGCGAGCAAAGAGCTTTCCAGGAAAAAAAGTTTCTCAGGCTGAGGGCAGAGCCCGGTGGTCGAGAATGTGCCTAGCATGCAAGAGGTCCTGGGTTCCATTCCCAGCACCACAAACAAAACAAGCTTCTTCTTCTTCTTCCCTCTCTCCCTGATGGTTTGGGTGGAAAGCCACTGGGATCCACGTCCTTTCCCTTCCCTTAGAAGATTAGCCTCGAGGGTAGAAAGGAACAGGCAGGAGAGGCAGTGGCATAGAGAGAAGATCAGGGTCTTCAGGAAATCATTACCTACAGGAAGAAATTGCCCAAACAATAATAATAACCATATCAAAGATAATAGGAGCCAGGTTCTCACAGTCAGAGAAGGATTTCCATGTACAAAAAGTAATCCCCTGAAAGAGCTGTCTTCGATGACAGGTATCAGATAAATACAGAGTAGATATAGAGGAGCGTGTGTGTACATACATGCATGCTCACTATACACACGGTTACTTCCCAACTGTCTCCTGGGAAGGGTCATGTCAAAAGGACACATGAACTACTTCAAAGGGGCTGCCACTGGCCAAAGCTGGGAGTATTCTGATCTCAAAAAAATTAATAAGAATAATACAGTGATGGGGCCGGCGATTTAGCTCAGTAGTTCTGCCGCCTGCCTCCCAAGCACAAAGTCCCAAGTTTGATACCCGGTACCAAATAAAAAGAATAATACAGTGATGGATTTTTAACCCATTGCATTATTATTTTATCAACCCATTAAGTATAAATAGACATGAACAAATGAATAAATGGAAGAGAAGGGACAGCACCTCCTTCAGTACAGTGCCAAGTCAAATATGTAGGAATAATGATGAAAACAAACCAAAAAAAATCTCCATTTAAGAACCTTCACCAAGGAGCCAATGGAGGATACTGAAGCAACTGGGTGGAGGAGTAAAGTAAGACAGTGGTGTGGTCTGAGCACCTTCAAGCAACTACTGACTGATTACAAAGGAGAAAGCAATGAATTCTGGGGGGGAAACCTGACGAGACGTTGAGCAGGACACCATCCCACCACTAGGATGCTGCAGCATCACTGCTGTAGGGTCCACGCCCAAAGTGGATGGCCACAGACATGATGAGGAAACCAGATGGAGAAACATTGTGGGACTTCCTCCAGCCTAAAAGCCCCATCCTCTTGCAGAGTCATGAAAAGCTGGCGGACACTAAAGAACTTCTCAGATTGAAAGACAGTCTGCAGGGCCAGGGACTTAGCTCAGTGGCACCACATCTGCCTCACAAGCGCAAGGTCCTGAGTTCAATCTCCAGTACCAACAAAACCCAAACAAACACAAAGACAGCCTTCAGATGGACACGGGTTAAGCACATGATTTCAGACCAGGTCTTGGATCCAATGGGAAAAGGGGCCGTGTTGGGGAACTGAATGAATACTGAGAACAGATATGTGACTTCCCAACTGGATGGTTACGTTGTGCTTGAAGGTACCCTTGTTTGGGGAAATACACACTGAGGTTATAGAAATTTTATGTTTTATTTTTGGAGGGGGCAGCTTCATGTCTGCAACTTGTTCTGGAATGATTCAGAAAGAGTAACAACAATGGATATATATCACATACATAAACAGAGGAGAAATGACTCAGCATGTGAAAAAAAGGTCAACAAGTAGGTAATCTGGTCAAAGGGAATACCGGTATTCTTTGCACTGTTCTTAAAACAGAAAAGCGGCATTGTGGTCAGCAGCAAACAACCTTCCTGTGCAAAGACCTCACACCCCAGAGCCCTCTGAGCTTAGGCTGGCTCTGGAGGACAGTGTGGCCTATGGCTAGAGCAGCACTAGAGTGGCTGTGGGACCTGCAGTGGGACAACTGGGGTCAAGGCCAGCCTGAAGAGGCCTCAGAACCTCAAAAGGTCATGCCAGGAACCTGTAGTCCTGGGGGAGATGGCAACCACCACAGATTCATTAACAAAGTGGCAGAACATTCAGAATCTAATGCTTCTGTCACTGTGGAGAAAAACTGGAGGGAGTGGCAGCACAGATGAAGGAACCACAGTAAGAACCCGAAGTTCTGGGGCAGGGAGTACCCTGCAGGACTCAGGCCACTGCAGAGGAGGAGCTTAGTCTCGAGAGCCCTGTGATGATCACAGGGGATGGAGGGAAGGGTTATGAGAGCAACCAGAGAAAATTGGGGTTTGAACATCTAATGGGTTGGAGAGCCATGTTATTAACTGTATGCCTCACTCATAAAGCCGTGAACCTCCTGAATCATCACTTACTTGTCTTTAATGAGAAATGACAATTTACTTACCTTTAAAGCTAGACTATGTTCAATTTAAATAAAATTACAAAACTCTGAGAAAGAACATAGATGAATCCCTTGGTTTTGAGGTGCTTCCTGCTTCTTCTCCCTTTTTTTTTCAATTACAAACTAAGTAATATATAGTTTTTTGTTTGTTTTTCATTAGTTTTAGACAAGATCTAACTATGTTGCCCAGGCTGGCCTTGAACTCTTCAGTTCGAGCAATCCTGCCACAGGCTCCTGAGTACCTGGGACTAGAGGTGTGTGTGGTCCATACCTCCCTAATATACAACTCTTATAATGATCACACAGCCCCACACCCTGGAAAATCAGTGTAGTTCATGCTGTCACGCTGACAGAGAGCCCCACATGGCTCACATACGTTGTCTCTTTTTTTATGCAAGTCTGTCATAAATCAGCCAAAGGGAACTTGTGAGATCTCAAATCTTCATGCACTGTTGGCAGGTTCTGAGCAGGCCGTGACCCAGCTGGTGAAGGCTGAAACCAGAGCAGGGGCACAGTCAACACGTGGGGCACAGATACATTCAGTGTCCTTTTCCGAGCTCCCCTGGGCATCTTGATCTCCAGCCTTCCTCTCCTGGGTGCTGAGCAGACTCCAGCTCTGCTACACCACTGCAGGTGTGTCCACCATGTGTGAAAGCCAAGCTAAGCTTTTTTCATCACACTGGAAAACACCTCACGTCTAGATTGGGCAGATGAAGTAAGACAAGTGTGGCCTGGCATCCCTGTGGGCCAGGTACAGGGGAGAGGCCCAGTGGATAAGATCCCTAAGACCAGGAAGGTCAACTCTCCCAGGAAAGACCCTGAGTCAAGGGACTTGACTAAGGTCTAAACACGCTGGTTTTATTGTCGATAATATTTTAATACATATAAAATATTGTAACAATTTTGAATAATTAGGGGGGGTGCAGCTCAATGCCAGAGTGTTTGCCTGGCATGCACAGGGCCCTGGGTTCAATCCTCAAACCAAAAATTTTAATAATCATAATAAAAGCATTAATCATAGCAATAATCATAAAAACAGCTAACAGTGTTGAGTGCTTATATTCACCAAGCCTGTGAAGAGCTTCCCATGCCCTCCCATGCAGTCCCTTCCCCCGGAGAGGGTGAAGAACAGAATCAGGATTTGGACCCATGTCCAAGGGCACAGGAGCCAGGAAATCCCACGGCAGGCTCCAGGCCCAGCTCAAACTAAGGAACAGGAAAACATCCCCCATAGGGTGATGGGGAGAGGAGCTCACAGATGTGATCCTGGAGCCATGGCGGGAGGACAGAAAGACATTTTCCACTTCCAGATAAGAAGTCCAACAACTTAAAACATTTACCCTCTGGTTAAAAAAAAAAATAGTATTTAAATTTGCACAATGTCTTAGAACTTTGTCAAGTGCTGTCTTTTGTGATTCTTCAGGACCTCTGTGAAGACAAATTATTTTACAGGAGACTGGGACTCAAGAATTAAGAAGCACCTGGCAGAAACCAGGCTTCCACCATTGATGTTATTCTCCTGCAGGAGCCCACACTGTCTCCCCAGGGTCTTCCCCTGGGAAAAGTGTGCCTCAGACCCATCCAGAGCCCTCTACTGCACATGGCAGGAGAGGCTCAGGAGAGCAGTGGAGTTGGGGGGTCAGGCAGAGGAGGAGAGGCAGGGCACTTGTGGCCTCTGCAGCAGGGGAGGAGGCCTTTACCTTCCCTGCTGAATCCCCACCCCAAGTCAGACAGAAGGTTTATGGGAATGAATGAATGAATGAATGAATGAAATACAGCCCCAGGAAGGCAAGGAAGTTTGATACAATATTACGTTTTACAGACACCTCAAAATGAATACTTGCCCATTTCAATTATGAGCTCAGGTTTCCTATTTTGTAACCAATTTATTTAAAGTCTAAAGTTTCTTCTAAATACTCCTGAGAAGCCCTGAGCCTCAGTACTGGCCTTTGCACATGAAGAAATAAAATACCAGTCTCACTCCCTCTTGAGAAGCAAGATGGGAGGTCATGGCTTGTGTTTAGATGGCCCCCAAAGCCTCACGTGGTCATAGGTGGGGCTTTTGCAGAGGTGTTGCATCTACAGCGTGTGACTCCAGTTGATATGGTGCAATGATAGCCTTAAGGGCACTAAGATTAAGGGTGTGAGTGATGCCCAACCTAAGCATCCTAGATAAGACATAAGGGACAGAAGGAGCTATGGTCATCTTTGTTGTTTCACCTTCTTCCCACCATGAACTGTCTCTCCCCTGAGATGCCTGTCTGCCACCCTTGGAGCCATCTGATTATGGACTAAAACCTCTACAAATTGTGAGCTACATAAACCTATCCTCCCTTAACTTTGGGCATCAGGTGTTTTTGTCTTAGCAGCAAGAAAAGTAACTAAGACACAGGTGGCAGAAGGCCAAGACTACCTGAGCAGAGCACCCTCCACCCACACCAACCGTGCCGTACTGGGGCAGGTCTGCTCACAGCCTCCTCTGTCAGAGGGCAATGGTAGTCCCTGACTGGAAAGGGAGTGAAAGAATTCATAAGACCAGGTATGCAAATGTTCCCCTAGCCAGGTGCTTCACACACAGAAGCACTTCAGAGAAAAATCATCATCCGTATAAACAGCAGGGTGCTGCTTGTAAACATAAAGTACTAAACATGTCTTCCTAAGTGCACGTCCGCTCCCTCCCACTCTGCCCACCCAGCAGAGCATCCTCCGGTGTACAAACTGCTCCTTCACTCACTTCAGGCTAAATGTGAACATCACTGGGGGTGTGAATTAGGAATGGATCAGAGCAGGGCATGGTGGTACACACCTGTAATACTAGCTACTTAAGAAGCTGAGGTGGGACAATCACAAGCTCAAGGCCAGCCTTAGCAAGGCCTTGACTCAAAATAATTTTTTTTTAAAGCGACCAAGAGGGTAGATCAGTGGTAGAATGCTTGTACAGGACCTTGGTTCCATCCCACCACCACCAAAAAAAAAAAAAAAAAAAAGACACCTGCATTCCTAGCACACTGGGAGGTTACAGCAAATGAATCACAAATTCAAGCCAAACTTGGGCAACTTATCAAGATCCTGTCTCCAAATAAAAAATAAAATAAGGGCTGAGGGAGATAGTTCAGTGTAAAGGCCCTGAATTCCATCATCAGTATTGAACAAAAAAAAAGAATACAGGTGGTAGCAAGTGAAGGGAACGAATGTTCATGAACACTTAGTATGTGCCAGGGACAGTGTGGGCTCTTGGTCAGCAATGTAAGCAAGATGATAGCACTTTACCAAGAGAACAGAGTCTCTAGGCTATGGGTGGAATATGGTTTGTCTCATCTAAAACTTATGTTGTTCCTGCTCCCTCCAGCTCACTCAGTCCACTTGTGAACAGAAGATGGTGAGGACCCCCTAGGTATGCCCACCAGGCGCCAGCTTAGCAGTGCAGGTGCCTATAACAACAGCCCCCTCCCCTCGGCTTCTTGACTGTGCAGCTACTTGGTTCCACACTACAGAGGCACAGGGAGACATAATGGGCACTGTCCTGAGCTGCAGAAGTGAACAACAGAGAGAGGGCCTCTCAGGCTCCCTGATGAAAACTGAAGCCCACTGGAAAAGTGAAGAGAATCTCTGCAGTAAAGGCACACCAGACCACCGTGCTTGGTAAGTTGGAGGGATCATCACCTCCCATCGGAACCTGGACTATCTTCAGGGGAAAGGCAGCTGGAACCTGCAATAGAACCTTGCAGAGTTCAACTCTGCAGGAGGACAGGGAGCTCAACTTGGGACGTGGCAGCCAGAAATCTGCCTGAATCTCACGGGTCTGTGACTGGCTTACTGAGACTCATTGCCTTATAACTAAACAATGCTGCCCACATTGTCTATTGTGACAGCAGAGACATACCATGAAGGAGGCCCTTCATTTTTAATCTTTTATTTGTTATTTTCAAAATTACCACTATTATTTTTTTGCTCTTACTTCTAATTATTTTCTTCTCTATTCTTTTAAAATTTTTATTTTGCTCTTTTTTATTTCTTTTTTCTTTTCTTTCTCTCTCTCTCTCTGCCTCACTCCCTTGCTGTCCCACATTGTTCTTCATCTCCCTTTGTGTTCCTGTTCTGGCCCTAATTCGTATTTCTTCTTTATTTGTCTTTTCTTCTCTTTTCTTCTCTTGCCTGTGCCCTCTGGCCTCACTGTTAACCTTCCCCTATCCTACCTACCTATTCCTCCCTCAACTCCTTCTAACTCCCCATCCCAAAGGGTAAACTTGCTATATTGAAGAGTTTATTCACTATAAACATATGTTGGGTTGGTTGTTGATTTTGATTTAATTCACACAGTTAAAGGTAATAGATTAATAACTACCACAAACTGTCATTTTCTAAGAGGTACTTGATTGTGTTGCTGATTGTATCACTTGGGTTAAGGTGTTGTGATTGATCTAATCAGTTGTCCTTCCTGGTATAATGAAAATGAGCTAGCCTCAGACCCATTAGAGACTCAAAACCTAAAGACCAGCTATATCTGGACGACACCTCTGAGAAGCAATCATTCCATAAGGGCTCTAAATACATCAACAAAGATGCTTACAATAAGCAACTTCAAAATATCAACCCAGGAACTAAATCAAGGGAAGTACCAAAAACAAAAATGAGAAGACATTTAAGTAAGGCACAAAC